>CM034151.1:80532847-81132847 GCA_019776745.2 Taxus chinensis
TTGAGAGGGAAAAATCCCTCTCTCTTCCCCCACAAACTCCAAAAATCCATCATGCCATATGATGGATGGAGAAAAACCAAGTAAACAACACATAAAATCCACATGCAACAACAAAAATTTACAAGTAAACAAAACTAATATCTAGCATGATATAAAACACACAAATAAGCTCAAGAAGCCTACCTCCAAAAATCTCTCCAACTTCAATCTTTTCCACTTCTTGACCCAAGCAAACTCTAGCTCCAAAATCCACAAGCCTCCAAGAAAAAAGCTCCTGAAAAAAAGTCCTCTTCTTTCCCCTTGAGGGATAATTTGAAGAGGAGCAAGAAAGAATCCTCACAAATGAGGGGGTGACATGTGTCACCCCTCTTCCCTCAAGGTAAAAGATTCCCAAGATAAAAGAGAGAAAGGTTGAATTAGCTTTTAACCCTCTTCTCCCAAATTACTCAAAATGATAACAAAAAAAAACTTGTGAAACTTTTAACAAAGCACACTTACCCATCCACCTTACATGGATGTGACCAAAGGAAGGAAAAATGGGAGGGAAAACTCCCTCTAAGCCTTTGAAATAAGCCCCTCTACCTAATAGGTAGGGTCCAAGGGCCCATTTTCATGCTAAGGGAACTCCCAAACTGAAAAGGGGTCCCTAAAAATGCCTAAAATAGCCCAATTTCGGGTTTGGCACACTTGGGCACAAGGGTAGAGGGTGTGGGGCCCACCCAAGGTTTCACATGTGACCCTAATCCCTTTTGATTAATAACATCATTATACAACTCAAAACTTAATGTAAGTGGGGCCATTAATTCCCCAAAACAAGTTTACAACAAAACTAAACACCCTAAGCAAGATTAATAATACAAGACATATTACATTACAAATGAGGGTCACTCATGGTGCCCTAGACAATAAATTCTAATACTAAGGCCTCATATAATAAACACGGCTAGGACTAAGCCCCGTTGGCTGCTTGTGCAAAATTGTGTAGCTGGCCTGAATCTCATGTTCTCTTGTGACCTATCACATGTACGCTCATTACACACATTAACTGCACCTGTAGGTTTTCCCATTCATTGGCATGCATCACACTACCACACATAATTTTTGACAGTCTTATGGAGGGAAGGCCAATAGTACCCTGCTCCAAGGATCTTGTGAATTATTCATTTCACTGAATAATGTCCACCTCCTGGCTCATCATGACATGCTCACAGTATGTCATGTACCTCATCCTCTCAAACACACCTATGAAGAACCATGTTAGGACAACATTTAAATAAGAATCTGTTACACCATTTATATGTTGCACTATTTCGAACCAATCTCCTTCTTTCCTTGTGAGTAAAATAGGCAAGAAACTTCCCTGTTGTCAAATAATTCATGAGATCAGCGAACTAGGGAGTCTTAGTAGAGATAGAAAACAAGTGTTCATCAGGAAATTGGTCTTGGATGGCTTCGTCATTGCCTGAAACATTTATTCTGGAAAGAAAGTCAGCAACAATGTTAGATTTCCTAGGCTTATCTATAATAGTGAGATTGAATTCTTGCAACAAGAGTAACCAGTGAATGAGCCTTTTGCCAACCACTGGTTTGTTCATCAAATATTGAATGGCAGAGTGGTTAGTGTAAACAAAAAATTTATATCCAGTGATGTAATGGCAAAATTTATTCAAAGCATAGACAACAGCCAAAAACTCTTTTTCCGTAGTAGTGTAATTCTTTTCTGTAGGAGTCAGATTTTTGCTGATAAAATAAATTGCATACAGTGCCCATGGCTGTATTAGAAGCATCAGTGTGGATATGGAAAGGTTGTCCCTAGTCAGGGCCACGTAAGAGAAGGGTTTTTGTCAGCTTTTCTTTGATAGAATCAAATGCCTATTGACACTGAGGAGACCATTCAAAAACACAATCTTTGGTTAACAATGAAAACATTGGGGTGGCAATTTTTCTAAAATATTTTATAAATCAGCGGTAATAACCTGCATGGCCAAGGAAACTTTTGATGTCAGTCTGATTAGCTGGTGTAGGTAATTGGGTGATGACTGATATCTTTTTGGGATCCACCTGTATACCTTGGGCTGAAACGTGGTGACCTAAAATAATTCCTTGATCAACCATCATTAGACATTTTTCATGACTCAGAGATAGTTGGTGTTGTTCACATCGACTGAGTAATTTCTCAAGATTATTTAAAGATTCTTCAAAACTGGATCCATGAACAATGAAATCATCCATGTAAACCTCAACACAGTCGTTAGCAAGATCTGTAAAAATTGCCAAGACTGCCCGCTGAAATGTAGCAGGGGCATTACAAAGCCCAAAAGGTAAGACTCTGTAAGTGAATGTACCCCAAGGGCACATAAAAGTAGTCTTATCCTGATCAGCAGGGGCAATACTAATTTGATTATACCCACTAAACCCATCCAAGAAAGAGAAATATTTCTTACCAGCCAAATTGTCCAGGACTTGGTCAATGAAAGGCAGGGGAAAATAATCTTTCTTAGTGGCTTTGTTAAGTTCCCTATAATCAACACATATTCGCCACTTACCATTCTTCTTAGGAATAATAACTAATGGGGAAACCCACTGACTATCAGATATAGGATAGATGAAACCTACCTTTAGGAGTTTTGCGATCTCAATTTTGACTATGTCTCTCAATGTTGGATTGATTCTTAATTGCGGATGCCTTATTGGTTTGACGTCATCGATGTAAATATGATGTGTACAGATGCTAGGATGAATTCCTTTCATATAAGTGTAATCCCAAGCAAAATCATGGGAATGTCTCTTCAAAACCTCAAGCACCCTAGCTTCTTGAGTGACCTCCAAGTCACTTCCTATAATCAGCTCTCTACACATACTAACAAGCACCTGCTTGGTATCATTCGCAAGAGCAAGCTCTGTACTAGTGATAAAAGAATTTAATGGGCAAACAAAGGGCTGAAGCATGTGCAAGATGGATATGTTATCAAAAGAAAAAACCTTGGCTAAAGGACAATAGAAATCAGAAACTAAATGTTTGAAGTTATAAGCATAGAGTTTCCTACCAGACTCAGTAGAGGTAATGTCTAATGCCGGTGTTCTAGATTCCGTAGCAGTAGTGCTGATTTCTGTAGTTGTAGAGTCCTTAGAATCAATCAGCGCATATGACTCTACAACTTCCATCATATGATTGTGTACTACAATAGTGGCCAGAAAATAAGAACTCAAAGAGTTAGCATCCAAAGAATCCACCCATACCTGGTCACAATTGTTCATATAAGGTTGGGCAGGAGGATATAATGAAATGTGCTTGGATTTCTACCCATTTAGAATTGTCATGTTGCTTGACCTACAGTCAATGTAAGAAAAAACCGTAGCCAACCAAGGTCTTCCCAAGATGACTGGATATCCCAACTTCCGAGTTTTAGGCTGTAAAACCATGAAATCAACTGGGTACTCCCATGATTCAATAGTGACCATTATATCTTCAACCACACCATGAGGTACAACAATGGATTGATCTGTTAACTGTAGAACAGTGTTGGTTGGCTGAAGTCCTATCAAGGATAGTAGGTTAAACATTTCTGTTGTGATGACATTAATAACAACACCAAGATCCACCAAAACATTAGATATTGACTGGTTTTTTATACAAATAGTAATGACAAGGGCTCCCAGGATCCCCATATTTTGGTGAGATGAGGGTGCCAACAACTAAATCAGCCAAATTCCCTTTGACTCTGACAGTCTTTGGGTATTTATTTTTTCTTCCTGGTGTATTTATACATTCATTTCTAATGGTTTGGTTGAGTTTAGGGATGTCCCTTATTACACGTAGTAGTGGAACCTCAATATGTAATTTTTTCAATTCCTGAACTAGTTTTGTTCCATCTGCAATCCGAGTGTCCTGTAATCGACTCAGGAAAAGGAGTTTGTAAATGGTCTGTTTGGGTATTTGATCATATTTTTTATTTGGCATTAGCGAAGAACCAGTGTTACCCTCAAGTTTTTCTTCCTTATCGGCATCATTAGGTAGTTCTGTGACAACAACAGGAGGGTTCAATATTTTACCATATCGTAATCATAAATTATCAATAGTGTTAACCTGCATGGTGTTACCTGCATCTGTGTCATCAATCGAAGCTGTCTATTGATTTTTAGGATTTGCTACCGGCTGAGCCAGAAGTTGCGTTTGTGTTGCTTTTCCTTGAGTTTGGTAGGCCTTGAGGTGGAGGCATTAAAGCTTGCTGTGGCTGCTAGAACCTGCATTTTTTATTACCGTTTTTTGGTGGTGCCCACGACTTATTTTACCTAAAAATTTGTTGAGGACCCCACTATTAAATGTGCTAAGGATTGGCTGAAGGTGGTGGAGCCCAACCCAGATAAGTGTAGGGATTTTTCCAAGGTGATGGATATGGATAAATCATCTAGTTTGAGTTTTCCCACTTAGGTTGGCCCCAAGAAGACTGAGAGGCCTGATTTGGCCATAGCATTCTCCAGGGATTCTGAGTTGGTCTAGATGGGTACCCATCCTGATTGTTTGGTCTTTGGACAAAATTTAATTCAGAACTTGTTTGAGAGATGGCATTCAAACCTCCCTTCAATTGTGGTAGAAGTGTGCAATGTTTAGTGTCATGGTCAGTAACTTTGTAGATTAAGCACATATCTATGACATCCAAAGGACATTCTCTCAAGGGGTGTCTCTTCCAACATTTAGGGAAATACATGTCCAATGGTTCTTTAGCAGGGGTGGATTTTTCCTTGAGTCCATCTATGGTGGATGTTAATTGCAGCAGAATGTCTATTTTCATGTTGGTCATTTCTTCTAGAAGTTCAGAGGTACCAAAAGACTTGGATGTTTGTTTCCTTCTTATTCCTCCACCTGTTCTAGAATATCATCTGCATAGCTGAGTAATTTTTTCCATGGTAAGCTTATGCACGTCTCCACCTCCCATGAGATAGAGAGAATCCTTGGTTTCCTCATCCAGTCCTTTCAGAAATATTGTTTTAGTGATGTCTGCATGTAACTCATACCCACTACGTTTATGGGGAAAGATGAATCTATCTAGATAATCCTCTAGATTCTCATCTTCCTTTTGTCTGTATTTGGAAGAATTCCTCCTTCTTATCCCTTCATCTACAATAGTCTTGTTATTTATCCAAGAAGGCTATGTTTCCATGGCTTCCCAGGAATTAATGGATTTAGATGGTAACCCCATAAACCATCTCATAGTAGAATCTTTGAGAGTGGAGGGAAATAATTTGAGTTTTTGATTGTCAATTCGGTAATCATATGTCTGGAAAAGGATTTTAAATTCCCAAACAGAAACTGATCAGGGTCTTCTTTGGTCATTCCTCGAAAGAGGGGGAGGATGGATGCTGAGAATTTTTTTCATGGGTGCATCCTCATCTGCATCGAGGACAATGGGGTATGTAAATGTTCATCCTAAAGGTTTTTCCTCAGCATTTCCAAGATCCCCCATTGCAGAATGATGTGAAGAGGATACTGAGTGCTCAAAAAAGGTTTTAGGTGTTAAATTGGAATCTATATCACTCTCAGTGTTTCTCTCTTGGTGAAGTGTCTAAAGAGATTTGTTGAATATTATGCATGCTATAAATATCCCTTGGTTATCTCGTGACCTATGCATCCAGGTTTCTTGAATTAAATTGAGGTGCAAGAGAACTAGTGGTTTCCTATATGAACTCCATTAACACCCATATCATATGAAATAAAATAATGGAGCTTATGGTTATGTATCCTTTGAAACATGGCGCCAAAAATGATGGGTCATTGTATTCTGTCCAATTATTTAACTGACATAATCTTTGTCAGTGTCATTATAAACCAAGGAGGTGTCCTAGGCAATATACAATCGAGTCTAGGAGAACCAGTTATGCACGTTGAGTCTTTTTAGGGGGTTTGCTTAGCTTTAGTGACTATTCTACGGAAGTGCAGTAAAAATATACAGAAATTAAATACAAGTATATGGAATTTAACTATTTGCAATGAAATGGAATTTGAACAACTAATATTCTATTGTAAAGTAAAATACGCACACACTTATTCTCAACAAATTAAACCAGAATTGAATAACTGGGAATTTTCAGCATAAAGAAGGACTGTTTATGAACTATATTTGCATAACAAAATCATCTACTCTAAGAAAAAGCGGTAATGGAGAAAGCAAAGATAGTTAATCAAAGGATGCATGAAAAACTCATTAAATGAAAATTGCAGTAAAACTAATCAAAGGACTGTATGCATGTAAAAATCAAAGTAACCTCGTATCTCCTTGGTTGAGTGGGCCCTTGCTCTTCCTCGGGATAGAGTGATCAACAACTTCTGATTCTCAAAATGTCTGTGACTTTTATTAACTTCAAAATGAGTTCATAACACTGTATCAAAACAATAAATCCAGAATAGTATGTAGATATTCTTCTTCGAAAATCCAAAAAGTAGTACCCCAAGTTCTGAGGACAAAGTCTTCACGTAGATAATTTTGGTTACAAGATCCGTGCCATATTAGGCGACATTAGAACATTATCCATCAAATATGAATTAAAAACTCATAGATTCCTACTAGGCCATTAGATTCAAGCCCAAGCTAATAAGTCAATTCGATGGAAATAGTCTTTAGCCGCATGCTTCAAACTTCAGGCTTCTTATCTGCTAGTAACTTCCATTATTCACTGGACACATCATCACATTTGATCTCATAAAGGCAGTTAGTAGGAGATTCTTGGGATAAAACAGTTTTCATAAATAATAGCAAGGAAAATGTATCAAACCTACTAAGACATAACTACACAAAACATCCCCACATACTAATAAGTCATATCACAAAGAGCATTTCTGGTTTGAAGAAATGATATAAATGAGCCAAATAATGCACTCATCAATGTGGATAGGACTTTACTGTGGGGGTGCCTTTTACTTCCTTTCTCAATGCAAATGTAGAGGTCACTTGTTGATACCTCCACTATCTACCCAGAAAATATTTCAACCAATCGAACCAAACACAACCACTTCTATCACAACTCCTTCAATAACACTTGCCATAGCTCAAACCACACCCTTACCCATAACCCAACCTATATCTAAACTCAAACCCACACCTATGGCATCTTCCTCGACTAGAACCTATTACCACTTTAGGGGTCACTTGGACCACCAGCCTTACTCATCCACCTATCTAACTGGATTTAACTACATCCTCCAAAGTCAACACCACACCTACTCCGACAACCAGATAGAAGAACCAAACCCATCAACCTCATACCCCAGCTGTGCCAATCACACATGCACTTGTCCCATTCAGTCTTAGGACCTCAATCTTGCCAACATGGCCAAGAAACCTCCACCCATCAATAAACCAACAACACAACAACCCATTCCTTCCTCGCAATCCTATAATGCATACCATAGGCACGCCCGACATGAGTTACACCCACACCTACAGAACATCTTTAACACCCATACCTCCAATACACTTTAGCAACTCCTTCACTACCCACTACACTTCAATCTCTATCCCTTACACCTCCTGCACGACCCACATCCTCTACCTTCACAGCACCTCTGTTATCCCCCTGGGTAACTCGCCAACTTGTCCTCTTCCCCCATCCTACCTTTCCCTCTAGATATCGCACACCGATATCTCCTTTACCCAAGAGGGTGCAACCCAAACAACAAAATCTCCACTACACTCACAATAAGGTAGTCAAAAAAACCACACACCCCCCTTCTACAAGTCCATCTACTGTACCCCCACCCAAAACAAAACATGACCAACACCCAAAACTACACGCCAACACCAAAAACCATAGTTCGATCCACTCCCTCTTCCTGCAAATACCGTTCCTCAATAATCAAGCCACACCTATGCCCAAACCCAATTTCACTTCCCATTGCGATCCACTAGCAGGGTCTTATGTCAACAATTTTAACCAACTTCCTTCAGTCTTATATCATCACATTACCACCACTTAAACCTTACGACCCCCTCAAACCCAAGCCAAAAGGGTTTGATGACAAAAAAAAATTTTTACACATACCATCTTGTGCTAGGGAACAATGTGGAGAAACTGTAAGGCATTGAAAGCCATCATTATCTAGTTATGTTCTCCTAGAAGCCAAACTTTGACGATGACGACCTTCTCGACATGAGGACCCCACTTCACCGACACCCATTCACACAATCCTTCCCTCACTTACTACTCAAAAACCATGACTTCCACCCTCACAGCTCTTAGAGGCACCCCCTAATATTTGAAATTAACATGGTTCACATCAGAGAACTTTGTATGCCATCTCCTAAATGTTGTTGCGCTCAAACTCACTTCATAAGGATTTTCTTCCTCCAGTAGGTTTTTGCCCATCATGTCATTATACCACTCATCTTACACCTTCTCTATTTTATGCAACTCCCCTCAAATCAACATGATCCACGTTGTTACATGTGCTCAGAGAGGACAAGGGGAAAGAAAAATCAACCGACCTCACCAACTAATCCCATACCAAACATAACATCTGCGCCCACACCTAAAATTACTATCCATAGCCCCACATATCCTATTTATAATGGGGTTACACATCGTGCCATGATCAAACAACTGCACCAATCCCCCCTAAAAATTTCCTTATATGACCTCATCCAAACCTTGGAATCCCATTGTCAATCTCTCATGGGGGTCCTACAATATATTGAGGTTTTACCCAATGACCCTTCACCTGTAGCCTCCATTATCACACCCCATTATGTAGCCTCTCTTACTAAATTGCCACTTTCATCTTCACCACACCCTATTCACCAAGTAGCCTCCCTTATCTTCTTAGAGGAGGAGATCGTGCCGCACCAAACCGATTACCCAGGACCTAAATCTCTTCATCTCTATCCACATCGATGATATACGGGTATGCCATGTGTAATGATTGATGGGGGTGCTAGCATTGACATCATTTCATCCCATGCATTTTCTCATATGTGCATACCTGACAATTGCATGCATAAACATCCTAGTCATGTTGCGTTCATTTAATGACGCTATCACCTCTACACTAGGTACCATCATCCTCCACAGTCACGTGCCCCCCCACACTATTCCAGAGTTATTTTACGTTTTGGAGGGGGAATTTCTAGTATAACATATTTCTTAGAAGGCCCTGGATTCATGTTATGGGTTGCGTTGCTTCCACTTTACATCGCTGTGTAAAATTTGAGCATAAAGGACACATCTCTACTATTCCAGTTGACCCATCACCTTTTAAAACATGTAACATGCTTTCCCGACCTAAAGATGTGCTCATACCCATCAAGGTCGTCTACCTCCGCATGACCACTATTTCTTCATCTATACCTCCGCTTACCAGCATAGTCGCTGCTTCAACTGCACATACCTCTTTCATTCCTATCACTGCCACAACCTCCATGGCTGACCCATCAAGCTTCCCAATCCATGTAGCTCTACGTCTGCATTGACCTCTGACACTTCATCTATTCCTAGCTACCCACATACCGACCACCGATCCCTTGGAAAGCATATTTCAATGTCTCGGTTTGGGGGAGTACCAACCTATGTAGTGTCAACACATTCCTTACTCCACAAGAGTATGGAAATCCTTCACCAACATCCATCGTTATGATCACCATATAGGAGAATGCCTCTTGTATGGTCCTCCTCACCTTCGTACTAGTCTCACCTATGGGGAACTTGATACTACCACTTACACACCCAAACCACTGTCACAAACCCGCCCATTTGTTGCTGGTTTCCAATCACTTACCAATCACCGTTTTTCCCACACCTTCCTATACTGATGTGCATGGAAGGGTTTTGGTTTTGGATTTTATGAGCAAGGCCACCATACTATCATTTGATGTACCACCTGCAAATATAATGACCATAGTGGTATCGGCTTTGGTGAACCACCTACAAAGCAGGCCTACATTGAACTCATCGAGGACACTCAGCCCTTCTCTACCCTCTTCTCCTGCTCCGCCTTCATCACCACCCTCACTGATAGAGTTCAATGGATACTTAATCTATCCCTCCTAACTTTTTTTTTCATAAACACCATTTCCTTAGGGCCTCTGACTTATCAACATGCGAGGGCGAGACTCCTTCCACTCTCATCCCTTCCTATATCTTGAAATGATCGATGATGATAAACCTTCAATTAACGTGGCATTCAATGTCAGGATGATGAATCTATACTCACCTACCTTGGTGTAGAAGAATCATATATTCATCGGTTGTTACCTTCTAAGATGCAAACTATGTTGAATGAATTGACTATCAAGATCAAAATTCATACTCATGATGACCCGCACATCCTAAATATCGGTCAATCTTCAGATGTTGCTGAACAGGAATCCATCACTTCTTTTCTTAGAGATCATAACCATGCTTTTTCTTGGTCTTATGTAGACATGCCTAGTATTGACCCTACCATAGTGGTCCACAATATCATCACCATTTCCAATGCCAAACCCATCAAACAAAATTTGAGAAAAATACACCCTCGCATTTCCCTTCTCGTCAAAGAAGAACTTCAGTGCCTTCTTTCCATTTCTTTCATCTTACCGATTGATTATCCTCATTGGATTTATAACATTGTCCCTGCCACTAAGGCGATAGAGGGACTATGTATTTACATGGACTTCCGTGACCTCAACCTAGCATGTCCGAAAGATGATTTTCCCTTACCTGGTATTGATCAGCTGGTTGACCTTATCGCTGGCCATGAGATGCTATCACTTATGGATGGCTTCTCAGGTTACAACAAAATCTTCCTTGCCCTAGAGGATAAATACAAGAAATCACGTTCATCACCCCTTGGATGACCTTCTGATATCGATTCATGCCATTTGGCCTTAAAAATGCCGATGCCACATATCAGAGGGCTATGAAATACATCTTCCATGAGATCATGCATCTCATATTGGAAGATTATGTGGATGATCTCTTGGCCAAATCTAAATGCTGCTCCGAGCACCTTGTCATCCTAAAAAATATTTTTGACCACCTCATTAAATATTGTGTTCGCCTTCAGCCTAAGAAGTACATCTTTGCGGTCCTCTCAGGAAAACTCCTGGGCTTTATCGTTTCCCTAAGTGGTATAGAATTTGGCCCTGCTAAAGTCAAGGCCATTTTGGAAATGCCTCCACCCACTAACCTTAGAAAACTTCGTAGCCTGTAAGGTAAGTTGCATTCTATTTGCCGTTTTATTTTATAATTATCTGATCGGTGTCAACCATTTCATCATCTGCTCAAGAAGGATGTCTCCTTTAAATGGGATGATGACTGCCACAAATATTTTTTGGCCTTAAAACCGTACCTTATCTAGCCATTTGTACTCATTCCACCTAAAGATGATCAACCTTTCTACCTATACATCTTAGCTACCTATCATTCCTTGGGAGCCATGCTCGCTCATCATGATGAACAACATAGGGAACAGTCAGTTTATTACATAAGCCATACTCTTTTAGACTACAAAACTCAATACACCCATCCCCAAATTTTTTACTTAGCCTTAGTTTTCGTTACCAACAAAAAATCCGTCATTACCTACTCAATCACAAAACCTATGTTGTGACCAACACCGACCCCTTACACTTCATGTATGCCAAACCTTATCAAAATCACCGTGCTAGATTATGCTCTTAGCTGATCTTGACCTCAAATTTATTCATCAAAATTCCATCAAGGGCCAAGAAATTGCTGACCAATTGGCTGTTGCACCTATTTCTGGGGATCAACCCTCTAATTTTGATTTTCCAGATGAGCCAATTGCTACCCTTTCCTTGGAAGAACCCCCTTGCCAAATGACACTCTTCTTTGATGGTTCAAAGTGTCAGCATGGGGGTGGGGCTAGTATTATCCTCATTCCACTTGATGGTGAGCCCATGCCTTTATCTTTCAAACTCGATTTTGAATGCACAAACAATATCATTGAATACGAATAACTCATATTAGGTCTTCAATCCACCTATGCCTTAGATGTAAAATCAATCAACATATTTAGTGATTCTTAATTGGTCGTAAACCAAGTCAATGGTATTTACCAATGTCGTAACGAGCTTCTTCAGAAGTATAAACATCATGTAGATATACTTTTGACCACCTTTGACTGTTACACCCTTCAAACCATCCCACATTCAACCAAAAATTTTTTAGATACTATGGCCTACTTAGCTTCCCAAATACCCCGCCTCGCCCATTGATTCTAAAATCTTTTTCACCATACAATGCCTCCAATCACCCTCATATTTACCTCATGACATGTTTACTCCACTCGGAACCGTCACCTCTGGACCTGAGCAACCTTTGGTATAAACAATACTCCGACTATATTTCTCTCTCTATCTTACCTCCTATGATCTCACCCGTAATGGAACAACGTGCCTTTCTTAAAAAAGTCTCTCATTATGTCATCCTGGGGGGACTCCTCTATAAGTTCAGCTTTGATGGTATTCTCTTACGATGCCTCACAAGTTATGAAATTCCTTATACCATTAAGGAAGTTCATGACGACATATGTGGAGGTCACTTCAGTGGCGTTCCTGTTGTTAAGCGTATTATTTGCATGGGCTATTATTGGCCAACCCTTAACCATGATTATTGCGACTACGTAAAAACATTGTGTAAAATGCCAACAACATGCCAATATTCATTATACACCCAATCACGCCTTACAGGTTTCCTATCACCTTTGACCCTTCTCTCAATGGGGTTTGGATCTTGTCGGAGAGATCAACCCCCACTCTTCCCAACACCATCAATGGATCATCACTGCTACTGAATACTATACAAAATGGGTGGAAGCCATACCACTCATCTCCACGAAAGCTGAGAAAATGTATGAGTTCATTAACCACCACATCATTATTGACCATTCTATTGTTGACTTGTAGTCCTACCTCACCTTTTGTATATTTCCATGCTCATACCTTGAGTGTTATCCACTTCATACATCTCACCAACAATTAAACAAAAATCATGTGAGTACCCGTCACTTGTTATCTTCTCTTGAATATGTGTACCATGGCACTGCACATAGCATGATTCTCATGGATACTTTTTCTCTACCTTTAGATGAGATCCCATGGTTGTTTCACCTTTCCTTTTGAACAAGAGTCCAATTCTCCACCTTGGTCTTGTCCATGACTTCAAAACCCTCACATGGGATACAACTCCTTGAGTCAAACTTCCACTCAAATGACGACTCCCTCAAAAGGACATCCATCTCTCAATAATCATTGCTATAAATAGACTGATCCCTTGAAGGAAAACTATGTAAAGCTCAAAAAAAATGAGAGCAACCAAAGCTTCCCACATCAATCAGCTTCACGAATACCTCAAGGAGTGAAATTTTCTTCATCCCATATAGACTTCCCACATAGATCAATCTATCTCAAACATAATTGAACACAGAAAACTTTTTAGTCATGGAATTGCCCATTGTGACCTCATATCTCTTTCCCAAATAGTATGTTACCTCATACCATACAAAATTACCCACTTTTCACCCTTTAAGCCATACCCACTCCCATTTCCCATTACCTCAAAGGACTTATTGGAAACCATGACATTTGGTGATCATGTGACTACTTTTCACTGTACAACAATCAATCATGTAATGTCTTTAGGGTCTTACGTTCATCACCTCTTTCAAGGTGTGATCTACTCGATATGATCCTCGCCAATCAGGTGGCTTTATTTCCCCCTCTTCTCTTTTATCCATCCTTGTTTACATTTTGATTACCTTATACATGACTTGGTCCTTGATGCTTACTTTTGAGGTAACCCTTTTTCTTCTTTTGCCACAATCAATATCACCTATCTTACTTTACCTATAACCCACCCACACCATACCTAAAACCTACCACCTCATTTTCACACCCTCTCATATTCTTCCCTAGCTTATGGGAGAACTAAATCGGCCTGAGGTCCCTTTTCACTAGGACTATATAGGCAGCACTCCGCAGGCATGGGGCCCCTGGAGGATAGCTCAGCCACACTTTACCCTCAACAATTCATCTTTCGTGTTCCTCATATTACATCATACCTCACTTAGTTTCCCTTTTTATCCAAAAGTGGAAATTAAACCACGTACAAACATGTGCTTCATTTTAATCTTTCACAACATACATTTATTACGCCTACCATTTTCTCAATCATCACTATGCATTAGAGATATCAAATCTCACATAGACCTATTATCATTAATTAAATCAAACATAATTAAATCCGAACTTTACCCCACGTTGAACACAACCATTGCCCTAAGACCTTGCTTAACCATCTTAAATTGACTCACCATGCCTAAACATGACTGGATCAATGCCTAACAAACTGAATCGATCATGCCTACGACCTGACTCGAATCATGCTAAAACTTGCTGACTCAATCCATTCCTAACAAACCTGACATGATCCCCCCCCCTGTGAAGTGGTGTAAATGTGTAATACGTACTCTAAAAGAAGAGTCCTAACTTACGTGTGACTGAACGGACTCAATTCCCATCAGCCTAACCTAATTTCCATCCATATCAAAAACATAAATCGAAAATCTCATCCAACACATCAAAAATCAGAAATATCATTTATCTTCATCATTAAATAAGTGTGTATCTCAATACCACATACACTGCGTCCCCCACAGGGTCCATTCATCTCAAAATCATCAAAACAACACAAGCCGATTACTCAATACAACAATCAATCATGTAATGTTTTAGGGTCTTACGTTCATCCCCTCTTTCAAGGTGTGATCTTAACTCGATTGATCATCGCCAATTCAGGTGGATTATTTCCCCCTCTCTCTGGTATCAGCCTTGTTACATTTTGATTACCTGATACATGACTTGGTCTTTGATGCTTACTTTTTTGAGGGTAAACCCGTTTATTCTTGTGTTTTTGTGTTACCACAATCAGATCACCTATCTTACTTGACCTTAACCCACCCACACCATATAAAACCTACACCTCATTTTCACACCCTCTCATATGCTTCCCTAGACTTATGGGAGAACTACATCGGCAATGGAGCGTCCCTTTTCAATAGACTACCTAATAGGAAGCACTTACGCAGGATGGGGCCCATGGAGGATAGCTCAGCCACACTTCCCTCAACAATTTCATTCTTTCGTGTTCCCCTAATATACATTTCTCCATAGCCACTTAGTTCCCTTTTATCCACAATTGGAAATTAAAACAGTACATAACAATGTTAATAGTTTAATCCTTATCACCAACTACATTTATTAACGCCTACCATTTCTCAATCATCACTATGCAAGATTATCATCACATCTCAATAGGACCATATATCTATTCATACATAAAATAACTAAATCATAACTTCCCTCACGTTGAACACAACCATGCCTAAGACCTTGACTCAACCATGCCTAAAACTTGACTCAATCCATGCCTAAAACATGACTTGATCAATGCCTAACAAACCTGACTCGATCCATGCCTAAGACCTGACTCGATCCATGCCTAAAACTTGGAACTCAATCATTTCTAACAAACCGAATGATCCATGCCTAATACTTGACCGAATCATGCTAAACCAACAATTCCATCATGCCTAACCCATTTCCATACAATCAAAACAATAAATCGAAAACTCATCAACACATCCAACAATCAGAAATCCTCATGTATCTCATCATATAGTAGTGTGTATCTCAATACAACATTACATGGAGTCCCATATGCCATCATCTCAAATCAGTCCAACCACACAAGCGATATTCAATACAACATTTCATCGACCATGGAGGCCGGTCTCATATATACAATAAAAAAAGAACCATACAAATATCTTCGGGTGACAAGCAAGTATATGTCAAAACATACAAAATCTATCCTTACATCCTCACTATCTTTGAAACACAGGTGGTATGTGATCAAAAATACGATATCTTCAGCACGCAGGCTAGTATATATCACAAAACTAACTATCAAAATCAAACAATAGGTTGCCAAACATACAGGCATATCGATGGTTGTCCTCCATCTTATATTGCCTATACCCTCTACCTCTTGGGTCCCTACTGGCACCTCAATTAGAGCTGGGTTCCATGTGTTGGTAGCCTCTACTGTTGCCTCAGAGCTCACTGACCCCATGTGCTCTCACACTTTGAGTGTGGGATCTCATCTATCACTCAAACACTGTTGTGCCCTGCTACTACACATGGATATGAAGTCTATCTAGATGCCATCAGCTAGTCTTGGTAGTATCTAGCCTCACCTAGGGCAGCCCAAACCTAGATATCAGCATGGTCTGTGGTGGTCCCATAGTTCGGCCCCATATACTGTCCTGTGGGACTGTCCCCACTCTATGCTTATGAAGTGGGCCGGTCACAGTGCTTTGGTGGGGCCAATACACAGGTACAGGCCCCAATATGTGCCAGGCTATGGCCAACTGGCCCTATATAAACCTACCCCTATGATTTGTAAGGCGATCACCTGACCATCAACCAGCTCTCATATCCATCCCCCACCCGGCCTCGGGCCTGTCGAATAGCCAACCTGTACATGTTATCTCTGCTACCTTTTCCTTCGAGCTCTCAAGCTAAGGTCTGCCACTATACACAAACAGGTAGGTAATCAAAGTAGCCACCTGCCCATGTTGTAGGTGTCCCTCTACACATGATGTGGGAGACCCCCCTCTCCATGTATATCTCCCCATTCCTTTTTATCAACTTTCTACCCCATTCCCAAAATTTATTCCGTTCCCCACCCCAAAAACCAAAAAAACCAAAACTATAACCACAATTTGTAATCAATTAATCTATTCTACAAAATACACTAGAGTGGACGTTACCTCCATCATGTTGTTGTCGTCTCGGTGGCATGTCGGGACACTACATCATGGCACCCCACGATCCCTCTCCGGCCTCTGCCATAACAAATTGCTACCCTAACCAAAATCAATCCCTCGACGGATATGTGGACCCACTTATCACAACCAATACTCGTCTTTCACCAGCCAACTCAATGCTCCATTTCATCCAAATATTCTTCTGTTTCACTTTTCCACAAATCCACAATATGGCAATATGAATAATAAAAAACATGGATCTTTTTGGTTTATAACCAACCTGACCTTAAACGACGTCGGCTGTGCTTAAACCTTCACTTTGGGAATACAGTATCATGGCCATACCTTACAATGGCGATGGTGCCTATTTATCTGGCTGTGTCAAGGTACCCTGACCGGCATCGGCTCACCCTATCTAGAACAAAAAGCCCACATTTACCCTATACCCTACCTATCCCTCCTTTTACTTTTCCACACATCCCCTTTAAGTTTAACCTAACAAGTACCTCACCTACCTTGACACATTGACCATTTACCTCCCATTCGAAACTCAGCTTCTCTCAAGGCACAGCTAGTAGATTCACAAAACTAACTATCATACATCAAAAAATAGGTGCCACATATCAGGCATCTCGATGGATGTCCTCCATCTTTATATTGCCTATACCCTCTACCTCTTGGGTCCCTACTGGCACCTCAATTAGAGCTGGTCTCCATGTGTTGGTAGCCTCTACCTGCTTTGGCCTCAGAGCTCACTGACCCCATGTGCTCTCCACACTTTGAGTGTGGGATCTCATCCTCTCACTCAACACCTGTTGTGCCCTGTACTCAACATGGGATATGAAGTCTATCCTAGATGCCATCAGCTAGTCTTGGTAGTATCTAGCCTCACCTAGGGCATCCCATAACCTAGATATCAGCATGGTCTGTGGTGGTCCCATAGGTCTCGGCCCCTATACTTGTCCTGCGGGACCCTGTCCCACTCTTGCCTATGAAGTGGGACCCGGTCCCAGTGCTTGTGGTGGTGCCCCTACCCCTGTACAGGCCCCAATCTGTGCCTAGGCTATGGCCAACTGGCCCTATAAACCTACCACCTATGCTTGTAAGGCCGTCACCTGACCATCACCCTCCTCTCCATATCCATCCCCACCACCGGCCATCTGGGCCTGTAGACTAGCCACCTGTACATGTATCTCTGCTACCTTTTCCTTAGAGCTCTCCAGCTATGTCTGCACTATACCCAACCAGGTAATCAAAGTAGCCACCTGCCCCTGTAGGGTGTCCCTCTACACCATGATGGTGGTTAGATCCCCCCTCTCCCATTTATTACTCTCCCCATTCCTATTTTATCCACTTTTCCCCCCATTCCCAAATTTTATTCTTTTCCCCACCCCAAAAACCAAAAACCAAAACTATAACCACAATTTGTAAATCACTTAATCTATTTAACAAAATACACCTAGAGTTGGACGCTTACCTCATCATGTTGTTGTCGTCTCGGTGGCATGTCTGGACACTACATCAGTGGCCCACCCGATCCCTCTCCGGCCTCTGCCATCACCAAATTGCTACCCGTAACCAAATCAAATCACTCGCACTGATCCTGTGGACCCACTTCTCACCAACCAATCACTCGTCATTCACACCGCCAACTCAATGCTCCATTTCATCCAAATACTTCTCTCTTTTTTCATTTTCACAAATCACAATATGACAAATGAATAATAAAAAACATGGATTTTTTGTTTTTATAACCAACCTGACCTAACCGACGTCGGTTTACCCTTCACTGGCATCAGTCTCATGCCCTACCTTACCATGGATGGTTGCCCTATACTGGTGTCAGTTACCCTTGACCGGCATCGGTCACCCTATCTAGCACAAAAGCCAACATTTTACCCTATTACCCTACCTATCCCTCCTTTTTTTCCACACCTCCCCTTTACTGTTTAACCTAACCAGTTACCTCACCTACCATTTACCATGACCATTTACCTCACCTTTCGAAACTCAACATTTTACCTACCTACCTTTGGCCTCCTTTAGGGACTACTTCTTACCCATACCCATTATTTTACCCGTCCCTCGGCCTTACTCATGTCATCACCTAGATTTTTGGCCCTAGACCATCGCTAGTGACCTTTTGACCTCGTGTGTTCACTATACCTTGCGGCACTATTATTTGTGTTGATTGACCTAATGACTTTACCTAGCCTATTGTTGTGACCGTTTATCCTGACCCTACCTTTAGTGTACTGGAACATACCTAAACCTTGCTGCACCTAACCTACATTGTGTTTCCTGACCATATCCTATACCTTGGATACCAAAATCACTTCAACCTTGTTTGGATAAACCTATCGACCTTAGACGATGTAATGTTTTCCTACTCTTCAACCCAGTAGCATGCTGAAATTTATACGTGTGTGTGTGTTTGACTGTTACTACCTTTGACCCTGACCCATTACCTAGATTTCCTAAGTAGACCTTCAACCCTTTTCCATCGTTAACCACCTACCCCTTTCTCACATTTACCCTTTTATCAAACCACTCACCGATTCTTCCTTCATCCTCGTCAATTCTTGGTTTGAAGGGGATAACCTTCACCCATACATGGGGCAACCACATCTTATTTTTGTTAGTGTCGCTTACCAATACAAGCTATGCAACAAAAAGGGGCAAAATGTAGACACTAAAATTAGGTCACACTCCCCTTTGGTCCCTCGACAAATAAACACCCTTCATTACATTAAACTAGCCATGGCCCCCTTTACCCCACTAATATTAATTTAATTAATTTAATAAAATTAATTCATTATCCTCAGCATATTTATTATTTAAATATCTTAATTTAGATAATTTCCACATAGGCACCTCATCTAGCCGCCTCACCCTAAGTCCTATTCTTAGTAAGTTACCATAACTAACTAAGACTTACCCAAACCCTAAAGATCAATGCCTACATTCTCTAACCACATTCCCGCATGCTTACAAGAAGCTCCCGATATAATCCGTGAGTTAACGACACGAGATCTAAGAAAATCAAGAGGATCTCCCTAGTTTAGTAAACCCAAAAAATCCTTCCTTGACCGACGCCGGTTACCCCTAACTATCGTTGGTTAAGCCAAAACCACCGTCAGTCACCTTTAAACTCTTAAAACAACCTTATTTGGAAGGTTGGCGGAAGGTTGTAAAACATTGTGCACATCCTTGAGAGATATCACATCTTCTGAGAACAAATTCCAGCGAGAACACGCATGCAAGGAAGGAAATCAAGCATTTTCTCCTGCACGGCTATCCAGCACTCACCCCCAACAAGGATTTGATCCAATCAAGAAAAAAGGAATGCACATATAGCCCATGCAGAACTCTCCTATGATTTATGATCATCTGTAGCCTTCAACATCTTACCAGCACCTCCATTCATTACTCACAGGTGTCCAAGACTAGAATCTAAGTAAGTAAAATGTTATACTTCTCTAGTTCATTTCATTTCATCATTATATTATCACACTTTGTTTACCTAACCACCCATTGACCTCCTTCAATACTCACTCCTCCATATACCCATTAAAACCTCACCAAATCCCACCCAAACTACCAAATACCTCATTCTAACCAAGAAAAATCCTTTGTGTAATTAGAAAAGAGACCCAAAACTCATTCTGTGGCATTCCCATTTTTCCACAGTAACCGGTACCGGTTATAATCAACCACCGTTGGTCACCCCTAACTAGCACCAGTCTTTGTATTTACCCATACAACCTATAACAGTGACATATCCACCTAATTCCATATCACCCTTACTCACATCTGACCTACTTGAGACCTCTGTCAGACCTACAGAGATCTAGAACCAGTTATTTGACCTTCGGATCCTATTCCAACCTACCCTGTTAGATCAGATCTTTCTTATTGTGTTTTAAGTGAGATACCTAAATCATTTCAAATTACAATTGGATTTACTTTATTACCCATATTAAATTGTTTTAAACTGTGGATTGATAGCCATCTAGGAAGTATCACACTTCCCAGATCTAGCACACGTTAGGTACTTCACTGCACATATTGTTTAATTCTTTCTAGTGGTCTTGTTTTCCATTACAGGTAGTTCCTCCTAGCCAAAAAGATGCTCTCACATTTAGTTGTGGATTCAGAAGTCATACGCATGTAACAACCCATCAACCAGTATTAAAATACGTATTCCTCCTACGCCCGTTACCCTATCTATTTCATCAATACTTCAAAGAAACGTCTAAGAATTGGGTGAAACACCTAGTCCCTCACCGCCTTCCATCTTGTCACCCATGGATCCAACCTTACCTACCACCATTGCTTCTAGTGACGAAGATTTTGTATGACTCCTTGATCAGAATCTCATGGCCTTACAGTACTATCTTTCCCACTCTTCCACCCGAGACTCCTTCATTCAATTTATATACGACATGCATGTATCAATATCTCCTACCCTTATTCTTGTTGTTGCATTACCCTCATCTACTTCACCCCTAGTATTTTTACAGCTAGGACCCATACCTACCATGACTGTGGCATCAGAAGTTTCCCTCACACCTATCGTATCTATTTTTCCCTCGTCTACCACCCACACCATAGCACAATTTGCACCCATTGTCTCACAAATACCCATTGTAACACAACCGCCCATGGTGTCGGTGACCCCAACTCCATTCCAAAATCTCATCCTCTCCATCCCGCAAACACTTCCCCAATCGCTAACAGAGTCATGACAACCATCCCACCTACATAAACCTACTATCAACAACCCCATATCTTGTTTGTCACTCATTCTGGATATGTTCCTTCCATGTCAGTTACTTATTCTCAACCTCCCTACTAGGTTTAATAGCTACCTCCTTATGCCACAGGAGGTGTCCCCCCATCACAAGCCACCAACGACCTCATCAAGTTGATGATGGAAAAGATGTAAACACTAGAAGCATCAATTTCTGGCTCATGCAATTACCTCACCTATGATGAAATTTGTAATGAGCCTATTCACTCATCCATTCCCATTCGACCATACCCTGTACATTGGGAGATGCCAAAATTCAACTGCTTCAATAGCAAAGAAGATCCACAACAACATTTTTGGTCCTTTAAACATGGGTGTTACCTAGTTTCTCACGATGACACTTTACTTTTGATAAAATTTCCTAATGTCCCTAATAGGACCTACATTGAACTGGTATAGTGGACTACCAAGACACTCCATTTACTCATTCAATCAAGTAGCCCAAGCCTTCCTAGATCATTTCTCCATCAACATTGTTAAGAAGGTTACCATGACTAATCTTTATTCCACACAACAATATGACGATGATTCTATCGCTGACTTTTTCGCTCACTGGCACAGCCTCATTTACCAGCTCACATTCCAATTACCTCTAACTGAGCTTATCAAACTATTTACTTGGGAATGTGTTAGACACATCTCACCAACCCTATAGGTGAAAAATTTTCACACTTTTGATGAGGCATTCACCATGGCACGAAAATTGGAAATTAGTGTTATCAAAAAAAATAAGATTCAACTTCGTAACAAGAGCATCGCATTCAAATTAGATGATACTTATTCATCTTCGAAACCTCAAAACAAATATTCAAAGCCTAAAGGATCTACTAATGCCATAGTTCTCAAAGCTGACCCCCCTCATCAATCAAACCTAGCCAAACCCCCTTCTAATCTCTCTCCTATCAAATCTTTCTAGTTTAGACGAGAACAATGAAAGTACACTTCCCTAGGAGAATAATATTCTTCCATTTTGGAAAATCTTGTTAAGGTTGGTGTCATTACCCTTCCACCTATAAAACCACATACTGGTTTTGACCCTGAGTGACCCATGCCTATGTGGTATAAGGAACACAAATTTTGTAACTATCATCAGGTCAAAGGTCACAATGACAATAATTGCATTACCTTCAAAAATATCATTCAAGAAATGATAGACAACTGAGACTTAGTCTTGGATAGCCCGAATGCACCCGCTAACCAAAGCCTACACATCTTCAAGAATCCATTCCCTAATCATGCCCCATCTTCCAACCAAGGGGGTGATACCTCAAACAATGATAGTGCTATCCACGAGGTCCACGCTATTTTCAATGATGCACCAATTGCTTCCCAATTACCTCATATTCCTTCCATAGATGAAATCTTAGCCCATGATCCCCTACCTATACCAGAACCTATTTCATCTACTCCTCTACCCACAGAGGAATCCTCTTCATCTCCTCCTTCATCCGTGAAAGATCCTATAATCAACACACCACCCTTGACCCCTCAAAATTTTGAGCACTTGTCAGTGGCACCTCTCCCACTCATAGAAGATGCAGGTTCACTGCCTACACCAATGCAGGGAGAACCCACTTTGGCTATCCCATCCTCTCCTCTACCCATAGAGGATACTATAGAAGTACCACTACCTGTAGATGACCATTCACCATTAGACCTTCAAGATCCCATTGATCTACTTTCAGCTCTCTTACCCACAGAGTCTGAGGCTAGCAATTTCTCGGTATCTAAAACACATTTTATAGGGATTTCCACTCAATCCATGTCGGCTCTACTTACAACAGTACCATTAACACACTTGGCCAATCACCTGGATTATGTTGATAGAGCCTCTTTGGGGGTGTCTTCTACTTCCTGTTTCAACACAAATGCAGTTGTCACTCACTGACACCTCCACTATCTATCCAAAAGTGTTTCGATGTACCAAACTAGACACAACCAGAACTATCACAAAACCTCCCACAACACCACTCATGGCTCAACTCAAACCCTGCCCATAACCCAACATGTATCTGCACCCAAACCCATGCCTATATCATCTCCCTTACCTAAACCTATAACTACCTTAGGGGTCATACCAACAACTAGCCTTACTCACCCATCCATCAAATTAGATTTAGCTACGTCTTCCAAAACTAACACCAAACTTAACCTAGCCCCTAAAAAGAAGAGCCAATCTCCTAGATCTCATACCCCAACCTCGCCAACCACACCCTTATCACCTTCACCCCTTTTTTCCATCCTAGGACCTCACCCTTTGACCCTGGCCAAGAAACCCTCATCCACCGATAAACCAAGAATGTAGCAACCCATTTCCCCATCACAAACCTCTAATATACCCAAGTGACCCACACAACCTCCGCCCTCACCTGTAACCTTATTACCACTCATACCTCTAATACCATCAATAACTTCTTCACTGCCCATGACACTTCCGTCTCTTTCACTCATGCCTCCTACCCAACCCACACCACCTACCTCCATAGCACCTTGGTTACCCCCATGGGTAACCTGCCCTCTTCCACCATCTTCTTTTCCCTCTACATCTCATGTGCCCATATAATATTTACCCAAGAAGATGCAACCTAAAGCCAAAAATCCGCTACCCTTCAATAAGGTAGTTAAACCAACCACACCTTCTATTACCAGTTCATCTACCATGCCCCTACCCAAGCAGATATGACCAACACCTAAGACCACACCACACACCAAACTATTCACCCAACCTACTCCCCCTATTTCAAATACTCTTCCTACATAGTCAGCCACACCTGTACCCAAACCCACATTCACCTCCCATTGTGATCCATTAGCAGGGTCCTACGCCAAAATCCTAACCAACCTCCTTGAAAATTCTATCATCACATCACCACCTCTTAGACCTTACAACCAACTCAAACCCAAACCAAAAGGGTTTAATGAAACCAAAATTTGCACCTACCATCATGTGCCAAGACATGATGTAGAGAACTATAAGGCTTTGAAATTCGTTCTTGTCCAATTGTGTCCTCTAGAAGAAAACTTTGACGATGATGATCTTCTTGATGAGGACCCCATTTCACCTTCACCAATTTCCACTGATCTTCCCTCATTTCCTACTCAACGACCAAAATCTCCACCCCCATAACTCTTAGATCCATCCCCAAGATTCAAAATTAACATGGTTAGCATAATAGAGTTGGCCAAACCACCACCCAAATGCAAGTGTGCCCTACTCATCTCACAAGGCTCATAACCACCACTAGAGTTTTTTCCCTCTTGCCGCTATACCTTCCATGACACTCTCTTCATCCACCTCCCCTCAAATTAACATGATCATAATTACCACCCATGCTCAGAAAGACAAGGGCAAGGAGAAAGCAACTAGCCCATCAACCACCCCTATACCCAATATACCATCTGCATCCACACCAAAAGTCATCATTCGTATTCCTTCATACCCCATTTCCAACGAAGTCACACATCGCACAATGATAAAACAAATACACCAATCCCCCCTCAAAATGTCTTTATATGACCTCATCTAGACCTCAGAGTCACATCGTCAAGCCCTCATGGAGGTCCTTCAATTTATCGAAGTCTTACCAAATGACCCAACACCCATAGCCTCCATCATTACCCCTCACCACATAGCCTCTCTCACTAGGTCTTCACCTTCCTCTACACCTTCACCCACTCGCCAAGGGTCCACCCTCAGTTTTGTAGATGAAGAGATTGCTCCCTTCCAGTCTGATGACCCTGAGCCTACTCTTTTCATCTCCATCTTTATCGATAATATACACATACACTGTGTTATGATTGATGGTGGTGATAGCATTAACATCATCTCCTCCCAGGCGTACGCCCAAATGTAAATACTTGCCAATTACATGTATAGTAACCCTAGTATGTTGTGTTCCTTTAATGACACCATAACCTCTACACTAGGTACCATTTTTCTCCATGTCCGCGTAGGTCCCTGCACCATCCCAGAACTTTTCTATGTCCTAGAAGGGGAGTTCCAGTATAACTTTTTGCTTGGTCAACCTTGGATACATGTTATGGGTTGTGTCCATTCGACGTTACATCGATGCCTCAAATTTGAACATGAAAGACATAATTACACCATCCCTTTCAAACCCTCACCTTTCAATACCTGTAACATGTTATATCAACCCAATGATGTGCTTGTACCAGTCAAGGCATCTGCCACCAAAACCACTTCACCTCCACCCACAATCCCATCCAAAAAAATTTCCACTACTTATGATGTGTCTAACCTTGCCATACCTACTACAGCTGTAGTCTCTACCGCTAGCGCCCTTGCTTCCCCTTCATCTAGCGAGCCATATATACCCGCTACCCACATACCAACTATTGTTCCCTTATAAGGTGTTTTTCAATGCCTCACTCTGGGGGAATACTGCCTATACAATATCGATACCTTCCTCACCCCACAAGAGTATGGGAATATGTGTCAACACCCCAGTTATGATATTCACATTGGTGACATTTTCCCTTATGGCCCTCCCCATTTTCACACCAATCTAATGTATGGGAGACTTGATATGGCCAACTATAAACCCAAACCTCCATCCCAAACCCAACCATTTTCCACTGACCTGCACTCCCTCACCAACCATCATTTTGCTCACACTTTCCTCCATAGGTGCGCGTGGAAAGGATTTGGTTTTTGTTTTTATGAACAAGGCCACCACACTATCATCTCCCATATCTCTTGTAAAAAATGATCGTATTGGCATTATTTTTGACGCTCCACCTTCTAATAAGGTTTGCATCGACCTTATTCAGGATGAGACATCTTCCCCCTCTCATTCACCCACGTTACCATCCTCAACCACGAAGTCCATAGATACTGAATCTATGCCTCCTAAAAAAAAAATTCATAAACACCATTTCACTGGGACCGCTGACCTATCAACATGATGGAGAGGCTCCCTCTTCTCTCCCATTCCTGTATCCTAACATGATTGATGATGATACACCTTCAATTAACGTCATTCAATGTTAGGACAATGAGTCCATCTTCACCTACCTTGGTGTAGAAGACTCTTATATTCACCAGTCATTACCTTCTGAGATGCAAACCATGTTGAATGAATCAACCATCGAAATCAACATTAATACCCAAGATGACCCGTACATTTTAAATATCTTCCAATCTTTAGATGCTACTGAATAGAAAGCCTTCACCTCTTTCCTTCAGGACCATAGCGACTTATTTTCTCGGTCCTATGTCGATATGCATGGTATCGATCCTAAAATCATGGTTCCAAATATCATGAACATTCCTGATGCCAAACCTATCAAAAAAAAGTTGTGGAAAATGCATCCTCACATTGCTCTACTGATTAAAGAAGAGCTTTAGTGCCTTCTCTCTGTTTCCTTTATTCTACCCATTGATTATCCTCAATGGATTTCTAACATCATTCATATCACAAAAGTGATAGGGGGACTCTGCATTTGCACATATTTCCTTGACCTCAACCTTTCATGTCCTAAAAATGATTTCCCACTACCAGGTATTGACCAACTAGTTGATCTCAATGGTGGCCATGAGATGTTATCACTCATGGATGGTTTCTTGGGCTACAATCAAATATTACTAGCTCCTGAGGATCAACACAAGACTACTTTCATCACCCTTTGGGGGACTTTCTGCTATCGAGTCATGCCCTGTGGTCTCAAAAAAATTGGTGCTACATATCAGCGAGCCATGACTTACATTTTTCATGACATCATGCATCACATATTTTAGGATTACGTAGATGATCTGCTTGCTAAATCCAAACATCAAACTAAACATCTACCCATCCTTAAATTCATCTTTGACTACCTCATCAAATATTGTGTTTGTCTTCAACCAAAAAATACATCTTTGCAGTACTTTCAGGGAAAATCCTAGGTTTCATCATTTCCTATCATGGCATCAAAGTCAATCTAGCTAAAGTCAAGGCTATCCTTGAAATTCCACCACCCACTAATCTCCATCAACTTCATAGCCTACAAGGAAAATTGCAATCAATTCATCGCTTTATCTCCCAACTCTATGACCGTTGTCAACCATTCCATCATCTTCTCAAGAAAGACATTTCATTTAAATGGGATGATGACTGCCATAAAGCCTTAAAATCCTTACAACAATACCTACTTCAACCACTAGTGCTCATTCCACCTAAGGATGACTAGCCCTTCTAATGTAGCCAAATTCTAACCAACTTGATTTACTGCAAATAATATGAACTCCAAAGAAACTAGATCTCATTATTCATTCCTGAATAATGAATTATAATGTTTCCTAAATAGGAAAACAACTCCCAACTTGATTTTCCAAGTAAACTCTAACTAACTCTGACTAAATCTACTCTAGGTGGCGGAAATTACTATTTTTAGCAATTTACTAGAACCTGCTATTCTTAGTAAGTTTGCATGCTTATTCGTATGGGCATAGAAATTACCACGCATCATCTACATTCCTAAATTAGAGGAATTGCCAACTTTTTAACTCATAATGCAACTAATAGACTAAATTGACTAATGCTCAAAAATAGGAAATATCTGAACTACAACTTAAATCCTAATTTTTGGCCTCAAGATGGTGGATTTAGGGCCCAAAAACATGCCGAAACTTTCCCCAACTAGTAAGGCAAGCTGTTGTTGTAGTGCGTTCATCTCATCGAAACATGTGGTTTAAAAAAAAAATGGACTCAAACGGACACTCGGAGCTCAAGTTATGACCTTGTCAAGTTCCTGCTAATTTTAGCACATCACCTTTTGACCTATGCATTTTTAATGGAATTGACTCATTCTTGAAGAGTGCCAAACATTTAGAGGCCTTAATATGGTCAATACTAAGAGTATAGTCTTTTATCTTGTTTGAAGTCATACAAATGTGTGTAGACCTCTATGAATTTTGTAGATATACCCACACCAAAAAACATTTTCCTAGCCTTTAGTTTTTGTCACCGCCAAACTGGCCGCCAATTACCTACTCAACCACAAAACCTTCGTCATTACTGATACTAACCCTATTACACTACATGTATGCAGTAAACCTTATCAAAATCAATGTGTCACATGATGCCTTATGCTTCTAGCCAACCTTGACCTTAAACTCATCCATCAAAAGTCCATCAAGGGCCAAGTTATCGCCGACCAATTGGCCGACACACCTATTTCTAGGGATCAACCCTCTAACTTCAAATTTCTAGATGAGTCCATTACTACCCTTTCCCTAAATGAACCCACTTACCAAATGACACTCTTCTTCGATGGCTCCAAGTGTCATCATGGGGGTGGAGCTAGTGTTATCCTCATTCCACCTTGATGGAACGAACATATGCCTTTCATCTTTAAAACTTGATTTTGATTATACAAACAATATTGCTAAATATGAAGCAATCATATTAGGTCTCCACGATGCTTATGCCTTAGATGTTAAGTCAATCAACATCTTTGGTGATTTTCAGTTGGTCATAAACCAAGTCAATGGTATAGACTAATGTTGTAATGAGATACTTCAAAAGTATAAGCATCATGTGAACATACTTTTGACCACCTTCAACTGTTATGCCCTACAAACCACCCCATGTTTTACCAATAAATTTGTAGATACCATGGCCTACTTGGCTTCTCAGATACCTTCTTCGCTTCCAGTTGACTATAAAATCTTTGTCACTATATAATGATTAAAATCACCCTCTTATTTGCCTCATGAAGTTTACTCTATCTGATAACCGTTGCTTCTGGACCTTTCATAGTGACCTTTGGTAAAAGCAATACACAAACTATCTTTCCCTCTCATTTTACCCACCTGATCTCACTCATAATGGACAGCGTGCCTTCCTTAAAATTAGTCTTACATGTTATGTCATCATGGGTGGTCTTCTGTATAAAACATGAGTTTCAACAAGCCATTCTCATGTGATGCCTTACCAGCATTCTAAAATTCCTTACACCATTGCAAGGAAGTCCATGATGGGATTTGTGGATACCTCCTTTTAAATATCGATATAGAGAGAGCACAATAATCTTAAAAAAACCATTCATATTTCCCCCCCTGAGTGCTAGGAAAAGGCCAACCATGGAACTGTGACTGTTACGATCTATTTCTTTGAATGCTACGTAAAAGGGTGAAAGTCGACATGGTAATATCCATCACACCCCTAGGCATGCTTACAGGTCACGTGACGACCTTTTGTCATAGTATAAAACAAGATTAATGGCCACCATTGGATCATGTCGATGCGTTGCAACCCCATATATGACACAGACGCCATCCAACATTGATCATGGACCACTACTGTAATATTACACCTATCGACGGGTATTAATATCTACATTTGGGTCATTCTTCACAATAGCCGAGAAAATTTGGTCCATATTCATCAACCTTTAATGTAATCATAGTTGGTTACAATTACAAGGTATTAACATAATCAAATATTGTTAACCAGATTTTTTTCAGGAACTCTAATTTCAAAAACAGAGACCCTGAAGTATACAATGATGAATGCTTTCGGTATCTAACTCAGTTTGTCAACACAATATTACCTAAAAATCTACACATGATTCATCTAGAAATTAACCCAAGGAAAATCCTTGAACAAAAATTAAGTCATGATTCAAGTTGTCAATGATACTTATGATTTTCATTTGGTATCCTTCGTGATGATAGAATGGGAAAATCCTTTCAAACCATTGGTGGTAGGTCATTTTCCACATTACAACTTTGACAATGTTAATTCTCATATATAGAAGCACCCAATCCTTAATGGATGTAGATATCTACATTTACTGAATTTACCAGTCTTTATGACAAGTTCATTCCAGGAAGTCTATATTGTCCATCCCTACTAGATGTTACTACACAAAACTATGCTAAAAACTGGACCCATAGAATTCTCTATATCAGAGTTCTATTTACATTACAGCTTAAAGTATGATAGTATAAGAACAAGAATCTAGCCTTCTATGGTTTAAAATATCCAAATCTAACAAGAAACTAGTATCAAACGTGTTTGTGAAAATTTTATGTTGTTTCCAATTAATTGAAACATTTGAAGTTGGTGATCCCATGGTCCTAGGATGTTTGCTAATCGATCATTCCCAACCAAAAACCTTTGCTTATATCTATAATTATTTATTTTTTTGTCTTATAAATTTGCTCCTAACTTGGCTAGAAAACAACTAAAACAGTCACATACATGCTTGATGGATTAAATCCCTCATCATCTCTGTCTTCACTTGAAGGTTTACCTAAACAATTATCCCCTTTATGCCCTCCTTTCAAATGACAATTCGACCATCTTGATATGCTGATATCAAGTCATATTTGCATTATCGGTGTCAATTGGCCACTCATCCCTTGAGTGTTTTCCACTTTTCCAACATAACACATTAAAAGCCATAGGATCCTCGAGTTAAACAAGCATTATACTAGACTACCCATCATCAATTAGCCTTGTATTCAATATGAGTACCATGGTTCTACTTGTAGGGATGACTTCTTATTGAAAATTTTCCTCAAAAATAAAGTATGGATTCCTACTTAAGAGTCATTAATCCACTCGTAAACCATAACAATAATTAGAAATCTAATTGCTATTTAGTGGCTTTATCACCATTGTTGTTACCAAAACTGGAACCTAATCAGCCACTATAATGGTGTCCATGACTTAATACATCTAGGGGAGCATATGGATGCATTTCCACAGTCTCCTCCAGTCACCACTTCTAGCAAATATATGAAGCTTTCATAATATTGAATCCATCATGCTTCTTCCCTATTCCCACCATACCTATAGGTCAACCTACACTGCTTCCTCGAAGGACAGCTATGTATGGTAATTACAAAAGTATAATAACATATTCATGAAAATTCTCACATCGATCTTGCTTCATGAACACCTCAAGGAGATAGAAAATTCATCCAGAGAGAAATACAAAATCGATCAGTTGTGTTGTAAACGAGGGGAACAACATGAGGCGAAGATATGAAAATTCTCGTCATGGATAACTTGAGGACTTAAGATAGAACTCTGGGTTTGTTGGTGCTATGGGACACTTCAACAGGACACTGATGTTACGCTAATCCTCTCATTCTCACCTATTTGGTATTTGTCCACCTAGAATTCCTTGATACTCAATTTAGGATCTGATTCCGAAATGAGATTTGATGAATAAGGTGTATTTTACTGGACCCATGTAAAATAGTCCATTTTTCCTGCCATGAGCCAGATGTAAGGAGTCATGACGTTCACAATTACAAACAAATGACTATGTGAAAAATCATCATGGTTCCTATGAATTGAGACGAAAAATATTTGGATAGGAATTCTACACCTAGTTTTCCTATACTCAATATCTATTGATTATCCATGAGGAAGAATTTAAACAATAATATACTTGAGAATGAATATGCACAATGTACAGGGTGATTGATGACTCCCACACACCTAGTGGTCTTGCACTGGATGGACGATCCCTTCACTTGTTTCTGATAGTAACCGGTGTTGGTCATGGTGTAACCAACGTCTATCAAGTCATGAATAAAATGATACCATAATAATGGTGGAGCATAAGATAGCTTCACCTGGAGTCATGCATTACAGAAGTGACATCAGTACAGTAGTGACTGACATTGGTCAGGGTGAACTAACATCGGTTACCTATGTGGGAATGTTTTATTTAACTCTTCAAGAATTATATATATTTTTTGCATTAAAGTCGATATCTATTGATTGTAATTACATGGCTAAGTGACCTAAGTTTATATATGCCTATATAAGCATGAAAGCTAGGGTTTAGAAGGATAATTAAGAGAAGGATTGAATTATATCCTTGATTCTCCTAGATTGAGAGGATGAAGAAAAAGAAGAAGAAGAAGAAGAAGAAGAAGAGAAAGAAAGAACAGGTTACATGAAGACAAAGTATCCATGGAAAGGATATGGACAAAAGAAAATAATAGGTACATCTGAATGGTGAGAAGAGGGTAATGTCTTCTATTGTATTTTCTTTGTATAGTTATTGTCTCATAGTAATAGCTTGCATAGTATATAAAGCACATAGAGTTTCTTCTTGTAGATCCACATGTTGGTGATATCTTGTATTATAGATCCATGTAGATCTAGTCTTGTATTGTAGATCCATGAGATCATATTGTATTGTTGATCCATGTAGATCTAGATATTATAGAGGAGGTTGTCTTCATGTTTACACAGGTTATGTAGTGATGGAGAGACAGACTTACTTCTTGGTGCACAGTTATAGTTGCACATATGGTAGACCCATGTGAGAGGTCTTGTTTGCAGATTCCACAAGAGAACTTGGTAACATTTTAGAGATGTAGTAGTTCCTAGTTATGTGAGATCTTCTGGTGGTGTTTGGAGGCACAATTTTAGTGCACTCATGGAGATTCTTTTAGAGATCTGGAGGAGAGGAGATACTCTTGGAGAGATGCATTGTACTCTTGTATTGAAGAGTTGGTTTGTACTCTTGTTGTATTATATATATGAGATATCTATCTTTGGTGGACGTAGCCCACATTGGGTGAACCACGGTACATGTTGTGTTATGTGTGTGTACTTTGTCTTGATTTGGATTATTCTAGTTTATACTTCCACTGCTGTATATTTTGGGGAATTGTTTAGATCCTGTGTGCATGATTTTGTTTGTTATTAAATCATAGCACTATTCTGTAGTACCAAATTCCCAACAACTAGTATCAGAGCTTGGTTAGCTTGGTTATTTCAGAGAAAGGGTTTGCTTCATGGTTTTGTTAGTAGTTTGACTGACATGTATGAGAGCAGGGTTTGTTTTTCTTTATGTGAAGATCACAGGAAGAGATTTAATCTCAAGTGGGAGCTGGAAGAGTAAGGTTACTAGAAATTACAGTGACCGACGTCCGTTAAGTGGCAACCAGCATCGTTAGTTATAAGGTGACCGTGGTTCGGTTATAGGGTAACTATAGTCGGTTACAGGGTTACCATGGTCGATTACTAGGTATCCTAGTTTTAAATAGAAAATCACATATCTGAAGAAATGGAGAGATGCATGGAATGTATCTTGTTTGCTGAGGTGTCCCCTAGTTCTTGGAGGCACAAGCATGTTGGTTAGATTGCAGATCTGGTTATTGAGGTATGGTTTTATCTTGGTATTGCAGTGCTTATATTATTTTGGTTGCACATGCATGTTTGGGATTATAGATCTAGATCTGAGAATGAGACAAAAGGAGCAGTTATGCATCCTTTGGTGCAATTAGATGCATGGGTTTCATTAGAGAAGTTGAATACAGTAGCACAGAATGAAGATGGGGTTTCCATCAGAGAAGCATGTTCTTCAGTTGAAGATGCAGTTGAGTATCTTGGTGCTAGTAAGGTGATGTGTTTCATCTTGATGCAGTTTTATTGCATGTTTTATTGTTGTTAAGTTTTTGTGCAAGATTTGGGTGCTTCTTGAAATGATTGGCTCAACATAACTATTAGATTTGGTAAAAGTAGGCACCTAGTTTGGTGACCTATTCCAATTTGTGGCATTTTGTTAGCTCCAGTAGCACCGATATCGGTGAGGGAACCAACATTGGTCACAGAGGGTAACCGGTAATGGTCTGAAAACCATAGTTAGTCTCTGTGATAAAAATTTTGCACATGGTTTCTTACAGTAGAAGAGGGTATGGATGGTTTAGTGTCCTACTTTGGAGGATCAGGTTTCTTACATAGTGTGTATAGGTAGAAACTGTGTTGATCACTTCAATGTTTGGATAATAAAGAGGAAAAATTTGGCTTGGTTATTCCAGTGAGACTTTGGGTCAGGTATCTCTATATGGTTCATGTTTTATTTCTTTCTTTTGGAGCGGCTGATATTATGTTTTGATAATGTGCAAAGGTTTACACCATGTTTTTGGTGTTGTTTGACTTTTATTTCCCGATTGTGTGGAATCTTTAGGATAAGGATATCTAGTCTAAGGATGATATCCTCAATGAAAAGTCATGGTTATACATAGTTACAAGTAATGAAAGATGTTGAGTACACAGGATGAAAAGAAGTTGATTCACCTACTTCACAAGAAGTCCAAAAATTCTGTGATGTAGGAGTATTCTTTGATAAGAAGGGAATCATTTTATATTTTATTTCATCTGGTTTTATTTCTCACTGACATATTATCTTTTGAGCTTGGTGTTAGAGGTAGTGCAAGGGATTTCATGTTCAGTGGGAGCAATCCATGGTTGTTGGCATTGTAGGATTAGATACATGATGCACATGCAGAGTGAGAGGATATTGCTACTATTCAGAGTGGTAGAGGCACTAGTTGGTTTTGGAGGATAATCACAGATTTACAGGTATATTGATTTTATTGCTTTGTGATGTCACTTGTTGGTTTATTTTGTGGTGCTTGGATATCCCTATGGGATTACAGTTGATGGTTAGATTCAACTTAATGAAGATGATAGAGAAATTTTTCAGATTTTTAAGGGTTAAAAGATAAAATATGCTAGTTACAGAGACTGGTGCCGGTTAAGATGAACCATGGTTGGTTAGGAAGTGACTGGTGTTGGTTAGGGGAAACCATGGTCGGTTTGGTTAAGGTTTAACAGTAGTGTTTATTTACCATTTTTAGATGGTTCCCTTGTTTTTCTTTCATCTTGGTTTGATTTGTGTAGTATGTTAATGACATGTTTGCTGGTATTTGCACTTGGTATTAGTTACAAGGTTTAGCATGGTTATTTGTTATTGACATTGATGAGCACAGGATTCATACATTGCTTTAGAGTTAGTCAGTGAGAGACTTGGTGCTTTTGGAGAGCCCGATGATATGGATGAATGTATATGTGAGTTTATACATGTGTATAGATTTAGTTTTGTGAGTCTATGATGATGCAGATGTTTGATTTTCACATGGATACTTATGAGCACGGTTCAGTTGCCTTCAACATGAGTAGGGGATGTTTGTATTTCCTTTTGATTACTATGTTACTCCTTGATACGTATGTTATCTATAGATGAATTTCTTAGACTTGTTATTTGTTTATGAAGGGTTGGATTTGTAGATTGTAGTGTTTATATTTCTTTGAGTTATGCAAGTGTTTATGGATTCATCACCCACTGTTGCATGTAGAACTCATTCAAGGTTGTTTTTACCTAGGATCTTGTTTTGCATTCACATATTCTAGTTTGACTTTTCTTTGGATAGTTGCATTAGTGGATGCATGAAGACATGGATATATGGATGGAGAACATGGTTGGTTTTACAGATATGGCTATGGTTATAGTTGAAGCTCAGTACTTCAGTTTGAGTGGGAGCTCTTACAGGTGTGTTATTCATGATGGGTTGGTTACATGAGAGGCTTGGTGTTATGATTCAATGGGAGCTTTGTGTATGGATAGCTCGGTTATCACGGATCAGTTTTAGCTTCGTGTTGGTTTGGTAAGTCATGTTTTATCTTCTTGGTTTGAGAAGATGGTTTGATCTTCCTGGTTTTATTTTTTGAGAGAATTGTTGAAGGAAAGAATAGATGGTCTTCATGGTGTGTAGAGGATGGTGATGTACAGGTATAGGTACAAAGGTTCAGCAATTTATCTCCAAGTGGGAGATTGTTAGGATTGTGGAGTTGAATTGCTTCACAAATAACTTGCTTTTACATGTTACTGGTTCTGACAGTAACCAACGTTGTTTAGGGTGTAACCGTCGTCAGTCAGCATAAGAATCGCCATCGGTCAACAAAATAACCACCATCGGTCAGCATAATAACCACCATTGGTCAGCATAAGAACCACCATAAGTCAGCAGATGAACCACCATCAATTAGGGCGAACCAACATCAGCTACCTGTGCGGGAGTGTTTTAATTAACTCTCAGGAATTAGATCTATTTTTAGCATTAAAGTATATCTATTGATTGTAATTGCATGGCTAAGTGCCCTAAGTTTATATACACCTATATAAGCATGAAAGCTAGGGTTTAGAAGGAGAATTAAGAGAAGGATTGAATTAGATCCTTGATTCTCCTAGATTGAGAGGATGAAGACAAAGAAGAAGAAGAAGAGAAAGAAAGAAGATGTTACATGAAGACAGAGTCTCCATGGAGAGGAGCTGGGTAGAAGGAAATAGTAGGTACATCTGAATGGTGAGAAGAGGGTAACGTCTTCTACTATATTTTCTTTGTATAGTTATTGTCTCATTGTAATAGCTTGCATAGTATGCAAAGCACATAGATTTTCTTCTTGTAGATCCACATGTTGGTGAGATATTGTATTATAGATCTATGTAGATATATTCTTGTATTGTAGATCCATGAGATCATATTATATTATTGATCCATGTAGATCTAGATATTGTAGAGGAGGTTGTCTTCATGTTTGCACAGGTTATGCAGTGATGGAGAGACAGACTTACTTCTTGGTGCATAGTTATAGTTGCACATATGGTAGACCCATGTGAGAGCTCTTGTTTACAAATCCACAGAGAACTTGGTAGTAGTTCAAAGATGCAATAGTTCCTAGTTATGTGAGATCTTCTGGTGGTGTTTGGAGGCACAGTTGTAGTGTACTCATGGAGATCTGTTTAGATATCTGGAGGAGAGGAGATACTCTTGGAGAGATGCATTGTACTCTTGTATTGAAGAGTTGGTTTGTACTCTTGTTATATTATATATATGAGATCTCTATCTTTGGTGGACGTAGCCCACATTGGGTGAACCATAGTACATGTTGTGTTATGTGTGTGTACTTTGTCTTGATTTGGATTATTCTAGTTTATACTTCCACTGCTGTAGATTTTGGGGAATTTTTTAGATCCTGTGTGCATGATTTTCTTTGTTATTAAATCATAGCACTATTATGCAGTCATGAATTCCCAACAATAGATCCTCGGCACATGTATTTAAAAATAAATCACCCATACCTACAACCTAAATTCAATCATACCTATGACCTACATCACCCGTGCCTAATTCCTAACCACACCTCTATCCATTCCTATTTTACCCAATTTTCCTTCCTTAATTCAAATCCCCTTTTCCCCCCATAAGCCCGTATTCGTTCCCTAACCTATGTATATAGTTTACCTCCCCAATTAATGCAAGAGATATAATCTTACCTCATTATGATGTCATCTCCATGGTGTCACGTCAGGCCACGAAACTGGTGGTCCACCTGATCCCTCTCCCGCATCTACCATGTTCAATCACCAAATCCAAGACTCCTCCTCTCCACCCAATCACAATCAATCCACCTGTGCTCGTGAACCCATCTACCTGGCTCCTCTAACCAACTGGATCCCTCCACCTCAGTAGGATATCATCCCTCATCTTTTTCTCCCAATAAATCACAACTCGTTCAGCACTCTTTCATTTTCACAAAAGCCACAATGTACAAATGAATCTTTATTATACAGAATTTCTTTTTATATACCCACGTCAACTTGACCAACGTCGGCTATACCTAATCCAACATCGTATGGTGACCTAGCTCACCATGGTCGGTTATACTTAGACCAACATTGGTCATCTACCCTAATAAACCATGATCGGCTTACCTCAACCATCATTGGTTATCTATGACCGACATCAGTTACCTGTCATATTCTTTCCCATCCCCCATTTTTTCCCCCACTTAACCAACCCAACCACCATTTGACCTTACCCACCCTTATTGCAACCAACCTCCATGCCTAACTTACCTATAATTGTCCTTAATTACATTTTGGTACTTGTTCTTTTACCCATACCTCGGCCCTACCTGTGCCGTGACCTAGCTACTTGGACTTGGAACATTTCTAGTGACTTGTGAACTCATGTGCTCGCTATACCTTGTGACATTGTTACCCATGTTGTTTAACCTAATGACCTTACCTTGCCTCTTTTTGTGACCATTTATCTTGACCCAACCTTTGTTGTACCAAAACATACCTAAACATTCCTGCACCTAACCTAGGAAGTACTTCCACACCATATCCTATACCTTGGATACCAGAATCACCTCAACCTTGTTTATATAAACCTATCGACCTTAGAAAATGTAGAGTTTACATGCTCTTCAACCTGGTATGATGCTGTAGTTTATACATGTGTGTATGTTTGACTGTTACTACCTTTGACCCTGGCCCATTACCTAGATTACTCGATTGGACCTTTTCCCCATTACCCCCATTGTCCACCTTCCTCTTCATCACATTCACCTTTTATCAAACCACTAACCAATTATGCCTTCTGCCTCATCAATTCTTGGTTTTAGGGGGATCACCTTCACCCACACATGGGGCAACCACATCTTATTTTTGTCAGTGTCGCTTACCAATTCAAGCTACGCAACAAAAAGGGGTAAAATGTCAACACCAAAATTGGGTCACATGCTCCTTGACCCTTTGTTAAATAATCAACTTGAACACACTCACGTAACCATGGCCCCCTACACCCCACACTAATATTAATTTAATTAAATTAATCCATGTTCTCACAATATTTATTATTTAATTATCCTAATTAAAATAATTCCCACCTCACCTATACACCTCACCTAGCCACCTCACCCTAAGTCTATTCTTAGTATGTTACCATAACTAACTAAGACTTAACTAAACCCTAAAAATCAAATCCTACATCCCCTCTAACCACATTCCCACATAAGAAAAGGTAACTTCCGCTCTTTCCCAAATGAATAGAGAGATCTGGCAGAAATCATTACTATGATCTCCCATTTTTAGTAAACCTAGGTAATCCTACACTAACCGACACCAGTCACCCCTGAACTGACGTCATTCAACCCAGAACCATTGTCAATTACCTTTTATTCCCTTTGGTAACCTTATTTTCGAGGTTGGCACATTTTCTAAGAGTAAGAAAGGAGACCAGAGTTACATGCAAGAAAAACAAGCATCCCTTTATGCATCCAGACATTCATATCCATCACCAACATTAATTACAGAGCCATTGTATCCACAAGAGAACTCTGGGAAAGCACCACTACAGGACCATACACGTATTCTCTAATCAACCACCTCCACCACTCAGCCATCATATCCTTAACACAGTAAGTATGGCCCTAACCAGTATGGTTTATTTCACTTAGTAATATTTATTACTCTTGTTATTAATTATTCTTTGCATTCTTATTGCTTCATCACCTACTTGCATGTAAACCTAAATATCCCTTCACCCATATCACCAAATCACCTATTCTCACCTATTATATACTTCTGAGCATACCTAAGATCTCTACAGACCTCCCCATTCACTTTTCCAAACTTTATTTGACCTCATATCACCCCTGCCATTTAACCTATTTTGATTTTATTTTACCCCAACCATACTGACGTAGGTTATCCATAACCGTCGTCGGTTCTACCTAAACTGTCATCGGTCACATCTAGCCGACGTCAGTCTTTTTGTTTTACACCTTGACCAAGAATAGACCCAACAATCACCATACTAATTGACCCAAATAACCTAGAATCTGACCCTAACTAGTCCCAGTACCTTGATAGACACCTCATCTCTTAGATCCAACTATAGCCTAGCCTATTGTGATTGGATTTTCTTATTGTATTTGAATGAGATACCTAAATCATATCAACTACAGTAGGACTTTATTTATTTCTCGCATTAATTTTTTTTAATCAATGGATTGAAAGTCATCTAGGAAGTATCATACTTCCTGAAACTATCATACGCTAGGTAGTCCACTATCATATATCTTTTTACTATCTTTTTTTGGTCTTGTTTTCTACTACAGGTAGTTCCTCTCAGCCAAAAGGAAGCTCTCACATTCAGCTATGGATAAATAATTCAGAACGTGCGTAACAACCATTAACCAACCAGCATTTAATAGGTATTCCTCCTTGGCCCTTACCCCTATCTGTTTCGTCATTTCGAAAAGGTAAAGAAAATGGTGAAACATCCACAACAGCATTCATAGTGATTTCCTTTTCATAATCTAGGCTATGGGGGGGAGATTTTCATGCAGGATATGTCATCTAGTCTTAATACTTACACGTGGAGTGTTACCCTTTAGCCAATCCCCTAACAATGGAATGATATTTTCCTGGCGCAACATTTTACACACTTCCCTTAAGTCATCTATATCATTTTGGACTACCTCTGATACTTTCTTTTGGTCCATCTTCTGTGATTGCTCTTTTAAGTATTGTATCTCACCCTGAAGATTCCTAAGTACTTCCATGGTTTCCTAATAAACCTACTTCTGATGGTCCAGATCTGGGTACCATGCATGTAGAACCTCCTCCTTAGTGATGGTAGGCTTCTAATGCAATGCTTCTTTGGTGCGTGCTACTTCAGTGTGGGTCGTGATATTTACCTCCAATGCCTCAGATTCTTCTTCCAACTTGGGCATCCACTGATTTTCCACAGTGCATTATATCCTAACCATCCATGCACCTTTGTTTTCTTATTTATTTTGCTTAATAAGATGCTCATACAAGTCTGGGCACTCCTCATAGCTATGATTCTTTCCACAAAAAGAACATGTAATATTCTAAGGAAATTCATGCCTATAGTGGTCAGGAGATCTACATGTATAACATGTTCCACAAGGGAACTCATTTCTTCCACTACCACGGCCTCGTCCTCCAAATCCACCATGGTATCCTCATCCTCTACCATAACTACCTTCTAAACATCCTTCATTTTGCTCATAGCGCGCCTGATTGTGATCCTGGTCCTGATGCATGTTCTTGCCCTTATATTTATCTGAAACTCATGTCTATCATACACCAATATCTATAGCATCATGGATTTGACCAATTAGCCGATAGTCTTTTGTATCATGAGTTGTAGACCTATAGATTTTACAATAGCTTGAAGCGTTCTTCCTTATCGCACGTTGTAATAATGAGCAGTGGCTAACATCATGGTTTAAATGGCATATCTGACAATCCAACAGCAATGAGCATACTAATTTGTGAGGAAAACTATCCTTTTTTTGACCTTCTACTTCATAATTTGTACACCAAATCCTTGAGCACGTCTCATGTGCTGAATTTGCTTATAGTTTTTGCAATTATTTTTCCATAGCTGTGATCTATGCTTCTAGAAACAGGCTCACGCCATTATCTATGCTCCCAACTACCTCAGCACTTAATGCTACTTATAGTGCTTTACGTGGATCAGTGTATGTCTTATGTGATAATGCCCTCCTAAAAGGTGTAATCAAGCCCCCAGTGAACCATTTTGTATGTTGGATTGCATGTATGTCATAAGAAAGCTTAGATAACAGTTTTTTAAACCATGCATCATACTCTCTAACACTTTTAATATTATCTTGCTTAATTTCCTTGAGCACACTTATACTCTTCTACTCAAACTTAGGGATGTGAAACTCTTTAAGGAATGCATCTTTTAAAGTTGGATAGTCTACACAAGTCTGATCTGGGTCAAATTTCTTATACCATCTGTGTGCATGCCCTTGTAACATAGTAGAAAATTGGCTTTCCCTGCGCTTAAAGTCATGATTCCTTTTGTGTGCCATAGTATTTCACACATATGCACATGTTCAACAACATCTTCCATACCCCTATACTCTGGAAGACGAAGGAACATCTCCATGTAAATATTTAGGGGTTGGTGTTGACCTTGCCCACTTGATCCATAACCTCATGTATTTCCCCTACCTCCAAAACCACCAGACCCACTGGAACTAGAGTTACCTATGCCTCTTGATCTTGCACCTATAGCTAGTGTCAGACCAGAAGATGTGCTTCCATGTGTCCCAATAGTAGAACTGAACTATACCCCGACAATCTATGAAGCGTTACCACTTCCAGAAGTTAGTCCAAAAATTGGCGTGCTTGTATTTTGTGCTGATGATACACCCAAAAAAGTACTCCCATATAAAAATGAAGTTTTTTTTGTTGTCATTACTATGCCCCTCATAAAATTCACTCCTACTCTTCCACTACTTGAATTAGCTTGTTGACTATTTATTATACTAGATGTTGGAAAACCATGTGCAAAAGTAAGGTTGTCAGGTGGATTTAGATGTGTGCCCATGGCCTAGGTTGTCTCTACTGGCGCACTTCTACATGAGGCTAAGGAGGGTTCCCTATCATGTTTTCCTAAATGGGGGAGTTCTTGAGGCTCGGGTTCCACATATTCTGTGTGAACTTCAACTCCTTCCCAAACTATCTTTCTCCACAGCACCATTTATTTAGTAACCTTCCATTTCCTCTCGATCTCCCTCTCATACGCCTCATTATAATTAAGCCGCCTTTCCTCTCTTTTCCTTTCTGTCGTTAGGTCTTCCATCTTTCACCAATCCTGTTCCTTCCCTTGTGCATGGTGGGGTTTAGTTAGCCATCAGTTTACTCTCCCAATTCAAATTTACCATTAAGATCTTGATCGCCAGCCAAATGCCTAGTAGGTAAGCTCCCCGTGGATGTCGTAAAAACTAGAATTCAGCTACTTTTGGACATGAATAATTGGAAATTGAGTATTCCAAAATATAACTTTTCGAAACACCACGTATCCACAACTCAAGTCCAAATTAGATCAGAATTATAAAGGGCCTAAAATTCTTCTTGTGTCCAAACAAGTGCATGATACCTCCAAATCCACTTAGAGGCATACGCAATCAACCACTCGTATAATTCTACTATGAAGATAGCAAATAAAATCTCATATAAACTGTTCATACATGTTTTGTTCCACCCAGACGTGTGCGTTAAACTCTTATCCAGTGTTGAACCACCGTGCGTATTATTATTCCAGATCGTGTATCCACTCTTCAACACTTTCTAAGGTCAACCGATATGTCTTCATCGTGAACCATCCTAAAAACAACTGAAAAAGAGGTCCCGGAAACTGAACCAATGATGTAGTCTAGAATTCACCAATACCAACCCAGGCACGCTAGAACATCACTCAGCCTAGACTAAGTGCTCACCTAAAGTGTGTAAAGGTACCAGGTCCCTCCTTAGGTTTGTTTTTTCATGGTATTAGCATGATTAATACCTTAATCATTTAGATCTACAGCTAATATATCTTTCAAACAATGCATATTCAGATAGATCTAGAATATAAAAACATTACAGGATAACCATAATGGAATCAAACATGCAATACTAAATTATACTTAAGTTTCCTTTCCTCTCTTTTCCTTTCTGTCACTAGGTCTGCCATCTTTAACCAAACCTACTCCTGCACCCATGCATGGTGGGGTTTAGTTAGCCATTGGTTTACTCTCCAAATTCAAAGTTACCATCAGGATCTTGATTTCCAGTGGAATGCCTTGTAGGTAAGTTCCCCTTGGATATCCTAAAAACTAGAATTCAGCTACTTTTGGACATGAATAAGTGGAAATTGGGTACTCTAAAATATAACTTTTTGAAACACCACGTATCCACAGCTTGAGTCCAAATCAGATCAGCTTTATAAATGGCCTAAAAAATTTCCTGTGTCTAAACAAGTGCGCGATACCTCCAATTCCTCGTAGATGCATATGCAATCAACCAATCATATAATTCTACTGTGAAGATAGCAAATAAACTCTCATATAAATTGTCATACATGTTCTGTTCCACCCAGACACGTGCATTAAACTCAAATCCAGTGTTGAACCACCGTGTGTATTATTATTCTAGATCATGTATCCACTCTTCAACACTTTCTAAGGTCAACAAATATGTCTTCATCATGAACCATCCTGAAAACAACTGAAAAAGATGTCTCGAAAACGAAACTAGTGATAGAGCCTAGAATTCAGAAATACAAGCTCAGACACGCTAGAACATCACTCAACCTAGACTGAGTGCTCACCTGAAGTGTGTAGAGGTACCAGGTCCCTCCTTAGGGTTGTTGTTGGAGGGTTTTAGCATGATAAATACCTTAATCATTTAGATCTACAGCTAATATATCTTTCAAACAATGCATATTCAGATAGATCTAGAATATAAAAACATTACAGGATAACCATAATGGAATCAAACATGCAATACTAAATTATAACTATGATAACACCTTGTTTAAATCCATAGAATCCATTATATTAATTGTAGTAAATACACAGAAGCTTCCTTACAGTGACAGTAGTATACACTCATGCGCGTAATAGATCTAGCAGCATAATCTCATTATACCCTAGTTTTCACACGTATGTCAATGCTCTCTCTCTCTCTCTCTCTCTCTCTCTCTCTCTCTCTCTCTCTCTCTCTCTCTCTCTCTCTCTCTCTCTGTGTGTGCTTATCATCATATTTCTACTACATCATTCAATATATATTTATATAAGGGTGGGGACTTTCCCTTCACTACTTATCTAATCCCAAAATAGGTCGCATGCTATTATTATCCACGCACCATTACAAAAATAGGCTTTCATGCAAGAGTGTTAACAATAGATCTCCCTTAGTAAACTATCAGTTCAAAATTCTATCTTTATCATGTATCCATGTAAAGTGCTTAGTATTTGACCATTCAAAAATATCCAATGTGTGACGCGCAAGTCTCCAATCAGTTTGAGTGCTCCGCATGCTACCTCCAAAAATAGATCCTCATCATGAAAATGGCTAAGTCCCAAATCTATCTATGTTCTGTGCACGATCCTCTCCAATGCTTCCATGCCTTTTAATGTGCTTTGTTATCCCTCATGAACCTGTTCTATTTTCTCAACTAAGTTCCAGAGTTTGAATGATCAACAAAACACCATATTATTTATGGATATAGTTGAAAACATACATGATACACCTAAAATTATAGTCAATGATGATGACCCTATATTTACTAGTAATTTTTGGAATGATTTATTCTCATGTGTGGGTACTCAATTGGCATTTAGTTCATCGTATCATCCCCAATTTGATGGAAAATTTGAGGTAGTAAATAAATGTTTGGATGGGTATCTTCAATGTTTTTCTTTGGATAAGAAAAAGAGAAGGGTTTGGTGGCTACCACTTGCAAAATTGTGCTATAACACTTCCTTTCATGCATAATCCAAAATATATCCATTTTTGGCATCGTATGGATCCATCCACCATACCTCACCTCAAACTTAAGGGTATAGAATAAAGTAAGAGTAGTTAAAGAGAACATTTGACACCAAGAGGAGGTACTATCTAGCCTCAAAGATAATTTGGCAATGACACAAAACCACATGAAGCAAAAAGATTATCAACATCATATTGATCAAATATTTAAAGTTTGAGACTTTATTTTTATGTGATTACATCCATATAAACAACTACATATTAAATGACATAACAAGGATAATAAGCTTTCACCTAAATCCCATGGCCCTTATCAAATATTGTAAAAATATGGTATTGTGGCATATAAACTAGAGCTTCCTTAGTCCATTAAAATGCATCCAAATTTCCATGTTTCTTGTTTGAAGAAGGTCATTAGACAAAAAATTTTATCCCAGTTATTTTTTCCTAAGCTTGATGAATATGGACATGTCACTTTAGAGCTTGAAGTCATATTTTAAACACACACTAGGACGTTGAGGACAAGGGTCGTTATCAAGTATCTAATCAAATGGAATAATTTAGACATTGAAGAAACAACATGAGAGGATGCAACATTAAGACAATAACATCTAAATATTCCAAAATTAGGGGTAGTGTTACTTTGAAAGGGGGTATGTTACGCCCTTAATCATAGGTCATACATTGGGATATGTATGTCTAATGTGTGGCTAACACATTTTCTTATCACGGCATGTCACATTTGCTTACATAGGTGTAGAAGGGTGTGGCACAACTATTGACACTAGAAGCTCAACCATCGAAAGGTCCTACACCATCAAATCTACACTTAATTATTAATGATAACTCAATTATTTTTGGGTATATTCCAAAAGGGTTATTATTATCATGAAAACGTAGCACCCTAGGATTTTCTTATTACATATCCCTACTTTTTGCTAACATGGGATGATCTAAAAATTGTTGGACTTGCAAAGTGATATCAACCTCCAGAGAAGGTTGGCTCCTCTACCTAAATATAATGCTAACACTAGTCCTAAAGAAGGAAACGCAGCTAACTAATCCTAACCTACACATTCTAAGGGACCAAGGGAAAAGATAAATGCATGTTAAGGGAAATCCTAAGCTAAAGGGAGGTGATATCACCAAAAAAAGGGTGAAGAAACTTTAATGAGGGAAAAGGGAGAAATAAAATGGAGAAGGGAGAGGCCATATAGAAGTGGCACAAACCAAAAACAATGTTTACCCTCAGTTTTCCATAGAACACAAAAAAATGATCTTACAAATTAAAAAAACATAGACAACATACTAAAACAAAAAAGAGAGGACAAATTGTAAATAACATGAGTCAGGGTTGAGAAAACACCACAAAAAAAGTTTTATTACAATAGTAATATGCACAAACCATTGCTTTGCAAAAGGAGGCATAAAATTCATTACAGATCCTGAAAATGAAGATTTACAACTCATAGTTACTCAAGAACAATTTGGCAGAGTTCTTTTACATTTTAGAACATCCTCCTTTTCAAATGAGACATTTTTACATTATATATCAAAAAGGGAAAGAGATATAAGGGAAAAGAAAAGGGAAGTATAATTTTTCCCTTCAACCACCAACAAAATGCATTGAATGCCTGAAAAAAAAAATTTGAAACCCTATCAAACCCATTCCTCTATGTCACTTTTCCGACATATAAGCACCCTTTATTACATTTACCTAGCCATGACCCCCTTCACCCCACTAATATTAATTTAATTAATTTAAAATTAATGCTTTATCCTCACTATATTTATTATTTAAATATCTTATTTAAATAATATCTACACATATAGTTCACTTAGACACCTCACCAAGCTAACTCAACCTAAGACCTATTCTTAGCAAGTTCCCATAACTAACTAAGACTTACCCAAACCCTAAAAATCAATGCCTACATTCCCTCTTAGCCACATTCCCACATGCTCACAAGAGGCTCCGAGTCTAATATGTGGGATAATGACATGAGATCCAAGGAAATCAGGAGGATCTCCTTAGTTTAGTAAACTAGGAAATCCTACCTTGACCGATGTCGGTTACCCCTAACATCGCCGTTGGTTAAGATGGAACTGCCGTCGGTTACCCCTTTTAACCCAAAACTACCTTATTCTCAAGGTTGGAAAACTTGGTTGGAACTTGGAAGAAATTTGATGAGCAAGAACATATCTCAGAGAGATAACGCATCTTCAGAGAGCCAATTCCAGCGAAAACTCACATCCAAGGAAGGAGATTGAGCATCTTCTCCTGCACAGCCATCCCAGCCACAATCTGATCTATCCAAGCAAAGAGGAGTGTGCATGCAGCCCATGCAGAAGCTTTTCTTCAGTTGGTGATCACTTGCAGCCTTCAAACCCATCATCAGCACCTCCATCCTTCACACACAGACCTTCAGGAATGAAATCCAAGTAAGTATAACATCATACTTCTCTGGTTTATTTCATTTCATCATTATTTTATCACCCATTGTTTATCTTGCTCCCTATTGACCTTCTCCAACATTTTCACCTCCATAGACCCATTAAAACCTCACAAAAGCCTACTCCAGTCACCCAATACCTCATCCCGACCAACCAAAATCCTTTGTGCAATCACAAAGGAGACCAAAACCCTGTTCTGTGACATTTCTAGATCTCACAGTAACCGGCACCTGGTTATACCTAACCACCGTCGGTCACCCCTAACTGACACTGGTCTCTGTGTTTGCCCACACAGCCTTAAACAGAGACCTACCCACCTAATTTTACCTCACCCTCATTCACCTGTGACCTACCCGAGACCTTTATCAGACCTGCAGAGACCCAAAACCAATCATTTGACCTTTGGATTCTATTCTAGCTTAGCCTGTTAGATTAGATCTATTTTCTTATTGTGTTTTAAGTGAGATACCTAAATCATTTCAAAATAACAATAGGATTTACTTTGTTTACAGCATTAATTTGTTTAAAACAGTGGACTGACAGCCATCTAGGAAGTATCATACTTCCCAGATCTAGCTTACGCTAGGCAGTTCACTGCCCATATTGTTTAATTTCTTCTGGTGGTCTTGTTTTCATTACAGGTAGTTCCTCCTAGCCAAAAGGAAGCTCTCATGATCAGCTGTGGATTCGGAAGTCATACGCACGCAACAACCCATCAACCGACATTTGAACAGGTATTCCTCCTACGCCCGTTACCCTATCTGTTTCGTCAACACTTCAAAGAAACAATCTAAGAAAAAGGTGAAACATTTTGGCACGCCCGGTGGGACCCATCTGGGGTTCCTTGCATTTCATTCATTCCTAGGAAAAAATTGTGTGTTTGTTTCCCTTCTAAAAAGTGTACACACTAATTTTCTTCCCTGGTAATCCACATCTTCTTTCTATTTTCTCTAAAGGAAACTTTTCTTTTGGTGTAATTAAAAAGAATCATTTCTTCATGTTTTCTGCATTGTAGTGAAAGAGCATCCCTCTTCCTCTTCATCTTATTGTGTCATCCAATTTCACATTTTTGATTTGGGTTTAAAAACAATTGCATTCCATTCTGATTTATTGCATTAGCTCACATTAATTGAGGGCAACCTATATGCTGGAAGTCATGACCAGCTGATGGTTGACAAATGAATCGTAGAAAAGCACTTCTATCCTTTTCTCTTTCTCTGAGTCTTACCAAACCACACAAAAATTCAAAATACATACATTCTTAAACAACATCCTACCTGGAAGAAGTTGTAGGTGATCACACGATCATGACACAGTGGGCACCCAGCTCACTGCTCTGTCGAGTCATACTTCAGAGCAAAGCCCGCCCCCACCATAACATACCTAAAACCTCACCTTTTAGATCTCCTTCTTTGTAGGAAGCCATCCTCACCAAAAACTCTATTTCACAATTCATGTGTCAGTCCCTAAATAGCATAAGCTAAACAAACATAATAGAAAGGGCACTCCTAGGATCACATTTTCTTAGTGTTTCTGCTTGGCTTGTGTTTTGAGGTGAAAGATCACGTTCATCACTTTTTTTTGTTCATCCTTGCACATGCTCCTCATCATAGCTGGTGCATTCCAGCTTCACCTGAGTGTGCCTGGGCCATATCATCATCATTTCTAGAATTCTGGGTCTGATTCTACATCAGATTTTAATTCACAACCACTTTCTTTCATCACTGTTTCAATTTCACAGTAACTGTCATCGGTTACCTCTGACCGCCATCGGTTATACCCAACCGACGTCGGTTCTAGGTCCTTTTGCTAACCTACTCAAAAGGACATTTTCACTTCACTTTCTTCCACTTTCCACAGTCTCTGTCACTGTCATTTTTTCCCATTGACATTTTACACATCTTCAGATTTGGCATACCTGTCAGATTTTACCTTCTGCCTCACTGTTTACTCACTGTCCATTTTCTACAGTGACCGGCAGTGGTTACCCCTGACCGACATTGGTTTTCCCTAACTGGCATCGGTTAGCCTGTTTCACATTCCACCCACCATTTGTTACTTCATCCATTTTTTTATCACCAGATTCACCTGTTCCTGCTGTTCTCTGTATCATTTACAGAGAAGCAGCCCTACCTGATCAATACTGGTTCACATGGTGCTGACCCGAAGACAAGCAAGTGCCCTCGTGTTCCATGCCAGTTGCCAACCACTCCCACCTAGTCCTTCACCACCTTCTATTTTATCACCAGCCATGGATCCCATCCAGCCTACTACTATCGCTACCAGAGATGAGGAGTTCACATGACTCCTTGACCAGAACCCTATCACCTTGCATTTTTACCTCTCCCACTCGTCCACTCGAGATGCCTCGGGTCAGTTGATATATGGCATGCCCGTATCTATCCCCCTGACTCTCGCACCCACTTCCGCATTGGCCCCATCTAGCTTTATGCTACCCACATCCACCTTACCCCCAGTCGTTTCATAGTTAGGTTCTATACCCGTCATGACTGCCACGTCTGTTATCTCTGTGGCACCCATTACATCCACCATACCCTCGACGACTACCCCAAACACAACCTCATCCACCCCTAATGTCTCACACATACCTATAGCTACATTCCCACCTCCAGTGTCGGTGACTCCTACCCCATTTCAGAATGTGGTTCTTTCCATTCCACAATCATTAGCCCCTATTGCCACTAGGGTTACCACGACCCTTCCACCCCCATATACATACTACCAACAACCGCCTGTTTCATCTATTATTCATTCTAGGTACGTACCCCCTATTTCATTGCCTTCTTCTCCACCACCTTACATGGCAGCCCCATACACTGGAATGCCACCCCCATTATATGCCCAAAACCAACCTCCTCACGCTATAGGAGGCATCCAATCATCACAACCCACCAATGACCTAATTAAATTGATGTTGGACAAGATGCAGACACTGGAGGCATCGGTTTCTGGCTCCCGCAACACTCTCACCTATGATGAGATTTGCAACGAGCCTATTCACCCATCCATTCCTATCCATTCATACCCTGTGCATTGGGAAATGCCTAAATTCAACCACTTCAATAGCAAGGAAGACCCACAACAACATTTGTGCTCGTTCAAACACGGGTGTTATCTGATCGCTCATGATGATGCCCTGCTTTTGAGAACCTTTCCCATGTCCCTCACTGGACCTGCATTAGATTGGTATAGTGGGTTACCTAAACACTCTATATTTTCATTCAATCAGGTAGCCCAAGCTTTCTTGGATCATTTCTCTATCAATATCACCAAGAAGGTTACCATGACTGATCTATATTCCACACATCAGTACGAGGATGAATCTATCACAGATTTTGTCACTCGCTGGCGTAGCCTGATCAATCAACTTACCTTCCAACTGCCACAAACTGAACTCATTGAGCTCTTCACACGAGCTTGCGCCAGACATATCTCCCCTGACCTTGCAGGTCCAAACTTTTCAAACATTCGATGAGGCATTCACTATGGCACAAAAGTTAGAGATTCGGGCCATCGAAGAGAAGAAAATCCAATTACGAAATAAGAATTCAGCATTCAAGTCGAATGAAACCTCTTCTTCTTCCAAACCACCAACCAATTATTCAAAGGCTAAGGGTACCGCTAATGCAGTGGTACTCAAGGCCAGCCCAGCTCATCCATCCAATCAGGCTACACCCTCATCTAATCTATCACCTGTCCAGGATTTTCGATTCAGACAAGAGCAGTGAAAATATACCCCAATTGGGGAACCTTACTCTTCTATCTTAGAAAATCTTATCAAAGCTGGAGCCATCACCCTTCCACCCATAAAACCACACACTAGTTTTGACCCTACTCGCCCCATGCCCACGTGGTATAAAGAGCATGATTTCTGTAACTATCACCGAGTGAAGGGTCATAGTGATGGAAACTACATCACTTTCAAGAATATTGTCCAAGAAATGCTCGAGAAAGGTGAGTTAACTGTGGATAATCCCAATGCCACCCCCAACCAAAATCTACAAATCTTCAAAAAACCATTTCCCAATCATGCCCCTTCATCCAATCAAACCAGTGAGACATCCACTCACGATACCCATACCCGTGAGGTTCACGCAATCTTTAACGAGGTACATGTCACCTCTCAATTACCTCACATCCCTTCCATAGAGGAAATCCTAGCCCGAAATCCTCCTTCCACATCTAAACCAACCTCCACCATTCCTTCACCAACAGAGGAACACCTTTCATCTCCTACATCACCTACGGAGGGGTCTTCTGCTAACATTGAGACCATCTCACCCCTAGCTTCACCACTTAGAGAACCTTTACCTACCATACCTCCTCCACCCATAGAGGAGCTCCCATTACCTCCTCCACCCACAGAGGAGCACCCATCACCTCCTCCACCTACAGAGGAGCACCTATCCATTCCTCCACTTATAGAGGAGCTCCCATCATCTCTTCCACCCATCATAGACCCAGTGGAGATATCTTTGCCTCTTGGTGAGCACTCTCCATTGGCTACCCAAAATCCAACAGACCTATTTTCGGCTCTCTTACCCACGGAAGCTGAAGCTGGCCAATTCCCCATCTCTAAGATACATTTTACGGGAATTCCCATTAGGTCCTCACCAACTCCACCCACAGACATGTCATTCTCATGTTTGGCCGATCACTTAGATTATGTGGATAGGGCTTTATTATGGGGGCACCTCTTACTTCCTGTCTCAACACAGATGCAGAGATCCCTCGATGACACCTCCACTATCTACCCAAACACATTTCCACCCATCAAACCAAATACAACTACTGTTGTCGCAACCCCTTCCATGATACCCGTTAGCACTCACACCACACCCTTACCCATAACCTGACCTATACCTAAACCCAAACCCATACCCACAACATTTACCTCCACTAAACCTATTACCACTTTAGGGGTCACCCCGACCACCAGCCTTACTCATCCACCTATTAAACTAGATTTAGCTACATCCTCCAACATCAATACCACACCTACTCTGACACCCAAACCAAAGAAACAAACTCATCGACCTCATACCCCAACCACACCAATCACACCTGCACTTGTCCCATCTACCTTAAGACCTCAGCTACCCAACATGGTCAAGCACCCTTCACCCATCCATAAACCAATAACACAACAACCCATTCCTTCCTCACAAACCTCTAACCTTCCTAGGCACACAACATGACTCATACCCACACCTGCAGTCTCTTTACCACCAATACCTCCAATACCTTCAGCTATCGCTTCACTACCCACTACACTTCAGTCATTGTCCCTCACACCCCAAGTACGACCCACGTCATCTACCTTCACAGCACCCCCGTTATCCCCATGGGTAACTCACCCTCTTCCTCCATCTACTTTTCCTTCTAGACCTCATACACCCACATCACCTTTACCCAAGAAGGTGCAACCCAAAAACAAAACCCCACTACCCCACAACAAGGTAGTCAAAACAACCCCACACCCTCCTACCCGTCCATCTACTGTACCCCTACCCAAATGAACCCAACCAATACCTCAAACCACACAGGCACCTAAACCCATAGCTCGACCCATTCCTACTCTTCCAAAAACAATTCCCCGACAACCAACCACACCTACACCCAAACCCACATTCACTTCCCATTGTGATCCACTAGCAGGGTCCTATGCCAAAATTTTAACCAACCTCCTTGAGACTTCTGTTATCACATTACCACCACTCTGACCTTACGACCCCCTCAAACCCAAGCCAAAAGGGTTTGATGATACTAAAATTTGTGCATACCATCGTGTGCCAGGGCATGATGTGGAGAGCTGCAAGGCCTTGAAAACCATCCTTATCCAATTATGTCCACTAGAAACCAACTTTGATGACAATGACCTTCTCAACAAGGATCCTACTTCACCAACACCCATTCCCACACTGCCTACTCAACAACCACAACCTCCACCCTCACAGCTCCTAGAGCCACCCTCAAGATTTGAAATTAACATGGTTCGCATCAGAGAACTGGCCATGCCACCACCCAAATGTCATTGTGCCCAGCTGACCTCACAGGGTTTTTCTCCTCTGGTAGGTTTTTACCCTTCATGTCGTTATACCACTCACCCTACACCTTCTCCATTTTCCAACTTCCCTCAAATCAACATGATACATGTCACTACACGTGTGCAGAAGGGAAAAGACAAGGCAACTGACCCACCAACCAATCCTATACCCAACATACCATCTGCACCCATACCTAAGATAACTATCTACGGCCCCACATACCCCATTTCTAATGGCGTCACACATCACACCATGCTCAAACAACTACACCAATCTCCCCTCAAAATGTCCTTATATGACCTCATCCAAACCTCAGAATCCCATCGTCAAGCCCTCATGGAGGTTCTACAATCTATTGAGGTTTTACCCAATGACCCTACACCCGTAGCCTCAATTATCACACCTCATCATGTAGCCTCTCTCACCAAATTACCACCTTCATCCTCACCTCACCTTGTTCACCAAGTGGCCTCCCTTAGCTTCTCAGAGGAAGAGATCGTGCCATACCAAAATGATGACCCAGACCCAGCCCTCTTCATCTCTGTCCACATTGATGACATATGGGTATGCCGTGTGATGATTGATGGAGGCGCTAGCATTAACATCATTTCATCCCATGCATTCTCTCAAATGTGCATACCTGACAATTACATGCATAAACATCTGGTCATGTTGCGTTCATTCAATGATGCTATCACTTCCACACTAGGCACTGTCATCCTTCACATTCACGTGGGCCCCCGCACTATTCCTGAATTGTTTTATGTTTTGGAGGGGGAATTCCAATATAACTTGTTGCTTGGTAGACCCTGGATCCATGTCATGGGTTGTGTTCCTTCCACTTTGCATCATTGTGTGAAATTTGAACACGAGGGACACACTTATACCATTCCAGCTGACCCATCACCTTTCAAAACATGCAACATGCTTTACCGACCCAATGATGTGCTCATACCTGTCAAGCCATCTACTTCCGCAACCAATACCACTTCACCTACACCTCCACCTACTAGTACAGCCACTACTTTCACCACACATACTGCCTCTATTCCTACCACTGCTATAACCTCCACGGCTGACCCATTAGCTTCCCAATCTGTTAACTCCACCTCCGCATCGACCTCTGACACATCATCCATACCAGCTACCTACATACCAACCACTGATCCCTTGGAAGGTGTTTTTCAATGCCTCACTCTGGGGGAGTACCGCCTATATAGTGTCAACACATTCCTTACTCCGCACGAGTATGGAAGCCTTCACCAACACCCTTGCTATGATCACCATATAGGAGAACACCTCCTTTATGGTCCTCCTCATCTTCGTACTAGTCTCACCTATGGGGGACTTGATACTACCACTTACACACCTGAACCACCATCACAACCCCGCCCATTTTCCACTGACTTCCAATCACTTACCAATCACCATTTCACCCACACCTTCCTACACCGTTGTGCGTGGAAGGGTTTTGGTTTTGGATTTTACGAGCAAGGCCACCATACCATTATTCCATGTACCACCCACAAACATAATGACCGTAGTGGTATCGGCTTCCCCAAACCTCCTACCAAATAGGCCCACATTGAACTCATTGAAGACCCTAGCCCTTTTCCACCTTCATCACCACCCTCACCGACGGAGTCGATGGATCCTGAATCTATCCCTCCTAACTTTTTTTTTCATAAACACCATTTCCTTGGGGCCTTTGACTTATCAACGTGAAGGCGAGGCCCCTTCCACTCTCCCATTCCTGTATCCTAAGATGATCGATGACGACACACCTACCATTAACGTCATTCAATGTCAGGATGATGAATCCATACTCACCTACCTTGGTGTAGAAGACTCATATATTCATTGGTCGTTACCCTCTGAGACACAAACCATGTTGAATGAATTGACTATCGAAATCAACATTCATACTCAGGATGACCCGCACATCCTAAAGATCGGACAATCTTTAGATGTTGCTGAAGCAGGAAGCCATCACTTCTTTTCTCTGAGATCATAACCACACTTTTGCTTGGTCTTACACAGACATGCCTGGTATTGACCCCACCATAGTGGTCCACAATATCGTAACCATTCCCGATGCCAAACCTATCAAACAAAAGCTGAGGAAAATGCACCCTTGCATTGCTCTTCTCGTCAAAGAATAACTTCAGCACCTTCTTTCTATTTCCTTCATCTTACCCATTGATTATCCTCATTGGATTTCTAACATTGTCCCTATTACTAAAGCAACAGGGGGACTCTGCATTTGCATGGACTTCCGTGACCTCAACCTAGCCTACCCAAAAGATGATTTTCCCTTGCCTAGTATTGATCAACTGGTTGACCTCACTGCTGGTCACGAGATGCTCTCACTCATGGATGGCTTCTCAGGCTATAACCAAATTTTTCTTGCCCCAGAAGATCAGCACAAGACCACATTCATTACCCCTTGGGGAACCTTTTGCTATCGAGTCATGCCTTTTGGCCTTAAAAATGCTGGTGCTACATATCAGCGTGCTATGACTTACATTTTCCATGATATCATGCATCACATATTGGAAGATTACGTGGATGATCTCTTGGCCAAATCTAAACATCACACCGAGCACCTCGCCATCCTTGAAACCATTTTTGACCACCTCATTAAATATTGTGTCCGCCTTCAACCTAAAAAGTGTGTCTTCATGGTTCTCTCAGGAAAACTCCTGGGATTTATTGTTTCCCTCCATGGTATAGAAGTTGACCCTGCTAAATTCAAGGCCATTCTGGAAATGCCTCCACCCACTAACCTCAAACAACTCCATAGCCTGCAAGGTAAATTGCAGTCCATTCACCATTTCATTTCACAATTATCTGATCGGTGTCAACCATTTCATCATCTGCTTAGGAAGGATGTCTCCTTTAAATGGGATGATGACTGTCACAAAGCTTTTGAGGCCCTAAAACAATACCTTCTCCAACCACCCATACTCATTCCACCTAAAGATGATCAACCTTTTTACCTATACATATCAGCTACCGATCATTCCTTGGGAGCCATGCTCGCTCATCGTGATGAACAACACATAGGAGCAGCATGGTTTATTACATAAGCCATACTCTTTTGGACTATGAAACCTGATACAACCATCCAGAAAAGCTTTTCTTAGCCTTAGTTTTCATTGCCACCAAACTCTGCCATTACCTACTCAACCACAAAACCTATGTCGTGACCAACACTGATCCTTTACACTTCATGTACGCCAAACCTTATCAAAATCAGTGTGTCACGTGATGGCTTATGCTTTTAGCTGATCTTGACCTTGAATTCATTCACCAAAATTCCATTAAGGGCCAGGCTATCGCCAACCAACTGGCTGATGCACCTATTTCTGGGGACCAACCCTCTAATTTTGACTTTCCTGATGAGTCAATTGCTACTCTTTCCCTGGACAAACCCCCTTACCAAATGACACTGTTCTTCGACGGTTCCAAGTGTCAGCATGGGGGTGGGGCTGGTGTTATCCTCATTCCTCTGGATGGATAACCCATGCCTTTGTCTTTCAAACTAGACTTTGAATGCACCAACAATATTGCTCGAGTACGAAGCGCTCGTACTAGGTCTCCAGGCCGCATATTCCCTAGATGTCAAATCAATCCACATCTTTGGTGATTCACAATTGGTTGTAAACCAAGTCAATGGTATGTACCAATGTCATAATGAGATACTTCAAAAGTATAAACATCATGTAGACATACTTTTGACCACCTTTGATCGTTACACCCTTCAAACCATCCCATGTTCAACCAACAAATTTGTAGATACCATGGCCTGCTTAGCTTCCCAAATACCCACTTCCCCTACCGATTCCAAAATATTTGTCACCGTACAATGCCTTCATTCACCTTCTTATTTACCTCATGATGTTTACTCAATCGGCAATGACACCCCTGACCTGAGTGACCTTTGGTATAAACAATACTCTGACTACCTTTCCCTCTCCATCTTACCTCCTGATCTCACTCGTAATGGACAACGTGCCTTCCTTAAAAGGGTCTCCCATTTCGTTATCCTAGGGGGACTCCTCTATAAGCATGGCTTTGATGGTATTCTCTTACGATGCCTCACAAGTTCTGAAATTCCTTATACCATTAAGGAGGTTCATGATGGCATATGTGGAGGTCACTTTAGTGGCCTTGCTGTTGCTAAGCGTATTCTTCACCTAGGCTATTACTGGCCAACCCTTAACCATGATTGTTGTGACTATGTCAAACATTGTGTGAAATGTCAACAACATTCCAATCTTCATCATACACCCAGTCATGCCTTACAGGTCACTCGTGACCTTTGGCCCTTCTCTCAATGGGGTTTGGATCTTGTCGGAGAAATCAATCCTCATTCTTCCCAATGCCATCAATGGATCATAACTACTACTGAATACTACACAAAATGGGTGGAATCCATACCACTCATCTCCATGAAAGTTGAGAAAATATGTGAGTTCATTAACCATCACATCATTTTTCACTTTGGTGTTCCTCATCGCCTCATCACTGACAATGGAAAACAATTCAAAAACAAAACATTGCAAAAACTTTGCGATGCCTTCGAGCATTCAACTTAGTTTCTCATCACCTTATTACCCACAAACCAATGGCCAAGCCGAATCTACTAACAAAACCCTCAAAAAAATTCTCATGAAAGTGGTTGATGATACTGGGAAGGATTGGCATACGCACATTCCTTTTGCCCTATGGGCATACCACACAAGTATTCACACTTCCACTGTGGCCACACCCTTTTCACTGGTCTATGGTACAGAGGTTGTTCTACCTCTCGAAGTCCAGATCCCCTCACTCCACATTTCTCTCCATGACATGCTTACTGATGATGACTTTTGTCAGGACCACTTAGCACAACTAGAGTTATTAGATGAATGTCGTCTTAATGCTCTGGATCACCTTCAAGTTTACCAACAATGTATCAAACGTGCTTATGACAAACATGTTCATGAATGAACCTTCCAAGTCGGTGACCTTGTCTTGAAAGAAAATCAACACGTAACCAAAGAAGAAAAAATTAAACAGGGAAAATTCACTCCTAATTGGCTTGGACCATACATCGTAACTCATACCTATGGATTGGGTGCCTATCATTTGTCCTCACTTGAGGGTAAACCCGAACCTGAGCCCCTTAACGCATTGCATCTTTGACCATTCTATTGTTGACTCATTGTCCTACCTCACCCTTTGTTTCTTTACAGGCTCATCCCTTGAGTGCTATCCACTCCATACACTGTCCTAACGATTAAACAAGAATCATGTGAGTACCCATCATTTTTTATCTTCTCTTGAATATGTGTACCATGGCACTGCACATAGCATGATTCTCATGGATACTTTTCATCTATCTTTAGATGAGATCCCATGGTCATTCCACCCTGCCTTTTGAACAAGAGTCCTATCCTTCACCTTGGTCTTGTCCATGATTTCAAAGACCTCCAATGGGACCAAACTCCTTGAGTCAAACTTCTAATAAAAAAATATGACTCCCTCAAAAGGACATCTTCCTCTCGACCAAATTGCTACTATAAATAGATTGCTCCCTCGAAGGACAGCTATGTGAAGTTTTCAAAAAAAAAATGAGAGAAACCGAAGCTTCCCGCATCGATCAGCTTCATGAAGACCTCAAGGAGTACCATATTATTTATCCCATATAGACTTCCCGCATCGATCAGTCTATCAAAACAAAAACACTTTTTAGTCATGGACTTGCCCATTGTGACCTCGGACCTCTTGCCCAAAAGACCTGTCACTCCAAACATATACAATTAACTACCTTTCACCCACCTTACCATTTCCACTCTCATTTCCTAAATTACCTCAAGGGACATCTTGGACTTTTGACATTTGGTGATCCTGTGACTACTTTCACCATAGAACAGTTAATCGTGCAATGCCTTTCAGGTCTTGTGTTCATCACCCCCTCCAAGGTATGATCTACTCAGTCTGATCCTACCCAATCAGGTGGCTTTATCACCCCCCTCTTATCTTTTAACCATCTTTGTTGACATTTTGATTACCTTATACAGGACTTGGTCCTCGACGCTTACCTTTGGGGTAGCCCTCCCCTTTTGCCATAATCACCTTCACCTGCATCATTTTACCTATAATCTACCCACACCTATTAAACCTAAACCCACAACATGCCCAAAGAACCTACCAACTCATTCTCATATTCTTCCCTAGCTCATGGGAGAACTACATCGGCCTGAGGTCCCTTTTCACTGGGACTATGTAGGCAGCACTTGAGGGCATGGGGCCCTTGGAGGTTAGCTCGGCCATTCTCTACCCTAAACAATTCATCAACCATGCCTAACTCACCATTTACCCCATATTTCACTTAGTTCCCCTTTTCTAACAAAATTGGAAATCAAGCCACATACATAATAAATTGTTTCCCATTTTATACATTTATTACATCTACCATCTCTCTATCATCACTATGCATAGGTTATAGTACATTTCACATATGACCCATAGTATCATTCATTGCCAACATAATGATTCATAACTAAACCTACTTTCAACTCAACCATACATATAATTTGACTCAACCATGTGTATAACCTGACTCGATCCATGCCTATAACAGACTAACCATACCTAAACCAACCTGACTCATGCCTATAACCTGACTCGATCCTATAACAAACTTGACTCTCCATAACTCAAACCTAACTCGACCATGCCTAACCATAACCTGACTCGATCCATGCCTAACTGAGCTAACTTGATCCATGCCTAACTGACTCTATCCATGCCTAAACCAACCTAACTCCATCATACCTAACTCACCTAATTTCCATCCATATCAAAGTAACAAATCCATATCTCATCTAACACAAGCCATAAACCCATATCTCATAAACATATTAACACATCACAAAAATACCATGAATCTCATCATATAAATCAATAAATGTGTATCTCAAAATACATGCCTATCTCATCATGGCCATCATCTCAAAAATGTCGACACGCAGGCCGGTCTCATATATACAAAACGAATGAATGAATCAATACAAAAACATCTTCGGCATGTAGGCCGGTATATGCTCACAATATACAACAAAATCACTCATACATCCTCACTATCTTCGACACATAGGCCGGCATGCATATCAAAAATAATCGATAATATACATCAAAAATTAGGTGGTCGTATGTCAGACATCTCACTGGATGTCCTCCATCTTTGTGTCACCTACACCCTCGGCCTCCTGTGCCCCTGCTAGCACATCACCTTGCTCTAGTTGTTGTGCACTGGTGGCCTCTCCCTGATCAGGCCTCAGAGCTCACTGCCCTCCTGTGCTCTCCACACTATGTGTGTGGGATCTCGTCCTCTCACTGGACACCTGTTGTGCCCTGTACTCTCTGTAAGAGAGGAAGTCTATCTCGGCTGCCATGAGCTGGTCCTGATAGTATCATGCCTCACCTAGGGCATCCCGTAGCCTAGATATAGGCATGGTCTATGGTGGTCCCATAGGTCTTGGCCCCTGTACCGGCCCTATGCCAGCCTGTGAACTGGGACCAGCTCCCTGTGCCTATGATGGTGCCCCCTATCCCTATGCCTATATCTGGGCCTGTAAGGCCCCAATCTATGTCTAGGCTGTGGCCAACTGGCCCTGTAAACCTACCACCTGAGCCTACAGGGCTGCCACCTGACCATCTCCATCTCCTCCATCCACCATCTGGGCCTGTAGACTGGCCACCTGTACTCGTAGCTCTGCCACCTCTACCTCTGACCCCTCTAGCTATGTCTGCAGTATACCTATCTACATGATCAGTGTCGCTACCTACCCCTATAGGGCATCTCTCTACACTGTCATGGTAGCTAAGTCTGGTTGCCCCGGTCTAGGTGGTATGGCTCGTAACTGAGCCACCCACCACTACCTATACCTATCTGTGCATCCAGTGTCATCAATCCACTGATCCACTGGCTGCTCCTCCTCTCCTGTAGGCACTGTAGGCTATGGTAGAGGGAGAGGCCTCTCCACGTCATCTCTCCGATACTATGGGAAGGGTAGAGGAATATCCTGTACAAGCCCGAACTACTGTCGGACCCTGTCAACTGGGATCATCTCATCCTCCCTGGCGTGGCGACCCTGTATCCACCTCTCTAGCTGGAGCTCAGCTAGCTCCTCATGCATGTGCCTATATGAGGGGAATCCCACATATGGCCTCCAGATAATGTCCACTCCGGATAACCCCTCCAACAACTGCCAAAAATGGGCCACATCATATGTCAGCCTATCTGACCTCCACTCTCCTACAACTAGCACCCATCTCCTGTATCCCAACCACACACATCTCGGTGGGAATGCATCTCTTGGGGCATCCCTATAGGTCAAACACAGACTATGTGCTCGTAGGCCCAGCAGTGTAGTATAAATGTACAGCACAGGCTAAACCTGTGCAACCACCCATACGCCCACAACTCTCTGTATAGCTGCACCAAGAATGTTGGTGCCTAGGTGAAGTGTGTCTCATGCACCATCATATCGTGGAGCACCCCCATCAGTGATCGAGGAAAGTGTCCACCCTCTGCATTGGGTAGTGCATAGCAGCACACTACCTCCATCAATAAAACTACTAGCCTCGTCTCATCTGGATGGGCTAGGTACATCTCGCCATAGCTCAAACTGGCACTATGGAAGCTCAGCTCCACCACCCCCTCACCAAATACTATCCCGATCAGCTCCTCTGAGGCCTCGGAGGAGATAGAGTACACCTGGGCCCCCAATATGGGTAACCTCAGAATTTGGAACATGTCCTCCAGGGTGATAGTCATCTCACCCGTCGGAAGGTGGAACGTGTTGGTCACGGAGTCCCATCTATCGATGAGCACGACCATCAAACTAGGATGCCGAACAGCATGTCGGTAGTGCCAAATACCACTCAAGCCCACTGCCTCCACATGTGGTGCAGCTCCAAAGGGCTCGCTAGGCTGCATAATGTCACCAGCAGTGGTGGAACCCTGTCCCGCATATACAACTGTGATCGACCCTACATCCTAATCCAAACACAACATTAATCTACCTTTACCATGACCATATTCATCACTTATCATTACCCACCACCCTATTTTTACCCTACCCATCTCAACCACCTCACCTACATCATTTTTTTGGACCCTTGAACCTAAAATCCTGACCGGTGCCGGTTCATCCTAACTGACTCCGGTCACCCTTAAACTGGCATCGGTCAACTATTTGGTGACCGATACCGATCCAACTTGACCAACCATGGTTACCATGTAACCTACATTGGTCACTTGTTAGGTGACCGATCCTGGTTCTACCCGACTGACTCCGGCCAAACTTGACCGACGCCAGTCACTATCATGGAAAAATCCGTGACTTCCTAAACCCCCTTTTTTTCTAAAACCCTCCCACCTGTCCCTTTTACCCCACCTACAATGACCTACACTACCCCAAAACCCCTACCCACCCCACCTATCCAATTTCCTACCCTCCCCCCCTCTTTTTTGCCCGTTATTTCCCTCCATACCCCGATTTAATTTTTTTTTCCCTCCCACAAAATACAAAAAACCACCCAAATCCAAAACACAACCAACTCTTACACCCTCTACTCTATCTAATTAACACTATAGAGTTAGGCACTTACCTCTTCACATTTCCGCCATCTCGGTGGCATGTCTAGCCATTGTGCTGATGGTCCACCCAATCCCTCTCCAACCTCTACCTTCCCCGACTATCTACCCGCAACGTCTAACCAATCAACTCTCTCGCCCTGATCTCACAAACCCACTACTCACCAACCCAATCACCGTCAAATCCCACTGCCAGCTCACTGTCCCATTTCCTCCGGATATGTTTCTCACTTTTCTCTCTTTTTTGTCATTTCTTCACTTCACAAATAACAAATGAATAACAAAAAACGTGGATTTTCTATTTTTATACCAAACCTGACCTAACCGACGTCAGTTCCCCTAGACCGGCATTGGTCTCGTGCCCTACCTAACCATCACTGGTTTTCCTATACCAACATCGGTTATCCATGACCACCATCAGTCACCCTTACCTACACATTGCCCCTACTTTTCCATTTTACCCACCCTTTACCTTGCTCTTTACCCCATACCTTTACCCAACCCATTACCTTACCTTTCCTGACCTCATCATTTACTACCTCCATTTGTCCTCCTTTGGGGACTCATTATTTTACCCCTACCTCAGCCTTACCCATGCCGTGACCTAGATATTTGGACCTGGACCATCGCTAGTGACCTTTGACCTCATGTGTTCACTATACCTTGCGGCACTGTTACCTGTGTTGATTGACCCAATGACCTTACCTAGCCTATTGTCATGACTGTTTATCCTGACCCTACCTTTGGTGTACCGGAACATACCTAAACGTTCCTGCACCTAACCTACATTGTGCTTCCTGACCTTATCCTATACCTTGGATACCGGATTCACTTCAACCTTGTTTGGATAAACCTATTGACCTTAGACAATGTAGAGTTTTCCTACTCTTCAACCTAGTAGCGTGCTACAGTTTATACGTGTGCATGCATTTGACTATTGCTACCTTTGACCCTGACCCATTACCTAGATTGCCCGAGTAGACCTTTCACTCCTTTTTCCCTGTACCCACTTGCCTTTTCTTCACATTTACCTTTTATCAAACCACTCACCACTTCAGCCTGTTGCCTCGTCAGTTCCTGGTTTGAGGGGGATCACCTTCACCCTCACATGGGGCAACCACATCTTATTTTTGTTAGCATCGCTTACCAATACAAGCTACGCAACAAAAAGGGACAAAATGTAGACACTAAAATTAGGTCACACTCCCCTTTTGTCCCTCGACATATAAGCACCCTTTATTACATTTACCTAGCCATGACCTCCTTCACCCCACTAATATTAATTTAATTAAATTAATGCTTTATCCTCACTATATTTATTATTTAAATATCTTATTTAAATAATATCTACACATATAGTTCACTTAGACACCTCACCAAGCTAACTCAACCTAAGACCTATTCTTAGCAAGTTGCCATAACTAACTAAGACTTACCCAAACCCTAAAAATCAATGCCTACATTCCCTCTAACCACATTCCCACATGCTCACAAGAGGCTCCGAGTCTAATCCATGGGATAACGACATGAGATCCAAGGAAATCAGAAGGATCTCCCTAGTTTAGTAAACCTAGGAAATCCCACCTTGACCGATGTTGGTTACCCCTAACCGTCGCCGGTTAAGACAGACCACCGTTGGTTACCCCTTTTAACCCAAAACAACCTTATTCTCAAGGTGGGAACTTGGAAGTTGGAACTTGGAAGCAAGAAATTTGATGAGAAAGAACACATCTCAGAGAGATAACGCATCTTTAGAGAGCCAATTCCAGTGAAAACTCACATCCAAGGAAGGAGATTGAGCATCTTCTCCTGCACAGCCATCCTAGCCACGATCTGATCTATCCAAGCAAAGAGGAGTGTGCATGCAGCCCATGCAGAAGCTTTTCTTTAGTTGGTGATCACTTGTAGCCTTCAAACCCATCATCAACACCTCCATCCTTCACACACAGACCTTCAGGAATGAAATCCAAGTAAGTATAATGTCATACTTCTTTGGTTTATTTCATTTCATCATTATTTTATCACCCATTGTTTATCTTGCTCCCTATTGACCTTCTCCAACATTTTCACCTCCATAGACCCATTAAAACCTCGCAAAATCCTACTCCAATCACCCAATACCTTGTCCCGACCAACCAAAATCCTTTGTGCAATCACAAAGGAGACCAAAACCCTGTTTTGTGACATTTCCAGATCTCACAGTAACCGGCACTGGTTATACCTAACCACCATCGGTCACCCCTGACCGACACCGGTCTCTGTGTTTGCCCACACAGCCTTAAACAGAGACCTACCCACCTAATTTTACCTCACCCTCATTCATCTATGACCTACCTGAGACCTTTATCAGACCTGCAGAGACCTAGAACCAATCATTTGACCTTTGGATTCTATTCTAGCTTAGCCTGTTAGATTAGATCTATTTTCTTATTGTGTTTTTAAGTGAGATACCTAAATCATTTTAAAATAACAATAGGATTTACTTTTTTTACAACATTAATTTGTTTAAAACAATGGACTGACAGCCATCTAGGAAGTATCATACTTCCCAGATCTAGCTTACGCTAGGCAGTTCACTGCCCATATTGTTTAATTTCTTCGGGTGGTCTTGTTTTCATTACAGGTAGTTCCTCCTAGCCAAAAGGAAGCTCTCATGATCAGCTGTGGATTTAGAAGTCATACGTGTGCAACAACCCATCAACTAACATTTGAACAGGTATTCCTCCTACACCCGTTACCCTATCTATTTCGTCAACACTTCAAAGAAACAATCTAAGAAAAAGGTGAAACAAAACAATATGGAACTATTCTTTTAATGCTACTAATGTATTTTTTAACTTTTTCAATAACCTAACCTCATTAAATTTAAAAAATAGAGTTTTTTTGGTGTAGTACATGCTGAGACCTTTCCCAAAAGTCCAATTTTGTGAAAATCGGAGTTACTTTTAAGTTGGGGGTGTCATAATTAAATAAATGCAAGTGGTTGAGTTGTTAAATCATGCCTCTGTTGGTTTCGTGACCTTCAAAAAAAACCTTGGAAACTTGACACAAATAAGAAAAACCATTAGAACTTCAACCCTTATTTGCACCATGGGAAACCTGAAACACAGTTGGGAAACCAAAAAAATTTAGCACCTTTCGAAGTCTGACATAAAGGAATGTACTTTTCAAGAATTTAAGGTTAGCCAACATGAAATGTGTTTGACTTGCGTGGATGTCGTTGACCTTCGAAAACCCAACACAAAGGGATATCAAGTTTCGGGATCAGGAATAACATGACATAAAACATCTAATTGGGTTGACATGTTTCGATGTAAGAGAAACTTGAAACTTGACATAAAGGAGACCGTCATGTTTTTGAAGCGAAGCACATAAAATGTATGACATGATTTTGGAATATGATGTTCCAATGATGAACAATCCCAAAACCTAACACAAAGGGAAGAACTTTTACCTTGCTTTACACATTGGAAAACTTGAAACAAAGGAAATTTAGGATTTGGGGTGGAAAACAAGTGACATAGATCATGTAATTAGGTTAACATGTTTTGATGTATGAAGGACCCAACACAGGAAACTTCTTAACACATAGCCAATTTTTAGGATTTTCACAGAAAATGGGGTTTTGGCTAAATAGGTGCCTGAATGGACTTGCAAGGAGAAGAGGAAACATCCTAAACCACTGCAACATTTCTGAAACATGAATTTACCTATTTTTGATCAATTTTTAATGCCCCAAGTCCGAGATGGAATTACAAGTTATCAAAATATCCTAGGGGGTATTTTGGATAATAATTACCTCCAAAAGAGATCATGATCATTCATTTCAACTAGTAGTGAGAAATGAACCACCTGATATTTGACCTTATCGGTACCCTTATCAACACAAGAGTGATATTGAAAATATGTTACAAGCAATTCTCCATATTTAGAGTGCTTACTCTTCTCCAGTGATGATGGTACAAAAGAAGGATGAATGTTGATGCATGTGTCCATATTACAGGGAGCTCAACATATACATGATAAAAGATAAGTTTGTTATTCTTGTCATTAAATATTTTCTAGATGATTTACATGGTGTTTTAATTTGACAAAATTAGATAGATTTAATCAGGATATCATAAAATTGATATTCGTGATGAATATATTATTAAAATAACATTTCAGGGCCACTATGAATTTTAGATAATTCCTTTATCCTTACAAATGTCCCTCGACATTCCAAAGTTTGGTGAATTCAATCATTAAGCCATTTCTATAAAAACTTTGTCCTGGCATTCTTTAATGATAGCTTAATCTACAACAAAACATAGGAGGAACACTTACATCACATCAAAAAGGCTCTAGACACTCTTGAACATCAACACCTTTATGCCAAACCATCTAAGTGTACTTTTGGAGTCATAGAGGTAGAATACTTAGATCATATCATTTCTCATGAAGGTGTAAAAGTGGATCCTCACAAAATTGAGGCCATAATTGACTAAAAGATACCAAAAACTTCAAAAACCTCAAGGGATTATTAGGGCTTATAGGTTACTATCACATATTTGTGAATAGTTATGGAAAAATTGCATCACAACTCATAACCTTATTGAAGAAAAAATACTTTCATTAGAATGAGAAAGTAACCCAAGCATTTGATACACTGAAGAAGGCCATGTGTACCACTCCAATTTTTGCTACCCCATATTTCTTCAAAACCTTCATTATAGAAGGTAATGTTTAGGGTGTGACATAGGTGCAGTAATCATGTAAAAGGGAAACCCTATTACATTTGAGAGTTATCAAATCAATAGTAAGAACCTATCAAAAATAACTTATAAGAAGGGAATGATGTCTATTCTTCATGCATATAGACAATCGAGACCATATCTCATGGGTCATCACTTCAAGGTGAAGATAGATCATGACAATTTAAAATTATTCTTGGAAAAATAAATATCATATGAAGAATAATATAATGGATCAAAATTATGATGGGTTATGAATTTGATATTATTTACAAGAAAAGAGAGGAAAATAACTATCTTGGGAAAATAAGTCCATAGAAGCATTGTTATATGGCATGCCCACATTATAGGTAGATTGGGTCTATTGGTATCCAAATTGTAACACCCTGAACTATTGTTACTTCCTCCTGAGCATTCAAGTATTGATATATGATTTCTTCTGTATAAGGATGTGTTCCTTTGATTGTGAAGTCATGCTTGATATGGATTGTATCTTCTTTGCTCTTGAAGATCTTTGACTGAGTCAAGATATGCTTGGACTCTTTTATTTCTTTCATTTATAGCACCTGAGTTCAATTTGATTTCGGGAGGAATTGTGAATTTATCCATCTTTATGATTTAGCCTTGGATCAGTTGCATTGATCCAAGAGATGTTTTAAGTTTATTCAGGATGAACAAAAAATTATTGACCTTACAAAAGTTGTAAGGTCTGAATGAGTTGAATGAGCAATTCTGGAGTTTAACTTCAGATGATCGTGTAAAATGAATTTGGTTCCCGATATTATAATATCAGGAAGGCCTAGACCTTAAGCCAGGTAAGAAATTCTGGTGTATACTACAAGCTTATTAGCTATACCGGATATAATCCATTATGGGAATGTTATACCCTGCTTGGTTCTAATACTGATTGGTCCTACTTGTGAGACCTGGACTAGATTCGTTAAGGTTAATAACCTTAACCTAAACTACAACCTATTGGTTGAATTATTGCTAATCTAACCTAGCCCTAACTATAATCTTAATGCTCCTAAGGTTAGCTACACCTAGCACTATGGAAGTAAGACTAATGTCTTACCTTATGATCTAACCTATGTTCTAACCTATCTTAACTAATGATAATGGATGGAGGGGGACCTATGAAGGGGCATGAGTCATGGGTGGTGGTTTCCATGGCATTAAATGAGGTGGATAAGCATGAAGGACAAGGGATTTCACGGAGGTTTTAAACAGCTATTGTGACCTGACGTGGCAGAGTCGCCAAATTTGGAAATGGTTGTTTGTTTTCATTTGGCAATCACCAACTTAGGCAGTCGGTGGAAATGGAGAATAGGTGGGAATCTTGGAGTTAATTCCATTGATGAACTTCAGTTCCAAAGCGCGGATTGCTTGGGAAGGCATGCAAATGGAAAATTGGTTGGTATTTTGGTTTTCCATGCGTTCCATTTTTCTCTCTGCTTGATCACTGGTTCTTCGAACTAATCTACTCTGTGTTGCATGGCAACTTTGAGAATATCTAGCTCTTTTCTCTGTCGGGGAAAGTTTATAAGGCATGAAGGTAACAATTTATTGTTGTTTAAGCTATTATGGAAGAAGAAGGGAAGGTGCGAGCACATTCAGAGGTCTTCTTCAGATTTTTACGGGACACTATCAGGCATGATAGGCCCTAAATTTTAAAAATATTGCTTTCCTTAAAATTATTTGATTAAAACAACTCTGTTCAGGTGATTTTAGTACAGTTGGTTTGAAACAATGTATTGGTTCTTCTTTGTTGTGGTTTAGGAACCTCAGGTCATGCAAAGATTCTGTTGAAATGTTACTGTACTTAATTTTTATTTTTGGATTCATTTCGTTTGAAGACCCAGCTGTGATATTATGTTGTGGAATCCTGTTAAATGTTGCTGGGTATACTTAAAATTTATTCTGATTAGAATGCTTGTTGTGGGTAATTTACTTGAACGTGGATTCTGTAAAGTCCTTTCTGTGTTTTCAATTTTGCTTAGACACCGATGAAGGTTTGCAAGGATTAGTTATGGTATGACTCTGTTGGAGTCCTTGAAATGTATCTTATGTTTTCAAATTCTGTAGAAGATTTGTTGTGATTACATAATGGTATGACTCTGTTGGAGTCCTTGAAACGTATCTTATGTTTTCAACTTCTGTACAAGCTTTGTTGTGATTACATAATGGTATGACTCTGTTGGAGTCCCTCAAACGTATCTTATGTTTTTAACTTCTGTAGAAGCTTTGTTGTGATTACATAATTGTATGACTCTGTTGGAGTCCTTAAAACATATCTTATGTTTTCGACTTCTATAGAAGCTTTATTGTGATTACATTTTGGTATTGACTCTGTTGGAGTACTTTAATTGTGGGCATATTGAACTCGACTTCAATCGAAACCCTGGTCATGAGTACTAGTTGGATATGACTTTGTTGGAGTCCTTGCAGTATTCCCATTTGAACTCGACTCCTGATGAAGTCCTTGATGTGTTGCGTGTGACTCGAAATCTGATTTATGTGCTCGCTATGCATGCATATTGATTTGACTCTTTCTTAATGTTGTTGTGTTTATATTTAGTTTGATTCTATGGAAATGTGTGCTAGGTTACATTACAAACTCGACTCTGTTTGAGTCCCTACTATATTTTTGTATTAGTTCGACTTCGGATGAAACTTTGATGAAATTATGATATGGAGTCAACTTCTGATATAAGTCCTTATTGTGGTTATTCCTTCTTCAATTCAGCTTCTGATATAAGTCCTTGTTGTATATTCATAGGGATTAGACTTAGTTGAATGTTGTTGTGTATGTATGTGTTTCGACTCAGTTGAATGTAGCTGAGTGTTTCGACTCGGTGGGAATGTCACTATGTGTTTGCATATGGTTACGTCTTCTGTTTATAGTGTTATCTAGTCTCGTGTTTGACTGAGATAAAGAGTTCCCAGCTGTGCAGTGTCAGGCGATGGCATTGGGTATTTTCATGTTTGATGAATGATATGGAAAGATTTGTTGAGTCTATTATGGTTGGATTATTTACTACTGCTTTGTCGCAAGAACTCTTGTAAGGCTTAAATAGCTACCGGTGATTTTATATTGGATTTTGGTGAAACTGTAGCTTCTTCTTGTAATCTCGACTGATTTAGTCACATGCGTAAATGTAATTACATTATTCTAGAGGAGTCAGTACAATCCAGAACATGATTGATATGGGAATCTGATTGTCTCTGTTCCTTCTCCTAAGTTGAAAAGTACATGTTGATATATATATATATAACTGTAGGAAAAGAAAATATTCTCTCCTTGTCTAAAAACCTTGAGTGCTTTCTTCTTTAAATCCTTACGTGAACTCTACGATAAGAGCATAACAAAAATAGACTATTAAATTGTAAGGAGAGACTGGTAAAAATTGTGTTGCAGTATAAGTAGGTATACTTGTCAATACCATTGAAATAATGTATGATTGAAAAGGAATTACATCAGTTGAGCTTGTTGAATGTTATAAACTTCCTTTGTGTATTTGTTAAAAACATTCTTGTTGGAGTATTGTTGTCTTTAGGATGGTTGTAATCATTTGTCTTTAGTCTCTTACATATAAGATGAATTTTCTGAAAGGTATTAAGGATTAATTGGTAACTATAATGTGGGTCATGCGTCAAAAGTCATGTTAGAATTACAGAATGATGATTAGTCTAATTTATGTTAAGAATTTGAAGAAATGATTTCATTAAAACAGGTTTTTTAATGAGAGTAATTGGTAGAATGCAATTGTTTTAAGAATTAGTGCTTATCTTGCTCAGTTCATAAAACTGACCCGTGTTGGTAATTTTTGCAAATGGTTGTCGTAAGTGGTAAAGGCACACAGATCTGATATGATGCTCAAATTATTTAATTTGGTTTTATGATGAATTCCAACTTGACTTCTCTAATTGTATTATATGAAGGAAGTTTTTCTTTTGCTGTTGAGTATTGTATCGAATATGCTGAATGCATAAATTGTAATTATTTGGATTAGAAATAAATGAAATGAGGGAATTGTTACTATGTGGCTGTATTTGTATTGTGATGGATTGATCCTCTTTGGTTCGATTGTTTTTAAGTGTTTTTTTTTTGTATTGAATACCTTGGAGATATTTGGATTCTCTAAGTAGGCCTTGTAAAGATTATGTGACTGAACACTTGTGAATGATTAGTAGTTCTGCTATGTTCTATATAAGGCTAATTTGGAAATTAGTCCACTGTCTTCCAAGAATCTAAGGTTTAAATAAATCTTAATAGGTAGCTGAATGGGAAGAGTAATCTATTACTCCCTAACTTCGATCTAAGCCAAGACAACGTACATAAAAAATCTAAATCACTATATCTTAATACAAATAAGTAAGATATAATTCAGTTTGAAAACCGATTTAATCCTAAAAGGGTATATTTAGCATCCTTATGAGGAGACTTAGGCTACTGCCCATTTTTCGTTGAATAAGATTATTGTTAATCATTGAACTCTATGACAAGATATCAAATCTTATTAAATTTCTCTCTGGGGAATGGATCTTAAATGAGTAAGACAACTCAATGATGAGGAACCCAGGAGTTGGGAAAAGACTACCTAGAAAGGAGAGTCTTAAAGTGTAATTGCAACTCAATGTAAGTAACACCTTAAGTTTAATAGATCTTTCCGAGGCGGTTTTGTAGGATGTCGGCACATGACAACTGCAGGGTTGTACCTTTGAGAAGATTAGGATCTTCTCGAGGATACAACAATGCAGGTGACTTATGGCGACACCCTTTGCATTGATTGTTAAGATTTACACCTTAAACTCGAACAAGTTTTTACTCGGGATCTGGTTAGGAACATGGTCATGTTATGAGGCTGCCCTTGTAGATTTGGGGTACCTTGACACACAGGGTTAACTAGGGTTGACCCAGTATGTCAGCTTATCCCTAGTCCTCGAGAGCATCCTTATAATGTTGTCATGTTATTAATCTATTCCTGAGTGAATGACTTGGGAGAGGGATGGCTAACAGAAGTCAGTATAAGACATTCTATATAACATCGGAGTGGGGTGGAGGACATATTCCAGATTGACGAGTATGTCGTCAAGGAATATGAGACATGAACAGTATGTTTCAAAACTTTGGCCAAAGTATCGCAAGTTGCTGATTGCGTTGTCCTATGACACCTAGTATGAGGGACGTGATGCTGATGAATAATGGTAACAATTATTTAGATGGGTTCCTTGGACAGAGCATTCTGAAATCCTAGATTAGGGAAGAGAACCGCAAGAGTGAAGAGTTAAAGTAAAAATGCCAACTCTGTGAAACTCATGAATAGATCGGTAGATCACTGAGTCATGGAATGAATAGATTGGTGGTGCACCGAGTCATTACAGCTGCATATGGTTATCTGTTATAAGAATGGTTGTTTGATTTGTGAGTTCTAAATTATGTATTTAGAACTAGGAAGCATTTATAAAAAAAAAAAAGAATTTACTTGTTCTAATGTACTAAAATGGGAATGTTACATCTTGGTATCAGAGCTGAAGGTTACAGCTCTTAGACCTATTGTGTCCATAATCTGATAAAACCCTAAATTTTGTTGTAACAGATAATGGTAAGAACAAGGGGGAACGTTGCGAATAATGCTCCACCTGAAGGAGGGGTAGAAACAACCCAAAAAATTGATGAGATCCTTGCTTCCCTATTGAACACAAGAGATCATTTGGCTGTACTTGAACAACAAGTAATGGGAAATGAGGAGGATGATGAAGTTGGTAATGACAATCAGCAACCTCCTGAGGAAAACCCCGATATGGGTGTTGATAATAATGCTGGAAATGCACCTGTCCAACTAGAAAACAAAAAGGCCAGGTTGGCAGCGGAACTCACTAATGATATAAAAAGGATAAGCCCACCTAAATATGATGGCACCACATTAGGAGATGGAGCTGAGAATTGGCTCAGTGAAATGGAGAAGTACTTTGCAATAAGAAACTTCTCGGAGGAAACCAAAGCTATTTGGGGAGCCTATCAACTTTCCCACGAAGCCTCTTTGTGGTGGGACAGCCGTAAAGCTGAGCTAAATATTGATGAGACCAATATCACTTGGGATCAATTTAAGGGCTATTTTAGGCAACGTTGGCTGCCACAACTTTTCTATGATCAGAAAATGACAGAATTCCAAAACTTAGCTCAAGGGAAGCTAACGGTAACTGAATACTAGGAACGGTTTATAAAAATCCTCAAGTACGTACCGCAATATCAAACTAATGAGAAGTTCAGAATACAAAAATTTATCATGGGACTAATTCTCATGATAGGAGGAGAGGTCGATGTTCACAACCCAACCACTATGGAAGGAGTTGTTGAAAAGGCCATAAGGCAAGAACAGAAATTAAAGGCTATTTCTGCTCATAAAGAGGAGGTGCGGAAGAAGATTGTAAACCCTTCTTCAACTTCACTTGCACCCAAGAAGGGGCCATGGAAAATTTTTGGAAACAGAAGTAAGTTTCCAGGGGATAATGGTAAGAAAACGATAGCGAATAAACCTGCTGGAAATGTAAGGGATGGTTTTGCCAAAAATTATAACAATGGGCAGAAACCCTATGGAGGACAACGTGATAATTTTAAGGCTAGAAGTAATTTTGAGCCTAAAAAGGGACCTGTAGGAGGCTGCTACAATTGTGGTAAGGACCACTACACCAATCAGTGCCCTTTGAAGAAGGACGATCATAATCAGCAGCATAAGATACATGCTGCAGTAGTAGACAAGCAAGCTGAAAAGCAAGTGACACCAATAGAAGTTCCGAGTAAGTTATTTAGCATACCTGTCACTATTTTTTTTTATACCGGAGCTACTGAATGTTTTATTTTTAGTAAACTTGCTTCTAAACTTAAGAGAAAAGCTGGAAAAATGGATAAATCTTGGACTGTACAGTATGGTAATAACTCTGTTCATATAGTGAGTATGTGTCTTTTTGGGGCAGTCCTTGACTTACCTAACATTTCCACTAAAGTTGACCTCTATGTTGCACCTTTGGGATCCTATGACATTGTCATCAGATGTTAATTGGTTAGCTGACCATAAAGCAAAAGTAGACTGCTTTGAAAAGAAAATAAGATGTTCAGATGATCGTCTGAAAATAACAGAGATACAAGGAGTGAAACGGGAAATTTCAGTTAGGAAGTTGTCAGCTATGCAACTTAAAAAGGCTAAAAACAAAGGATGTACCTTATATGCAGTAAATATATCTGAATTTTTAGAAGAAGATGGTGATTCCATGAAATGATTCCCTTTGTTGCAAAGTTTCAAGGATGTTTTTCTGGAGGAATTACCAGGTTTACCACCCAAAAGGGAATTTGATTTCACTATTGAAATCAAACCGGGAACGGAACCTATTTCCAAGGCACCTGGATGACTACTATAGAGTTAGTCGAGCTTAAGGCACAATTGTAAGAACTTTTATCTAAGGGTTTGATTAGACCAAGTGTTTCACCTTGGGGAGCGCCAGTAATATTTGTAAAAAGAAGGATGGAACACTTAGGTTGTGTATTGAGTATCGGATGCTAAACAAAACAACAATCAAGAACAGATACCCACTTCCAAGGATTGACGATCTATTTGATCAGATGCGTGGGGCAGCAGTTTATTCCAAGATAGATCTTCGATCTGGTTATCATCAATTAAGGATTAGAGAAGAAGATATTCATAAAACAGCTTTCTGAACCAGGTACGGACATTATGAATTCACGGTTCTACCCTTTGGATTAACTAATGCACCCGCAACTTTTATGAACTTAATGAATAATATCTTTCAAGAATATTTGGACAAGTTTGTACTTGTATTCTTGGACGATATTCTCATTTATTCTAAAAGTGTCGAAGAGCACAATGAGCATTTGAAGATAGTTTTGGAAATTTTGAGAAAAAGAAAGTTATACTGGTAAGTTATCCAAATGTTCTTTCTTTGATACAGAAGTTCACTATTTGGGTCATGTCATTAGTATAGAAGGAATTTATGTGGATCCTTCAAAAATAGTGGTAATAACTGAGTGGCCTGCACCAAAGAATGTGCACGAAGTAAGAAGCTTCATGGGTCTTGCGGGTTATTATAGAAAATTTGTTAAGGATTTTTCTAAAGTGGCTGCACCAATAACTTCATTGCAGAAGAAGGATAAGAAATTTATTTGGAATGATAAGTGTGAAACTAATTTCAAAAGTTTGGAAATCCAGTCGACTTCAGCACCTATATTAGCTGTACCAGACCCTAATGGGAGCTTTACTGTTGTAACGGATGCTTCTGGGGAAGGCCTTGGTGGTGTTTTGTTACAAAATGATCAAGTCATAGCATATGAAAGTAGAAAACTTAAGTTACATGAGCTGAATTATGCCCCTCATGATTTGGAGCTTGCTGCCATTGTTCATGCGCTTCAAGTCTGGAGACACTATTTACTTGGGAAACCTTTTGAGTTGAAAACTGATCACTTAGGACTGAAATATATTTTCACTCAGCCTAATCTAAATGCCAGACAGAGAAGGTGGTTAGAGTTTTTATCTCAATATGATTTTGATATTAGCTACATCAAAGGGAAAGAGAATAGAGTAGCAGATGCTCTAAGTCATAGGAAGCACATTTCTGCTCTTATAACATTAAGAACTCAGTTTAAGGATGAGGTAAAAAGTGCCTCAGAATCTGATATATACTTTCAGCAAGTAAAAGCAGCGCTTGCTGCAGAACCTAATGATGAAAGGTATAAAGGTTTTCATTTTGATAATGAAGGAATCTTACGTTATGAAAACAGGGTATACGTACCTTTGCTAAATGATTTGAGAAAGAAGTTGTTAGTTGAATTTCATAATTCACCCTTCTCTGGACACCCGGGTATCACAAAAATGCTTGCTGATCTAAAACAACAATACTTTTGGAAAGGTATGAAAAAGGATGTTATTGATTTTGTGACTCATTGTCTAGAATGTCAGCGGGTTAAGGCAGAACACATGCACCCTGCTGGACTATTATATCCCCATAGCATACCGCAGTACAAATGGCAAGTAATAAGCATGGACTTTGTACAAGGGTTACCTATGTCCAGGAATAAACATGATGTTATCCTAGTAGTTGTAGATAAACTAACTAAGGTAGCTCATTTCATCACTGGAAATCTAAAGGATGATTCACCAGTGTTGGCCAAAAGATTCGTGCATGAAATTTTCAGGTTACATGGTGTACCAAAATTGATTATATCTGACAGGGATCCTAGAATGACATCAATATTTTGGCAAACGCTTAATACAGCTCTTGGAATGAAACTAAACTTCAGTTCTGCATATCATCCGGAAACGGATGGACAAACCGAGAGAGTAAATCAAGTGTTGGAAGATATGTTGCGAATGTATTGCATGGATCAGCAGTATAAATGGGAAGAGTATCTTCCATTAGTTGAGTTCGCATACAACAACACTTATCACTCATCTCTTAAAATGGCACCTTTTGAAGCACTTTATGGAAGAAAGTGCAGAACCCCTGTTAGCTGGGATAGTATTGAGGATAGAGTGGTAATTGGGCCAGAAATCCTCACTGAAATGGAACAGCAAGTAAAGTTGATTCGTGAACTGATTAAAGGAAGTAGCAGATAGGCAGAAGAGCTATGCTGACCTTAAGCGGGTTGATCGAAGGTTTGAACTTGGTGAGAAGGTTTTTCTTCGTGTTAAACCCAGAAAGAGTTCTATAACTTTTGGCAAGGCTGCCAAGTTGTCACCTCGTTATGTGGGACCTTTCGAAATTGTCAAAATAATCAATCCTGTAGCTTATCAATTAGCATTACCACCTGCTTTGTCTCGCATGCATGATGTTTTCCATATTTCTTTGCTTAAGAAATACATTTCAGATTTGTCACATGTTTTAAATTGGAATTCCTTGCAGGTCCAAGACCCAGGAATAATCGTGGTTAAACCCACACGAGTGCTGGAAACTCGCCAATTGCATTTGAGAAATCGTGAAATACAACAATGTAAGGTCCAGTGGGACCAGTTTAACGAAGAAAGTGCAACTTGGGAAAATCTGGAAGAGATGAAAATTGCTTTTCCCTTTCTTTTTGAACAGAATGAAATCTGTTGACAAAACTTTTTTTTTATGAACTTATCTTTTTCATGTCTTTATGAAAGCCAGATTGAGGCAAACATTATTCAGGTTGAATAAAATGTATTGTGACATTGATTTCTGGAACTATTCAAGTTGGAAATAGTCTTATTGTATTGTGAACTAATAAATTGGTTGACCTGAAGGTAAATCAAAATATGTAATCATCGGGACGATGAATCTTTTAGGAGGGAAGCATGTAACACCCTGAACTATTGTTACTTCCTCCTGAGCATTCAAGTGTTGATATATGATTTCTTCTGTATAAGGATGTGTTCCTTTGATTGTGAAGTCATGCTTGATATGGATTGTATCTTCTTTCCTCTTGAAGATCTTTGACTGAGTCAGGATATGCTTGGACTCTTTTATTTCTTTCATTTATAGCACCTGAGTTCAATTTGATTTTGGGAGGAATTGTGGATTTATCCGTCTTTATGACTCAGCCTTGGATCAGTTGCATTGATCCAAGAGATGTTTTAAGTTTATTCAGGATGAACAAAAAATTATTGACCTTACGAAAGTTGCAAGGTCTAAATGAGTTGAATGAGCAATTCCAGAGTTTAACTCAGGATGATCGTGTAAAATGAATTTGGTTCCCGATATCATAATATCAGGAAGGCCTAGACCTTAAGCCAGGTAAGAAATTCTAGTGTATACTGCAAGCTTATTAGCTATACCGGATAGAATCCATTAAGGGAATGTTATACCCTGCTTGGTTCTAATACTGATCGGTCCTACTTGTGAGACCTGGACTGGATTCGTTAAGGTTAATAACCTTAACCTAAACTATAACCTATTGGTTGAATTATTGCTAATCTAACCTAGCCCTAACTATAATCTTAATGCTCCTAAGGTTAGCTACACCTAGCACTATGGAAGTAAGACTAATGTCTTACCTTATGATCTAACCTATGTTCTAACCTATCTTAACTAATGATAATGGATGGAGGGGGACCTATGAAGGGGCGCGAGTCATGGGCGGTGGTTTCCATGGCATTAAATGAGGTGGATAAGCATGAAGGACAAGGGATTTGGCGGAGGTTGCAAACGGCTATTGTGACCTGACGTGGCAGAGTCGCCAAATTTGGAAATGGTTGTTTGTTTTCATTTGGCAATCACCAACTTAGGCGGTCGGTGGCAATGGAGAATAGGTGGGAATCTTGGAGTTAATTGCATTGATGAACTTCGGTTCCCAAGCGTGGATTGCTTAGGAAGGCATGCAAATGGAAAATTGGTTGGTATTTTGGTTTTCCATGCATTCCGTTTTTCTCTCTACTTGATCACTGGTTCTTCGAACCAGTCTACTCTGTGTTGCATGGCAACTTTGAGAATATCTAGCTCTTTTCTCTGTCAGGGAAAGTTTATAAGGCATGAAGGTAACAATTTATTGTTGTTTAAGCTATTGTGGAAGAAGAAGGGAAGGCGCGAGCACATTCAGAGGTCTTCTTCAGATTTTTACGCGACACTATCAGGCATGATAGGCCCTAACTTTTAAAAATCTTGCTTTCCTTCAAATGATTTCATTAAAACAACTTTGTTCAGGTGATTTTAGTACAGTTGGTTTGAAACAATGTATTGGTTCTTCTTTGTTGTGGTTTAGGAACCTCAGGTCATGCAAAGATTCTGTTGAAATGTTACTGTACTTAATTTTTCTTTTTTGGATTCATTTCGTTTGAAGACCCAACTTTGATATTATGTTGTGGAATCCTGTTAAATGTTGCTGGGTATACTTAAAATTTCTTCTGATTGGAATGCCTGCTGTGGGTAATTTACTTGAACGTGGCTTCTGTAAAGTCCTTTCTGTGTTTTCAATTTTGGTTAGACACCGATGAAGGTTTGCAAGGATTAGTTATGGTATGACTCTGTTGGAGTCCTTGAAACGTATCTTATGTTTTCGACTTCTGTAGAAGCTTTGTTGTGATTACATAATGGTATGACTCTGTTGGAGTCCTTGAAACGTATCTTATGTTTTTGACTTCTGTAGAAGCTTTGTTGTGATTACATAATGGTATGACTCTGTTGGAGTCCTTGAAATGTATCTTATGTTTTCGACTTCTGTAGAAGCTTTGTTGTGATTACATAATGGTATGACTCTGTTGGAGTCCTTGAAACATATCTTATGTTTTCGACTTCTGTAGAAGATTTGTTGTGATTACATTATGGTTGACTCTGTTGGAGTCCTTGAAACATATCTTATGTTTTGGTAGAAGCTTTTTTGTGATTACATTTTGGTATTGAACTCTATTGGAGTATTAAACTGTGGGATTGAATTCAATCAATTGAAACCCTGGTCGTGAGTACTGGTTGGATATGACTTTGTTGGAGTCCTTGCAGTACTCCCTTTTGAACTCGACTCCTGATGAAGTCCTTGATGTGTTGCGTGTGACTCGATTTCTGATTTAAGTCCTCGCTGTGCATGCATATTGATTCGACTCTTTCTTAATGTTGTTGTGTTTATATTCAGTTCGATTCTGTGGAAATGTGTGCTGGGTTACATTACAAACTCGACTCTGTTTGAGTCCCTACTGTATTTTCGTATTAGCTCGACTTCGGATGAAACTTTGATGAAATTATGATATGGAGTCGACTTCTGATATAAGTCCTTACTATGGTTATTCCTTCTTGAATTCGGCTTCTGATATAAGTCCTTGCTGTATATTCGTAGGGATTAGACTTAGTTGAATGTTGCTGTGTATGTATGTGTTTCGACTCAGTTGAATGTAGCTGAGTGTTTCGACTCAGTGGGAATGTCACTATGTGTTTGCATATGGTTACGTCTTCTATTTATAGTGTTATCTAGTCTCGTGTTTGACTGAGATAAAGAGTTCCTAGCTGTGCCGTGTCAGGCGATGGCATTGGGTATTTTCATGTTTGATGAATGATATGGAAAGATTTGTTGAGTCTATTATGGTTGGATTATTTACTACTGCTTTGTCGTAAGAACTCTTGTAAGGCTTAAATAACTACCGGTGATTTTATATTGGATTTTGGTGAAACTGTAGCTTCTTCTTGTAATCTCGACTGATTTAGTCGCATGCGTAAATGTAATTGTGTTATTCTAGAGGAGTCGGTACAGTCCAGAACATGATTGATATGGGAATCTGATTGTCTTTGTTCCTTCTCCTAAGTTGAAAAGTACATGTTGATATATATATAACTGTAGGAAAAGAAAATATTCTCTCCTTGTCTAAAAACCTTGAGTGCTTTCTTCTTTGAATCCTTACGTGAACTCTGCGGTAAGAGCATAACAAAAATAGACTATTAAATTGTATGGAGAGACTGGTAAAAATTGTGTTGCAGTATAAGTAGGTATACTTGTCAATACCATTGAAATAATGTATGATTGAAAAGGAATTACGTCAGTTGAGCTTGTTGAATGTTATAAACTGCCTTTGTGTATTTGTTAAAAACATTCTTGTTAGAGTATTGCTGTCTTTAGGATGGTTGTAATCATTTGTCTTTAGTCTCTTACATATAAGATGAATTATCTGAAAGGTATTAAGGATTAATTGGTAACTATAATGTGGGTCATGCGTCAAAAGTCATGTTAGAATTACAGAATGATGATTAGTCTGATTTATGTTAAGAATTTGAAGAAATGATTTCATTTAAACAGGTTGTTTAATGAGAGCAATTGGTAGAATGCAATTGTTTTAAGAATTAGTGCTTATCATGCTCAGTTCACAGAACTGACCCGTGTTGGCAATTTTTGCAGATGGTTTTTGTAAGTGGTAAAGGCACGCAGATCTGATATGATGCTCAGATTATTTAATTTGGTTTTATGATGAATTCCAACTTGACTTCTCTAATTGTATTATATGAAGGAAGTTGTTCTTTTGTTGTTGAGTATTGTATCGAATATGCTGAATGCATAAATTGTAATTATTTGGCTTAGAAATAAATGAAATGAGGGAATTGTTACTATGTGGCTGTATTTGTATTGTGATGGATTGATCCTCTTTGGTTCGATTGTTTTTAAGTGTTTTTTTTTTGTATTGAATACCTTGGAGATATTTGGATTCTCTAAGTAGGCCTTGTAAAGATTATGTGACTGAACACTTGTGAATGATTAGTAGTTCTGCTATGTTCTATATAAGGCTAATTTGGAAATTAGTCCACTGTCTTCCAAGAAGCTAAGGTTTAAATAAATCTTAATAGGTAGCTGAGCGGGAAGAGTAATCTATTACTCCCTAACTTTGATCTAAGCCAAGACAACATACATAACAAATCTAAATCACTATATCTTAATACAAATAAGTAAGATATAATTCAGTTTGAAAACCGATTTAATCCTAAAAGGGTATATTTAGCATCCTTATGAGGAGACTTAGGCTACTGCCCATTTTCATTGAATAAGATTATTGTTAATCATTGAACTCTATGACGAGATCTCAAATCTTATTAAATTTCTCTCTGAGGAATGGATCTTAAATAAGTAAGACAACTCAATGATGAGGAACCCAGGAGTTGGGAAAAGACTACCTAGAAAGGAGAGTCTTAAAGTGTAATTGCAACTCAACGTAAGTAACACCTTAAGTTTAATAGATCTTTCCAAGGCGGTTTTGTAGGATGTCGGCACATGACAACTACAGGGTTGTACCTTCGAGAAGATTAGGATCTTCTCGAGGATACAACAATGCAGGTGACTTATGGCGACACCCTTTGCATTGATCGTTAAGATTTACACCTTAAACTCAAACAAGTTTTTACTCGGGATCTGGTTAGGAACATGGTCATGTTATGAGGCTGCCCTTGGAGATTTGGGGTACCTTGACACACAGGGTTAACTAGGGTTGACCCAGTATGTCAGCTTATCCCTAGTCCTCGAGAGCATCCTTATAATGTTGTCATGTTATTAATCCATTCCTAAGTGAATGACTTGGGAGAGGGATGGCTGACAGAAGTCAGTATAAGACATTCTATATAACATCAGAGTGGGGTGGAGGACATATTCCAGATTGACGAGTATGCCATCAAGGAATATGAGACATGAACAGTATGTTTCAAAACTTTGGCCAAAGTATCGCAAGCTGCTGATTGCGTTGTCCTATGACACCTAGTCTGAGGGACGTGATGCCGATGAATAATGGTAACAATTATTTAGATAGGTTCCTTGGACAGAGCATTTTGAAATCCCAGATTAGGGAAGAGAACCACAAGAGTGAAGAGTTAAAGTAAAAATGCCAACTCTGTGAAACTCATGAATAGATCGGTAGATCACCGAGCCATGGAAAGAATAGATCGGTGGTGCACTGAGTCATTACAGCTACATATGGTTATATGTTATAAGAATGGTTGTTTGATTTGTGAGTTCTAAATTATGTATTTAGAACTAGGAAGCATTTATCAAAAAAAAATTACTTGTTCTAATGTACTAAAATGGGAATGTTACACAAATTGATTCTCCTTTGCAAGTTGAGAAACATCATAGATTTAATAAGAATCTTAGAGACAGATAAATCATCATGTATGTCATTTTGTAGCTGGGGAGGTGATTCAGCTGGCTCTTTGTCACTTAGATGTTGGAGAAATGGATAACACCTTCAAAAGGATTGGATCTATCCTCACTACTTTAGGTTGTGTCTTTTAACCAAGGTGAGAGGACCCATTTTGTAACCTCTGTTAGTGAAGGAGAATGAATATATCCTTCTTTGCATAAATTTGAAAGGAAACCTTGAGAAAATATGATCAACGCACCACAATTTAACTCTCACGAGTTGTCACTTCTAAAGAATGGTGATATTTTCTAAACAAGGTTAAGGTTACTAAAGACATTATGGAATCTTGATTGCTTCTACATATTTTGGCAGTATAATTTATTCATTTGTGTACATACAGGGTAAAGAGGGGTAGTTCAAGTAGGATTCATTGTTTTTGAATAGTTTTTGGTGGGAGATTAAGCAAGATAAAATTAAACATTAAAGACCCAAAATGCTTTAGAAAATCTAAAATATTCCTCATGCAGGTGTGCATCAATAAGATACACTCATGAAGGCTTACAGACTCAATATTTATCAACAAAATGACAAGAAATATTTATAAAGTAAAGTGATTTTAAATTGTTTATCTCATTACAGGATGAAGGATCTTCTCTTAATGAAATTGCAAATGCCACTAAACTATCACAGGGACAAGATCATTTATGATTTGCAGGTATTTTAACATAAGAGTGCAATAGGAATAAGAAATACTATTTGCAGACATTCTAAAATAAAGAAAACACAAATTTTCCCAAGATTAACACAGATTAATTCGAAGTTTATTAGATTCATCTTTAGGGGAAGTTTTCTTGAACAATATCAAAGCTTGTCAATGGTTGTACACTTACCACGAACTTGATATGATAAAATCTAAAACATAAGAGAATAAAAAATTTCTCAGATGGTCTCTTAGGAAGATGGGTTTTCTCAAATTTTCTCATAAGAATTCAACCCCCAACTATTTGCATGACTAAAGCACACTTTTTATAACACTAAATTTACATCCAATCTTTCCCCCCAAGAAAATAATATTCGAGGAACCTTTGTTTGTTACATGTTTGATCATGATTTCTAGACAATGATGTTTAAAAGGTTTGTAAACAAAAATTTGTTAGATGTTCAAAAAGGTGAATCATTACAAATATCTCCATCATTGTTTTAACTAGGAGCACATTTTCATCCTTCATGCATGTAACCTCCATCATTTCATCCTTTTACCATTGTTTCCTCTATAACTTTTCTCTGCATCCAGATTCTCTGGTAATTCACATTTTTACAAGTGCCTGAGCAATTCCAACTTCAAAATATCAACCTTTATATTCCTTGGACTCAAAAATTAAGCTGTAAATCCAATCAATTACACTTTGCAGACAAAAATGACAAGGACTTTCATCAAAAAATTATGAAAAACAATGCATATTCACATCTCCAGGAGTCTTGGAGCAAAAATGGTGGCAAAATCAGATGCAATGCACAACAATCATTGATTCTACCATTTCTCAACTTTAGATTAGAGTCATCCATGTGGAAAAATCTGATTCAAAGTGGGGTTGCCTTTTGCATTTTATGACTTTTGGAGAATAATTTTCACATTTTTCCCCACCCCTCTGCCTTTGAAATGCAGGCTCGACACATGGCTTAATTTGGGCCTTTGATGGAGTCGCGACTCATTTATGTAATTTTACCCTTTTTAAAAAAGGAAAAATTTCCAATTTTACTCCGCCGACCCGCCTTCCTGCTTGTAACTTTTAATGTTGGCCCCAATAGAGTCACACTTCATTTTTATACTTTACTCCTTTTCATAAAAAGGAAAAAATCTTCAAAAACCTTCGGTGCCCTACCTCCCCGCTTTGACTTTTCAATGTTGAGCCAAAAACTTCAAAATGTTCTGCCAACCCACCTTCCCGCTTATAACTTGAAAAACTGCCACATGTCCATCTTCGGGGTTAAAGAAAGATTTTTTCCCTGCCACTTCATATTTGCTAAATATCCAATCAGAGACTATCGGGGCCATGGGGCCAATTTGGTATTTTTTACAAATGTGACCAAAGTGGCAAATTTCACCAAAAATACCCGCCAAGCCGCAACCAATTAAAAATGAACACATATACACCTTCAAGGCAAAAAAGAGAAATTCACTCCACCTTTATAAATTTGACTGGCCAATCAGAACTGAATGGGGTTGTGGGGCCAAATTGATATTTTTGCAAACATAGAAAAGTTACAAGTTATAAAATAGACCTGACATGCCATATCTAATCAAAAGAGACCACGTAGCTGAAGATGCTGAGATATAATTTGACGGGGAAAACATGCCTGTCAAACCGTAAAATGCAAGGAAATCACCGTTTGCACCCAGAATTGAATTTTTCTTCAAGGAAAAATAATTTTCAAATAATGCATGGTTCAACAGTAATCCACAACCATAGAGAAAGATTTTCAACAGCATACAAATTAAGATTGAAGAATTTCGAGGGAAAACTAGGGAATGATCAAATCGAGCACCAACAAGTCTTATTAAAAAATATTCATGATCACCATCCTCATATTTATGCTTGGATTTTTCTTCTAGTGTGCATGTAAATTTGTAGGATTCTCTTGAGGAAAATATATGAGAGAAGTCCATTTTAGACTAGTTATATTATCTATCACGATCTATACTTCAAGATTATTATTTTCTAGATATCTTATATGCTAATCTTAGAATTCAAGATATATAATTTTTTAGTGTATTCTTGGATAGGTTTATAGATGGATTAAAGGTTTGGAGTTGTAACACCACCATTTACTTCATCAAAAACTAAGGGAAATATTTGTTTACTCATTAATTAAATTTATTGCTTTTCTGAATTAGACACACAACATTTAATTCTAGGATACAAGATATTACCATCTCTTAATTCCTTTTACACTGATATGAAATTATCACCTACAACATCAAATAAATTATTCTATCATTTATTTATGTTTAGAATCCAATTAAACAATCTAAGATAACCATGTGTAACTGTAAGGGTTGACAGATCCTACTCGATCCTCCTCAAACACTCATTAGAGACAATACACCCAGTGTATCATTTGGTTAAGACTTATTATAGGATGAGAGGACTTTGGATTCTTCTTAGCATACATCGAATAACTACTATTTTAACACACTTTCAAATCTCGAAACTGGAAAAAAGAAGACGTGGTGAACAAAAAATTCATCCAGTTACATGCACTACTATGGCCATAGTTAGTTGGTGTTTAGTTAGCAATCCGGTTCAAACACTACACATAAGCCTATCGAACTCATATTCCTTTCACCCACATTTTTCTCATTCATAGTCATCAGAATTCATTTTTTGTGTTTAAGTTGTTAAGTTTATTATTAAACATATTATACAATCATATATTTATTTAAAGAGTTCAAACACCAACACCACAGGTATCGTAACTCATCTTATGGCTCATGCAGCTCATTCCAACACCAATTCGGGAACCCTACAGGAAAATATGCATCCTCGTAATCACCTAGGTAATTACTTATTTGCCCCTTACCTATAAAAAAATTTAACTGGTGTGGGTATGACACACAAGACTCAAAATTTGTGTCCTATTACCTACCTTCGTGTACTTTTCATTATATCAACTAATTCAGTTTACATTTAAGAAACAATTATGAATATTAATCCTACAACAACACACTGAATGAACCATCTTGAAATTCCTATGGGAAGGATTGTGGATGCATGATGACTTGCATCATCATGTACTTTCACCCTTCTCGTAGTCATTTCAATTTGGCTTGGTCAGGTTACTTTCGCGATGCATTGCAACACATAATTGTGACCTTAATTAATACTTAGTTATTTGTTCATGACATGAAAGGTACACTTAATTTATTACACGCCATTTGTTAAAGATCATAATACAGCTATGAGATATCATTTTTTGTGATTATCTCTTATGCATTATTACAGAAATAAGTTGTTGGTTTTGTTAACATGTATTAATCCTTAAACATATAATTAATTGGTTTATACACATATTTTAAACATATTTATCTATGTCGTTGTATTAAATAATTTTTAGTATGTTTGAATATTGTGGTTTTGTTTGTCATTTTTATATTGTCTCAACATATCATTCAACAATAATCAATTAATTGTCATATTGTACTTACATTATTATTCATTCACATTATACCATAAATTCAGCATTATAACACTTATAAAATCAAGGTCACGCTGTAAAAACGACAATATATCATTGAAGTCATGGAGGTTATCAAACCTTTTTTACAATACATAATGTCATTGCAATCAATTATAAGTAGAAATAGGATTACACCGATGACCTTAGATTTCAGTCATGTAAATCAAATACTTTCACTTGTGAAATAGTACATGTTCATTTATTACATTCCTGAGGGGTTTAACACAATAATCAATCTCAAAGATTCATAATCTATTGGTTTAATCCAATGCTTGAGAAACATTTTACAAAACCTGTAAATTTGAAAAAAGATAATTGTAAATATGTTAAGTTCAATTTGAAATGGAATGAACCATTGAGTTAGATCTTATTTTCATATCTCATGATTAAAGTTTATAAACTGGGAGTTAATTACATTTCATATTTACTTTACTAAATCAATGATCATAACTTTAGTTAGCAAGACTTTAGATAATTTTATGCAATTTTCCAATAATCATAATAATAGATCCTTACAGAGTATTAACCCACACTATAAGCACACCATTGATATATCATTATGGTGAGGGTCTGGTTAAAATCCTGCACACTGCAACATCTTTCATATGGGACTTTAGAAAATGAACAACATTACTACAAACCTTGCCACTAAAATAATTGTTGTTGATGATTTCATTACCTAGATTTTATGATAAATATTTAATGTCATCATTCCACTTTTACTCCCAATTTCATTATTGATACACTCATAAATAATCCCTAATTAGCCTTAATTATAATCTCTATTTTATGTACTAATGACTATGGTAACTGAGTATTTATCACTCATCACAAACTGTTGCACTCGAGATTAAGGAAGTGACTTAACATTATCTAATCAATGTTCAGCCTTGGCTAAAAAGAGTTAAACTTCCATATTGAAATTATTAGAAATGGCGTACTTGATTTATTGGAATACATATTCCTCATAATCATACATTCAGTTCATATAATTTGAATTTAATACTCATTATACCTATTAAGAACATGTGTACAAAAATGAGAAAGCCGAATGGTATAACTGTAAATTTTGTATCCAACAAGGAAACCCCAAAAGGGTATACGAACATTAATTATTACCAAAGGAGATGGTTCCTAGAAGCTCAAATATTATAGATCCATTTCTCAAGTGTAATATATATATGAATCATAAAAATGTATAGGCTCATACAATAGTGAATAGAAACGTTCTTATAAAACATTCAATGTAGAGATAAAGTTTGCACTCTATTATATTTCCCACAAAAAATAATCACAAATCATTATTATAAAAGAATTTAATACATGATTAATCATACACGTCGAATAAGTGATGGAGAGATTTGAGAATACTCGATGAGGGTTGAGGACCAATGATAGTAATATTAATCAATAAGGTTTGGCTATAATTCATGAAATTTTCAAACTCCACCATTAACCTTTAGCATTCAAAAAGATTATAGATTATGATATGCAGTCTGATTAGACACATGAATAACTTAAAATAGATACATGAATGTAGATAATTAATGAGCATAGAGCTTGAAAGTAAATAATGAAAAGAGTAGAGATAGATAACACCAGATTTAAGTGGAGAAACCCAAAGGAAAAAACTCCACTATGGTAAAACATTGTCTATATTAGGAATTCAATACAATTTTAACCTAGAACTTCCACTTCACTCTCATATTCATTCAAAATGATCTACTCAGAGCTATTTTCTTGATTAGATCATACAATGATCATCGACTTGTATCTTATAATAAGATCTCAGTCTGATAATTCAGTATCACTTAACCTTAATATGTTACATAAATATCTAATATTTAATACAATCCTACATAGCCATTGTAGACACATCCCAAGAGGGATCACCCTAATAAATGTAGGGTGGGTGAATTTGTCAAGCTGCTTGACTCTTTGAGTGTGAAATACTTCACAGTTAAATTTTGAGTAGACAGACTTTGATCATGTTGGGGCATACCCAAGTAGATGATCCCACTTGACATTATTACCCCAACACTCCCCCTTAATGTTAAGTGGGAGAACATAATCAGACATGCTAAGTTTTAGACCCATGAATCAACAACAGTGATTCATTAGCATGCCAACAAGGGAAATCTGTATATTTTCCCAAACAAATATTGTTAAGACCATTGTTTTACAATATGAAGACTTACATTAGACTATGGATCCTTTTATAAACTAAGGCATACCCATAACTGAAGCTTCATTGGGATTTACAAGTAAACTTCACATAGAGTGACATATTTACTTATTACAAGATGGAGGAAGTATTGGAAGATTACAATGAACTACCTTATGCAATTGCTCATGAGAGTTACAACTCACATACAATGTTACAACCATGTGTAATCAATCCATAAAGGATCAATTTGTTACATACAAAGTGGGTAGTCATGATCCACTTTTAAAAATTTTCCCATGTCTGTTATAATAAGCCATAAAGAGTTGGCATTGCCATACACATTCCCCCTCAAGGGAAACTATGATAGGCTGAACAAGGCACAAAACTTGCAAGACTTCACAACATGCAATGGCCTTCACATAATCTCTAATGTTTGAACTGGATTCTTTATCAAGAGCAATATGGCCTTCACATAGAGGAGGAATACTTCCTTTAGCTCCTATGTGTATCACTACTAGCAGCCTCTTTAGCCACATGGTTGTTTTTCTACTTCAAGTGATGGCCCCTGCATCAAAAATTGAACATAAATCCAGCTGTATATCCAACACAACATCAGCATGGTTAGAGTCATGATAGACAACATAATAGGCATAACTATAATAACCATTTTATATTACAAATATGTTGAAATATTTCAACATATTATACTACTAAAACATTAATTAGATGCAATCAGTATTGGACATCTCCAATACAAAAACAAAGGTGTCCCTAAGTGTCATTGATATGCATATAATAATATTTTAGTAATCAATTAAGATGATTTAACAACATATGTATATCTTCATATTCTAAGTCTTTACATAATGAGATAAGACTTGGTAGATAACACATCTAAACAAATAATTAGATAATTCAAGAATAGTCAAGCATTCAATGAAAACATGATCCATTAAATAGTGGACATACTCATGAACATGTAAAACAGTCAAAAAACATTTTCTTACTTTTCTTGATTCTAAGAATCATTATCAGCAAAAAAATAGTTAGAGAAAAATGAAGCAAAATCTTAAAAAAATGCTTTTTATATAGTTCATAGATTTATTACATTAGCTCTATGATTGTTCTCATCAATTTCATCTTGATTTTGATCTGATTTATTCCATTTCTTGTTTCTGAAATTTGACTTCTTTTTGGATTTACAATCCTCTTTCTTATGGCCAAATTTTTCACATTTGTGACATCTACCATCAAAACTTACTCTTAAGTTTCTTGATTTCTTGTCTTTACAAGGGGGTTTAAGAGATAGTTTTTGATTTCTGAATCTAGAAGGTTTACTTTTTTAATTCTTGAGTGAGAAATTCCTGAGTAACATTCTCTTTGGAATCAAAATTTTCCATAACACGCTCTTCTTGAATTAACAACGAAGATACAGTGTCTAGATTAGGTAGATCATTCTCATTCTGATATTTAGAATTGAGAATTGAGATGTAGTGTCTATATTTTTCATGAATATTGATTTGAATTATGAAGTACAATAGATTGTCTTGAAACAATTCATAGTTACAACCATCTAGTTGAGCTTTAATGTTCTTAATTTTATCTTTATAATCCAAATTTTTCTCATCCCCCTTCATGGGGGTTGTAAACATCTCTAAAACCAAATTAATTATCTTAAACAACCTACCTCCTTCATGCATGGTTTCTAATTTCTTCCATGCAGCTAAAGGTGAGTCTAAATGACCTACATTCATCAAGAACTCATCTCTAATTCTTTGTAACAGGATGGACAGAGCTTCTTGAGACCTCTAAGAAAAGGAGATAAGATTTTCAGGGGTGGATTATCTCCCTGTGGGACAAATTTCAATACCAGTCACATGATCCCAGAGTTTTCTAGCCATAAAACAAGCTTTTAAATGTAGTTTCCAGATGCTATAGTTAGTTGAATTCAAGAGTTGAGACTTATCCATTGAAAAAATAGTAGAACTAGCCATTTTAGATGCTTAGATGGTAAAAAAGACAAATATAGCTAGAAAATGACTTAAAGAAGCTAAGTAAAGAAAAAGAAATAACTACTAGTCTTTTAATTGCTATGTAACAACAAACAGTCCAAATTTGATCAAAAAATAGCTTGAATTGGTCAAGTTATGGATCAATTTAAGAGGACTAGGTCAAGTTACAGGACTAGACTATTTTAATAGGTAAATGAGCTAATTAATTATGAGCCTAAGATCATAACACAGTTCGTCATATCTTCAAAAATAGTTAGATTTGGTCTAAAATTAGCTTGAATTGGTCAGTTTAAGATCAAATTGACATAACAGAGTCAGGGTCGAGTTACAGGAGCTCGGAAAGTTCTTTAGGAACTCGGCTCAGTGGGATAAAGGATGAGTTATCTGATTTAGAATCTGCAGTACAAAGAAAACTTAGAAAACCCACCAGACAAAGAAAGCTCGATGAGTTATTTAGTAACTCGATGAGGTGAGCTAAAAAATAAGCTACTTTAACAAACAAAAAATGTTAAATAATAGCTCATATGGGGGTCGACACATGGTACAAATCAACAATACTAAGAAATACATGTGTCATCTTTAAAACATATCCTTGAGTGGATGTAAAAATTTTATAGATTAAAGTCAAAACCTTTTCAGGTCCGAAATAGATAAAAAATTGTGATAAAAGACAAACAAACATACGTCAATACATGTACCTTTTAAATAAAGAAAAAACATGTGTCACCTTTTGATTAGCTCACATTTTGTGGATGCATCTAATAACATAAACTGATAATTAATTTAAATATAGAACCGTAAACACGTGTCTTCAATTAATTGGATCACATTTCACATTATGACATAATGCGATAGCAAATTCAAAGTCAAACAAGCCACTTGTCAAAAAATTAATGGCTTTAAGCAATTTATAAACTAAACTTGAAATAAAGTTCGGGTCCGGGAAAACAAAGTCAAGTGTCATAATTTTATTAGCAAATTCAAAGTAAATACTGACACCTTGACATAATTATAATATGTGTCAAAAACCAATTAGATCGCGTTTCACAAGTCTGACGAGTGTGAAAAGAAAGGCTACATGTCGATTTTTAATTAGCAGTTCACAAAATTTAAAAAATCAATAGAATGAAGAAAATTAGAGATCTCACGATACAAAGTAAAGTTAAAAAACTCGTGAAACAAAGAACTTGACACCACAAAAAAAAGTAAGACAGGTGGCACTTCTCTATTAGCTCATACTCTACCAAAAATTGACAGATATATATGTGTCCAAATGCTATTAGATCGCACTTCGCAATGAATCAAAAAGACTAAGTAAACCAAGATATGTGGAGCCTTTTAAATGGCTTGCACTTTGCAAATATGAAAAATGTGACAGAAAAGATACTTGGAGCAATTTTATTGGCTCAAGTTTCACAAATGTTAGAGATAGCTAATACAAGTCTGACAAAGAGATGATGCACGTAAAGCCCTTATTGGCTCATGGATTTTAACTAAAAATCAGATAAATAATATACTGACACCACGAAGCAAGATGGAGTAATTTTATTAGCTTCGGCTTCGCAGTCATAGGAAGTCAAAAAGTCTATTAGGGTGAAGCCAGGTAGCAAAAAATTATTGGCCCAAGCTTTGCAAAGACAGTAAGATGTCATATTAAAGCCACTTGGCACTCTAAGAGTGGGTATAGCTTTGTAAATATTAAAAGAGGAGAGAGAAGATATTTGGAGAAATATTATTGGTCCAAGCTTCACAAAATCGAAAAAGAAAAGAAATATGAAGCCAAATGGCACAAAACAATTGGATTGGGCTTCGCAAAAGTAGATCTAGTAAAAAATGATAATAAATGATAGAAAATGCGAAGATAGGTGGCACCAAATGATTTGTTTAAGCTTCACAAAGATAAAAATGGTGGAAAAAAATAAATTTATACCCAATACAGAGTTGAAATTCCTGAATAAACTGGATCTAACTAAATATTTTGGATCTAGATTCAAAAACAACTGTAATGGCTATTTATGGCAGGAAAATATAAAAAGAACATAGATGATGGATTCAAGTTGTAAATGGCTAAAATAAAAGAATAAGAAAATATATAAGCATATAAAAGATTAAATGCAATCTAAGCAGCCATTTAGCCCTTTTTAATCAATATTTCAAGCAATATTAGGCGGAAATTGGAATTTTAAACCTGGTTAGCTTGAACATGACTATGGAACTTTTGGGTCTTGTAGATCCATCAATAAACTTAAATTTTCTCCACTCTTTCAATTCAAAATACTTCTATATTGATCCTGCACACACACACACAATCATCAAGCTCTGATACCATGTTAGATTTAGCCGAGGATAAATAATCCACAGATTACAAATCCACCATTAAATCTGAAGATTATTGATTATGATATGCAGTTGATTAGACACGTGAATAACTTAAAATAGATAACAAATGTAAAGCTTAATGAGCTAGAGCTTGAAAGTAATTAATGAACAAGAGTAAAGAAAGATAACAGCATATTTAAGTGGAGAAACCTGAAGGATAAACTCCACTAGTAAAGTATTATCTTTATTATGAATCTAATACAATTTTAACCCAGCACTTCCACTTCCAGTTCGCAGTCATTCACAATGTCTTCTCAACTATTTTCTTGATTAGATCATACAATGATCATTGACTGTATCTTATAATAAGGTCTCAGTCTATAAGTTAGTAGTCACTTAAGTAGCATGTCCTACATACAACTCGTAGTATTTAATACAATATTGCATAGCCATTGTAGACATAATCCCAAGAGGAATCACCTAGTAAATTGGGTGGGTGAATCAATCAGGCCGCTTCACTCTTTGAGAATGAAAGAATTCACACTTAAAGTTTGATTAGACAAACTTTAATCATGTTGGCACATACCCAAGTGGCTTATCCCACTTTACATTATCACCCCAACAAATTTTAAGGGATCTCTAACATTGTACAGCTCGAGGATCAGTAGGGCATGCACCAGACATAATATTATGGAGATCTAGCCATTTAGTGTCTACAACACTTAGAGTGAAGAATAAGGTTGGTGTCCCCAATTATTCTATCATATCCTAAAATATTCCTTATGCTTTTTTCCCAAAATTATCATGTCCCTTGAAGGCTTGAACAAAACCACATTAAAGTGTCTGAGAGGTTGTCTTTGGGGCATTCTAGTATTTGTCTTCGTAGATTTGTAATTGTTGGAGGGATTTCAGATTCGATGTTCTATTTCATAAAAATTGTTGTTATAGACTGGCTCATATGCCGCATTATGAGGTTTAGAAGGAAGTAGTGAAATCATGGGTTGGAATCAAAACACCCATCATGGTAGCACATAAAATGTAGAGTTTATTCATGCATTGGAACTTATTTTATATGGGGTTTTTTCCACATTGTTTTTCCTACTGGAAATAAAGTTAGGAAATCCATTGGGAAAATTCCCTCTATATTGTATTCATTTATTAGCAAGAGCCCAAACCATAGCCATGGCATGGTAAATGGATTGTTACAATCGTGGGTGAGCAATAAATATTCAATTTCCTCTTCTTTTGTTCTTGTATTGTGAGGTATTGGCATGAAATACGATGAGTTTTCACACATTTCATCAGATTCAGTAGTAACATCAATACCATGAGCTTTAGAATCATTTTTCATTTGGTTCGATTCCATTGTGGTTGTGTTAAGAGAGGAGGAAACATTTGACAAATCAAATGGTAGAGAGGAAAGGGCGTCATTTTTTATTAAGACATCTTTTTAATAGGGATTGTGGCAGATTTTATATTATAAGGCTTCCAAAACATGAGATTTACTGATGTATAAATCATACTTTGTTAAATTATCTCCTACCCTTTGTATGAGTTCTATGTCCAAATCTCCAAGGTGGTGTGGTAGGTACTTTTCTAGTGAAGTAATGTTTTGTGGGAAACTTATGGTGTGTCCCGAGTATTTGTATTGTCTGCCACATAATTGGGTGACTTGCAGGAATGGATTGAATCATGGGATAAGCATCTCCTTGATTTGGATCAAAGACGCAAGAATGGTAGGCTACTTTTCATGGTCCACATTATTCCATGAAGAGAAGCGGTGACCATGTTTTTTTTATTTGCATCTGTTACATGAAGGCAAGCCTTCAAAAAAACTTTTTTAAATTACAGGGTAATTTTCTAAACAAATTGAGCAAGTTCGGATGTTTGCCAACTGCTGGGTTTCAGATTTGCACTTGGAATGAAACCACGGTTAGGGGACAAGCAAGTCCCTTCTCTTTAATGGGAGAGGTTCCCTTATTGAAAGTAGGGGCAAAACCTATGTACAAATACACAATATTTCACTCAATGGTGGTTTCCCAATATCTTGAAATGTGTTTAATTCCTGAAAAACTATCAATACATGAGGATAGAAGACTTGAAGAGAGGAGGGAGGAGAAAGAATACAATACTTTTAGGGAAAAGAGATGTTAGATAAAACCCTTATATGTATTGAGAAAATGAGATATAGAGTAGAACCATTCACGTTTATAATGGGCAGAATCCGCAGACTCAAAGTTCTTGAGATTGTATAAACTAGAACACAAAGTTTCTAAGCATGCAAGGATTAAATGATTCACAGATCAAAGCAAGAAGGAAAGAGAAAATAGAGGAAAAAGGGGAAAACCCTTGTATTGATTTCTTCAGATTCGAAATTATAGTTCCAGAATATCAAAATTCCAACCCCTTACAATGGCTTTGAAATCCTATGAAATAGCTCGCAAGAGACGGATATAACTTCCTTGAGAAATTAAGAAATGATTACAACTTCCTCGAGCAAGCAAGAAATGGTTACAAATCATTCCAATCATTCGCTCCCTTTCAAATTCTTGATTCGCAAAGAAATGTTAATGGCAGAGAAACTAGATTTTCAAATATATGGCTGTTACATTATCTCGCCAATTTAAATATGGGCCATTCGATTTTCTTTTACAACTTTGAATTTGGGTCGTCCATGTGGAAGAAATTGATTGGAGCGAGCGCGGGGGGGAAACTTTACATTTTGTAACTTTTACAGCAAAAATGCATTTTGGAACATTTTGGCCCGCTCACCCACTTTGACTTTTCAATGGTCAAACACGTGGTGCTATCTACTTGGTGACGGGGTCGCGGATCACTTTTTTTACTTCTAACTCTTTTTTATCAAAAAAAGCTTAAAACTTCAAAATTCTCTCCCAACCCGCATTTCCACTTTGATTTTTCAATGCGGCTACGTGGCACCATCTAATTGGTGGCAGGCCTTAGGAATTCTTTTTTCTATCTCTCTATGTGGACTCGCAGGCCCGCCATCGCCAACTTTTCCCTTTGCCAAAAGGTGTTAAGTGCCAAAAAACTCTCGAAGCCCCGTCAGCCCATCTTGGGAAAATAATACCACCTCAAGTCTTTCGGGCCATAACTTGAAAAATATGAAGAGTTAGGAGGACTTCTTTACCTTTTCGGAAATGGGAAGAAATTTCCCATCTAATGAAGAATTTTCTAGGAGACCAAAAACCCTTAAAAAGAACCATATTTCACAATTTTTGTTTTTAATATTTTCTAGAGGCACCAACTCAAAATTTTAAGTCTAGACTTGGAAAATGATGGGAATTTTGAGGGTGACAACAGTTGGCTCTTTTTGGGGATGACTTGGCTTGGAAAAAATACACAAGGCAAGATCAAGAACTACAAATAACTCTAGGAAAGAGGTAGAGTACCAGTTCCTTATCCATTTGGCAAAGGATTCAAAAGGAAAAACCAATACAAGGCAACACACACAAGACAGTAAAAGAAACAAAAAAACCAAAAGGGAAGACCCAAAACAAAACACACCACATAGAAAATAACAAGAAAGGGAAACAAGCTAAAACCAAAAACCAAACGTAATGTACAAAAGGACTTCCTAGCCACCTAAGACTTGAACAAATTTAGGTACTGCCCACAATAAGGAAGTGGGAGAGGAGATCTATCCATGTAATCCAGATAAAAAGAGTTCTCTCCAGCAAAATGTTTGATTCTAAAAGGACCAAGCCAAAGAGAATCAAACTTACCATGGCTTCCTCGTGGATCATGTATTTTGTCCCAAAGCAACACAATGTCTCCCACTTGTAAAAACATAGGTTTGGCTTTCTTGTCAAATAAAGCCTTCACTTTTAATTGATGAGTTGTTATCCTATCAATCACTTGCAATCTTTCCTCATCAAGCTTCTAAAGGTACAAAATTCTCTTATCCAAAGAGCTACTAAAACTTGAATCTTCAATTGTTTTCATTAGATGCAAGGCTGAAAATTCCACTGTGACTGACAGTTGAGCTTCCACACCATACACCACTTGGAAATGAGACATTCCAATTGCTCTCTTAGGTGTAATTCTATCAGCCTAAAGTGTATTATATAGCTTCTTATGCCAATTCCTCTAAGAATCATTTACAAGCTTTCTAACTATGTTCACCGAGTTCTTGTTTATTGATTCTTCCTATCCATTCCCTTGGGGGTAGTAATCTAAAGAATGAGCAAGGGAGATCCCATAGACATATCAGAATTCCATCATCTCAGCAGAAGAAAATTTGGAAGCATTTTCAGTCACAATGTTGTTTGGGGTCCCAAACCTGATCAATATGTTATCCTTAATGAATTTGCAAACTACCTTGGAAGTAGAGCTCTTAACTAGGATGGCTTCCACCCACTTGGTGAAGTAATTTTTGGCAGTCAACACATGGGTATTCCCAACACTAGAAGATGGATTAAGTGCTCTAATGAATTCTAAACCCCATTGTTGACATGGCTCTTCAATCACTACATGCTTGAGAGGCAAAGCATCCAACTTAGGTCTTCCAACAAACGTTTAGCATGATTCACATTTACCAACCCATTTTTATGCATCTCTAAATAGAGTGGGCCAATAATAACCAACACAAAGTATTTTATGAGCTATTACAGTAGAGGAGAAATGATCTCCACAAGCCTGGTTATGAAAAGCAGAGAACAACTTATTTTGTTGCTCCTTGTCTACACACTTCAAAAACCTTCCATCTATGCCTCTTTTGAACAAAGCATTCTCCCATAACACATATTGTGTAGACCTCAGTTTGATGGCTCTCTTATCTTTGGAAATCAAGTGATATGAACACTCTCCATAGTTTAGAAAGTGAGCAATATCATCATACCATACATTTGTCGAACCAAGGAACAAAACAACAGGGACATCAACTCCAACTTTGGACAACTCCTTGGCAGCTCCCTCAGCAATGAGTTCACACAGACCCTTGTCCCAAACCAGCTTTTTTGGCCTGATGTCAAGATCATACTCTTACACCTTTGCTACCAATTACCTCTCTTGGTTCCAAATTCTTACTGAGTAAGAATAGATTTGATTGTTGTATCAAGCACCAGCACCACAAAATGAGAATTAAGGATGTAAAACCTAAACTGCTTGATAGCTTTGAAAACTGTAAAAGCATGTTTCTCCATCATGGTGTACTTCAGCTCATGATTTTTCAAGACATAACTCATGAATGCAATTGGGATCTTATGATATTCAGCATTCTTCTAGGCTAACACAGTAGCTAGGGTATTTTCAGTGGCATAGCAATAGATAATGAAATCTTTGCTAAAGTCAGGGCACGCCAAGATTGGAGTCTTTATAATAGCCTTTTTAAGGTCCTCAAATGATTTCTTCCCTTTAGAGGACTAACCAAAAAATTTCTTCCCTTGCATCATGTGAGCAAAATCATAGTAAGTTCTGTAAAATCGAGGATGAATCTTCTTAAGAAATTAATCTTACCAAGAAAATAATGGACACCTTTCTTACTTAATGGAAGAGGAATTTGTTGGATGGCTTGAACTCTCTCCAGATCAATCTTGATCCCTTCCTTTGAAACAATGTTTCCCAACAGCTTTCCTTCTGTGACACAAAACACATATTTCTTAGGGTTTATAGAAATCCCATGCTCTCTACCCTTCTACAATATTGTTTCAAGGTGTTGGAAGTGATTTGTTCTTGCCTTAGAAAACAATTTCAATTCATCCATATACACAACAATGCATTTCCATTTCAAACTACCAAAATCCAAGTCCATGGCCCTCTATAAATTAGCACCAGCATTGATGAGACCAAATGGCATCCTCTTGTATGAAAAGTTGCCCTAAGGAGTAGTAAAGGCAGTCTTATGTTGATCTGCAATATTCATCTCTACTTAATTGTACCCCAAGAATCAATCTAACATAAATAGCATCTTCGATCCTGTGACATCTTGAAATACTTGGTCCATCATGGGGAGAGGGTATTTTTCCTTCAAAGAACCCTGATTTAGATTTCTGAAGTCTACACAGATTTGGATCTCACCATTATTCTTCCTGATAGGCACTATATTAGCAATCCACGTTGAATGGTGGATGGGAAAGATTATATTAGCCTTCAAAATCTTTTATATTTCTTGGAAAATTGTATTAGCTATCTTTGTATTATATTTCCTTTGCTTATATTTGAAGGGTTTGATCCTAGGCTTAAAAGGAATGAAATGTTGCATTTCTTTAGGCTGAAAATCCTTAAGATAATCATAAGAGTAAGCCAGAACATCAACATACCTCTTTGACAGATTCACCACCTTCTTTTTCTCTTCCTGAGTGCAGAATTTTCCAATGTTGACCATTTTGGGATCATCAAGACTCCCAATATTCACTTTCTCAGTCTCAGCAGATTGTCGGGCTCCTTGGTAAACTTTTGATTTCATATACCTATCATGTTTATCAAAAATATCCTCCAAACACACCATCCCTTTAGGGATTTCGTTGCCTTTTAGTTTGATGCATCCATCTTGATCCATCTCTTATTTAACACCCTCTTCATTTGATGGCACACACTCTCTAGGCATATTTTCACTTCCTTCAAAGTACAATTGATCAAAGTTATCTCTGAGCTCAAAGAAAGAAAGCAAATGTTGGTCATCATTGAAAACTTGCCAATTATTAGCATTGTCAGGCACACTGGGTCTATGGATCATCTCAATGGTGAATTTATCTTGAGGGAAATCAAGATGAGAATCAACAAGGACCCCAAAACAGCTATAGATTCAGCCCTAGTGTTCCTTTCCCTTGGCACAACTTCAATGGAAAAAGCATCAAAGAATTCAATGGAATCCCAGACTAGATTCCTATAATGCTTCAACCTTATATTTTTTACCTGATATTTAGGTCTCTAAATTGTTTTACAATTAGCTCTACATCTCCACGAGCAAGAAGGCTCTTCACTCCCATTTCCTTTGCCATGCTCAACCCAATAATGAGGGCCTCATACTCAGTAGTATTGTTGGTATTTTCAAACTGAAACTTGAAGGAGAAATGATGAACCTTGTCCCTAGGAGAAATGAGCACTACACCAGCTCTATAACCATCTGAAGAGAAGCTCCCATCAAATTCCAAAGTCCACACACCATTAGGATCAAGCAACACTCCCTTTGACAGACTTGTCTCCTCTTGTAACTTGATCATGTAGTTCCCATGCCCAATTTCTTCATATAATATTTGTGCTTTAGGATCATCTGTCTTTTACACAATATACTCTGCTTGTTTCTCAAGAAATAGCTACTTCATCTTCCCATTGACAGGGATCAAGGCATGTGATAAATCCATTTGGATTTCACCTCTAACATCTTTGTAAAAGTTTGTACTTAGCAGCATGCCATAGGAAGGAGGGATATCAGCAACCAAGATGGTAGCCAAGACCTTCTTCTCTGGTAAAGTAGCAAAAGCTACTTGTGCATCCTTGATTCTCCTAACCAAAGGGACTTCTCTACTCTCCATGGAATAGCAAGAGCCATAAGTGTGGGTTAGGGTTAGACCCAAAGCATGAGCCACTTTTTCCCGCATTACATTATCAAATGCACCAGAATCAATGACATAATTTCTAAGCTTGTGGCCAGCTATGAGGAGAGTCACATAGAAGGGTTAGATCTTCTCATTGGGTGAAGTGAATACAGCCATAAGGTTGGGTTAAGGTGGAGAAGGAGTGGGTAAAAGGCCTTTAGAAGAATGGGCTGGGGTTTTAGATTTAGAATTTACAAAGTTAACCATTTTGGCAAAGGCTTTAGGATGGGTTTGATAGAACTCTTCCTCAGAAATCTGAATCTTGGTCTTTTTAAGATGGTCTATAACGTTAAAAGATCTAGATGTGGATGGGGAATCACTAGTAGGAGTAGGAGGAGCTTTTTATCTATCATCTTTATCATTTGTTGGACAAGAATTCTCAGAATGAGAAGTAGAGAGAGAAGGACTAGCAGAGCTTACCTTTTGGGTAGAAGTAGTAGGAATAGGATCTTCTCTTCTTGCAATCACTGGGATGGTGATGGGGTACTCCTTGGATATTTTTATAGGTTACACCACTTTTTCCTTTTTTTTGGTCTACTCCTAGGTCATAACAGCATATGACTCACTATTCATCTCAACCACTACATCATCATAGTCATTTTCATCATCCACACCTTTAGTGGTGAGGAAATGAAATTGAGAACCACAAGGCTCCTTCAGTTCTTCATCAGCTTCCTCTTCTTTTTCATCATAAAGCCATTCTCTTCCTCATCATCAGGCTCAAGAACCTCACAAGTAGCATATACAGGCACCTTGAGGGGTGGACCTTCAATGGCCAACCTATTTTGAGAAGAGGACAAATAGCTCCTAGGTTGAGAGTTCTTCCTTGGAACATCTTGATATGGAGCATGCTGAGCCAATTGTTTCTTGACGGAAATGAGATCATTAGCCATCTTTTGCACCAACTAATCTGCATTACCTCCAGGAGAAGAGGATGTAGAAGATGCTTTGGATTTAAAAGACTCCCTTTTCAGCTTGTTAGACATGATCAAGTCATCTCTCACACTGACAGCCAATCTCTGATCAGCATCCAAAGTTGTAATATTTTCTCTCCTTAGGGCATAGCTTACTTCCGGTAATTGAGCATTTATGAAGAAATACTTCTGAATTTGATCAACAGGCCTAGTATTTTGTGGAATCTTGTTAATCAACTTGTTTAACTTGGACACAAATTCTCTTATAGGCTCATTTGGCTCCTTCTTGATTTGATAAATAAGAGCTAGAAAAGCATACAAATCTTCAGTAGGTTTGAAACGCTACACAAATTCAGTCCTCATAGTAGTCCAATCAGTGATGGTCCCAGCAGGAAGATGGTAAAACCAATCTGTGGAATTTTCTTGCAAGGTCTCCATAAATAGCCTAACAGAGACATCCTCGTGTTCAACTCCAAGGACCCCACATGCAACAATGAAGGCTACAATGTGTTCATCAGGGTGCACTTTGCCATCACCTCTAGATTTGGGAAAATTCTTCTTGTTACCCCTAGGTAACTCATGCAATGGTTGAGGAAGATCCAGAGGCCTAACTCTTTGTCCCCAAGGCAGAGGTTTTTCCATCCTTGGAAATATTTCTTGAAGTGGAACTGAGACACCAGCAAGAATTAGGGCACAAATATTAGGGCTAAGTTGTTCTTGAGGAATGCTACTACCAGAAGCTATCTTCAAAAGGAGGTGTGCTTGTGGAATGAGCTCTTATATTTCTTCTTGTTGGAGGAAGTTGAAAACCTTGTTGATCCAAAATTTAAAATTGGGGATCTTCAATTCCAAGAACCCTTCTACCACGAGTGTATATTAGAGTCACCAGATCAAAGAAATGATCAAATTAGTTGTTCTTTTTAGAAAGGAAATTTTTTGAACAAATCCCAATCGGAGTCACCAAAAACTGTTGGGTTTTAGATTTGCACTTGGAATGAAACCACAGTTAGGGGACAAGAAAGTCCCTCCTATTTAATGGGAGAGGTTCCCTTATTGAAAGCAGGGACAAAACCTATGTACAAATACACAATCTTTCATTCAATGGTGGTTTCCTGATATCTTGAAATGTGTTTAATGCCTGAAAAGTTATCAATACATGAGGATAGAAGACTTAAAGAGAGGAGGGAGGAACAAGAAGACAATACTTTCAGGGAAAAGAGATGGCAGAGAAAACCCTTATATGTATTGAGCAAATGAGATATAGAGTAGAACCATTCACATTTATAACGGGAACAATCCGCAAACTCAAAGTTCTTGAGATTGTATAAAATAGAACACAAAGTTTCTAAGCATGAAAGGATTAACTAATTCACAGATCAAATCAAGAAGGAAAGAGAAAACAAAGGAAAAAGGGGAAAACCCTTGTATTGATTTCTTCAAATTCAAAATTATAATTCCAGAATATCAAAATTCAAACCCCTTACAATGGATTTTAAAGAACATGGCTAGAAACCACAGTCAGGGGACAAACATTATCCCTCCTCTTTAATGGGAGAGGTTCCCTTATTGAAAGCAGGAAAAACAAATGTACAAATATACAACTCTCAATGTTTGGACCCTGATATTCTGGAATGTTTTCATACTTAAAATATTATCAATACAAAGGATTGGAAGAGTAGAGAGATGAAGAAGGAAGAAAACAACAATGTTTTCAGGAGATATAGGTAGCAGAATATATCCTTACTCACATTGAACCAAGAAAATATAGGAAAAAGATCAATCACTTCATCACCAATGTGAATCTGCAGACACAAAGTTCTAAAGATTACACAGACAAGAACACAAAGTTTCTTTTGAATGCAAAGACAAATGATCCATTGAATCGAGCAAGGAGAGAGAGAGAGATATAACAGAGGAAATGAGAAAGAAATATTTTGTATTGAATTACTTCCAAATTTACAACATTCCCAGAAAACCAGAATCCCCTTTTCCATGGCCAAAACATGTTCTTATAACAATTCGTGTACATCCATACTTTGTCCCCAAGAAAATAATATCCAAAAGGAATAATGTTTGTTGTAGATCCGTTTTTTGGAAAGTGACATGAAACAAACGCACTCATGAAAACCAGAGGTTCAAAAAGGTGAATATTTCATCAGTTCGAGCATGATTACTTTAGCAGGGGGCATCTCATGATTTTCTTCTTCATGTGGTCCTACCATTTCCACCTTTTAACCACTTTCATAGCACTCAAGTGCTTACTGGTAAGTTTTCCCCCTTTTTTATTGCGTATGCCTGATAAAATCCATTTTCTGATAATCAAACTTTACATCTCTTTAAACTTATCGATTTGGCTCCATAACAAACCAAAAATGCATCTCATGAATGAATGACAAGGAAACAGAGAGAGAAGAATGAAGAATGGTTCACATTTGTATTCTTTGGAGCTCTGGTTCGTTAATGGCGTCAAAAACTAGATGAGTGCATTTTGGCCACTCTTTCCCTTTGTCAGCTTTGAAATTGGACCCTATGCATGGCAAGCTCCAAGCAACGATGGGCCTGGGGAAAAAATCCTCTGTTTTAAGACATTTGGGAGAAAAAGTGCAATTTCTCATTTTTCTCTGCCCCTCTGCATCCCCGCCAAAGGTCAGACACGTGGCACACCCTGATTGGAAATGGGGTCGTGGCTCAAATTCTCATTTTCCTCTGCGTGGCCCGCTGTCTTGATTTCATTCTTCAACACATGGCATCACCTGATTGGTTGTGGGGATGTGCTTCACTTTTATACTTTATCTATTTTGAAAAGGGGAAAATTCCAACTTTTCCCCAAAAGTCCATGTCTCCGCCGTTGAATTTTCAACATAGGCCACGTGTCTCTTTCTGATTTGCTATAGGATTTAACTCAGAATTTATCCCTTCGCATGAGTGGGGCCGTGGGTCATTTTAGAACTTTTCACCCTTTGTGGAAATAAAGATAAAATTCCTAAAGTCCTCCACCGGTCTGCCAAAGCACATATGAACTAAAAAATGGCCACGTGTCCCTTGTGTGAGTGGGGCCGCAAGTCATTTTAGAACTTTTCACCCTTTCTTAGTAATGCTTTAGAGAATAAAATGGATCCATCACCCTGAACTTCCACCAAAATTGCTCCAACCAATCAGGGACCCACAGGGATGCGGGGCAAATCTGACATTTTTTCCAAAATCACCAAAAGTGATAAGTTCAAAAAGAAACCCATCCAGCCACATCCAATGAGAAGCAAACATGTAGCTTCACCTTCTGAGAAAGAATTTGATGGGGAAAAGAACGTAGAAAGTTACAGAGAACTGGGAAAATTCCATTTTTGCACCCGATGAAGATTTTCTTTCTGCAAAAGGTTAATATGCGAAGAATGCAAGTTTCTGCATCCTTTAAATGCATAAAATAAGATCATAAACCCCCTCCCATCCATGAGAAATAGATAGAATGTTATAATGGTTGCAGACTGAGGAAATGCATAAAACATCATGGGGGATCAAAATGAGCACTTGGGGGGCTCGAAACACGAATTCCTCCATGGAAAGACTTCAATTTTCACAAAATTGGATTTCAAAAAAGGGGGGGAAATTGAGGGGACAACAGTTGGCTCCTTCTGGGGATGATTTGGCAGAGGAAAGATGTAAAATCAAGAACCATAGAGAATTTTGGGGATGAACAGATCAGTGCCTTATCCATTGGGCAACATAGTCAAAAATCAATATCAACACAGAAGACAATGCACACAAGGAAACAAGAAAAAACAAGAAAAACCAGAAACAAAACGCTATACAAAATGTACAGAGGGACCGCCAAAACTCCTAGGTTTTGAACAACTTCAAAAATTGCCCACTATAAGGAAGTGGGAGAGGAGAACCATCCATGTAATCCAGGTAAAAAGAGTTCTCACCAGAAAAATGTCTAATTTTAAAAGGACCAAGCCAAAGGGAATCAAATTTACCATGGTTGCCTCGAGGTTCATGCCTTTTGTCCCAATGAAGAACATTGTCTCCCACTTGAAAAGTTTTGGGTTTAGCCTTTTTGTCAAACAGATCTTTTACCTTGAGTTGATGAGCTGATATTCTGTCAACCACTTGCAATTTGTCTTCATTCAACTTCTGGAGGTACATAATTCTTTTGTCCAATGAATTGGTAAAGCTGGCATCCTCAATGGCCTTCATCAAATGTAAGGCTGACAGTTCCAATGTCACTGGCAGCTGAGCTTCAACTCCATATACCACTTGAAAAGGAGACATTCCAATGGCTCTCTTAGGTGTAATCCTATCTTCCCATAAAGCATCATATAGTTTCTTATGCCAATTCCTCTGAGAGTCATTAACAAGCTTCTAAACAATGGTGACCAAGTTCTTGTTAGTTGATTCTGCTTGCCCATTCCCTTGGGGATAGTAATCTGAAGAGTGGGCAAGGGAAATGCCATAGCCATAGTAGAAATCCATCATCTCAGCAGAAGAAAAATTGGAAGCATTGTCAGTGACAATCTTGTTTGGTATCCCAAACCTTATTAAGATGTGCTCCTTGATGAAGTTGCATACTACTTCAGAAGTAGTACTTTTAACTAGAATGGCTTCCACCCACTTGGTGAAATAATCAGTGGCAGTCAAAACATGAGTATGCCCTACACTTGAAGGTGGATTGAGTGTCCCAATGAAGTCCAAACCCCATTGTTGAAAAGGTTCCTCAATCACCACTGGTTTGAGAGGTAAAGCAGCCAATTTGGGTCTTCCAACAAAGGTTTGACATGCTTCACACTTGCCTACCCACTTTGATGCATCTTTGAACAAGGTAGGCCAATAATATCCAACACGGAGGATTTTTGGGCTGTGACAGCAGAAGAGAAATGACCTCCACAGGCCTGGTCATGAAAGGCTGAGAACAATTTCTTTTTCTACTCTTTGTCAACACATTTCAAAAACCTTCCATCTATGCCTCGTTTGAACAATGCATTTTCCCACAACACATATTGCGCAGACCTTAATTTGATGGCTCTCTTATCCTTGGCACTCAAATGGGATGGACATTCTCCATAAGTAAGAAAGTGTGCAATGCCAGCATACCATTCGTCAGTTGAGCTGAGGAAAATAACAACAGGGATGTCAACTTCCTCCATGGAAAATTTGGCATCAGCTCCTTCAACAATGAGTTCACATAATCCCTTTCCTCAAACTAGCTTGGTGGGTTTGATGTCAAGATCATACTCCTAAACTTTGGCTACCCAATTGCCTCTCTTGGTTCCAAATTCTTGTTGTGTAAGAATGGATTTAATAGTTGTATCAGGCACAAGCACAATAGAATGAGAGTTGAGGATGTAAAAATGAAACTGCTTCACAGCTTTGACCACTGCAAAAGCATGTTTCTCCATCATGGTGTACTTCAGCTCATGGGCTTTCAAAATATAACTCATGAATGCTATGGGGAGTTCATGACCTTCAACATTCTCCTAGGTTAACACAGTAGCTAGAGTACTTTCAGTAGCATAGCAATAGATAATGAAGTCTTTGCTATAATCAGGGCATGCCAAGATTGGAGTCTTTGCTATAGCTCTCTTGATGTCTTCAAATGCAACCTTTCCTTCAGAGGACCAACCAAAAGTTTGCTTCCCTTTCATCATGTGGGCTATGTTCAAAGTAAGTTAAGCAAAATCAGGTATGAATCTTCTTAAGAAGTTGATCTTGCCAAAGAAAGAGTGCACACCCTTCTTGCTTGTGGGGAGAGGGATCTGCTGAATTACCTGGACTCTTTCTAGATCAATCTTGATTCCCTCCTTGGAGAAAATGTGTCCCAATAATTTTCCCTCGGTGACACAAAAGATAGATTTCTTGGGATTCAAGGAGATGCCATGCTCTCTACACTTTTGGAGGACAGTTTCAAGGTGTTGGAAATGATCAACTCTAGTTTTTGAAAACACAGTCAGATCATCAAGGTATACAACTATGCATTTTCCCTTGAGACTGCCAAAGGCCAGGTCCATTGCCCTCTGAAAGGTGGCACCAACATTGATGAGGCCAAAAGGCATTCTCCTATAAGCAAAGGTGCCCCAAGGAGTGGTAAAGGCAGTCTTATGCTGATCTACAACACTTACTTCTACTTGATTATATCCTGAGAATCCATCAAGCATGGACAACATTTTTGAACCTATAACATCCTGCAACACTTGATCCATTATGGGGAGAGGATAATTATCCTTCAAAGAGGCTTGATTCAAATTCCTAAAATCAACACAAATCCAGATCTCACCATTCTTCTTCCTGATAGGCACAATATTAGCAATCCACGTTGAATGGTGAATGGGGAAAATGATCTTAGCCTTCAATAACTTTTGGATCTCTTGAAAGATTGTATCAGCAATTTTAGGGTTATACTGCCTCTACTTTTCCAGAAGGGCTTGATCCCAGGTTTTAAAGAATGAAATGTTGCATCTCTTTTGGCTAAAAATCCTTGAAATCATCATAAGAATATGCAAGAACATCAACATATCTTTTCAACAGATTCACTACTTTCTCCCTCTCCTCTTGTGTGCAGCACTTTCCAATGTTTACCAGCATGGGTTCATTAAGACTCCCAATGTTTATCTTTTCATAGTTAGTAGACTGCTGAGATCCTTTGGAAGTTTTGGACTTGATGTACCTATCATGTTTATCAAATAACTCTTCCAAACTTACCATCCCTTTAGGTATCTTATTACCTTTCAGTTTTATGCAGCCATCATGATCCATTTCTTCTTTGTTATCTTCTTCATTTGGGGGCACACACTCTCTAGGCAGATTTCCACTTCCTTCAAAGTACAACTGGTCAAATTTATCTCTGAGTTCAAGGAAGGAAAGAAAGTGTTGATCATCATTAAAGACCTACCAATTGTTTGCATTGTCAGGCACACTAGGCCTATGAATCATCTCAATGGTAAATTTATCTTGGGAGAAATCTGGATGAGGGATTAGTAGAGACCCCGAGACAACCAAGGAATCAGCCTTGGTGTTTCTTTCCCTTGGCATGGCTTCAATGGAAAAGGCATCAAGGAACTCAATGGAATCCCAAACCAGATTCTTGTAATGTTTCAACCTTCTATTCTTCACTTGAAAGAGATCTCTGACATGTTTTACAATCAGCTCTGCATCTCCATGAGCAAGGATATTCTTGATCCCCATTAAATTGAGGATGAGAGCCTCATACTCAACTGTATTATTTTTGTTTTCGAATTGGAGCTTGAAGGAGAAAGGATGAATTTTCCCTTCAAGAGAAATAAGCACCACACCAGCTCCAGAACCAGTTGAGGAGCAGCTCCCATCAAATTCCAAAATCCAAATGCCATTAGGATCAAAAAGCACTTCCTTAGGATGGTTAGCCTCATCTTGTGACATGATCATGTAGTTACCATGACCAATGTCCTCATAAAGTATTTGTGCCTTTGGGTCATCTGTTTTTTGCATGATATATTCAGTTTGTTTCTCAGGAAGTAGCTTCTTCATTTTCCCATTCACTGGAATAAGAGCATGTGACCAATCCATCATGATTTCTCCTCCAACATCTTTCCAAAAATTTCTACTCAGTAGTATGTCGTAGGAAGGTGGAATATCAGCTACCAAAATGGTGGCTAAAACTCTCTTCTCTGGAAAAGCAGCAAAGGCTACTTGTGCATCCTTGATCCTTCTAACCAATGGCACTTCTCTACTTTCCATTGAGTAACATGAACCAAAAGTGTGGGTTAGGGTTAAGCCTAGGGCATGAGCTACCTTAGCAGGCATCACATTATCTAAAGCACCAAAATCAATAACACAATTGTTGAGTTTGTGGCCAGCTATGAGGAGAGTGACATAAAATGGTTTGATCTTCTCATCAGATGAAGTGACTGCTGCCATAAGGCTTGGTTGAGATGAAGGAGAAGGAGTGGGAAAGATACCTTTAGAACTAGGGGATGAAGGCTTGGATTTGGAATTTACAAAGTCTACCATCTTAGCAAAGGCCTTGGGATGGGTTTGGTAGAATTCGGCTTCTGAGATTTAGATCTTAGTTTTCTTGAGATGGTCAATAATGTCAAAAGAACCAGAGGTAGATGGAGCATCATTGATAGGAGTAGATGAAACTTTTGACTTATCAACTCTATCATTTGAAGGGAAAGAAGTTTTAGGAGTAGAAACAGAGGAGGAAGGAACAACATAACCTACCTTGGGTGTGGAAGAAGTTGGAATAGGAGCTCCTCTCCTTGCAATCACTAGAATGGCTGTAGGAGGTTCCTTAGATCTTTTAGTAGGCTGCACCACTTTCTCCTTCTTGTTGGCTTGCTCATGAGTCATGACAACATATGATTCATTGTTCATCTCTGCAACTCTTTCTTCATAATCATCCTCTTCATCTATACCTTCAGTGGTGAGAAAATGGACATGAGATCCACTCAACTCTTCTAATTCTTCATCAGCTTCCTCTTCATTTTCTTCATAGATTTCATTCTCCTCCTCGTCATCAGGCTCCAACACTTCACATGTTACATTGACTGGAACTTTAACATGTGGGCCTTCAATTGCCAATCTGGTCTGAGGAGAGGGCAACCGATTCCTAGGCTGAAAGTTCTTCCTAGGAACATCCTGATAAGGAGCATGCTGGGCTAACTGCTTCTTGAGAGCAATGAGATCATTAGCAAGTTTCTGTACCAACTGATCTGCATTAGCTCCAGGAGAAGATGTGGAAGAAGGAGATGCTTTGGATTTGGATGATTCTCTCCTTAGCTTGCCAGACATGATCAGATCATCTTCAACATTGACAAAAATATCTGATTAGCATCTAAAGTGGCAAGATTAGCTCTTCTAAGTGCATAGCTCACTTCAGGTAGTTGGGCATTAAGGAAGAAACATTTCTGAATCTGATCCATAGGGTGTGTGTTTTGTGGGATCTTGTTAACCAACCTGTTGAATTTGGCCACAAATTCCCTCATGGGCTCATGTGACTCTTTCTTGATTTGAGAAATCTGGGCCAAGAGGGCATGTACATCCTCAACAGGTTTGAAACGCTACTCAAATTGGGTCTTCATGGTGTTCCAATTGGTGATGGATCCAGCAGGGAGATGATAAAACCAATCAACAACATTATCTTGCAATGTCTCTACAAAAATTCTAACAGAGATATCCTCATGTTCAACTCTAAGAACACCACAAGCAACAATGAAGGCCGCAATATGCTCATCTGGATGAACCTTCCCATCACCTCTGAATTTAGGGAAATTATTTCTATTGCCTCTAGGAAATTCATGCAATGGCTGGGGAAGAGCAAGAGGCCCAACCCTTTGGCCCCAAGGTAGAGGAGCTACCATCCTTGGAAAGATTGTTTGGAGAGGAACTGAAACACCAGTGAGAATCAAAGCATGCAAATTAGGATTGATTTGATCTTGAGGGATGTCACTCCCAGAAGTTTTGTCTCTAGCAGGAGGAGTGCTTGTAGATCTTATTCCTCTTCTTCTTCTTGATGAAGGGAGAGAGAAACCTTGATGATCCAGAAGTTGGAAATGAGGGTCTTCTTCCCCAAGGGTTCTTCTACCCCGAGTGTATCTTGGATTCGCCAGATCAAAGATGATCAAGAAGTTATTCAAAAATTGAAATCCATTTGCAATGAATTCCCCAGCGGAGTCGCCAAAAACTGTTGGGTTTCAGAATGGAACATGGCTAGAAACCACAGTCAGGGGACAAACGTGTCCCTCCTCTTTAATGGGAGAGGTTCCCTTATTGAAAGCAGGAAAAAAAATGTACAAATATAAAACTCTCAATGTTTGGACCCTGATATTCTGGAATGTTTTCATACTTAAAAGATTATCAATACGAAGGATTGGAAGAGTAGAGAGATGAAGAAGGAAGAAAACAACAATGTTTTCAGGAGATATAGGTAGCAGAATATATCCTTACTCACATTGAACCAAGAAAATATAGGAAAAAGATCAATCACTTCATCACCAATGTGAATCTATAGACACAAAGTTCTAAAGATTACACAGACAAGAACACAAAGTTTCTTTTGAATGCAAAGACAAATGATCCATTGAATCGAGTAAAGGAGAGAGAGATATATAACAGAGGAAAAGAGAAAGAAATCTTCTGTATTGAACTACTTCCAAATTTACAACATTTCCAGAAAATAGAATCCTTTTTTCCATGGCCAAAACATGTTCTTATAACAATTCGTGTACATCCATACTTTGTCCCCAAGAAAAGAATATCCAAAAGGAATAATGTTTGTTGTAGATCCGTTTTTTGGAAAGTGACATGAAACAAATGCACTCATGAAAACCAGAGGTTCAAAAAGGTGAATATTTCATCAGTTCAAGCATGATTACTTTAGTAGGGGGCATCTCATGATTTTCTTCTTCATGTGGTCCTACCATTTCCACCTTTTAACCACTTTCATAGCACTCAAGTGCTTACTGGTAAGTTTTCCCCCTTTTTTTATTGTGTATGCCCGAAAAACTCCATTTTCTAATAATCAAACTTTACATCTCTTTAAACTTATCGATTTGGCTCCACAAAAAACCAAAAATGCATCTCATGAATGAATGTACAAGGAAACAGAGAGAGAAGAATGAAGAATGGTTCACATTTGTATTCTTTGGAGCTCTGGTTCGTTAATGGCGTCAAAAACCAGATGAGTGCATTTTGGCCACTCTTTCCCTTTGTCAACTTTGAAATTGGACCCTACACATGGCAAGCTCCAAGCAACGACGGACCTAGGGAAAAAAATCCAGGTTTTAAGACATTAGGGAGAAAAAATGCATAATTTCTCATTTTTCTTTGCCCCTCCGCATCCCCGCCAAAGGTCAGACAAGTGGCACACCCTGATTGGAAATGGGGTCACTGGCTCAAATTCTCATTTTCCTTCGTACTGGCCCGATGTCCTGATTTCATTTTTCAACACATGGCATCACCTGATTGGTTGTGAGGATGTGCTTCACTTTTATATTTTATCTATTTTGAAAAAGGGAAAATTCCAACTTTTCCCCCTAAATTTCATGCCTCCAACGTTGAATTTTCAATGTAGGCCATGTGTCCCTTTTCTGATTCATTGCGGGCTTCAACTCAGAATTTATCCCTTCATGGGCAGGGCCACGGGTCATTTTAGAACATTTTACCCTTTGTGAAAACAAAGATAAAATTCCTAAAGCCCTCTCATCTGCCAAAGTGCATATGAACTAGTCCCTATTTCACTTTTCACTTGATTGGTTGCAGGGATGTACCTTTATTTTGAAAAGGGGAAAAAATCCACTTCCCCTTAAATTCCATGCCTCCACTGTTGACTTTTCAATGTAGGCCATATGTCCCTTTCTAATTCACTGCGGGCTTCAACTCAAAATTTATCCCTTCGCATGCGGGTTATTTTAGAGAATAAAATGGATCCATCACCCCGAACTTCCGCCAAAACTACTCCAGCCAATCAGGGACCCGCGGGGATGCGGGCAAATCTGACATTTTTTCCAAAATCACCAAAAGTGATAAGTTCAAAAAGGAACCTGTCTGGCCACATCCAATGAGAAGCAAACACGTAGCTTCACCTTCATGAGAAAGAATTTGATGGGGAAAAGAATGTAGAAAATTTGTAGAGAATGGGAAAATGCCATTTTTGCACCCGATGAAGATTTTCTTTCTACACAAGGTTAATATGTGAAGAATACAAGTTTCTGCATCCTTTAAATGCATAAACAAAGATCATAAACCCCCTCCCATCCATGAGAAATAGATAGAACGTTATAATGGCCATAAACTGATGAAATGCATAAAATGTCATGAGGGATCAAAACATGCACTTGGGGGGACTAGAAAACACAAATTCCTCCACATGGCAAGACTTCAATTTTTGTGAAATTAGATTTCAAAAAATGGGGGGGAATTGAGGGGATAGCACACGCGGAAGAAATTGATTGGAGTGGGCGCAGGGGGGAAAACTTTACACTATAAATTTTATAGGGAAAAGGCATTTTGGAACATTTTAGCCCGCTCACCCACTTTGAATTTTTAACAGTCAAACATGTGGTGCTATCTACTTGGCAATGGGGTCACAGATCACTTTTTTACTTCTAACTCTTTTTGATAAAAAAATCTTAAAACTTAAAAATTCTCTACCAACCCGCATCCCTGCTTTGACTTTTCAACGCGGCTGCGTGGCACCATCTAATTGGTGGCGGGCCTTAGGAATTCTTTTTTCTATCTCTCTACTCGATCTTGTGGGCCCGCCATCACCAACTATGCCCTTTTCCGAAAGGTGTTAAGTCCCAAAAAACACCCACATCCCCGTCAGCCTGCCTTAGGTAAATAATACCACCTCAGGTCTGTTAGGCCATAACTTGAAAAATTTGTCCCCTCAAAATTCCCCTCTTTTGAAAGTCGAAAAATTTGAAAATTTTGAGTTGGCACCCTTCAGTAATGTTTCAGTGAAGAGGAAATTTGAAAAGATAGTGAAAATGTCCATTTCTTGGGGTCATTTTAAGTAACTTGCGGGTCTGTCAGACATTTTTGTCCCTCATGTCCCAAAGTTCCTTCGGACTTCATGTTACCCAATTCCCCGCATCGGCCGAATCGGGTTTTCTTGTCCCATTTGTCCCAAGTTCCGCCAGGCTTTCTGTTCACTGATCGGTCATTTTCCCCACAAGTCTTTGTCTGTTGGTTTTATAAGAATTTTTTGCCCATTTGTCCCAAGTTCACCTGGATTTATTTTTCCCCGATCACCCGCCTCAGTTGCATCGGGTTCTTCACGTACTTTCGACCCATCTGTCCTAAATACATCTGGGATTTCTATTCGCCAATTCCCCGCATCGCCCATGTCGGCCGAATCACGTCTTCGCGTCCCTCATGTTTTTGTGTCCCTAGACCACCCGTGCTCATTTGGCCCACTTTCCCCACATCACCCGCGTCGGCCGAATCACGTCTTCACGTCCCTCATGTCCCAATGTCCCATGGACCGTTCAGGCCGTTTTTCCACTTTTCCCACATTTCATCTTTTCGAGTTGGTGCAAGGTGTATTTAATGCTCATTAATGATCTTCTCTCTCCTGAATGGCTATTTAAAGGGACTACCACCTATGCATTTGTCACATTGCTCGCTTGCTTTTTCTCACCCGCATCCTTGCAATTGAGTCATTTTCTCATCTCCCTATATTCCTTTGCATTCTCATCACGAATTTGTTCTTGGAAGGTCGTCCCTCAGTGCATTGCAAAAATGAAGATCAAATTTCAAGGGCAGGAACATCTGTCACCTCTCGAGACCTCTGTACCTGATATTGGGGATAGTGAGGTTTGACACTTAGATTTTGGTGATTTTTGGGGCAGACTAACATGTGCCAACCCTACTCCCATGGCCCAAATGATCAGTGACAGTGGAATTGCGTATGCGGCTGGTTTTCCCATCTCTGTGTAGTGTGCTGACACCGTGCTTGCTTGTGGAGCTCATTTTAACCCAGACACCAGAGAGCTTGTTAATGTGCATGGAGAATTAATTGCTAAACTAGATGATACCACCATTGCTGCTGCCCTATGCATTCCTGAGACCGAAGACTCCATCGTTCTCACTCTTGCTCAAGCTCAGACTCTATTCGATCAAGACAGTGAAAAATACAAGGCACGAGTAGCGAAGTCATGGTTAAAGAACCCTAAGAAAGGAGCATCCTGACTCTCCAAAGCATTATTCAGGGTTGATTTCAATGAGGAGTTGTCTGATTTCATCATTTTTCTCGCTCGTATCATGGGAATGCCCTCCACCAATGAATTTCATTTTTGGATGTGCCCTTTTATAAATATCATCTGCGAGGGCAAGCAGAATATAAATTGGGCTGAAATTATTTGTATGAATCTGACTGAGAAATTGTCAAATGTTCAGCAGACTAAGAAGTTCTATATGACTTCTTATCTCATGTATACCCTAGCTGCATCCCAGGAGTGGTTCGGTTTCACCTACATGGAGGGCAAGAAGGATGAGCCTATCTACACATACTGCCCTCAGTTTACCCTCGAGGCCAGCAATCACAATTTCAGAAGGGTCAATGATGCTTTCACCATGTATATTGTAAGACTCTTAGAGAGTGACACTGCTAGGAGATTTTTTATGAAGCTATGACCCTGATAGCCAAGTATGGGGCTTTCTTCATCCAGTTCAGAAGATTCTCATACATCATGATAGCTTGCTTTGAAAGTACACCCCTCAAGCTCTCCATGTTTTGCAATGATAAAATGGCTCTAGTTGAGGTGTGAAGATAGCTTGATAAACTAAACAGAACCTGTAGAGACAAGAAGATCACTGGTCTTCATTTCCCTATCTCCCTGGAAATTATACATGCAAAATGGCTCTAGATGCCCAAAACATAGAAAGGGCTATTGCTCCTCTCACTATCCATTTCTTCAGACCCAGGACTTGTTTTGATCTGAAGAAATTTATTGATCAGAACCTCAGAATAACTTATCATCATAAACCAAACACTGAGGATTACTGGGCTGATTGTGCTAATGATTTTGAATCCAGAAGGAGGCATTATGGCAGACTCTCTCTACAACAAATTATAGATCTCAATCTCTACCAAGTTCCTGAAGGGCTTAAGGATGATGATGAGGGCTTGTAATCCTTTGAGTATGAAATATCCATCAAGCACACACCTCTAGAAACCCTGGATTGGTATGTGAAGGAGAAAGATGATTTGAGTGAGATAATTTCCCCCGTCCTCTTCAGAACTAAAGTTTGGTTTGACAGGAAAGTTTGTGAATTCAGGAAAAGCCAGGGCAGATCTCCTTCAAGAGAAACTTCCACACCTAGGAAGGAAGTACATACACCCAGTACTGAGGTACCTGAGAAAACCCCTCCTTCTTCTTCAATAAAAGAGCTTGAATTGTCTACTCCTTCTTCCACTCAAGTGTATCAAAAGAATATTAAAGAGGTTAAGCAAGAACCAATTGAGGAAGAATCTCTTCCGGAGTGGTCAGAATTGCCTTCAGGGCTGAGAGAACATTATTTTTCTTAGTGAAAGTGATGATGGTGAAGTGCCAGATCCTGCAGGAGCTCCTGAAATCACTGTTGAAGAAGGAAAAGAGGTTCCAAGTACTGAACCTCCTAGTATAGTAGACTCCTCTGCAAAGGAAGTTCCTGAGGTCTCAAGTACTTCTCTACTGGAGGCAACAGTGGTTAATACTTTGAGTGCCATGAGTTCACTTGCTCTTGGGCCTCTTGTTCCTTCCTCTTCTTCTTCTACCTTTTCCTGGGTGTAGCCCTTGGTTGACAGTAAGAAGAGGAAATCTTCTTCTCATTTAACAGGGCCAGATTTTGATGTTGTAGCAGCTCTGTTGAGTTGCTCCTCCTCCTCCAGCAAAGAGAGAAAAGATTACTTCAAGATTAGTAATTGATGCTCAGGGCCAACAGTTCCTGGAGGTTGCAAAGCCCAAGGTTGATAAAGCAGAGAAGGATCTTTTGGTCTCTGATTTGGAGCTTTCCAGGATCCCAATGGGAGAATCCACTCCTGAGAGTGAAGTTCATAACCTTCAGGAAATAGTAACTAAGGTTATTGAACGGGTTGAGAAAGGCAAGCAGACCATAGAGCAGTTGGAAGAACAGAATCAAGTTCTTTCCAACTTTATCAAATCTTTGTTGGCCAAGGATAAAGTTTTGGATCCAGCCCCACTGGCTGCTCTCCCACCCCCCATGATTCTCAGCCAGGATGAAGTTCAGAGCATCAAAGACATATACAAGTATTCAACTTATGGGAAGGTTGTGGAAGCTATGGTGGATGATATGATTATAGCAGGTTTGAACTTCATTGAGGAAGCCTTCAAAACCAATGAAAAAGTGATTAATTTGCAGCAGAAACTCTCTTCCTCAATCAAAGCCATGGATAAAGAACTGAAGGTCTGGAGTAGTTGTATTACAGATCTTCACCTAATGGGCCAAGCTGATGAGAAGATCCTGTTGGTCAACAAGGTATTTGATGATGCCAAGAATAACTTGTCAAAGGCATGGATTTTCAGTGTTGAGTGGAAGATAAAGGTTCTGGAAGAAGCACTGGGAGAATTGAGGAATGTGTGGCAAAAAGGAGAATCTTTTAAAACTTGTGTCTCATCAGCCTTCAAAGATATTCACTGCCATCTTCAGGATGAAACTACAGGTGTTCCCTTCTCTCTTCAGGAAATCAAGGCTCAGTTCAGAACTTTTGTCAAGGATGATTTGTTTAAAGAGGAGTCATTTACCAAAGAGAAGATGGAAGACATTTGTTCCCTCCATTCAGCTATTGCTGAAGCTAATAAATAATATCTGGAACATACTGAGTTTGATAAAGATATGGAGAAATGTCTAGGAACGTGGACACATGCCACCTCCAACACCACAATTCCAAGAGGCATGGAAATAGTGGAAGCATTGAAAAGATTTAGGCATCGGATTCTCAAATCAGTGGGCCCTCCTCAGCCATAATCAGATGTCTCTTCTTCAAGATTTTCTTTCTCTTCTTCTATTTTTAGTGCCAAGCTCCTTGTAATTTAATTAAGGACTTTGTATTATGCATTTCCTTAATTAATATTTTAATTAAAAGAAATGGTTACCAGTGTAACCAATTTGTAAATTATATAATGAGCTCTCCTCACCATTTCAAAAGGGGCTGGAACTCTGATTATTTTTGAAAGTGTAAAAGAGTCAAAAGCTATCAATACAAGGATATTTTCCTTTCTACTTCTATCTGTGTCTATTCATTCCTTCTTATCTGTTATAAATTATTGAATCATTTATCTATTTACACTGAGAAGCTTTGTATTCTTGTGGATGTTATCTCTGGAACTTTGTGTCTGCAAAATAACATCTAATAGTTTTAATATGAATGATTCTATTCTATACTATCCTAGTTCAACATTTATAGGGAACTATTTTGCTATCTATACTTCCTGAAGAGTGTTATTCTACCTTTCCCCTTCCTTAGTTCTTTTGTTCTTTTGTATTGATAATCTATCTTGGAATTTAAAACACTTTCATGATATCTGAGTTCCTCATTGAAATTAAAAGTTGTACATTTGTGAATAGTTTTTTTGCTTTCAATAAGGGCACCTCTCCCATCAAAGAGGAGGGAATTTCATCCCCTGACTGTTGCTTTCATTAAAGTCCTATTTTGACAACCAACAGTTTTTGGTGACTCTACTGGGGATTCGTTTTAATGGATTCCAGTCTTTAAAGAACAATTTCTTGATCATTTTTCTGATCTGGTGACTCTAAGGTTTACCCGTGGTAGAAGGGCTCTTGGAATTGAAGATTCTCAGTTTCAACTCTTGGAGCAGCAAGGCTTTCCTCTTCCTTCAAAAAGGAGGAAGAGAAGGACTCGTTCTACTAGCACACCACCTATTGAAGATAGAGCTTCTGGAAGTGGTGTCCCTCAAGAGCAACCCAGCCCTAATCTTCGTGCTTTGGTTCTTGCTGGTGTTTCAGTTCCACTTCAAGCAATTTTTCCAAGGATGGCAGTTCCATTACCTTGGGGTCAATGAGTTGGGCCTCTTACCCTTCCTCAACCTTTGCATGAGTTACCCAGGGGTAACAAGAAGAACTTTCCCAAGTTTAGAGGTGATGGTAAGGTACATCCTGATGAACACATTGCAGCCTTCATAGTTGCATGTGGAGTCCTTGGAGTTGAACATGAGGATGTCTCTGTGAGGATTTTTGTGGAGACTTTACAGGACAATGCAATAGATTGGTTTTATCATCTCCCCGCTGGGGCCATCACTAATTGGACCACCATGAGAACTAGATTTGAAAATCATTTCAAACCTGTTGAAGATGTGCATGCTTTACTAGCCCAGATTTCTCAAATCAAGAAAGAACCACAGGAGCCCATGAGAGAATTTGTGGCCAAGTTCAATAAGCTTATTAATAAGATCCCACAAGACACCCGAACTGTGGATCAAATTCAAAAATGTTTCTTCCTAAACGCTCAATTACCTGAAGTGAGTTATGTGCTGAGAAGAGAAAATCTTGCAACTTTGGATGTTGATCAGAGATTAGCCGTCAGTGTTGAAGATGACCTGATCATGTCTGGTAAATTGAAAAGAGATCCTTCCAAATCTAAAGCTTCTTCCTCCTCTTCCTCTACCCCTGGAGCTAATGCAGATCAATTAGTATAGAAGCTTGCTAATGACCTCATTTCCATCAAGAAATAATTGGCTCAGCATGCTCCTTATCAAGATGTTCCAAGGAGGAATTTTCAGCCTAGAAACCATTTTCCTTCTTCTCAGACAAGACTAGAAATTGAAGGACCACCCATCAAGGTCCCTGTTAATGCAACTTGTGAGGTTGAAGAACCTGATGATGAAGAATTTAATGAAGATTTTGAAGAACCTGAAGAAGAGGCTGATGAAGAACTGGAAGAACTTGATGGATCTCAAGTTAATTTCCTTACTACTGAGGGCATTGATGGAGAAGATGATTATGATGAAGTAGTGGCAGAGATGAATAGTGAGTCATATGTTGTTATGACCCAGGAGCAGACCAATAAGAAAGAAAAAGTGATGCAGCCTGCTAAAAAATCTAAGGAGTATCCCACAACTATTCCAGTGGTGGCGAGAAGAGGATCCCCTGTTCCCACTGCATCCACACAAAAGGTCAGTTCTGCTAATTCTTCTTCTCCTACTCCTGCTTCTAAAACTTCTTTTTCTCCAGCTTCAAAACCTGATAGGCCTAAGATTCCTAGTGATGATTCCCCATCCACTTCTGGATCTTTTGATATCATCGATCATCTTAAAAAGACAAAGATCCAGATTTCAGAGGCTGAGTATTATCAAACCCATCCAAAAATCCTTTGCTAAAATGGTCCACTTTGTCAATTCCCATTCCAAGACTTCATCTAACACTTCTAAAGGTATTTTTCCTACTCCATCTTCCACACCCCAACCAAATCTTGTGGCTGCAGTCACCTCACCTAATGAGAAAATCAAACCATTTTATGTGACCCTCCTTATAGCAGGCCATAGACTTAGCAACTGTGTCATAGACTCAGGAGCTTCAGAAAATGTAATGCCTGCCAAAGTGGCTCATGCTTTGGGTCTTACCCTCACATGCACTTATGGTTCTTGTTATTCCATGGAGAGTAGGGAGGTGCCCTTAGTTGGAAGAATTAAGGATGCACAAGTAGCTTTTGCTTGCTTTACCTGAGAAAAAGGTTTTAGCTACTATTCTAGTAGCTGATATCCATCCTTCATATGGCATGTTGTTGAGTAGGAACTTCTGTAAAGATGTGGGAGGAGAAATTCAAATGGATTGGTCACATGCCCTTATACCAGTCAATGGAAAGATGAAGAAGTTGTTGCCTGAGAAGAAAACTGAGTATATTGTGCAAAATACGGATGATCCCAAAGCACAAATACTTTATGAAGATATTGGGCATGGAAACTATATGATCATGTCACAGGATGAGGCAGAACATCCCAAAGAAGTACTTCATGATCCTAATAGCATTTGGAATTTGGAATTTGATGGAAGTTTCTCCTCAGCTGGTGCTGGGGCTGGTGTGGTATTGATATCCCCAGAGGGAAAGATTCATCCTTTCTCATTCAAACTACAGTTTGAAAATACAAATAACACAACAGAATATGAAGCTCTCATCCTTGGACTAAACGTGGAAAAAGAGAGAGGGGTGAAGAATCTTCTGGCTTGTGGAGATGTGGAACTGGTTGTTAAACAAGTCAGAGATATGTTCCAAGTAAAGAATAGAAGATTGAAGCACTACAGAAACCTGGTTTGGGATTCTATTGAATTTCTTGATGCCTTCTCCATCGAAGCAGTGCCAAGGGAAAAGAACACCAGGGCTGATTCCCTAGCTGTTTCAGGGTCTTTGCTAATACCTCATCCTGATTTCTCTTAGGGTAAATTCACCATTGAAATGATCCATAGACCAAGTGTACCGGATAATGCAAGCAACTGGAAAGTTTTCAATGATGATCAACATTTACTCTCTTTCCTGGAGCTCAGGGATAACTTTGAACAATTTTATTTTGAAGGAGGTGACAATCTGCCTCATGAGAGTGTGTCTTCCAGTGAGGAAGGTGTCAAAGAGGAGACAGATCAAGATGGATGCATCAGGCTAAAAGGTAACAAGATCCCTAGAGGGATGGTAAGCTTGGAGTAATTTTTTGATAAACACAACAGATATGTCAAGTCTAGAGCTTCCACAGGACCCCAACAGTCTGTTGAATATGAAAAGATTAATATTGGGAACTTTGTTGAGCCCAAAATGGTGAACATTGGAAAGTGTTGTACCCACGAAGAGAAGAAGAAGGTGGTGGATCTTTTGAAGAAGTACATTGATGTCCTTGCTTATTCTTACGATGATCTGAAGGATTTTCAGCCAAAATAAATGCAACATTTCATTCCCCTCAAACCTGGGATCAAGCCTTTCAAGCAGAAGCAAAGGCAGTACAATCCAAAAATTGCTGACACCATTTTCCAGGAAATACAGAAGTTATTGAAGGCTAAGATTATCTTTCCCATTCATCATTCAACATGGATTGCTAATATTGTGCCTGTCAGGAAGAAAAATGGTGAGATTCAGATCTGTGTTGATTTCAGGAATCTGAATCAAGCTTCTTTGAAGGATAACTACCCCCTACCCATGATGGACCAGGTGTTGCAAGTTGTTACGGGTGCAGAGATGTTGTCCATGCTGGACGGATTCTCGGGATATAACCAAGTAGAAGTTAACACTGCAGATCAGCACAAGACTGCCTTTACCACTCCTTGGGGTACTTTTTCCTACAAGAGGATGCCCTTTGGTCTCATTAATGTTGGTGCTACCTTCCAGAGAGCTATGGATTTGGCCTTTGGAAGTCTGAAAGGAAAATGTATTGTTGTGTATCTAGATGATTTGACTGTGTTTTCCAAATCTAGAGTGGATCACTTTCAACATCTAGAAATGGTCCTCTTGAAATGCAGAGAACATGGAGTCTCTCTGAATCCCAAGAAATCTGTATTTTGTGTCACGGAGGGAAATTTGTTGGGACATGTTGTCTCCAAAGATGGAATCAAGATTGATCCTGAATGAGTTCAAGCTATTCAACAGATTCCTCTCCCCACAAGTAAAAAGGGAGTGCACTCTTTCTTTGGTAAAATCAACTTCCTGAGAAGATTCATCCCTGATTTTACAGAGCTGACTTTGAACATTTCCCAAATGATGAAGGGAAAGCAGATGTTTGGTTGGTCCTCTGAAGGAAAAGAAGCATTTGAGGGCATTAAGAAAGCCATTGCTAAGACTCCTATCTTAGCATGTCCAGATTTTAGCAAAGATTTTATTATCTATTGCTATGCCACAGAGAGTACCTTGGCCACTGTGTTAACTCAGAAAGATTCTGAAGATCATGAGCTCCCCATTGCATTCATGAGTTATATTCTAAAAACTCATGAGTTAAAGTATACTATGATGGAGAAACATGCTTTTGTAGTGGTTAAAGTTGTTAAGTAGTTTCGATTTTATATTCTTAGCTCTCACTCTATTGTGATTGTGCCTGATACGACTATCAAGTCTATTCTTACACAACAGGTGTTTGGAACAAAAAGAGGAAATTGGGTAGCAAAGGTTCAGGAGTATGATCTTGACATCAGACCAACAAAACTAGTTCGGGGTAAAGGCCTGTGTGAACTCATTGCCGAGGGAGCTAGTCATGAAGCACCTCAGGATGAAGTTGATATCCCTATTGTTCTATTCCTCAGCTCAATAGATGAATGGTATGCTGATATTGCTCACTTTCTCACCTATGGTGAATGTTCATCTCACTTGACTACCAAGGAGAAGAGAGCTATCAAGCTAAGGTCAGCACAGTACGTGTTATGGGAAAATGCTTTGTTCAAACGGGGAGTGGATGGAAGATTCTTGAAGTGTGTTGACAAAGTGCAACAGAAGAAGTTGTTCTCAGCTTTCCATGACCAAGCCTGTGGGGGTCATTTCTCATCTACCATTACTACTCACAAAATTCTTCGTGCAGGGTACTATTGGCCTACTTTGTTTAAGGATGCATCAAAGTGGGTCGACAAATGTGAAGCTTGTCAAACCTTTGTGGGAAGACCAAAGTTGGTTGCTTTGCCACTCAAGCCAGTTGTGATTGAAGAACCCTTTCAATAGTGGGGTTTGGATTTCATTGGAACACTCAACCCATCTTCGAGTGTAGGACATACTCATGTGTTGACTGCCATAGATTATTTCACTAAGTGGGTAGAAGCCATCCCAGTTAAAAGTACCACTTCAGAGGTAGTATGTAATTTTATCAAAGAAAACATCCTGATAAGGTTTGGAGTACCAAACAAGATCGTGACTGATAATGCTTCAAATTTTTCTTCTGCTGAGATGATGGATTTCTGCTATGGATATGGTATTTCCCTTGCTCATTCTTCAGATTACTATCCTCAAGGGAATGGACAGGCAGAATCAACAAACAAAAATTTGGTGACCATTGTAAGAAAACTTGTTAATGAATCTCAGAGAAACTGGCACAAGAAGCTCTATGATGCTCTCTGGGAAGATAGAATTACACCCAAAAGAGCAATTGGGATGTCCCCTTTTCAAGTAGTGTATGGTGTGGAAGCCCAATTACCAGTGACAGTTGAACTACCAGCTTTGCATTTGATGAAAGCTATTGAGGACACCAGTTTCAGTGATTCTTTGGATAAGAGGATCATGTATCTCCATAAGCTAGATGAAGACAGGCTGCAGGTTTTTGACAGAATATCTGCCCATCAGCAGAAGGTGAAATCTTTATTTGACAAGAAAACCAGATCCAGAGAGTTCAAGGTTGGAGATATTGTTTTGTTATGGGACAAAAGGCATGAACCTCATGGAAGCCATGGTAAGTTTGACTCTCTTTGGCTTGGTCCTTTCAGAATCAGGCACTTTGCTGGTGAAAATTCTTTCTATCTTGATTACATGGATGGATCTTCTCTCCCACTTCCTTATAGTGGGTAGTACTTGAAATTGTTCAAATCCTAGGGAAATAGGAAGTCCTATGTATATTATGTACAGTGTGTGTTTGCTTTCCCTTGTCTTTGCTTTGTTGTTTGCCTTTCCCTATTTTTGGTGTGTTGCCTTCTGTTTTGTTTTTCCTTTGACTCTTTGGCCCAATGGATAAGGCACTGGTCTTCTTCCCCAGATTTTTTCTTAATTCTTGTCTTGCCTGGTTCTTGTGATCTAGTCAAGTCATCCCCAGAAAGAGCCAGCTGTTGTCCCCTCAAAATTCCCCTCTTTTGAAAGTTAAAAAAATTTGAAAATTTTGAGTTGGCACCCTTCAGTAATGTTTCAGTGAAGAGGAAATTTGAAAAGATAGTGAAAATGTCATTTCTTGGGGTCATTTTAAGTAACTTGCGGGTCTGTCAGACATTTTTGTCCCTCATGTCCCAAAGTTCCTTTGGACTTCATGTTACCTGATTCCCCACATCAACCACATTAGCCGCATCACGTTTTCTTGTCCCATCTGTCCCAAGTTCCGCCAGGCTTTCTGTTCACTGATCGGCCAAATCCCCACAAGTCTTTGTCTGTTGGTTTTATAAGAATTTTTTGCCCATTTGTCCCAAGTTCACCTGGACTTATTTTTCCTCGATCACCTGCCTCGGCCACATCGGTTCTTCATGTACTATCGACCCATTTGTCCCAAATGCATCTGGGATTTCTATTCTCTGATTCCCCACATCGCCCATTTTGGCCGAATCACGTCTTCGCGTCCCTCATGTTTTTGTGTCCCTGGACCACCCGTGCTCATTTGGCCCGCTTTCCCCACATCACCCGCGTCGAATCGTGTCTTTGCATCCCTCATGTCCCAATGTCCCATGGACCATCTAGGCTATTTTTTTCCACTTTTCCCACATTTCATCTTTTCGAGTCGGTGCAAGGTGTATTTAATGCTCATTAATGATCTTCTCTCTCCTGAATGGCTATTTAAAGGGACTACCACCTATGCATTTGTCACATTGCTCACTTGCTTTTTCTCACCCACATCCTTGCAATTGAGTCATTTGTTCATCTCCCTATATTCCTTTGCATTCTCATCATGAATTTGTTCTTGGAAGGTCGTCCCTCAGTGCATTGCAAAAATGAAGATCAAATTTCAAGGGCAGGAACATTTGTCACCTCTCGAGACCTCTGTACCTGATATTGGGGATAGTGAGGTTTGACACTTAGATTTTGGTGATTTTTGGGGCAGACTAACATGTGCCAACCCTGCTCCCATGGCCCAAATGATCAGTGACAGTGGAATTACGTATGCGGCTGGTTTTCCCATCTCTGTGTAGTGTGCGACACCGTGCTTGCTTGCGGAGCTCATTTTAACCCAAACACCAGAGAGCTTGTTAATGTGCATGGAGAATTAATTGCTAAACTGGATGCTGCCACCATTGTTGCTACCCTACGCATTCCTGAGACTGAAGACTCCATCGTTCTCACTCTTGCTCAAGCTCAGACTCTATTCGATCAAGACAGTGAAAAATACAAGGCACGAGTAGCGAAGTCATGGTTAAAGAACCCTAAGAAAGGAGCATCCCGACTCTCCAAAGCATTATTCAGGGTTGATTTCAATGAGGAGCTATCTGATTTCATCATTTTTCTCACTCATATCATGGGAATGCCCTCCACCAATGAATTTCATTTTTGGATGTGCCCTTTTATAAATATCATCTGTGAGGGCAAGCAGAATATAAATTGGGCTGAAATTATTTGTATGAATTTGACTAAAAAATTGTCAAATGTTCAGCAGACTAAGAATTTCAATATGACTTCTTATCTCATGTATACCCTAGCTTGCGTCCCGGGAGTGGTTCAATTTCACCTACATGGAGGGCAAGAAGGATGAGCCTATCTACACATACTGCCCTCAGTTTACCCTCGAGGCCAGCAATCACAATTTCAGAAGGGTCAATGATGCTTTCACCATGTATATTGTAAGACTCTTAGAGAGTGACACTGCTAGGAGATTTTCTGATGAAGCTATGACCTTGATAGCCAAGTATGGGGATTTCTTCATCCAATTCAGAAGATTCTCATACATCAGGTTAGCTTGCTTTGAAAGTACACCCCTCAAGCTCCCCATGTTTTGCAATGATAAAATGGCTCTGGTTGAGGTGTGCAGACAACTTGATAAACTACACAGAACCTATAGAGACAAGAAGATCACTGGTCTTCATTTCCCTATCTCCCTGGGAAATTATACATGCAAAATGGCTCTAGATGCCCAAAACATAGAAAGGGCTATTGCTCCTCTCACTGTCCATTTCTTCAGACCCAGGACTTGTTTTGATCTGAAGAAATTTATTGATCAGAACCTCAGAATAACTTATCATCATAAACCAGACACTGAGGATTACTGGGCTGATTGTGCTAATGATTTTGAAGCTAGAAGGAGGCATTATGGTAGACTCTCTCTGCAAAAAATTATAGATCTCAATCTCTACCAAGTTCCTGAAGGGCTTAAGGATGATGATGAGGGCTTGCAATCCTTTGAGTATGAAAGATCCATCAAGCACACACCTCTAGAAACCCTGGATTGGTATGTGAAGGAGAAAGATGATTTGAGTGAGATAATTTCCCCTGTCCTTGTCAGAACTAAAGTTTGGTTTGACAGGAAAGTTCGTGAATTCAGGAAAGCCAGGGTAGATATCCTTCAAGAGAAACTTCCACACCTGGGAAGGAAGTACATACACCCAGTAATGAGGTACCTGAGAAAACCCTCCTTCTTCAATAAAAGATCCTGAATCATCTACTCCTTCTTCCACTCAAGTGTATCAAAAGAAGATTAAAGAGGTTAAGCAAGAACCAATTGAGGAAGAATCTCTTCTGGAGTGGTCAGAATTGCCTTCAGGGCTGGAGAACATTATTGTTCTTAGTGAAAGTGATGATGGTGAAGTGCCAGATCCTGCAGGAGCTCCTGAAATCACTGTTGAAGAAGGAAAAGAGGTTCCAAGTACTGAACCTCCTAGTATAGTAGACTCCTCTGCAAAGGAAGTTCCTGAGGTCTCAAGTACTTCTCTACTGGAGGCAACAGTGGTTAATACTTTGAGTTCCATGAGTTCACTTGCTCTTGGGCCTCTTGTTCCTTCCTCTTCTTCTTCTACCTTTTCCTGGGTGCAACCCTTTGTTGACAGTAAGAAGAGGAAATATTCTTCTCATTTAACAGGGCCAAATTTCGATGTTGTAGCAGCCATATTGAGTAATACTCCTCCTCCTCCAGCAAAGAGAGAAAATATTACTTCAAGATTAGTAATTGATGCTCATGGCTAATTGTTCCTTGAGGTTGTAAAGCCCAAGGTTGATAAAGTAGAGAAGGATCTTTTGGTCTCTAATTTGGAGCTTTCCAGGATCCCAATGGGAGAATCCACTCCTGAGAGTGAAGTTCATAACCTTCAGGAAATAGTAACTAAGGTTATTGAATGGGTTGAGAAAGGCAAGCAGACCATAGAGCAGTTGGAAGAACAGAATCAGGTTCTTTCCAACTTTATCAAATCTTTGTTGGCCAAGGATAAAGTTTTGGATCCATCCCCACTGGCTACTCTCCCACCCCCCATGATTCTAAGCCAGGATGAAGTTCAGAGCATCAAAGACATATACAAGTATTCAACTTATGGGAAGGCGGTGGAAGCTATGGTGGATGATATTATTATAGTAGGTTTGAATATCATTGAGGAAGCCTTCAAAACCAATGAAAAAGTGATTAATTTGCAGCAAAAACTCTCTTCCTCAATCAAAGCCATGGATAAAGAACTGAAGGTCTGGAGTAGTTGTATTACAGATCTTCACCTAATGGGCCAAGCTGATGAGAAGATCCTGTTGGTCAACAAGGTATTTGATGATGCCAAGAATAACTTGTCAAAGGCATGGATTTTAAGTGTTGAGTGGAAGATAAAGGTTCTGGAAGAAGCACTGGGAGAATTGAGGAATGTGTGGAAAAAAGGAGAATCTTTTAAAACTTGTGTCTCATCAGCCTTCAAAGATATTCACTGTCATCTTCAAGATGAAACTTCAGGTGTTCCCTTCTCTCTTCAGGAAATCAAGGCTCAGTTCAGAACTTTTGTCAAGGATGATTTGTTTAAAGAGGATTCATTTACCAAAGAGAAGATGGAAGACATTTGTTCCCTCCATTCAGCTATTGCCGAAGCTAATAAAGAATATCTGGAACATACTGAGTTTGATAAAGATATGGAGAAATGTCTAGGAATGTGGACACATGCCACCTCCAACACCACAATTCCAAGAGGCATGGAAATAGCAGAAGCATTGAAAATATTTAGGCATCAGATTCTCAAATCAGTGGGCCCTCCTCAGCCATAATCAGATGTCTCTTCTTCAATATTTTCTTTCTCTTCTTCTATTTTTAGTGTCGAGCTCCTTGTAATTTAATTAAGGACTTTGTATTATGCATTTCCTTAATTAATCTTTTAATTAAAAGAAACGGTTACCAAATGTAACCAATTTGTAAATTATATAATGAGCTCTCCTCACCATTTCAAAAGGGGGCTGGAACTCTGATTATTTTTGAAAGTGTAAAAGAGTCAAAAGCTATCAATACAAGGATATTTTCCTTTCTACTTCTGTCTGTGTCTATTCATTCCTTCTTATCTGTTATAAATTATTGAATCATTTATCTATTTGCACTGAGAAGCTTTGTATTCTTGTGGATGTTATCTCTGGAACTTTGTGTCTGCAAAATAACATCTAATAGTTTTAATATGAATGATTCTATTCTATATTATCCTAGTTCAACATTTATAGGGAACTATTTTGCTATCTATACTTCCTGAAGAGTGTTATTCTACCTTTCCCCTTCCTTAGTTCTTCTGTTCTTTTGTATTGATAATCTATCTTGGAATTTAAAACACTTTCATGATATCAAAGTTCCTCATTGAAATTGAAAGTTGTACATTTGTGAATAGTTTTTTTTCTTTCAATAAGGGCACCTCTCCCATCAAAGAGGAGGGACTTTCATCCCCTGACTGTTGCTTTCATTAAAGTCCTATTTTGACAACCAACAGTTCCAATGAAAAATATTCTTAAGAGGTAAAATTTTGAGGATAAAAAATTGCATATGTTGCTGAAGGAAAAGAATATTAGTTATATGGAAAAATATAGTATGTTCACATAGTCTACAAGGATGCAAATATTTACATAACAAAAGTGCAAGTAATATTCAATTATTTTCTTAATAGTACTTTCAATCCACATAGTAGTAGGAGGTAATAGTATGTCAGTGTAAAAGTAAATACAAAAGTTTTCTTTTCAAGCAGGGAAAAAGAGAGAAACATTCTCAGAAGTGCTAATGGAAGAGGGTGAGGGCAAGATAGATATTAAATAGCTAACATAGCATTGATAGTTCAAAGTATACAAAGGGATGGGGGAGGGTGTAAAGTTTGAAGGGATGGGTGCGTTAGAAAAATTTACGAAAAGAAGGTTACAAAGGAGATGCACTACTATCCACTTTCTTTAAATTGAGGATGACACGTTTCAATCTTTTGATTCCACGGTATGTCTCTTTTTTAGGGAAAGTGTGAAGAAGTATTGGTTACCAATGACATTGCATGTAATTTCACTTGTTGCATCTTCGTATATAGACAATAGGTGGAGGTGGCTAGCTGTAACACCCATGATTGACTCTGTTGTCTCATCAAAAGTGGTAACTGATTAAACTTTCCCTGTTGGGTCCTTTAAATTGATCCCGATTGCATATCTATAATCATAGTTCTGAACTTATAAGTTACATCTCGAACATAACCATGAGCCATTGCCATGCTCTCGTACTTTTTTCTTGCATTTTTTCTCACCTTTTTTAAGATGACATGCCATGTAAAAAAAGTTATCTATGTTGATATTTGTGATTTTTGTTGTAACCATGGCCCATTCATTATTATCAGTGTTTCCCGGCTGTAGGACCTATGAAATTGTTGTTATAGAGGTCAATCTTTTTGGAGGGCCTAGAAATTTGCTTGCAATAGAGTGCATCAAATGGGAGTAGTCTTTAGAAGAAACCCAACCATGAAGTGTAGTAGTTTATGAAATTGGAGAGTTGACGTAACACTCGGTACTTGAAACAATGTCAACTGAGTTCCTATTGAAACTAGAGACACGAGAAGATTTAAGGCAAGGAATGGAAGATGTGGTATATAAATAATGTCTTCAATTTCTTTCCTTATCTCATCTAAATTATGTCCCCACAAAGTGAAAGTGACACTGAATCCTAACATGTCCTTTAATTGTAGATTTTTTCTCTTTGTTTTAGACTGGTTATGCCTATGAATAGTTAAGAATGGTGACATGGTAAAAACAATGTTAATCAAAACAATAGAACACCTGACAATGCTTGCAGGTATGTCCTTGATTTTGGTGAAGTGAAAATGGTGGGTAGGTATTGTATCCTCATTTACTACGAGAGGAGTTATGGTTGAGGACGGTTGTAGGAAAATATCCAAAGCACTATTTAAATGGTTGTAACATAGTTTTGCATCAGCAATCCTCCCAATCATCACATTACAAATTGTATATAGCTTCCCATTTTCAATCTAATCATAGGATGCTTCGACAACCTCATTGAAACAGGTGATGTGGATTTCCCCTCCTTCCTGATCCAAAAAATCAAACCCAAACAAGAAACCATTTCCATTTACATTGTGATATTTGTAAATGCTTTTTTTTTTCCAGGGCATGGCCATCTATAGACCACATGCACATATATTTATTCAATCCACTTATTTGAGTTGGTGTTCTCACAAAATATATGTTAACCTAGTTTGCACTTGCATCTGTTTGCAGAAATTGACTATTTTGGAGAGCATTTTTTGGTAGTCGGGTTGGAGCACTGATTAGCATACGTGTTTCAAAAACATCTATTTCAATGATAAGAACAATCCCACAATGGAAAAGAAAATTGGGGAAAATTTAGAATTGAGCAACGGATGGGAAAAACAAATGGAAAGAAATTAGAATTACTATAGGGGAATTATATACATTGGTAATTGAGAAAGGGATGAAGCTTAGAATTAATTTTTTTATCATTCTAACATGGGATTTTGTAAGCACACAATGGAGCCTTCTTGTATTTATTTATTGGTTACACGACTTGTAAATTTGGAGGGTAGAAGTGGTATCTGAAAATGTAGCCCATCTAAAAGGTCAACATGATGTTGGGCACCCATGTTGAGAACAGAGTGAAGGGAGGTCAAGTGCAATATCTAAAATATAGGTTCAACATTAGAACTACCCTCAATTAACTGAGAAATACCTTCATGTGTCAAATTTATTTCCATGGCAAGTAAAAGATGCTCGAGAAAGTGGGAGTTCTACAAATATATGGTGGAAAATGTAAACTTGTAGTGTAGTCAAACATGAAATGAAGGATGCGTTCACATAGAACTATTCACCTTATATATGAAGTAAGTGAATTTACACGCATTTGTAAATAATGAGAAGCTCTAAAGTTTTCTTCCTTATTCATTAATATTTTTGTAAAAGTGTAAACATGAAGTCTAACCCTTAAAACAATTCAATATGCAAAAAAGTGATATAATGTACAAAGTTTTGGATGAAAACAACTATAAATTACATAGTTATTTTTTGGCATTTAAAAACTATAGGTATTTGTTTGAAGATATAATGAAAAAGACATTAGAAATGAATTGTTATTGGTTTACATAAAGAAACAAATAATAGTAAGAAGGAAAAATATAACATGTATGTTGAAAGGTTAGATTCTATGTCCCATATATACTACCACAATATATACATGCATTTATTTGAAATGAGTTATAGATTATTATGTTAAGAAAATAGAATGGGAAACAACAAGAACAATATGTACACTTGAACTAACTTAAAGAGCTCAAAATTGGCACTCATAATTTACCATTAAAACAAAACCACTTAGAAACTAATACAAGGATGTTGAGGAATCTATTGAGTGCTAGGAAAATAAAGGGATGCCAGTCTTTATTGACGAAGCACCAAACAAAAAAACTTATAGCATTTCCCTGTTTACGTTGTGTTATAGGTTGATGTGAATAACCAGGTATGACTTTGTCCTACAATTTGAGTAGAAATAGTCAAATAGACTTGTGCAAAAACTCCATGAACCAATCATGAAAATTATTCTTATCATATAATATAATACTAACTTATTATTTGATAACAAATGATGAAGACAATGGAAGATGCATATTAAAAATTAATAAGCCTAATCCCGAAATTTACCTATAGTTAAGACTCAAGAGTATCGCCAAAAGTGAAAAAAACCAAAGTAGAAAGAAATAAACATCATGTTACAAGACAAGTAATGTAATTTACCAATGCAATTCCATTATGCCTCCCCCACATACACAAAAAATAACCATAACAAATGCATATAATTTTGTACAACCATAAAAATAGTGCATGCAAAACACCCAACTATAAAATGACATGACTATATATGATTCTCTATTCCAGGTATTATGTCTAAAGATAAGGGTACATAATTTGTAAACAAACTAACATGACTCTAATTTTGAGTTTATTATTGAGTGTCTCCCCAAGTCAATATTTACATAGGAGGATCTAATATAAATAGGCTAAAATATTACAATGATGTTTGATGTTTCTACTTTTGTACTTAATTTGTTTCTAATTCATTTCTATCTATTCTTTATAGGTATTCCAACTAAATTATTTCTATCTACCATTGCATTTGTTCCATCTGTCCACTTGCTTTTGATTTATTTCTCTCTACCCACTTGTGTGTGTGTGTGTAATAGTGGTGAAATTATTGTCTATAATAGATATCATAGCTTCCTATTTAACTCGCTACCTATAAAATGTGTTATCTTTTCCTCCTTTCTTAGAGGAAATCCTCCCCACATTTTCCAAATAAATCAAAACCACCTTGTAGCTGCAAACTTGAGCTAAGAGAAAACAAAACCTAGCAGAGCATAGGGTATATGCGGAGAACAAACTATAAAAATGTAATCCCCAAATGGATATTATCTAAATGTTGAATGAGAGGAGGTGTAACACCTAGGATTGAAATATCTTGTAGACTGAATTACTTTTTTGATGCAAAAAATATCCTCGTACAAAACTCCAAGCTTCAAAAATTGATGGTTTGTATGGAAGATCTACATAATGAGGAGATATTATTGTAGTGGGGATGGGCTGGATTCATGGCATGGAGCTCATTCCTAAGATTTGAATCCTTGCAAAATTGATAGGTGCCCCCCTACTTAGGAGAAAAATAGAAATTCAAGCTACCAATCCACAAGTGAACAAAGAAATAATTACTATGCAGATAAAACAATTATATGTAACATATATTAAACATGCATTGTGTCTTGTTATTGAATGTGGTTGTCTTAGTTTTGTTCATAGGCCTCAATTTAGGCCACAGTCCTCATCACCAATTGATCCTTTAACAAAGATGATGATTCTATCAACAAAGAGCTTAGATTATTGGCAGTAGAACATTAACAAGATTTAAAGGAACTACAAAGAAGACATGAACATGTCATCTTAGAAATTGAAAATAGATGGAAAAAGAGGAAAGTTGTGAGATTCTCCCCAAGTAGGAACAAAGTAAATGATGGAGTGAATTTTCATAATGACAAAATGAATATGAATGGCTGGCAAGAGCAATGTGAAAAAGTCTAAAGACCATCCAATACAACATGAATCTACACTAGAATCGTTGGTCTGTGTTGTGTTTTGAGACACATTTTCTGATAATTATTCTTGTCATCTGGATTCATCTTCCATTTTCAAATATTAACCTACAAAGATCTGAAAAGTAGGAACAATATTCTAAATAAAATCATATTTATGTATGCTAGAGGAGAAATATATAGCTAAAATCTTGTGAAATTGCTATGAAAATAATGATGCAAAATTTTAGAAAAATAGAGAGGCCGCCATAGGGATTTGTAAATCTGTGTAAAATTCTAGTCAATAATTACGTCAAATGAAATCTGGGATTTACTAAAGATCAATACCAGAGATGTTTCAACTTTAAGTTGAGATGACTGATAAATATCTACCATACAAAAACAAAATTCCTATTTTACTAGCATAATCCTGCCAAGCCATTACTAATTACCTTAATATTAGATTCAAGAACTCAAATCTGTTTATAATTTTATCACATAATATTGACAAACCATTACTAATTCAGGAAGTAAAATCTATTAAACATACAAAGGGGGACAATAATAACATACCGTTGAACCTTCGTTGAAATACTCAAAATCAGTAACATAAATTCATTGCCCTTTGTTTACATTCAATGTTGAAGTGAACACTTGGTGTCCCAAGATTTCACCTTGAAATTTGGGACTACCCATTTGAAAAAAATTCATTCTTTTTTAAAATAATGGTTCCTTTCATGTTTTTATTTCTGGATGATGTTTTTGTTACGTTAGAATATTCCAAGTGAATCATATGAGCCAATTTTGACAAATACCCAGATGTTGAAATTCATTTTATCCCTCCGTTAAGTTTTTTCTGTGGGAAATTTTTATTTAATTATTTATTAAATAAATAAAGCCCTGTTTGAAGTAAATTATGCTCTGGTTGAACCCTGTTGAAGTTTTGCATGCCATTATTCACACATATTAATAGGATTTTCACCAAGAATGAATTCAGAGCATTATCTGCTACTACTAGCAACGTTTTTTGTTTTTATTTATTTCTTTTACATTTTCTCTGGTTTTATCCGCAGTTTGTCTGTTAAATTCCCCTAGGTATATTCTTTTTTTCGTATAGTCTGTTTAATTTCTTGAATCATCTGGAGATCATTTACGACCTCAGCACCAGAAGGAATCAGCCTCAGAAAGTAAACTTCTGACCAAAAAAGATGAAGTCATGCACAAAAAGCCTCTCCTAGGCAAGTCACACTTTTTGGAATGAATGGGTCTAAGCTACAATGGGATTTTTGGTAGTGGCAGGCAGGCAGGAATTTCTTATCTGCTTTGCAAGGTACTTTTTCCCATGAAGTCAAAGTCACTTAAGCTAGCAATGGGAAAATTAGAGGCAATAGGCAGGCAGGGAATTTCTTACCTACCTTGCAGGGTAAAAATTCCTATTATAAAATAAAGAAAAATCACTTAAACCACCGATGGGAATTTTTTGCCTGTTTATCAAGCTAAATTTTCCCACCAAAGAGGTTTATTCACCCATGTAATTCAAACTTTATCAAAGGAAACTATTTTTAATACAAGTCACACTTTTTGGGGAGATGTTTTAATTTGCCAGTGGGAATTTTGGCAGTGGCAAGCAGGCAGGAATTTCTTACCTACCTTGTAGGGTAAAAATTCCCATTATGGAAGTCAAATAGCTTAAGTTGAAGAGGAGATTTTTGGAGCTGTCAGTGTAGGGTATAAATTCCCATCAAAGTTGACTTCTTATTTTTAGAAATCACCCTTGCCAAAAAGTGCGACCCACCTTGGCATTAAACAATGAATTTAATGATATTTATTTATGGCTTTTTCACCTAATTTTGGCACCATGAATGGATGAAAATTAAAAGTAAGAGCACAAGCCAAAGACAACTGAAGGATGCATGCTATAAATAAATAAAATAAGTTTATTTAAAAGCAACCAGCAACATGCATAATTGGGTGCATAATTTGGGTGAATAGACATGATTATTTATTAATTAAATTGCTAGAAATATGAAGGGAAATTATTAAAAATATTATGTTGAGGGTTATATAAGCATGGGCTGCCATAATGAAGAAGCAAATATTTTTTTTTCCTAAGGATTGCAGCCCAAACAGTTTTGGTGCCAGGGAAAGGAGGTTTTGTGCATCAAAAGGTGATATTAATTGTAAAGAAGCTTCAAAGTTTGGCTCCCAGGGTTGGAATAGCTTTATTTTTGCTATGATAATTATTTGCACATTGGTATAAGTTCCCAAGTGAATTTAAAAATATTTATGTTTGCTTTTCATGTAAGCAAAGACTCAAATTTTAGGGCAGCAGACTTTATATGCAGGTTTTGGTGAAAGAAATCAGGTATTCATGCTCTGGACTCCATATCTATCTGAATTAATTGTATGTATTCATTACAACATTTCATACAAGTGAAACGGAGCCCATTTCAATGTTAGGTACATTGAATATATCTTCCAAATCTGAAGAAATTTATAAATCTTCACAAATTGATCTAGTTACAAAGAATTTTGGCTAGGTTAAAATAAAAAGAACTCAGACAAAGATTGCTCCAGCCATGATGAAGCGTGATGAAAGAGAAGGATCAATAGATTCATGCATAGCTTCTAGATTTGTTGATATCAATGACATGGACATAGACCCTGAACCCATCTCTGAATTAATTAATAGATCCAGGGCCGAAAAGACATCTCTGATGCGGGCAATAAAAAGCAATGGAATTATTCAAGCATCAGTGTTTCCAATCACAACTCAGTTGCCCAAATTTGTTATGGAGTGTGCAAGGTCATATCATCTTCTTTCCAAAACAATTCAAGATGCTATGGGAAAGAAAATAATTAGGCTGGATGCACAGTTTATTAATTGTTGTCTAAAGATTCCGACATGACTGGTGGTGATTGCAATTAGCATGTTGGATGCTGACAACATATGGGAGAAACACAAAGAAAAATGGATGGGCATAATGAACAATAGATATATGAAGAAGCCCAGGTCTCCATCAAAGTTCCTGAGGACTCTTCCACAATCCAATTTTTGCAAGAGGTGGATGATATTACTAAATTTCTTTGCAGGCTAAGTGGAGAATCCAATACTCACAACTTCTGCTCATGGATGTATGCTTTCGTGAGGACCATTTAGATCAACAGAGCTGATTCGATAATCAATTAGGAAGATATCATCCGTGACAACATCGGTGAGCAACTCCAGAGTGTGAGGCAAATGTACAGCTTCAAAATGACTTCATACCTAGTATATGTAGCAGCCTCGTAGGGTATATTTTCCAAGTTAGATAGACGAGGCATACTGGTGAAGATCCTATTTTTGAGTGCTTCCCATAGTTGACAGTTCCTTAATTCCACAAAGATTACAAGGTGATCAATGATGGGTTCTTCTATGGATTCATCTACAAATTAAATAGTGATCTGAAGACCAGCAGGGTAAGCAAAGAAGCTTGGGAAGTTATATCCAAACATGGCTATATTTTCATCCTGTTTGCAGACTTCACATATCTCAGGGTAACCAACTTTTTGGGAGAACCGGTTAAGTTGTCAAGGTATCCATGTGAAAATTGGGTCATCATGGAGTTGTGCAGACAGCTCATGGAGATGCATGACTTACAATCAAAGTGACACAAGTTTACAGGTTTCTTTCCAATCATAGTGGGTTATTATAGTTGCCAGAGCATCCACAAAGCTAGAGGAATCAAAGCCGAAATTTTTTCTAAATATGAGAATGAGTTCTTCCTAGTGTAGCTAAACTTTGATCCATATAGAGTAGCGAGGAAGAAAATCTACCAGGAATACTCACATGTACCTTCTTTGGAAGACTTATGGATAAAGTACAGAAACGAGTATGAAGTTTGGAAAAAAGACTTCAGCAGGTTATCGGTGCAACAAGTATTTGATTAGGGTTTAGCAAAGATACCTGTCGATCTCATAGATGATGGGCATGTGATACTTGACCCATATCATCAAATGAGAGGGGATAGAGCTGCTCTTCAGGAAAACATTGGTGGTTTCTAGAAGATTGAGGAAAGATCTTCCTCGGTTTTGGTTAACATCTCAAACTAGTTTTTGACAAAGGGGTATTACCTGGATGAATCTTTGATGAATCTAATCACATGTAACTTTACCGTAGGAGACTCTAGCAAAAGAAAGCATGAAGGTGAAAGTAGCAGAAGGTCGAAGAAGCTTAAAGTTCACAAGAAGTCTCACATGCATGAGAAGGCCAAATCTACAGCCATCGTGTTAGTTCCATCTTCTCTAGCATCAACTCATAGCACTTCAGTAGCCCCGGAACCCTAGAGAGATCTTGTCGTTCCTATATTGAATCCATATTCATTTGTATTTTCTCCTCAACCACTCAGATCTTCATCTCTCCCTGTGGATAAGTTGAAAGCATAGATGGTGGAGTTTGAAAAAGCATTGTCTTTGGAAAATTTAGAGGGTGGTAGTCACAACATTGTGGCAAATTTGGATAGAGTGGAATCAAAGCATGAGATGATGGTGCACTCAGTGACTTCTCATTCCCTGAGAAGCAAGTTTTCATGATGGTTGGCTTTGCAGACAATCCCAAAAGCCAGAGAGGAGATCAACCTAAAGGAACATGACTTTCAGCCACTCTTGAGTTTGGGCGGAAGAGAAAGAAGACCTAAACTTGCCAAAATAACTTCTAGGTTGATTATTGAAGAATTAGGACAGAAGTTTATTGAGTTATCAGTTGTAGCAGAAGGAAATCACAAAGAGCGAGCTCACGATAGCTGATATAGTAGTGACTAAAGTGCCAATAGGTCAAACTACCACAGAAGGATTAAAGCAAGATACATAGACACTAATGAACACTTTATTGCTTAAGCTTGACAAAGAGAAGGCTAAGAAACCCAAGCTTCAAAAGTAGGTTTCCTAGCTATGTGAGATCATTGCTAAGGTTTTCAAACCTTCCTCTCAACACATTCTAGCACATGAGTAGATGAGTAATCATTTGATTAAAGAGGTGGAAGATGCAGGGGACCAGGTCAAAGCTATTGCTCATTGGAAAGAGTAAATCATTCACCAATCTTTAGAGCAGTTTGAAATAATACTGGCTGAATTGAAGAATGTGCACATGGCAGTATCTCAGCTAAAGGAACTGATGACATAGATAGAAGATGAGAACATAGTTACTGATAGTTATCTGGATACTTTAGCTAAGATACACTCGTTACCAGAGGATGTGCTGATCGTAGAGCAGATTATACCTGGGGGATTGATGGAAAGGGGGAAAAAGTGTGAAATTTTAGTTTCCTTCTGCGTAGAGATCCTCAAGCTTATGCTAAAAAGGATGCAATTGCAAGAAAATAAGATGGGAGAAGTTTTGGAGAGCATCCCAGATGAATTACCTACTTCCCATGAGGAATTTATTCTGGTTGTGAGGAAAAAAATTGAGGAAGCCACCATACCTTTCACGATGGATTCAATTCGCAGACTCATAAAGCTTCAGGAAGATGTTGAGGAATATGGGCCTATTTTAGAGAAGGTAAAGGATAATACTACTACTTTGTCTAGAGGGTTGCTATAGTTCAGAATCGAGAGAGAGGCTATTGTTAAAACATATGGGAAGATGTTGAATCACATGTTTGACAAGTATATTCAATATCATAACAAAAAGAAAGTGTAGGTGTTATAGTTGGCAGATCTTCTTTCTTATTTTATTTCTTATGTTCCTGGATGAAAATGTAAGATTAAATTTATTGGTTTAAAAACCATTACTCTAAGTTATTTAGAAGGATTCTTTAAGATAGGTGACAGATGTGCACAATTTTGGCTTAAAATCTTGATGCATGTTACTAAGAGAAGAGTTCTAGGAAGATGATTGCCAAAGTCATTTTTGCACCCACTAAGAACAAGGGAACCTCATGCGCGCCGGCCTATCACCCAGCGGGCACTGGGTGCTCACCCGAGGTGCGTGAGAGGGAGCCGAGTCTCTCTTTTATGTGAGTCTAGTGGAAGGCATAGCTCATGATTCTGACTTAGTGATTTAATAGACATGAAGGGCTATAGAGCTCAGGACGGCTTCTACACCCCTTCAGTCATAATAGAACCAAAGCATGTAACAGAAATAATAGAACTAAGAGTTGTACATCTACTACTATACTTAACCATTTAAGCAAGATTCATGATTATCTAAGAACAGAAGTGCAATAATAATATGCAGATAATATAGAGAAAGAGTCTTGATACATTTGTCATGGCAACCTTATCACATTCATTCATAGTGTTTACTTATAAAAGATTACAGGAGGCAGACCATAGTCATGTGCCATATGTGGATCCATACATGTATTCTCACAAGTTAAACAATTTCATTCCCCATTTCCCCATTACATCCTTACTTGAATTCTGTACCCATTTTCATCCCATAATTCTCGCAGTAATCCTGTAGAGCTCTACTACCTTTTTTCGTCTCTCTTTCTTTGCCAAGGGCACGTATAAATAGGCCTCTGAGCTCTAACAAACTCCTCTACAGCCTCAGATCTGGCCCCAAGTGTCAAGGTGTGGGTCACCCCGGGCGCATGCCTCTCCGTGTCATGATTAACTTTTTGGATCTTTCTATCGCAAGGTATATTCCTTCCAGGACACCCTGTCGCCAGGCTGGAACCTTATCCGAATGGAACACGTTCTTCATGTGTTCTGTCCCAAAGGCCAAAAATGGCTAAGTCCTGAATTGTTCTTCACACGAAGTGCGCATCCTGGGTTCTTCAAGAATCCTTTTTAACTTTGTCTTGTGCGCCTATACTTGTGCGCTTTCTCCTGCCATGCGTGCCTACACGCCCTTAAGATTTGGAAGCTAAAATTAGGGGCCCAACATTACCCCACACTTCACCTGTTCTCTGCCCTTGGGAACCTTCTCAAAGAATGCAGTACAAAAGAATGCAAGGCCTTGCCTTGGAAAAGAATGGGGGGGAAAGAATAAAGAAAGGGGAAGAGAAAGAATAGGGGGAAAATTTCCTAAAGAAGGAGGGGAAAGTTTTGCTGGAGGTCAGCCTCCAGTGTACTCCAAGTGCTGACTTCCTTCTGTGCTTTAGTGCAGATGTCACCAACCAAGGTGCTCACCTCGTCGTAAGTTAGCCCCTCCCCTTGTGTGGTAATGGTTTCTACCACAGTCTCCAGTTCTTTAGCGTGGTCCTCCAGGGCATCCATCTTCCTTGTAATGACCTTGTAGAGCTCTTTTAGTTGGGCTTTGATTGAGACTCATCGGTTCTCAATGGTTTCAAATTTGTTCTCTACCTCAGCCATGATCCTTTCCCTCTCAACTCTATTGCCCTTATTCTTTTCTTTGAATTCCTTCAACTTGGCCTCGTCGCTGGCAAGCAGTATGCTTGTCACTTTGTCTTGATCTACGCAGTGGTCGTAAGTGACCCCCATGGTTTGTGTGGTTGTTCTTACGTCGGCAAGCACCTTGTTGTATTCGGCCATGAGCGTGATGACCTTCAACTTGTCTTCTTTCTCCAAGCGTGCCGCTACCTCTTCTGCCGACTCTAAAGCCAAGGGCTGCCTCTCCATGGTGAGGATCTGAGTCAAGTCCTCTAGGCACTCCAGGGAGGATCTATACTTTTATGCAGGAGGGTTAAGGTCTGGGTGCTTCGTGATAATCGATTGGGAGATGAGCTCCACCTTCTTGGAAACTTTGCACACCCTGGCCTTTTCCTCCTGAAGCTCCCTCTGTAGTTACGTGCTGATTAATTTCTCCAGGCTGAGATCCTTCATCAGCTTCACCACTTCTTCCTTCCTTTTCTCCAACTGGTCCTCCAAGGCTCTAACCCTGTCATTTCTACCAAAGAGCCTAGCCTCGATTTCCACTGAGACTTTGTTCAGTGCATTGCACACTTGCTCATCTGATAGTTGCGTGTTTACAATGGGGTTGTCCCCCTTTCCTTCAGACAGCTTCAATACCGCTCCCTGGTTAATTTTGAATTCAGGCTCATCGAGGTGGGAGTCGAATGCCCAAGATAGCATTTTCCTCGTTCGCAGGTATCCTCCCTCAGGGTCAAAGGACTCCATGGTGGTGAGCTCCTTGGTGGGCATGGTACTTTGGAAACACACATGCAAAACTTTGTTGGGGTCATCAATGTAACTCATCATTGTCCTTCCCCCTTCTGTGCATTTACTTCCCATGTGCACGCCCTTAGGAACAGTTACCGAGAGAGTTGGTCCTTTCGTGCTACTTCCACTCTTCTCCCTCTGTTCCTTCTTGAACTCGTCGAGCACAAGAGCTGTGTTATGCCCCAACTCTTCATTGACCAAGGCATCAATTATAGTTTCTACCTCTCTTGTTTCCTTCTCATCCACCTCCTCCTAAGTGAGCTTAGGCACATCTGGTTCCTTGGTACTGGCCCCTTCGCTCCCCTCTTCACCGCGCGCGCCTTCCTCCCTTAGGGCATCTTCCCTCCTCACAAAAATGAAGGCATCATTTGCATTCTCAGCCTCCTCTCCTTCTGAGTCATGGATATTAATTGGCTCTTGATCCACCTCCAGCTCCTCCCCTTCATCATCATCCCTTTCACCTACATAGGTGTTCAGGTCGTTCATATCTTCAGACCCTTGTTCCTCCGTTCCTTGTTCTTCTTCTCTGGCCAAAAATTTTGGAGTGGGGGATGCTGTCTTTTCTTCATCTGAAGGTTCTTCAGGGGATGGTGGCTTCGTAGGCTCCGGGGTCTTTTCCTTGACCACCGTTCTTCTCTTCTTCCAGACATAGGTACTTGGCCCCGCGGTACCTACATCCTGCCTCCCCACCGCCCCTTGTTCTTCCTCTTCTTCTTCTTTCTCCTTGCGCTTTAGCACTGGCTTCTTCCTTCCCATGGGGTCATCTGGGATGGATATTTCATTTTCTACATACGCGCCCTTCTCAAACTTTGGCCTTATATGCAGGTAAATTCTGGCAGCAGTGCTCTCAGCAATCGGTAAGGTCATCGGCCTTACGATGTGCATGTCCTACGACACGTACCTTTCAATGTATGCATGCTTTCCTGGGTAGACCAGCTTCTTTCTCATCTCTCTGTGTTCACTGTTGAGGGTGGACAGGTCGAGTCTTAACTTTTTCGACTCCTTATATCTGTTTACCCCTACCTGGAAGAATTGGGCAGTAAATGAGAAGGGGAGTTTGCACCAGGGACTCCAACTGCCATCCACCAAGATAAATCTACCAATGCAGAAGTGTTGGTACACTGCAAACTCTGCTTCTCCTTCAGTCATCATGGGGAGTTGCTCTGGGATCCACCATTCTATCCCGAATGCATTCCTAAGGTGCGTATACCATTTATCCAAGCGTGCCTTGTGCACCCCCATCATTGACTCACAAGTATATTTCTGGAACCTGTCCGTGGGTGAAGGGTCTTCATCAGGGTACTCCCATACGAACTTATCAGATGCATCTGACACCTCGATTTCTGAGAACACAATGGTTAGTAGAATGTTCCCAAACAATATCTTTCCTCCATCCTCTGCGCTACTTATAATCTCATCTGCTATGTACTAGGAGATATTGTACATGGTGCCTTCCGTGACCTTTCTACAGACATTCAACCAGGGCTTGCTCACCTGGGTCCACCTCTCTTGTCCATTTAGCTTGGAAATGAGGTGCATGGCCATTTTCATCACCAGATCACTGATATCCATGACGTCGTAGTACCTCGATCCCTTCTTATAATCCTGGGATGCGATGGTTTCCTTTATTACCTCCTCATCCTGGAGGTCATCTAGGATCGTGTCCCCTTTACAGCTTAGGCCTGTAAAGTGTGAGATTAGTTGTGGGGTTATGTGCATCTTGCACCCTATGAAGCAGAAGAAATCTTTGTGCACATGTGTCATTAGCCATTGGTACAGGCACTCAGGCTTTCTGAAGTAGGGAAACTCGTAAAGCTGGAGAAGCCCTGCCTTCTCCATTTTCACCTTGACTACATCACTGTAAATCAGCATCCCATCAGGTGTTCATTTGTTTGTGGGGTGCACCAGCTCCAAGTGCCATTTCCTTCACAATTATACTTGACCGATGATTGTAATCGATTACGGTCATCTGTCTGATGTGGGACTCCCACTCTTGCCCTAGCAAAACCCCATCTGGGTATTGCATCTCTGAGTACCATTCCTCATTAGTATCCAAGGGGATTTCATCTTCTTTCTTCTTTCCTTTTCCCTTCCCCTTTCCTTTCTTGGATTGTACTGCAGGCTTATCAACTGGTTTCATGGCTGTCATTTTACCCTTTGCTTTCATTCCTTGGTTGCCTTCGAGTTGTCTGAGAGTTTTCTTCGCGTGCCCCGTGCCCTAGGGTACAAACCCTAATTTCTGATTTCCCTCTTTCGATCACGGCATTCTTTCACAACTTTCCTCACACCCATAAATCACTTCTACTCTGGTTTGTAGATCAACCACACTGATTTCCCGTGAGTTTCTGAGATTCTCCTTCGCACGAGTTAGCTCTCGAACCCTAGCTCTTGAAAGAAAATTGTTCTCCTTGTTTTCGCAAAGTAAAATAATGAACTTACCATCCTTGTATTTATAGTTTTTCCCACTTTTATGCATTAAAGGCTAGGCTACCTACCACCGTATGACAATATTTAATGTGGCATTTTCAAACAAACCTGACTTCAGTGCTTTTCCTTGCGCGCCCAATCCTTGAGCGAAACGTTTTTCACCCATGCCCAATCCTTGCATGAAAATTTTTCCAACCTTCTGGCGCGCAGACAATCCATCTTGACAGAAGAATTTTGCATGCATGTTACCAGTGCCAAAGGCACCTCTTCCATCCTCATGATTCTTGCTTTCACCTACCTCATGTTTTTGCACTTTTTCTCCTTTGTACGTGGATTTCCAATGGAACCCTATTTTGTCATCCATCTACCTTCCTAATGCATCTTTTCAACAGGGCCAGTTCGAATGGTCTACCAACTCAATCTTCCTACAGAATAACTTCATGCCTCTCTTCATCACCTCACCCCACACTAAATCTATGTGTGGTCCTCTGCGCAATCATAAGTTTAAAAAGTAATAAGGTTACCAGCACCCAAGGTGCAAAACAAGACAACAACGTGAAAGGGAAAAACAAGAAAGGAAAAGCATAAAAGGAAACTCTAAACTAACTGGCAGAACTACCTTATTTACAAACACCAAGAAGCATTATTTATAGTAGGGCTTCAGCCTACTCCCATTGAAGTGTCTAGGTAATTTTGTTCCATCCAGCGCTTGTAGCTGGCACGCGCCCGAATCAAGGATGTATGAAATTACATAAGGACCCAACCAATGCACCTTCAACTTTCCAGGATGGCGTAGAAATTTAGAATCATATAACAATACCATCTGGCCAACCTCAAACTATTTGTTTTTAATGTGGCGGTCATGCCATGCCTTTTGTTTAGCTTTTTCAGTTGTTTGGCTCCATCTTGCTAGTGAGCACCTTTCATCCAACTTTATTAACTCATCAATTCTCTCTTCCAGTGCTTGTTCATCATCCAACCCTCCTGTGCGTGCTATATGCAGCGATGGTAGCATAAATTCAACCAGAAAAATAGCCTCCGTGCCAAACACCAGTTGAAATGGTGTGGCCTTGTTCAACCTTTTATACGTTGTTCGGTATGCCCAAAGGACTACTGACACCTTGTTATCCCAATCCTACCTTCCTACGTCACATATCTTAGTCAATGTGTGACTAAGGATTTTGTTGAATGCCTCTGCAGTCCCATTTTCCTGAGGGTGATAAGGGGTAGTCTTGTGATGGGCTACCATGAATTCTGCCAATAGGATCCTGATTGTTTCATTTAAGAAGTGAGTGCCCCTATCACTTGTTAAACTTAATGGGCACCCATACCTGCTGATAATGTTCTCCCACAAAAATCTAGCAGCCGTGGCTGCGGTGCAATCCCTAGTGGGCGTGGCCTCTACCCACCTTGTCAGATAATTAGTACAGGTAATAATATACCACGAGTTAGTCCTTCGCGTAGCTGGTGGGATTGTTCTGAAAAAATCTATTGCCCACTTTTCAAAAGGTTCCACACTGGTGATGGGGCGCAAGGGCATCTCATCCCTTTTTCTAGGTTTTCCAAGGTGCTGGCAGTGGTCACAGGCCTTGCAAAACTCAATACAATCCTGGTGAATCATTTCCCACCATAGTCCAGTGACTAGGATCTTGCACACAGTTGCATTCCCTACATAATGTCCTCTAGACAATCCCACCATGGGCTTCTTCTATTATAGCTATGCATTCATGTTCTAGTACACACCGGTGCAAAACCTCATCGTGGCCCATTTTATACAAATCCCCATTGATCAACATGAAGGGCGTTGCGCGTATGGCTAACCTTTTCCTTTCCAGAGCATTCATCCCTTTGGGTGCCACACCTTCCTTGAGAAAGATAGCAATGTCTTCTAGTTCTGAGGGCACGCCGCAACCTGAACAGTTGTGCATCCGGCATGGTTTCCTCGATACTCTGCGTGTCCTCTCCCGAATCAATCCTTGATAAATGATCTGGCCCACAATTGTTCTTTCCCAGTTTTACCACCACTTTGAATTCAAATTCCTGAAATAGAAGAACCCAATGGCATATGTGCCCTTGCAACACTGCTTTGTTTACCAGATACTTCAAGGCCATATGGTCAGTGTAGAATATGAAAGGAGTTGCCAGTAGATATTGCCTAAATTTGTGGAGTGCGTAGATCATTGACAATGCCTCGCGCTCGGTCATTGTATAATTTTGTTCTGCTGGTGTCAACTTCCTACTTGCAAAACACAAAGGATGATCAACAATCCCCTCTCCTGGTTGAGCAAGAATGGCTCCTATTGTTGTACCAGAGGCATCCACGTGGACATGGAAAGGTTTATCCCATGATGGGAATCATAGAATAGGTGCGGTGATAAGCCTTTCTTTTAGAGTGTCAAATGCCCTCTGCTGCGCCTCTCCCCACTGAAAGGAACTCTTGTGTCTGAGCAATATTTCCAAAGGCATGGAGATCTTGGCATATCCCTTAATGAACTTTCTGTAGTACCCAGTGTGTCCAAGAAATCCACGCATGGTGCTTTGGCTGGTAGGCTCCCCTAATCCCACAATAACAACAACCTCGCAAGATCTACCAGTAAGCCCTCTTTACATATGATATGCCCCAACAATGTTCCAAAAGGAGTTGCAAAGATACATTTCTTAATGTTGAGGGAGATCCTCAACTACCGACATCTTTCAAACATCAACCTTAAGTTATCACAATGGTCCCTGACCAATCCATACACTGTCCAATCATCCAAATATACCTGAAGGAACTTGTGGATGAAGTCCTTAAATGCTTGTACCACTATGCGTGAAAATACAACGGGTGCATTCTTCAGCCCAAAGGGCATGACCGTATATGCAAAACTTCCCCACTCGGTGGTGAAAGTTGTCTTATCTTGGTCTTCCTTGGCAATCCTTACTTGGTGATATCCCAAGAATCCATCTGTAAAGGAATAGACCTCGCGCCCTTCAACTCCTTCCAAAATCTCTTCAGTAAAGGGGGTGGGAAAAGGATCTATGATACAAACAACATTTAATTCCCTATAATCCACACATATCCTAATCCACCCATCCTTCTTTATGCTAATCACCATTGGACTTATCCACTCTGATTCCTCCACAGCCTCAATGATACTGGATGCTATCATCTTGTCTAGTTCTTCTTTAACCCTTACGTGCATGTTGGGATTCATCCTGTAAGGCCTCTTCCTGACCGGGCGCACACCATCTTTCAACCTTATCCTCATTTCCCCCAATGAATGGTGGATGCCTTTCAACTCATGGTATCCACATGGGAATAAATCCTCAAATTCACGTAAGAGATCGATGATCTTTGATACTTCCTTGTCTGACCAATAGTCCCCAATGATAGCCTCCTTGGGTTCCTCTTCCGAGCTGATGTTAACTTTCTTGGTTTTGAGTGGTTCATGATATGCACATGCACATGCATCCACACTGTCAACTACTTTGTGTGCCCCAACCGAATGGTCAACATTCAGGCTCTCTATCTCTTCTCCATCAACAAGGTATACCATCTTTCCTTTCTCCCTTTCAGCACATGCGCGCTCGAATTGTATGTCTTCTGGTTCTTCCTCTTCAAACCATGCTTCTAAACTAGGTCCACCGAGTAAGTTTACTAACCTATCTTCCTGCCATGGTGCAATCCCCCAGAGTGAGGTGCTTGATAGTCTACAACGCCTCATCAACTGGTTGCTTGGTACTTTGGTACTCGAATGTGTGGACCAAGTCAGTCGTTAATTCCTGCCAACTTCCCATTTGGCGGCATGTTTCAGAATGGATATACCACGCGTGTGCACAACCTTGTAGTGTCGAATACAGCTTATGCACCCAAAGAGAGGGTGGTAAAGCTTTTGTGCCTTCTCCCTAGACCCTCTCACATGTCTGGATGTGGGAAGAGGTGGGTCCATTGCCATTGCAATCCTTAATAGTGGTGGGTACGTTGTTTTTCGAGAATCAGATAGTGAGTGCAATTTAAACTTCATGCCATTCCAACAAGTTTTCACTATGCGTGGCCCACCACCTTGCTACTGTGCCGATCAAAACATAACCTAGCATACTTCACCACTCGTCCTCCCTCCAGCGAGCTTCCATCTCTCTCAAAAAGACCTCAGGGTATGCATCCCCAGAATACTTTGTTATTGTCTTCCCTCCTAGGTGCCAAACTATATGTGCCATTGTTACCTTGGTTACTGATCCTTTCAGATGTCACCCAATCAATTCATAAGTCCCATGTGCCCAATTATCACATGCTATACTAGTAGTATCACTGACAGATTGTGCATCATCAAACTGGATGACTCCTTCTGTAGGGTGGATGGTCTCTGGATCTCTTATGGAGTGCACATATATTCTGTCCAGGACTTCCTCCCCAAGGGGTTCAGTATAGGGGGTGGACTTCCCATCAACCAGTGGTATAACTACCCACTCTTCCTTGTTTTCAAAGCTTATGTACCCCTTGTTAAACTGGAGATCTGCATTATTCTTATAACACCATGGGCACCCAAGTAGAGCTGGGAAATTATCTACCTCGGCAAGTGCCAAGACTTCAAAATCCCCAGTGAACCTAGTCCCCTGAATAGTAATGGTTGCATCCTTCAAGACACCTATGGGCATCACCTTTGTCTTATTTTCCATATACAACACATTTAAAGATGGCTGTAATGCAGGCCTTCCCATTTGATGCCAGGCATCCAGAGTGAGAACATTAATCTCCACGCCTGTGTCAATGAGGATGTTGCTAAGCAACCATCCATCCACTACTGCGTTCAGGGTAATCTCTTTGTCATAATCAAGGCTGTGAGGTGGGAGGTTTGCATGCAGGATTTACCTTTCGTGTTCTTCCCTGGTGCATGGCACCTTTTCTCTCAACCATGCCCCTAGCAGGGGAATAATATTCTCCTACCTCAGTAGTTTACACACCTCCTTAACCTCATCCAAGTCATCCCTTGGTGCTTCCACTGGCCTCCTTTGCTCATCTTTTCTAGTCTTCTCTTTTAAGCATTGGATCTCCCCTTGTAAACTTTGAATTACGTCCATGGTTTCCTGGTAGACTTCTTTCTGGTGAGCTGGGTTTGGATACTTCCCATGTACTACTTCTTCTCTCGAAACCAGAGGTCTCTACCTAGGTGCTTCCTTTGTGTGCGTGGATTCACCCTCGTTGTTACCATAACAGGCTCTAGTTCTGATTCACGTATTACTCGTGGAAGCCACTATGCGTCAGCCTTCTTAATACTCACCATGGCAGTGCCCTTATCCTTCCGGTACTGCTGACTCATATGTTCATACAACTCTGGGCATTCTTCGTACTTATGTTTCTTTCCACACCAGGAGCATTGTAGAAGATCTGGACATTCACGCTTATAATGGTCTGTGGCTCCACAATTAAAACACGTCCCATGCGGGAACTCACTTCTTCCTTTGGTTACCATGACCATGAAATCCTCCATGAAACCCTCTTCCATGCATCTCCATCTCTGCGCTCCTCATACTGACATTCATCTCCTTTGGAACTGCTGGCAATGCCAGTCTGGCACACACCAAGATCAATTACCTCATGAATCTGGTCAATCAATCTACAATCCTTGGTGTCATGTGTGGTTGAGGTACATATCTTACAATAACAAGATACATTTTTATGGATCACATGCTACAACAGGGGGCACCTACTTGCATCATGGTCCTCGTGACATATCTCACAGTTTACTACCATGGCACGTACCACCTTCCGAGTACATATCCCACCATTATCCTTTGTGTGTCCTTCCACATTACAATCCATGCACCACATTCCTCCGTGAATCTCTGGAACTGTGTTGGCAGACAATTTCTCTAATTGCTTAGCCATGGCAGCAATCTGAGCCTCCAGAAATGGGCTAACACTAGTGTCAACACTACCAACTGCTTCAGCGTGTAAAGCAGCTTCCAATGCTTCGCGCGGGTCCATGAACATTTTATGAGATAAGGCCCTCCTAAAGGGTGTGATCAATCCTCTGACAAACCACTGAGCATGTTGTGAAGGGTGGATATCATAAGATAGCTTAGACAAAAGAGTTTTAAAGCATGCATCGTATTCCCGCATGCTCTCTACCATTCCCTGCTGGATTTCTTTGAGAGAGCTAATGCTCTTCTATTCAAACTCAGGTATGTGGAATTCCACCAAGAATGCATTTCTCAGTGCGGTATAATCCACAACAGTCTGATGAGGGTCATACTTTCTATACCAACTATGTGTGTGTCCTTGCAAGGTTGTCACAAATTGACTGGCCTTTTGATCCTGGGTCATGATTCCCTTTGTGCCATAGCAGCTCGCACTTATGCACATGCTCTGTGGCATCTTCTATTCCACTGTAATCTGGCAAGTGTAGAGACATCTCAAAAAAGACTTGAGGAGGTGGCTGAGGCCCTTGCCCTCCCGATCCAGTCCCTTGGTTTCCTCCAGTGTTTCCTCCTCCGCCAGATCCACTAGATCCTGAGCCACCAGCTCCACCACTTCCACCTCCAGATCCTCCTGTGTTAGGTACAGGGCCTGTGTTTATCATGTCGAGCACTCCAGTCATCCCACTAAATTACACGCTGACAGTTTGTGAACTAGTACCACTCCCAGTTGTAGTTCCTCCACCACTTCCCAACACGCTTCCAAAACCGTATATGTGCCTTGTCCAAACATTCCACCAAATACCAGAATAGTGTGTGAAGCCATAGAAGTCCCAAATGAGAAATTGTATGTTCTAGGCACCGATAGGTTGCTTCCACCGATATCAAATGGATCAACTGTACTCTTCCCTTGTTTGAACAAACCAAGTGCCAAGGTCTAGTCACTAGGTGGGGTCAGATGTGTGCCAATGACTCTTCTCTCTCTATGTGATAGACTCTCATCAGAAGCCACAAGGTTTTCTCTTCCATGCTTACCAAGATGGGGTACCACAGACTGTTCAGGTTCCACATCCTCTGTGTGAACCTCAACTCCTTTCCACCATGTCTGGCTCCATAACCCACTTGTAACCCCATGCTTGTCTATCGATCTCCTTTTCACGTGCTTCGTTATACTTGAGCCGCCTCTCCTCCCTTTCCTATTCAGTCGTCAGATCAGCCATCCTTCCCCAACCTGGCTTCCTCGCCTAGTGCTCAGGGTGGTTTAGCTGGCCATAGGGAATGCCTCTAAGCCCATGGTTACCATCAAGATTTTGATTGCAAGGGGAATAACATGCAAAAATGATCCCTTGGGCTCTCGCAAGAACTCAAACTCAGCAACTTCTGGACAGGAATACGTGGAAATGGCATATTCTAGAGTGTAGCTAGTCAGTATTCCCTTCCACCAATGGTCTATAGCATGGGTCCACTTTAGATCAGCATCTTGTAGGTTCTGATATGTTTCTTGGGTCCAAGGGTATGATCTATAATGCCACCCTGATCTAGATGTATAAGCCGAGAGCCATTCAAATAACTCTACTGGGAAACAACAGAAGAAGGTTTTGTACAACTCATGGTAAAGAGTGTCTTCCACCCATCTTCACGTATCAAACCCAGATCTGGTACTAAATCTCTGAGTGAATTCATCCTCTGTGCTTTTAAACCAATCTTCAACACCTTCAAGTGTTAAGCATTCTGTCATCACTTTTTACAGAGATCATGATATATGCCATGTTCCACTACAACTTTGAAAAGAGGTCCCGGCAACAGAACCAAGATGTAGTCACTTTTACACCCACTAAAAACAAGGGAACCTCATGCACACCAACCTATCACCCAGCGGGTGCTGGGCACTCACCCGAGGTGCATGAGAGGGAGCCGAGTCTCTCTTTTATGTGAGTCTAGTGGAAGGCATAGCTCATGATTCTGACTTAGTGATTTAACAGACATGAAGGGCTATAGAGCTCAGGATGGCTTCTACACCCCTTCAGTCATAATAGAACCAAAATGCACAACAGAAATAATAGAACTAAGAGTTGTACATCTACTACTATACTTAACCATTTAAGTAAGATTCATGATTATCTAAGAACAGAAGTGCAATAATAATATGCAGATAATACAAGAGAAAGAGTCTTGATACATTTGTCATGGTAACCTTATCACATTCATTCATAGTGTTTACTTATAAAAGATTACAGGAGGCAGACCATAGTCATGTGCCATATGTGGATCCATACATGTATTCTCACAAGAAAAAATTTCATTCCCCATTTCCCCATTACATCCTTACTTGAATTATGTACCCATTTTCATCCCATAGTTCTCACAGTAATTCTGCAGAGCTCTGCTACCTTATTTTTGTCTCTCCTTCTTTGCCAAGGGTGTGCGTATAAATAGGCCTCTGAGCTCTAACAAACTCCTCTGCAGCCTCAGATCTGGCCCCAAGTGTCAAGGTGTGGGTCACCCTGGGCGCATGCCTCTCCGTGTCATGATTAACTTTTTGGATCTTTCTATCGCAAGGTATATTCCTTCCAGGACACCCTGTCGCCAGGCTGGAACCTTATCCGAACGGAACACGTTCTTCATGTGTTCTGTCCCAAAGGCCAAAAATGGCTAAGTCCTGAATTGTTCTTTGTGTGGCGTGCGCGTCCTGGGTTCTTCAAGAAGCCTTTTGAACTCTTCCTTGCATGCCTATACTTGTGTGCTTTCTCCTGCCATGCATGCCTACGCGCCCTTAAGATTTGGAAGCTAAAATTAGGGAATAGTTTTTGGTGACTCTACTGGGGAAGGAACAATCTTTTGCAAACCAAAGCTTATTGTGCTAGTTCCCACTAAATTCTCAACCTGGTTGAACTCCCGTTCACCCAATCTATAAAGTCTAAAGGAAGGACTGATCATTTATATAGATTACAAGAGAAATTCAATTTCAATCATCCTCCTCAAGTTAGAATCTGCAGATCTAGTCTTTTTCCAGGAAGAAGAGTGAAAACTCTTCCAGATCCGGATCAACTTTAGCATAATCCGACCGCTGGAATTATTTATCAAGTCTACTCTCAGAGAAGTATTTCCATTCATCATGCTAAACCGGAACCAACCACCACATGTCCCACGGGGTGCATCTTTTAGGCCACTGAACCTAACTCCACCTAAGCACGGATTGCCTAAAGGGTCAAGAAAGAATTTCTTGAAATTCTTTAGTGATGAAAAGAAACATCCAGCTGATCACTTCACAACATTCTTTATATCTTGTGGCATGCTTGCGGTGGAGCATGAAGATGTTTTGGTCATACTTTTCATTGAGACTTTACATGAATTTGTCGGAGAATGGTTATATCAGTTAGCTCCTAGAACCATAACGAACTGGGTGTCCATGTGAGAATAGTTTCTAAAGAGGTTCAAACCCACAAAAGACGCTAGTACACTGATCACTTGACTGATGTAGTTAAAGAAGGGACCAAAGAGGCACCATGCAGGACTTTTATGCAAGGTTTCCAAAGGATTTTATATAAAATCCCCACTTCTGTTGCATTTAGCAATGAAAATCAAAAGACATTTTTTTATAAACGCTCTGTTGCCTGAAGTTGGATATCAACTGTGGAGGGTAAGACCTGTGAATCTATTAGAGGCACAAAATTTTGATGTAGAGGTTGAAGATGATGGATCATGGCTGACGGAAAAATCAAACAAAAAATCACCCCATAAAGGTGTGATGGAGATTTTCAAGTACTTTTGATCCTTTGCTATAGAAGTTTGCTAATGACATGGTACAAATTAAGAAGCAGATATCTCAAGGAGGAAATGTAACTCCTTCAACAACGGCTCTTGCTCAGACCTTTAATGGTCAAATCAAAATCAAAATATACTTACTGTTGTAGCACAATGGTTGGCAATTGAAGTTGCTCCAAGGAAAAACTTGGAAATTAATGAAAAAGATCTTGACATTAGTGAATAATTTGATGAAGAAGACTTTGTAGATCCCGCTGGTGACTCCAACATTGGTTACTTGGACTATGAATCTGACGAGGGCTATTGTTAATCTTTTGAAGATTGTGATGGTCACACATTCACGGTGTTCACAAGGTCCCAAACATGCCAAAATGATAAAGCTTCCTCAAGTGGCCAAAGAAGAGAAAGTAGTACACTACCATCTTCATTAGCTCCCAAAGATAAGCATGTAGGTTCTTTCAATCAACAGTAAAGGACCAATGGACAATCAGTTGAAGTAAGTCAAGCTTTCGATATTATTAATCATATTAAAAAGACCAAAATTCAGATGTCAGAAGCTGAGTATTTGAGGGCATTTCCTAATCAGTTAAATAGGTTGGTAAAATATGTGTAAAGTAATGGTCCCAATACTCCAACAAATAGTGTTTCACGGGGTATCTTGTCTAGTCCTAAGATTACTCCCCCTTCAAATTATACCACTGCAAGTTCTTCTCCTTCTACGTCTTCTCCCACTACATCTGAAAGGATCGAGCCATTTTATGTGTCATTACTTATTAACGGTTATAAATTAAGTAATTGCATTTTAGATTTTGGAGCATCAGATAATGTGATGTCTGCCAAAGTTGCTGACGCTCTAGGTCTCACATTGACAAAAACCATTAGAAGATGTTATTCAATAGAAATACAAGTACCTCTTGTTGGGTAGATCAAAGATGCACAAGCAATACTTGCTTCATTCCCAGACAATAGATTAAAGTTGAATATCCTTGTAGTGGATATCCTAGTATCTTATGGCATGTTGTTGAGTAGGAACTTCTGTAAAGAATTGGGTGGAGAAGTTAAGATGGATTGGTCTTGTGCACACATACCAATCAAGGGAATCAATCAAAAGTTAGAACCTGAGAAGAAATCCAAGTACACAATATCAAAATATGAAGATCCTAGATCTTAGATATTGTTCCAGGAATCCGATCATGGAGTCTATTATCTAAAACTAGACAAAGAAGAAGCCTAACCTATGATCCAAGAGCCACATCAACTGGATAATAATATTTGGTCTTTGGAGTTTGATGGAAACTATTGTTTGTTTGGGTCCAGTGTAAGCATTGTTCTTATTTCTCCTGGGGGAAAGGTGCATGCACATTCCTTTAAATTAATGTTTGAAAATACTAACAACACGACAGAATATAAAGCATTGTTGTTAGGAATGGAATAGGAAAGAACAATGGGAATCAAGCTCTTACATGCAAGGGGGGATGTTGAGTTAATTGTCAAGCAGATACATGGTCTCTACCAAGTCAAAAAGGATAAATTATGACATTATAGAGACCGGGTCTATTCTGCTACTCTAGATTTTGTAGCTTTCTCAATTTCCTATATTCCTAGAGAGAGAAATTCTAGAGCTGATTCACTTGCAGTTACTGCAGCTTTATTAAATCCATATCAGCCACCCACATTCTTCAAACAAGGGGATTACAAAGTTGAGATGGTCTTCTGCCCGAAGGTTCCTGATAACGTCCAAATATGACAGGTTTTTAATGATGACAAGTAGATTGCTGCATTTCTCCAACAAAAGGACAACTTAGAAGAGATAAATTATGAGGGAAAAAATTCACCTCCAAGACATACCACTATGGGAGAAATGGATGTAAAGGTTGCAGGAAGTCAAGAGGTTATCCAACTTAAAGGAAATAAAATTCCTAAAGGCTTAGTATCTCTTGAGGAAATGTTCGAAAAGCATGATCAAATGCTTAAAAAGAATGAAGAAAGTGTAAAAGGTTCTTCTGATACACAATTATTAAATTTGGGAGCTAGTAATGATCCCAAATTAGTAAATCTGGGTAAGTGTTGTTTAGAGGTAGAAAGAGAAGATTTTACAGAGCTTCTTAAGAAATATATGGATGTTTTTTCTTGGTCTTATTAGGATCTAAAGATCTATCATCCTGTACAAGTATAACACTATATCCCATTGAAGCAAGAACAGAAACCCTTCAAACAGAAGCTGCGGTGGCACAACCCTACCATTTCAGGGACCATTTTTGTGGAGATCTAGAATTTTTTGGATACAAAATTAATTTATCATATACATCACTCTGAGTGGTTGTCCAATATAATTCTTGTGAGAAATAAAAGCAGTGAGATTAGATTGTGTGTTGATTTTCGTAATCTTAATCAAGCCTCATTCAAAGATAACTACCCCATCCCCATCATGGACCACACTCTGCAAGTTATCACTGGATCTAAAATTTTATCCATGCTTGATGGTTTCTCAGGCTACAATCAGCTCAAGGTGGGTGAGGAGGATCAATATAAGACAACATTCATTACACCTTGAGGAACTTTTGCTTATCAGAAAATTCCTTTCGGTTTGATAAATGTTAGAGCTACATTTCAAAGAGCCATGGATTTGGCATTTTCTCATCTCAAGGATAAAATCATAGTAGTATACCTCGATAATATGATGGTCTTTTCCAAGTAAAGAAGCAAGCACATCTCAGATCTTGAGGATGTATTCATCTAATGCCGCAAACATGGTATTTCTCTAAATCCTAAGAAATCTATCTTTATTGTAATAGAAGGGAAGCTACTAGGGCATATCGTCTCAAAGGAAGGAACCAAGATAGATCCTGAATGTGTCAAATCTATTCAGACTTTACCATTGCCAACATCCAAAAAGGGCGTTCACTCTTTCTTTGGTAAAGTAAATTTTCTCAGAAGATTCATCCCTAACTTTGATAAATTAACCCATCATATCTCAAATATGATGAAGAAGACACATTATTTCAAATGGAGTAGTGAAGGGAAGGAAGCATTTGAGAAAATTAAAGAGGCCTTGCCAAAATCTCTAGTCTTGGTTTCACCATACTTTAGTAAAGAATTAATTCTTTACTGTTATTCCTCCAAATATACCATGTCAGCAATCTTGATGTAGAAAAATCAAGAGGATGTAGAAGCTTCGATTGCTTTCATGAGCAGGCCTTTAAAATCTTACGAGTTGAAATACACTCCCATGGAAAAACATGCATATTTAGTGGTAAAGGCATGTAAGGCATTCAGGTACTATATTCTTGCCTCACATACTGTGGCCATGGTTCTAGATACTATAGTAAATCAATCCTCACCCAACAAGATCTATGACTACTAAGAGGCCCTTAGGTGATGAAGATGCAGGAATATGACTTGGATATAAAGCCCAAAAAGTTAGTTCAAGGGAGAGGTTTGTGTGAATTAATGACTTAGATGATTACGAAAGATTCAGAAGAAGGTGAAAGTTTGCCTATGGTTTTTTTTATAGATCTAGTAAATGAATGGTACAATAACATTGCCTTTTTCTTAACTTATGGGGAATGACCAGATCACCTTTCTCACAAGGAGAAATGTACTATTAAATCGAAATCCAAGGAATTTGTTCTTTGTGATAATGTCTTGTATAAGAGAGGAATTGATGGGGTATTTCTCAAATGTGTGGATAAAGCTCAACAGGATCATCTTTTAAAACAATTTCATAATTTGTCTTGCAGTGGTCATTTCTTAGCTCGAGTCACTACTCACAAGATCCTTCAAGCAAGGTATTACTGGCCCAAACTTTTTCAGGATACTGCAAAGTGGGTATCTAGATGTCAAGCATGCCAACACTTTGTCCGACGCATAAAATTGCCTGCATTACCATTAAAACCAGTTGTAATTGAGGAGCCCTTCCAACAGTGGGGCATGGATTTTATTGGAATGCTCGACCCGACTTCTAATGTCGATCATCATTACATTCTGATAGATACTGATTATTTCAGTAAGTGGGTAGAAGCCATCCCTATTAAGAATGTCACTTCTGCGGAAGTGTGTAGTTTTATAAAGGAAAATATTATCATTAGGTTTGGCGTGCCCAGTAAAATAGTAGAAGATAACGCTCCTAATTTTTCTTCTGAAGAGCTGATTGAGTTTTACTACATGAATGGAATCCAGCTAGTGCATTCCTCCAATTATTGCCCACAAGGGAATGGCCAAGTTGAATCAAGCAATAAGAATTTGGGGACTATCATGCGGAAATTAGTGACTGAAAATCAAAGGATTTGGCACAAAAAGTTGTTTGATGCACTATGGGCAGATAGGATCACACCAAAGATAGATATAGGCATGTCCCCTTTCTAGCTATTATATGGTAGAGACACAGAGCTTCCTCTTACCTTGGAATTTCCTGCTTTGTAACTTTCTAAAGCTCTAGAGGATGTCACATTCACTGATGTCATTGACAAAAGAATAATGTATCTGACGGAATTACGAGAAGTGTAGGTTGAAGTAGTGGACATGTTGTCAGAACATCAGAGGAAGGTGAAGATGATCTTCAATAAAAAATCCAGAAAAAGAAAGTTTGAGATTGGCGACCGAGTCCTTTTATGGGACAAAAGACGAGAAACAAAAGGCATGCATGGGAAATTTGATTCACTTTGGAAAGGACCTTTTGTGATCAAGAGGATTTCTGGAATAGATAGCTTCATTCTTACTCATCAGGATGGAATTGAACTATTGTTGCCTTTCAATGGGAAACACTTGAAACTTTTCCAGACATAAAAGAGTAGGGTAAAACCTGTATGTATATAAATAAACTTTGTCTTTTTTCTTTGTTTTTTTTGGTGTTGTGTTTTTTTTGTTTTCCTGACCTCGAGCCCAATGGACAAGATACAAAACCAAAGATGTTGGTATCTCATCTTTACTCATGTCATTTTGACAGAGGAAAAGATGTCCACAGATGGAGTTGATTGGTGTCCCCAAATTTCACCCTGAAATTTGGGACCACCCATTTAAAAAAGATTCATTCGTTTTTAAAGTAACGGGTATTTTCATGTTTTTATAGCCAGAAGATGTCTGTGTTACGTTAGGATATTCCTAGTGAATCATATGAGCCAATTTCGACAAATACCTAGATGCTAAAACTCATTTTATCCCTCCGCCAAGTTTTGTCTGTAGGAAATTTTTATTTAATTATTTATTAAATAAATAAAGCCCCGTTCAAAGTAAATTGTGCTCCGGTTGAACCCTGTTGAAGTTTTGCATGCCAGTATTCACACATCTCAATAGGAATTTCACCAAGAATGAATTCAGAGCATTTTCTGCAACTGCTGGCAACATTTTTCATTTTTATTTATTTCTTTTACGTTTTTCTCTGGTTTTCTCCGCAGTTTGTCTGTTAAATTCCCCAAGGTCAGTTCTTGGTTCCGTATAGTCTGTTTAATTTCCTGAAGCATCTGGAGATCATTTATGGCCTCAACACCAGAAGGAATCAGCCTCAAAAATCAAACTTCTCACCAAAAAAGATGAAGTCATGCACAAAAAGCCTCTCCTAGGCAAGTCACACTATTTGGAATGAATGGGTCTAAGTTGCAATGATATTTTTGGTAGTGGCAGGCAGGTGGGAATTTCTTACTTACCTTACAAGGTACTTTTTCCCATGAAGTCAAAGTAATAAGCTGCAATGGGAAAATTAGAGGTGACAGGCATGTGGGAATTTTTTACCTGCCTTGCAGGGTAAAAATTCCCATTATAAAATAAAGAAAAATCACTTAAACCACCGATGGGAATTTTCTACCTGCCTAACATGCTAACTTTTCCCACCAAAGAGGTTTATTCACCCATGCAAGTCACACTTTATCAAATGAAGCTATTTTTAATACAAGTCACACTTTTTGGGAGATGTTTTAATTTTCCAGTGGGAATTTTGGTAGTGGCAGGCAGGCGGGAATTTCTTACTTGCCTTGCAGGGTAACAATTCCCATTATGGAAGTCAAATAGCTTAAGTTGAAGAGGATATTTTTGGAGCTGCAGTGCAGGGTAGAAATTCCCATCAAAGTTGACTTCTTATTTTTAGAAATCACCCTTGCCAAAAAGTGTGACCCACCTTGGCATTGAACAATGAATTTAAAGATATTTATTTCTGGAATTTTCACCTAATTTTGGCGCCATGAATGGATGAAAAGTCAAAGTAAGAACACAAGCCAAAGACAACTGAAGGATGCACGTTATAAATAAATAAAATAATTTTATTTAAAAGAAACCAACAACATGTATAGTTGGGTGCATAATTTGGGTGAATCGACATGATTATTTGATAATTAAATTGCCAGGAATAGGAAGGGCAATTTTTTTTTATTATGGATAAATAGTTTTTTGAAAGGGACTATACCCTTGTACAAGAGGGCCAAAAATCTAGAATAAAACAATGAAAGCACAATAAAAAGATCAAAATCTAGATAGAACACAAACATCCAGAAGCAGGAAAAGACCTGCCCAGAAAAAAACCAAACCAACAACAGATTAGCTAAGAAACAACTGATGCGTAGCAAACAAACTGCAATGCCAAACCAATAGAGCAAACTGCAGCGAAACATCAACTTCACCACAAAAAGAAAACAACAATCATATAGGTGGAGAACCGATATTCTTTTTAATAGGTTTCTTCATTTTTTGTACCATTTTCCAACCCTCCGAGACCTCCTCAACATGAAGATCTACTTCGATAGAATTAATCAGTAGAAAAGCATTTTTTTTCGTTAAATATGAAGGAAGGGTATTTTCCTTTTCTGCCATGCTATCAGCTGGAACAATTGATTTCTTATTGTCAACCACTATTATTTCTGAGATAGGAGTTTCCAAAACTGATTCAGAGTCATCGTCAGAATCAACGTTTGAAAGATCCTCCTTAGCATCTATAACCAAATGTTCTGGTAGAGCATCTTTCCACCAATTTTTTCTTTCAGTGTGCTTTGTTATCCCACAATTGGCAGCAGTGTGTCCTAATCCGAAGTACTTTCTACATTTGAAGACATTTGAAGGGTATACCTTTGTAATCTAATGGTTGTGACCAAGTTTTGATTTGAACTTTAAGATATATACTTGCAGGGAGGTTTTTAGAGGTATCCAATTCAACTAAGATCCTAGCATAGGTAGTGTGGGTATAACCTATGGTTTGAGAATCAATGTAAATAGTATGTACCAAGGCATTTCCAATGGAGACCAAGCATTCACTTGACCAAAATTGTAAGGGTAGATGGGGTAATCTGATCCATACAGGTTTACAAGAGAAGGATTCAGTGAGTGGATTAAAAGAGGGAAACCATGGTTTTATAATGAGGTAGCGTGATTGACAAACCCATAGTTTGGACTCTATGATTTCCTTTTCATGTATTGAAGAGAAAACTACAATAAAAATGTTAGGAAATATTTAGTGCACTCCACGGTTGATAATATAACAGTAATATTATAATGTAATTTGGTGACATTATTGTTATGTAACAATAATGTATATTAGGAGTTTGTTGTGTACGTGAGTTTACAGATATTTATGGAGGAGTGGTTGTAGCCACCTCCTTGATTATAGGAGAAGTTCTCCTATATAATTTTATTGTTCATATGATATAATTGAGGATTATTATTGTCTTTCGAGAAGCTGAATAGAACTAAGTATTTTTCTATATTCTGTTGTGTATTCTGAACCAAATTCAAGATTTGGTATCAGAGCGATGGAATCCTGAGTTAATGTAGGGGGCAGAGTCATTGTAATTTTTGATAGCCCCAACCGATGAGAGTTTATTTTTAAAAGAGAACTGGACTATAGCATATTGTGTGTTTTGTTGCTAGTTCTGGCGTTGTCTATTTTTTTTCTAACCTGCATGTACTACGTCCCCCCTTTATTGTTGGTGCATTCATCCATTTTCCCACAGATTAGCAAAAATTAGGAGACTCAGCTAAATGTCTTGAAAGTGAAGAAACCTTTGTGTATGTAGTCCTTGCAATTGTAACGTGTGGAGGATTTTGTTCATGTGAGCTTGCTCTAGGAGGATATTTGTAGAATTTCGAATTGTTTTGTGAATTGTGTTTGGAGTCTAAGGTGTAAAACTAGATCTCTTCTCTGACATATCCAGTTAGAGTGGATTTATTGTGTGCCAGTCGATTCTTATGTGAAGACTCCACCAAATCTATTTTAAATCTGTGCATGCCATAGCCTGTTCTAAGCTCGCATAATATTCTCCCATGCGCCATTGGATCACAATTCTTTCAGACTCAACGTGGATCATCAGCTTTCGTCTCAGCAATAGTGGGGAGCTATTTCCGTAGGATCTACAGGAAAACAAGTGGAGGAAATTTTGTTTAACCAATTTGTAGATTGGATATTGCGCCCCACACTGCCAAAGGTGCAAATCAGAGGAGATAAAATATTGGATTGAAGCATGGACTATTTGCATGACAGGTGCCCTCCAAACTCGCCACTTGTCTCCTCCAAGCTCGCAGTCAAATGAAGGTCTATGTTTTAATTTATTGTAAATGCCCATTAGTTTAATAGTATTTTTTAAAATCTGGAGTCTTGTTATAGTCGTAATTGTCTTTTAGTCTATTCATTAAAAATTAGCATGTCATTGGTGTTTTATTTATATAGTGTTCCTAAGTCCATGTTCAGGTATACAATATTTGATGTTTAAAATAGTCATTTCCCGTGAAGTTTATCAAAGTAAAAAAAATCTTTGAGTGTTTATTTTTATAGTTCGTAATTAAAATAGTCATTTCCCGTGAAGTTCATCAAAGTAAAAAAAATCTTTGAGTGTTTATTTTTATAGTTCGTAAAAAGTAATTAAATATTACTTTTTATTCTATAGGTATAATTTTAGTGTTTGTGTATTTCGTCGTCAACATTGTTAAATTATGTTTAGTTAATGTTAAATAGGTGATTTTAGGATTATTGTCTTGTCAAGTGTTAAAGTCATGTTATTGTAAAAAGTCCAAAAAATAAAATAAAAAATTACCTTACAGACGCATTTTCGGTGTTACCCGACGTCTGGAAATAAAGTATTTCACATTACGGGAAGGAAGAAAAGAATAATCTCAATGTGGAAACAGAGCTTCATATCCAAATCCAGCTGATCTAGCAGCATGAAAATGGAGGATGGAGGCATCGGAGGCTGGAGGTCAGACAGCGACCTCTCGTCAGTCACCAACAACGGGGCCGCACAGAATGATTTGGTGGCACAGGTGTGCAGTGTGAGTACTTGTTTTTTGAGTTTTGCAGAGTTCCAGATTCAGTTGTGTGGTGTGAATTTCAGCTTGGTGTGATTCTTTTTCAGAGTTCCTGTTTTGTTTGGTATTTGATGGATGTTGGAAAGAAAGTTGTGTTGGAGCACAGATGACTGTCAGTGATCCTCTGACTGACTTGGTCCTCTGACTACCGTACTTCATTGGAAGATGGTCAGCTAGGAGAATACATTCACTAGCATTAGTGACCATGTGCAGCAAGACCTAACTAGCAAGATCCATTAAGGAGTATGTTCTTCGATGCAGTCTGCTTCTCAGTATCTATATGAGTGGAATTTCACATTGTGGGGGGGAATACATACCAATGTTCCATTCCCATTCTGCACCCAAAATGACTTAGTCAAGGAAAGCTTCCAGTGGCAGTGGCGGTTTTCTATGTTGTTCGAGATCGAGTGGCAGCGATCAATGACAGAGACTACAATTAAGAACATTATGATTCTTATAGGAAGTAATGTGAAATTGTTTCAGTATATCTTCTATTGTCCTGTTTTGAGATATGCATGTTGTGTTTCCTACATAATTCCCTGATGTATAAGCATAGTGGTGAACAATAGCACCATAGTAAGTTAGTTCATGGATCTTGAAAGGGTTTGTGGGAGAATCTAGAAAACCACACGAGGTGGACAGTTGATGAGGTTCCTGTCACGTCAAGGTTTGTGGTAAGCTTGTTTAAAACCATGGAAGGAGCGAGCCTTTCTTTTGGATCAAGGTCATGAGTCACAGAGTTGGACATGCCACAAGGGTGAGCATATTGCAGTTGAGAGTGTGGATGTTTTTCTACCATGTAAACACTAAGGGGGGAATGTTAGGAAATATAGTGTTTACATTATATTGGCTCATAATATAATAGTTGGTATATTGGGTTGTTTACATGAGGTTGTAACAACTCACGTAAATAGGTGTATTGGTTGAGTAAGTTTCCTAGTTTATAGGAAACTCTCTCCCTATTTATTTGAGAATCCCGTATGTATTGAATATGAAGAATTAATAATATATTTTGTGTTCGTACTATGTAATTCCTGTACCAAATTCAATACTTTTCAGTGTTTGTATTTACCTAGGAGATCATCAACATAGTATTCTACAATTTTATGGATGAGGTCATGAAAGATGTAGGTCATAACACATTAATAAGTAGATCCTGCATTTTTCAGGCCAAAGGGCATTACTCTAAAGCAGAATGTTCCCCATGGGGTGATAAAGGATGTCTTATGTTGATATTTTGGTGCAATGAGGATTTGATTGTAATTAGAGAAACCATCTATACGAGACAACATCTCGTGGCTTGTTGTTAGATTGATGATCTCATCGATGTTGGGTAGGGAAAATCATCTTTTGAGAAAGTGAGGTTAAAGTCTTGAAAGTCTATACAGATGCAAATTTTTCCAGTATCTTTAGTGATAGGCATAATGTTAGAAACCCATTGTGTATAATCAATATGTAGTATGAAGTTGGCTGAAATAATTCGTTGAAGTTATTCTTTGACTAATAGTGTGATGTGAGGATGCATCCTACGAAGTTTTTGCTTCACCAGTTTAACATCTAGAATGGTGATGATATTATGGATGACAATGTTAGGGTCTATTCCATGCATATCATTATAAGACCATGTGAAAGCTTGATTATGTTTGGATAAGAAGGCGCTGAATTTTTGGAGCTCATGGGGGCATAAAGCTTGACCGATCTTAACAATGTGTGGTTCCTGTAATGTGTTGATATTAACATCGGTAGTTAATTAATTGAAAAGTGTGGATGTGTCAAAGCGAAAGGTTTTTTGAAGATAGCTATCCTCAATTCCCATATAAGTAACTGATAACATTGTCTTCATGAAAATCGAGAACGTCGATAGTGGGAGCATCTTCGCCTATCATGTGAGGTAGAGTCAAGGGGAGATTTTCTCTCTTTCCATTGACTTGATAGGTTAGTGTTTCTAATGTGATTGTATTGATTAAAAAAATTATAATGAATGGATAGAATATCGTCATTGTCAGAGGGTACATCTAAAAATTTTGATGGGTGTGGTTTTGATTCAAATCTTTGTGGCATCAGGTTTGAAGATAGTACTTTGAAATTGATGCCATACTTTTTGTGAGGCTTCCTCAAGTCTTCAAAGGGAAAGTTGTGCAAAAAAAATTCAAACCTGTCAAGACCAAAGCCTTTCCAAGTGCAAAGGTGGAGGTAGGTTTAGGAAAATTGTGGTTTGTCTAGGAAGGAAAATTTTGATGATATTTGTTGAGCGTGAGGTTGACTTTCAAGATGGGAAGATGGATGATACATGCCTCTGTACACAATTTGTGTTTGGAGGAAAGGAGGACCAAAGTAAATGATATTTCCTAGGTTAGGCTCATAGAGTGTTTCTTTTGTCAAGTCTTCCATATGTTTTATAAGTATGGAGTGCATTGAGAGTTAGAAGATGATACTCCCCCAATGAAAGACGTTGTATGGCATCTTCGAAGGAGTGATCATCTGGTAGCTTGAATGAGGAGATAGAATAGATTGTAGAGGCATAATTTAAAGATGTGGGGTTTTGTAAGGGAACCAACACATTATTGGGTTTGTAGGTCATGTGACATGATTTTAATGCATTTAGATCAGTGAGACCCATAAAATTTTTACCCTCGTGTTCACATTTTATACATCGATGCAATGTGGATGGGATACAACACATAACACGTATTTAGGGATGACTTAGTAGTATGATATAATGGAACTCTGTTTCTACAATATATAAGATCTCATGAAGGATTTTAACACCTATTTTAATAGGTAATATGATTGAGCCTAATGTGGGGTCGATAGTGTTGTTAAAGGCGCAGAGCACAGTAGGTGATTAAGAAACTATAGTGTTGGGTAACTGAAGTTGTTTAAAGGCATGAGATGAGATGATACTGATGCTAGCACCATTATCAATCATAACCCTTTTAACTAGAGTGTCGTTGATTTGGTAGTGAAGAAGAGGGGGAGATTATGATCCTCGAGTTTTAGTGATGTAATCTCAAAAATCATCAAACACGATGGCTACGGTCATTTTTAAGGCACCAACAAGGTTGGAAAATGATTGGGGCTCATCCCATGGTACCAAGATGGCTTGAAGGGATTCGATCATGGCTTGTTGATGTTGTGGGAAATTTTGGATGAGTTCATAAAGGTACATTTTAACAAGTGCTCGGTGTAATTATTTAAGAACAATGTTCTGTATGGAGGTTTTGGATTGCGTATGAGGTGCGGAAAGGATGGAAATATTGGATTTTGAATATGATGGATCAAATGATCCAGGAGGAGCGGTGGAGATAAAAACTTTAGGTCTATCTTGATTGAGGAAGCTTTCAAATCCTGAGTCCATGCTCTTGTGGTTATATTGACAACATCAATCTAGAAGAGAGGGGATTTACTATAAGAATCCTTTTTTTACTAGATATGACGTCAAATTATGATTTAGAATACTATGTTTAGAGGTTTTAAAAGTAGGTTTGATTTGATGTTTGTATTTGGTTATGTAGAGATTAGTAGGTGGATTATGATGATTTTTGTTTGTTGGGAGAAGTCCTTTTCTAGCGAGACTTCTGATTATGACATGGAGGACTTTCCAGTCCTCTGTGTAGTGTCATGGTATTTTATGATAAGATAAAAATGCCTCATACTCATACTAGGAAGGTTTCCACCCCTGAGGATCATAGAACTTGATAAGTGGTAATGTTATGATTGATGATTGTATGATTTTTTGAAGGATTTTAGTATAATATCCCGATGTGGTTGATTGAGATGAGGACGAGGATGATATATGTTGGATATATTTTGATGGTTTAGAGGTATGAGATACTTGAGTCATATCATTAGATGAGAGGGGATAGAGATGCTCTTCAGTAAAACATTGGTGGCTGCTAGACGATTGAGGAAAGATCTTTTGCGGTTTTGGTTAACACCTCAAACTGATTGTTGACAAAGGGGTATAGCTTGGATGAAGCTTTGATGAATTAGATCACAGGTAACTTTACCACAGGAGACTCCAACAAAAGAAATCACGAATGTGAAAGTAGCAAAAGGTCGAAGAAGCTTAAAGTTCACAAGATGTCTCACGTGCATGAGAAGGCCAAATCTACAGCTATCACGCTAGTTCCAGCTTCTCTAGCATCAACTCATAACACTTCAACAACCTCAGAACCCCAGAGAGATCTTTTCATTCCTCCATTGACATCATTTGTATGTTTTCCTCAACCACTCAGATCTTCACCTCTCCCTACGAAGAAGTTAAAAGCACAGATGACAGAGTTTGAAAAAACATTGTCTTTAGATAATTCAGAGGGGGTGGCAATCACAACATTGTGGAAAATTCGGATAGAGAAGAATCAAAGCATGAGATGGTGGTGAACTCAGTGACTTCTCATTTCCCGAGAAGAAAATTTTCATCACGGTTGGCTTTGCAGACAATCTCAGAAGCCAGAGAGGAGATCACCCTGGAGGAACACGACTTTCAGTTACTCTTGAGTTTGGGTGGAAGAGATAGAAGACCTAAACTTGCCAAAATAACTTCTAGGTTGATTATCGAAGAATCAAGATAGAAGTTCACTGAGTTATCAGTTCCAACAGAAGGAAAGCACAAGGGATAGCTCACGACAGCTGATATAGCATTGAATAAAGTGCAAATGGGTCAAACTACCACAGAAGGATTAAAACAAGATACACAGACACTAATGAACACTTTATTCCTTAAGCTTGACAAAGAGAAGGCTGAGAAATCCAAGCTTCCAAAATAGGTTTCCCAGCTATGTGAGATCATTGCTAAGGTTGCCAAACCTTCCTCTCAGCCAATTCTAACACATGAGCAGGTGAGTAATCATCTAATTAAAGAGGTGGAAGATGCAGGTGACCAGGTCAAAGTTATTGCTCATTGGAAAGAGTAAATCATTCACAAAGCTTCAGAGCAGTTCGAAAGAATACCAGCCGAATTGAAGAATATGCATAGGGTAGTATCTTAGCTAAAGGAACTAATGACACAGATAGAAGATGAGAACATAGTTGCTGACAGTCATATTGATACTTTAACTAAGATACACTCGTTACTAGAGGATGTGCTAATCGCAGAGCAGATTGTACCTGGTGGATTGATGGAAAGGGGAAACAGTTAGAAATTTCAGTTTCTTTCCACGTAGAGATCCTCAAGCTTAAGCTAAAAAGGATGTAGTTGCTGGAAAAGAAGACAGGAGAAGTGTTAGAGAGCATCCCAGTTGAATTACCTGCTTCCCATGATGAATTTATTTTGGTTGTGCAGAAAGAAATTGAGGAAGCCACCATACCTTTCATGATGGATTCAATTGGAAGACTCATAAAACTTCAGGAAGATGTTGAGCGATATGGGCATGGTTTAGAGAAGGTAAATGCTAATATTGTTGCTTTGTCTAGAGGGTTGTTGCAGTTTAGAACCGAGAGAGAGGATATTGTTAAAACAGATGGGAAGATGTTGAATTGCATGTTTGACAAGTATATTCAATATCAGAACAAAAAGAAAGCATAGGTTTTACAGCTGGCATATCTTCTTTCCTCTTTTATTTCTTATGTTCTCGGATGAAAATGTAAGATTAAAGTTATTGGTTTAAAAACCATTACTCTAAGTTATTTGGAAGGATTCTTTAAGATAGGTGACAGATGTGCACAATTTTGGTTTAAACTCTTGATGCATGTTACTAAGAGAGGAGTTCTAGGAAGATGATTGCCAAATGTTCCATTTGCTACTTTTTCATGTTCTAGTTCAGTTTCAGTTTCCCATTTGTAATTTCCCCTCCACACACTATAAGTAGAGGAAGAACCTACAGGTTAAAGGATCATAATTTGTAATCAACATTCTGGTGTTCCAGACTTTGAGCTGAAACCCTTGATAGCTTTTTAAAAGTAGAGGAATAGAGAAGAGGTAGATTTCCAGAGAACTTTGTGTCAACGTGTATTAATTTCTTATTCCTTTTTAGATCTTTGCATGAACTTTGTGTTGTCTTAGATCTGGATCTGAAACTTTCCTTTGCTTCAAATTCTACATTTTAAGATCTATTTATTTCATCTATGTGCATGTGATCAACTATGTCAACTATTGGTTAGGTTGCACAACTCCTTTCCTTTCTTCTCACATTTAATTATTTCCCTTTCCTGCACATATTGCTTACAGGTGCTTACTTGCTGCAAAATTGCCTAGTTATGGTCCATGAGCTACGTAATTAAAGTAAAACCAATAGATAGATACTAGGAAATATAATTGACAAAATCTTACACGGGAGCCTCACCAGTAAATGAGGGAGATTTATCTCATGACTGCCTAGGTTTTCAACTGTGTAGAAAATCTAGCCAACAGTTCACTAATTATTTGTATAGATTAGATGTAGAGGATATCAATACGTTAAGCTGCAGAGGTAAAAAAATATGCATATAAGGTTGAGCTTAAGGGCAACCTAAAACAAAGAATAACATACATTAACATAAGTGCTCAATAACATAGAATAACAGACAAAACCTTATCTCGATTTGTCTTCCATTTTCAAATATTAACCTACAAAGATTTGAAAAAGCAAGAACAATATTTTAGATAAAATCAAATTTATGTATGTTGGAGGAGAAATATACAACTAAAATCTTGTGAAATTGCCATGAAAACAATGATGCAAAACTTCAGAAAATAGAGAGGCAACCATAGGGATTTGCAAATTTTGTGTAAAATTCTAGTCAGTAATTGCGTCAAATGACATCTAGGATTTACTAAAGATCAATACCATAGTTGTTTCAACTTTAAGTTGAGATGCTGATAAATATCTACCATACAAAAACAAAATTCCTATTTTACTGGCATAATCTTGCCAAGCCATTCCTGATTAGCTTAACACTAGATTGAGGAAGCCAAATTTGTTTATAATTTTCTCGCATAATATTGACAAACCATTATTGATTCAGGAAGTAAAACCTGTTAAACATACAAAGGCAGACAATAATAACATATCGCTAAACCTCTGCTGAAATACTCAAAATCTGTAACAACAGAGAGATGTTGCTAGGCTCCAACAATTTGCGAGAAAACAAATCCTACAAAACGATAAATACACATTCAACATGCATAAATATATACCCTGCAACATGCAAGTGCTAAATAGACCTTGCATTCATGCAAGTGCTAAAAAGGGAAAAACTAAAAATAACAAAACTGCTAAAAACAACAAAAACGTCAAAACCCCTGTCAAAAACGTCAAAATGGCCGTCAAATTTAATCACGTGGAAAAAGCATCAAAACACCCGTCAAATTCAGGGCAGTGGCATGAACGACCACAGACCCTTTACCATAGGGGGAACACCTTCGTCGTAAATATTTGATATTAGTAGCTATGATACCAGTGTATTCACATATTTATTAATTATTGAGATTATGTGTAATTAACTAATATGGTATTAATTTATTTGTATGTTTATATTATATAGTTATATACGAGTGTATAAGTATTTATTAATTGTGGATGTGAGTTTAAGTTAACTAATAATTGTTATGGTATTAATGTATTTATAAATTTATGTCATAAAGTTTTGAGGTGATTAAAAAAAAAATGTCCCAATAACACCATTAACAATATTTATTTGATTTTCTTATTTCAAACTTCAGAAATTTAATGTAATATAATAACATTTGATTAAATAGCAAGTTTGAAATTTAATAGAGCGGACCGAAATAATGTTGGTTGGGAGAAAAACCTTCCGGTGTGTTTGAAATATACCAGAAAAGGTAATGCTAGCCGTTGGACATAGATAGTATAAAATTTCAAATAGGTGAAATAAGAGGGAAAGGAAAAGGTCAAAGGAGCCTTCTAAGCAACGGATACCTACTCCTCTCTTCTGAATCATTTGGAAGAGCAGAAAACAATCAACATGTTAGCTAGAAGTATATTGACAGATGAAGAAACAAGAGTGGATGCCGAATTGGGTTACCCCAGAGGATACGCCAAACTCTGTAGGAATGCCCATATTCATATGCAGGGCCTCATCACACCCTACACTGAGGGGCCTCCCCAGAGATTTCTGCCATATGCAGCACAACCTGAAGATGTAAGTCTATTCTCTTTTCCCATATTTTTTAGAACCCTAATTTTGGATAATTCGTTCTGGATTTCCCACAAATTTATTCGCCGTCTAGTCTGAGTGTGGAAGATAGAGAAGATCTCCGAGAGGGAATAAGCACCCATCGATCCCCATGACCAGGGGTTTACACCTACTTACAGGAGAAATCATTACAGCCCTGTAAATCGTAAAAGTCCTATAGTCTCACTTCTCGGTACCAGACAAAAGTCTGGACTACCCAATTGGGCATTTACTCAATGCGTTATCTTCTACAATTAGTTTTCAGACTTTGGTGGAGCTAAGCTTATTTTGTAAGAAAGATAGATTTTGTTGATCTAGTGAGGCAGAGAAAAAAACTCAACCGAATTGGTTATTTCTGTAGATTGCCAAAATAAAGGAGTTCAATCAGCTGTTCCCCATCATTGAATCAGAAGAGAGGGACCCTTCAAGCGCAAGAAGATTTGCAGATTCTCTTTGGCAGCAACTTGATCATTTGGGGTTAGTTAGCCCATTCCCATTTTTCGAATCTAAAATATATTATATACAATTCATCTAATTGAAGGACCTAAGGGACCTCTTGTTAATTATTGGAGATATCCAAGATGTTCCCTGTAGGATTTGAACTGTTGTTAATCTTGTGACTTTCATTTCTTTATATCACTTGAAACAGGGCTCTTGGGGTTAAGTATTTGTTTTTTGTTTTGAAGGTATTTTCTTTAAATGAGGAAGGGGTTTGATTAAAAGGGTTGCTTTTTGGGGTTTTGCAGAAATGCAGGATTTGATCCTGCTTTGTTTAGAATAGATCCTTATGGTAATGTTTTGTACAAAAATGCGGACCCTGCTTCCCCACTTGCTTGGGAGGTTGATCACTGGTTTCCTCATTCAAGTATGTACTTTATACGCTACAAGCTTTTGAGAAATTTCAAACAAATTTGGTGCACGCATTTAGGGTTTGATACAAAGATCTTGTTTATTTGCAGGAGGGGGGAAAACAGTGTCCAGCAATTTGAGATTGGTCCAATGGCAAGTGAATCAGAGGAAGCAAAACAAACTGGAATTCCTTGTTCCATGGTGGGACCTGCAGCTCGGAGTTACAGTTAATCAGTTTTTGTCAATTTTTTTATCAAAAAATTCAGATTTCAGGTACTGAATCTAGAACCTTAAATGAAAATCTGGAAGAAAGTAAAAAAATAGCTGTCTAAGCAGTGAATGAGATTCGTTAACAATTAAATTGATATTGAAACATTCTTAATTTGGATCACGAGGATTCAACCCTGTTTTAACATTGATGAGGGGATGCATTAAACAAGATGATTGTTGGGGCAGGCAGAGGGCATTTTCTTTGCTCTTTTTTGCTGGGGAGAATGAACCATTCACAGAACATCTGGTGGCAGACTGTCATTCCTGGCCTCAGCATTTTCGAGAGAGGAAGAGTCAAATTGGGCTTGCTCCAGCTGCCATAGTTAGGATACATAAACAAGCAAATGATATGTTGAAGCCTCGAAATGCTGACCTATCTATATATCCTGCCTGGCCTGTAGCACCTGGTAAATTTATCTTCAACTCACCTTAAGAGTATTTTAGACTTAGTCTTTTAGTTCATTTTGGAAGGTATTATGATAGTCTTGTTTCTAAAAAGCAGTCAAATTTATGGAAAAAGGTACACCCGGTAGAAGAAGATGGACAGTAGAAGAAGAAGAGGCTCTCCGTCGTGCAATTCAAAGATTTGGACCCGGTAATTGGAAAGAAATAAAGGAAAACGAGCCATTATTTAGGAACAAATCTACAGTGCAAATCAAAGATAAGGTCAGTCTTCCCTTTACAGACTCACAAATCATAGCTTCAGGATGATAGTAAAGGTATCTAAAATATTGTTGGTTATTGAAATGCATGAAATGGAAAACCTAATATATGAGTCCAGGGAAAACTAACACAGGAGTCCAGGTTAGTCATATTTTGTTCAGATGCCTGAAAACTTTTAATGTGGAAATATTCAGTATCGACTAGTGAAAGGAGACTGGGAGTTAGAGAAGGAGAATAAAGGAGCACATCTACCTGATAAGGAGTTTATTTTGTCCACTGCAATTCAGAAAGAGTCCAGGTTAAAGAAGATAAGAGAGGATGATATTCGAGTAAAGGCAGAAGAAATCGCCCAACTAAATAAAGAGCTGAAAGATCTGCGGGAACAAAATGAGACAGAACGTCTAGCATTGGAAGACCTTGAATCTGTATTGATAAAGAACAGGAGAAGAATGGAGAAACAGAGGCGGTGGTCTGAAGCACAATCCTCATATAAGATGTGTTTGGAGAATATGATAAGAGATGCTATGCACCAGTACGTTTATTCAGTTATTTTCTGTATTTATTTTTCTGTAATGAATAACAAAGCAATCATGGTCAATGGAGCTTATTATACTCAAGCTTGAATGATGTTTTGAACAGGAGTGTTGTGTATAAAGAGCAAGGAAGGTTGAATCAAACTGCCTGCAATGCACTCATGGCAAGGCTGGAAACACAAAAGGCTGCTTGTGATGCTTCTGAGATGGAACTTCTCAAGAGATTGAAGCAAAGAGAAAATCTGGAGACACTCCTTAACCCACATTCAGATCATATTAGGAAAAGGCTTCATGAAAATGGCACTGCAAGTAGCCCTAAGAAAAATATCGAATTGAAGTTGGAGGAAACACAGACTTTCTGTCACCAAGCTACTCACTGTGCCGATTTTTTTGTCATAGCTGCAGACGGTATCAAGGAGGAGGTAGATACATTTGGGACCAAAGAAAGCTCCCTCCCTCCTTTTCAGGGCAAGGAGGAATCCCCTAAAATCTTGCAGGAGTTGATTTTATTCCCAGAAGGAAAACAAGCAGAGAGTAAGTCTAATATGTGCCCAGTTGCTCAAAAAGATCATTGTAAGGAAGAGATGGATATAGCTAAGGCAGAAGTTCAGCCAGCTATATCCATAAAAAGCCTAGCCATGACAGAAGCAACTAAGGGAAAACAGAGGCTTTCAGAAGCAGAGCAGAGTGACTTGGACGTTTTGTTTGTTGGATATGAGTATGAAGGGGCTAGAGCAAGAGCTAGAGAAGATGAATCAGTTGGAGAGAATATGACCTTTGCCACAACATTAGACTTTATGCATTCCAACTTTGAAGGTTGGTCGAAGGGGGACTGTGCATCAAGAATAGGAGAGAACGATGAATTGAATAAACATTACAAGTTAGTGGAAGAAGATCGAGATTGTAAACCTGTGGAAGATGGTTTCGTTGATGGATTAGAAGTGCAAAGAAAAGCAGATGCAGCCATAGCAGATGTGATTTCTGAGGAAGGAAAGGAAGAAGATGACATGATAAAAAGGGACGGCAAATCCAATTTAGACAAATGGTTGCAAATGTTGCTTTTGAATCCTCAGGAAAAAGAGGACTCAGAGCCAGAGAATAGCAACCTTCCACCAATTCGTGATAATTTCAGCGCAACTCAAGTTTTTGAGACCAATAATATGTTGGGAGGACTGACGAGGAATCTCAGCTATAGACAACAAATACCCCTTCACAAAGAGACCCCCATCTTTGAAGGTTCCGACAAGAAAGAGTACGTAACACAACAAAATCCAAGATTTACAACTACGAGTGTTCTAATGGTGGCAGGAACTTCACAGCTTCCATGTTGTGAAAAGCAAGTGGCGGATAGTTTAGACCTTGCAGAAAAGTTCGAATCCCTTCAATTGGCTTTTGATGTTAAGGATAATGAAGAGCCACAAACTAAACTAGATGTTACATCTGGCACAGGTATGGGGCTTCTGCTTGAAGGAAATGGAAAGATAATTATTGAAAATCAAGGTGTAGAAATAGAAAATGAGATTAGAGCAAGCACTACGACACACGCAGTGGGCAATAGTGAAGGTGTAACGTTTGATGTTGGAACTGAAGTTCAGTGTGTGCAGGCAAAGCTACATAATTTTGATCAACTGAAAGATGCTCAAACTGTAACAGATATGCCTCTGAAAGGCGATCCTCGCTACACATCAGAAATTAGAGAATCAGAAGGAATGATTATAAGCAGCGACAATAGAGACAATTCAATTAACTTCAAAGCTTCGGAATCCATATTAAAGAGAAGTGACAGTATTGGATATTTATCCAGTGCATATTCTACCTCTTCATTGTGGGGTATGCAGTGCAAAGAGGGACAATCCAAAGGAAGGGATATTGTGGTCCAGAGAGAAGGAGAGGGTAAATTGAAAGGAGCCAAATGTACAGAAGAAGATGGTCAGCAAGGACTGACACTGCTAAAGAGTGGACTGAGTGCATCCATCAAGACATGTACACACATGTGGAAAAAGGCTGTTAAAAGATTAGAGGGAGTGACGGTTGGGACAGATCAGAACAGAAGTGATTAATTCCCTTGGCATTCTGCATTCTGCTTCTTATTTCTGTAGGAGTAGAGATAGATCAGATCATTCAACCGATCAAATAAATCTTTTTCTTTGTTTTCTTTGAATACAAGGTTCATTTATCATTGAAATCCTTTACATAAGTTGTGAAGTATATAAAGATAAAGTCTGTATTAATCAGTTCAGAGCTGATAGCTTCATTTTAGCCATTTTGAAATGTAATCATTATATTGAATATAATTGCAAAACTATGTATACTGATTGTCAAAAAGAATGGTAGACTTTTCATTGTATATTTGCATTTTCAAGATTCATGTCTTATCAAAATGTGCGTAGATTGTGTGAAAATAATTAATATAGTAGTTGGATTCTAACTCAAGACTTTTAGTTTTTATCCAGAAAATAGAGATTCTGAAGATTGTTGATAGTATGTAGTTAGGAAGATCATTTGAATTTAATATGATTCTTGATTCTTCGGAGAGATCAAAGGTTGTTGGGCTGATTATACTGCATTGATGAACAATTTTAAAAAGTGAGAAAGCCTCCACTCCTAACATCCAAGGTGGAGAATGTAACGCTAAATTGTTCAGTTGCATGCTGGAGCTGCAAAGAAGATTAGAAATTTGATACACTCATCTCCTGACCCAGTTTGCTGAAGATCCTTTTGGATATTTACCTCTAGTGTATGCTAAATTTGAGCAGAGGATGTCATGTGGAGATCACAGAAATTAATGGGGTGGCTTAGTTGAGAATTTTTTTTCTACTGAGGTAGGCCCATTCTCTAGTCAATGTGTTATTTATTTTTCAAGTACAGGTAACTTATTGTGATTGGATTAATTATGCTCCCTTCAGACAGACAGAATAGTTGACTAGATCATTCATTACAGGTTATTTCAAGGTAATTATTCTTTTTGATTAAAAACTATATATCAAAGATAAAGATAGAGACAGATTACATATTTTTAGGAGCATTTGTACTATCAGATTTTCAAAGTGCACACGTGATAAAGGTTATGTCAATTGCAAGAGTGTGGACATTGAAAGCCGCTCCCTGCCTCCCGGTGAATTGCAAGACTCTGGACAGGCTCGATCATATCAAGCATCCATATGTTGTTGCAAAATTCTATGCTTAATCCAGTATCTATAATTGTAGTCTGCAAAAACGTCCTAAGACTACAACAAGAATGACTATACTTCAACAATATCATCACCATATCATAAGGAAAAATATGTTAATTCTAATTTATGGTTCATTCATGATGCAGGAGCATCCTCAACAAGGAAGTGATCTTGCATCAATAGAACAAAATAGGAGTAGCAAATTAGGCCAGTCCATCTCAGAAGACTTTCAAAAGTATTAAAAGCACTCCTTGATCTCATCCAATGGAAAATACTACTCATTACTGAAGACTAGGATGCCTCAACAGTCAAAAGGATTATTTGTTAAAATATAGAGCATTATATAGCATGTAATGCAGTTATGTAGTTGTTCGGTCGGTAACTGTTCAACCAATCCGTAACTACCTCTTCTCATAATAAATTCACTATGCCTGTGACATTTGAGCAGTGCAGTTTGCCTTCTCTGTATTCTTTGTTCTCTTTGCATATGCTAACATTGGTATCAGAGTGGTCAGTTCGCAGTTCGAAGAAGCCTTGTCAACAGGCACGAAACTGGAAGTTTGGGGAAACCCTAGTAGGGCACAAACTGAAGATGTTAGTTTGCCGCTTATTGTAGAAGATTCACAGAAAGGAGAAAATCCTAGCTTGTGTATGTGCAGAGTCGTGCAAAGGAAAACGTGACTCGGTTCAAAGACAATACAGTCAGTTATGCACAAAGTTGTGGTTCGAAGAGAAAGACATCAAACGTGGCAGAAACTGTTTAATCTTTTCCAGGCAAAGTCATGGGCAGCAAAGGGCAAAGTTGCAGTTCGACGAGGGCAAACACAGTCACATTTGGCAAATTGTGTGAAGGAAAGGGCACGAATCGTGGGCAACGAATACCTAGTTCATGGTGTCAACAACATGAGAATTGTGGGCAAAGTCGTAGTTTGCAGGAAAAATGTGACCAAAGCAGAGTTGTGTCTGTGCAAAATTGTGGCTCATGTTCGCTGGAAATTGTGGGCAACGGCAGAAGAACAGGTAGCCGTCTATTCTGGTGACAGGATCACAGGATGTATGCATGCATACATGGGCGGGGTGGGACCCACATTTTCATGCCTTAGATTTTTTTTTAAGTTTGTGGTATACACACATTTTGCGTATACCACAAACCTAAAAAAAATATGGGATTCAAACTCGTGACCTCCCAAATACTAGCAGTCAAGCTGTCAACCCGCCCAACACTTGCGACATGCCACACTTCTTTTTCAAACACATTTAAAAAAAAAAGCAACCCTGCGACACCTCATCCAAGGTGGCTCCCACCCTGCGCATGTATGCATGCATGTGGTATGGGGGCATCATGTGATCCTGTTGCCAGGATAGCCATAGGCGAAGAACAGTCCATGAATTAGAAAAACATGATTTAAATATCAAGGGTTCGAAGGCATATTGAATCTTATTTGGGCAAAATAATATTATTTCTTCAGCCACAAAGGTATTCATCCATGCTTAATAATATTTATTAATCCAAATATAGTTCAAGGGCAGTTCGAAGGTGCTTTACATGTGAGTAATTAATTTAATATTACTTGCTGGAATAATATATTATTTTATTGGTGTGGGCAAACTATTATTTTATTATTTCCGTTACTTAGGAATAATAAAATGGCAAATATTTCACACTTGACTTTGCTAGAGACACAAAAATTAATGGGTGCTAATTTTAATGTATGGAGCCATAAGATTTTAACACTTGCGGAGTTTCGTGATTGTGATAAAATAATCAATGGTAGTGAAAGTCGACTAGCGACGAACTTCATGGATTATGGCAAACGTCATAAGGAAGCGTTATTGCTTCTCAAGTTGTTGGTGTCGAATGACATGATATTGGAAGTGCGGAATGCTACTATGGCTAGCACATTGTGGGCCAGTCTGAGGGATAAATATTAGACGTCAGAAAAGAGTCGGGTTTTATACCTGAAGAATATGCTCTTTTTTGTAAAGTTACAAGAAGGTGGATCGTTGTTTGAGCACCTACTTTGGATGAAAGACCTCCGAGACCAGTTATCTTCCATCAACAAAAAGGTGGGCGACAATGATATGGCGGCTTTGGTTCTCAACAACTTACCTTCTTCGTATGAGTCATTTGTGGAGGGACTCCATTTAATGGCTGAAAGTCAAACACTCACGTTTGACAAGGTGAGTTCCTACTTGTTGCGAAAGGAGTGGAGACAAATTCAGGTAGAATCTAAGTGTGACAATTCAAAGAGTGCTCTTGTCAAGGTGAGTTCCTACATGTTGCGAAAGGAGTGGAGACAAATTCAGGCAGAATCTACTTGTGACAATTCAGAGAGTGCTCTTGTCACTCAGTCAAAGGGAAAGTGGAAATGTCATTCTAGTGAATCATCCACTCGGTATCAAGTCACATGCTATTACTGTCACAAGGTTGGGCACCTTGAGAAGGCGCTGACTATCCAAGCGACAAGATTGCATGGCACCCATGCATGGGCATTCATGCCTTAGTTTTTTTAGTGTGGTATACACACTGTGTATACCACAAAAGGGTGTGGGATTTGAACCCGCGACCTCATCTTTATAACTAGAAGGCCCAACCAAGTGTGTTGCATTGTGGCACAAACACATCCATGCAAAAAAATGCATATAATAAAATGACTCCCCAACTTTGTGTATACCACACTAGTGGGTCCCACACCTATGTATGTATGTAATGACATGCCCCCATGCGATCCTGTCGCCAGGATAGCCACGGGCCCTTAAGAAGGATGTCGGAAGCAGAAGTATGATCTTTCGTAGTAGAACAAAAAGCCATGTGATGAGGGACATGTGGCAGCAGTTGTAGAAGAACGAGATTCAGATGACGGGCATGCTCTTTATTGTCTTTCGACATGATGCTTGCATGACAGTGGTACTAGTTGCTAGATCATTGACTCTAGTGCGTCCGCACACTTTTCGTGTCGCAGGGACTGGTAATTTTCATTTACTACAAATATTTGTTTTGAATCATTAGTACTAACAGATGGTGAATCACTTATAGTAGAAGGGATAGGAGATATATGCATTGTATTAAATAAGGCTCATAAACTGCTGGTACAAAATGTTAGATATGTACCTTCTTTACAAAAGAATCTTCTATCTATTCGTCAATTAACTAAAAATCCCAATATTTTTGTGGATTTCTATGGGAGGAAGTGTGTTGTCTCTAATGTGAAACAGAGACGGATAATTGCCCTTGGTATTGGGGAAGGTGGTCAATATCGACTTGTTGATCCTGCTACGATCAACATGAATGCACATGTGGAGAAAAACTCCACCATACAGGATGTGCAAGAGGCTGTAATGCCTTGGGAGGAATCCATTCCTCACAAATTTGTTAACTTGGATACAGTCAACCTACATGCACCTATTATGGAGGGAGTATCCACTATACCAAATGTACGGGAGGCGGATATGCCTTGGGAGGATGGATTTTCTCATTCTGAAGAACAACTTGTTGTGGATGGAGACTCCACTATTCCAGATGCATTGACGGTGCATGGTGAGATGGCATGCCAAGCCACTCACTCAGAGGTACTTGCTCGAAGGATAGTAGAGCATGAACAATTTGCTCATTGTGTTGTGAAAGATCTTTCCCAACAGAGGGGATAGATGAGCAAATAGATGAGAAGAAGGCGGAGGTAGTTCTCACTCTTACCAGTACTGAGATGGTGATGGCTATTTCTCCTGCTGAGACGGAGACCACTGTTGAGACGAAGATCACTGCTGAGACGAAGATGGTTATTTCTCCTAACTCCTACTGCATCGATGGTCACATTTCTTATTGAGAAAGTTGGATGAGCACTACATGGTGCTGCAAGGACATGATTGAGGCGACTTCGATTGTAGGATAACCGTGTCTCTGTATAGACTTCAATAGGCTACACAAGACTGGAACAGATTTTTCAATCCAACTCTTCGAGGTTTTGATTTCAGCACTTTGGAGATGGGGCTGACACTCTCAGCCATTGGTGATTCATCATTGGTCAATGAATCACGTAACAAAGAACCAGTGGACCACTTGCCATATCCTTTGTTCACGCGACCGGATTTTTGTTTTGCGGTTCTTCTCCATTTGACAACTGCATCACAATCATTGACTGCTGATTTTGAAGTACAACCTATGGCATAGTGTGTAGATCTAATGACTAAATACACGGGCTTTAGGAAATTTGTAAAATTTCGGGACAAACTTGGTATTGTTTCCGGTTTAGTCATTAAGAGCATTATATAGCATGTAATGCAATTATGTAGTTGTTCGGTTGGTAACTGTTCAACCAATCTGTAACCACCTCTTCTCATAATAAATTCACTCTGCCTGTGACATTTGAGCAGTGCAGTTTTCCTTCTCTGTATTCTTTCATCTCTTTGCATATGCTAACATTATTTGAATTGTTCAACTCTCCCACTATTTTACTTGTGAAGCATTGGATACTTGTTCAACTCTCCCACTATATTTAATGTTGTTGGATTCCTTTTTGCTCTTTAGGTGATGGACAAAATTTCAAGTTTCATAACTTTTCAGCCTTTTTCCTTGCAGGCTCATAATAGCAAATTAATGAATGGAAATACCTTCAACCATTTGGAGAAGTCATTGCTGAAGAGCTATAGAGGCTTTCACAGGAAACTAAAGAGATTCCTTGCAGGTTTTCGAGTTTATAGGTGAATCAATCCAATCATGAGGAGAGAGATTCAAGTTGATTGTTACCCTTTTTAGAGCCGTTTTTCTTTGCATGGACATTTTTGATGGAAGTGATGTATAAAACTTCAGGGTCATTTCACGGGAAACTAAAGAGATTCCTTGCAGGTTTTCGAGTTTATAGGTGAATCAATCCAATCATGAGGAGAGAGATTCAAGTTGACTGTTACCCTTTTTAGAGCCGTTTTTCTCTGCATGGACATTTTTGATGGAAGTGATGTATAAAAATTTCAGGGTCATTTCAGGAAAGACAGATGGCACATTTTTTGCGGGTTTTTCGAATAGATGAAAGATACAGCTTCAGATTTTGCACGGAAACACTTCTGGGTGACTTATGAGTATATTTAATGCTGCAAAACATATAATTTCAGCATATTTTGTGTTTTTAGTATCCAACCGTTGAGGGACTGATCATTGTGGGATGTAATTTTCTTCATGAATGCTCATTGAACTCCTGTGTTGGGTGGGCAATAAATTATAAAACAACAAATACAACACTGGGGGTTGGGCCTTTTCTTTTTTGAGTTAGGACACCAAAAACAACATTAACGATATGGTATTTTAGATGGCAGAAATACAAAATGGTTTTCTTAGTGGTAATCAGATTTAGATATGTACTGTTAATGTGAGAGTTTAGCAGTACTGTTGAACTCCAAATAGTCTCTTTTATAAAGGAAACCATTAAAAATGTGTATGAGAACAGTTGCATGATTTTAATCAGCAGTTGTATTCAGAAGTTGTTTTCATATTAAGCTGAAGTTTGTATGTATGAAGGAGTTCTATTGTAACCAGCATGAACCATGAATGAAGACGTATGAATTGAGTTTTTGCATTCAGAACTTGATTATTAGCTTGATAAGAATATTGATGGTGTATAAGAGGGTTTGTTTGTTTAAAGTTTGTGATGCTTATATGAATTAGGTTGTTTGTTTGTTAATTAGTAAGTAAATAAATGGGCTGTGTTAAACTCTTGAGAGCATAGTAATTGTTGATAATTTTAAGTCAGGCTGCAAGGTTAAGGGGCTTGAATACATCAGAATGGTATCAAAGCAAATGTGTCCTGCCCAAGTAAATAGAGTGAGAAAATCCTCTAACAAGAGAGTTTTGGGTAGAAGGTGTGAGAGTTAAGAGAACAGAAAGAAAAGGTGTTCGGTACAAGGTGTGATATGTGCATAAAAAAGCCCGCCACTATTGTAAGTGGTTAGAGAACAGAAAGAAAAGAGAAACCTGTTCTCAACTGATAAAAGGTGGGCGGAGAGTAAGAAAATAAGAGAATGAGTGTGAGAGAAGAGCCATAGAAGAAATGGCTGAAAGGGGTATTTGTTCTAGGGTGTGGTATGTACATAAAAAAGCCCTCCACTATTGTAAGTGGTTAGAGAACAGAAAGAGAAGAGAAAACTGTTCCCAACCAGTAAAAGGTGGGTGGAGAGCAAGAAAATAAGAGGTTGAGTGTGAGAGAAGAGCCATAGAAGAAATGGCTAAAGAGGGTATTTGTTTTAGGATGTGGTACGTGCATAAAAAAGCTCTCCACTATTGTAAGTTGTTAGAGAACAGAAAGAGAAGAGAAACCTGTTCTCAACTGGTAAAAGGTGGGTGGAGAACAAGAAAATAAGAGGTTGAGTGTGAGAGACGAGCCATAGAAGAAATGGCTAAAAGGAGTATTTATTTTAGGAAGCTTGGTGCATTGTTGCACATAGCTGTGGTAGTGGCAGAGAGTGTTCAACAAGACACTAGGGCCAACATAATGAAAAGGTTGAATACTTTAAAGGAAATAATGAGGATAGGAAGACATAAACAGACATTAGAGCTGTCCATAACGTTGCATTGTTGTGCATAGCCCTTGTAGTGGTAGAGAGAGTACAACAAGACACCAATTCCAACATAACGCAAAAGTTGAATACTTTTGAGGAGAGAATGAGCTTAGGAGACATTAGCAGACATTGGAGCGGTCTACAAGGTTGAAGGCACCTCAGAGATTGTCAAAGAATCTTGCAAAGATGGAAGTGCATAAGAGAGAAGACCTGCATGTTATTACGGAAAAGTAGACATTAGAGCTGTCCACAACGTTGCATTGTTGTGCATAGCCCTTGTAGTGGTAGAGAGAGTACAACAAGACACCAATTCCAACATAATGCAAAATTTGAATACTTTGGAGGAAAGAATGAGGATAGGAAGACATAAGCAGACATTAGAGCTGTCCATGACGTTGCATTGTTGTGAATAGCCCTTGTAGTGGTAGAGAGAGTACAACAAGACACCAATTCCAACATAATGTAACATTTGAATACTTTTGAGGAGAGAATGAGCTTAGGAGACATGAGCAAACATTGGAGTGGTCTTCAAGGTTGAAGGCACCTCAGAGATTGTCAAAGAATCTTGCAAATATGGAAGTGCATAAGAGAGAAGACCTGGATGTTATTATGGAAAAGCAGACATTAGAGCTGTCCATAACGTTGCATTTTTGTGCATAGCCCTTATAGTGGTAGAGAGAGTACAACAAGACACCAATTCCAACATAATGCAAAAGTTGAATACTTTTGAGGAGAGAATGAGCTTAGGAGACGTGATCAGACATTGAAGCGGTCTACAAGGTTGAAGGCACCTCAGAGATTGTCAAAGAATCTTGCAAAGGTGGAAGTGCATAAGAGAGAAGACCTGCATGTTATTATGGAAAAGCAGGTCTGTCCATAAGGTTGCATTGTTGCGCATAGCCCTTGTAGTGGTAGATAGAGTACACCAAGACACTAAGTCCAACATAATGAAAAAGTTGAATACTTTGGAGGAGAGAATGAGCTTAGGAAGACATGAGCAGACGTCGGAGCAGTCTACAAGGTTGTAGGTGACACAAAGATTGTCAAAGAATCTTGCAAAGATGGAAGTGCATAAGAAAGAAGACCTGCATGTTGTTATTGTGGAAAAGCAGGTGATTTGTGTGGATATGCATGCTGAAATTGGTGCAGCAGTGGAAGCTGATGTTCAAAGTTTTGTACACGAGGACTTGTGAAATCCAAGAAGTCCCGGGAAAGAACTCCTTATACAAGGCATGCCTATAATGCGAAAGGAGGCGAAGAGAAAGAGACCATAGCTGAATGGTACAAGATATCAACATTGGGTTTACGAAAGCTAGAGGAGAGAAGAAGGTTGTCCACATGGACAACAATGAAAGAGAATTGCCATTCTGGAAATAAGAGTCTGCTAAGAGAAGCAGAAGAGGAAGGAGGAGAGGAGTGCTGTGAGCAGCTCATTGAAGTAGGAGACCCTTTGGAGGATGAAGGTGGAGTTAAGAGAAACATTTTGCCTTTGAAGACAAAGGATGCTAAAGAGAGCAAAGTGAGGGTGAAGGTAGAGTTAAGAGAAACATTTTGCCTTTGAAGACAAAGGAAGCTAAAGAGAGCAAAGTGAGGGTGAAGGTAGAGCTAAGAGAAACATTTTTCCTTTGAAGACAAAGGAAGCTAAAGATAGAAAAGCAAGGGGTTCCCTAGAAGAGAAAGAGCTGATGAGGAGAAGCAGAAAAGAGTTGCATGTTTCCTCGAAGGAAACAAAATAGGGTGAAAGTTTAGATATAGAGAGTATAGTGGACCAAGAGCTATAAAGAAAGGGAGAGAATGGCCTTTGAAGCTCAAGTTGTGAGAGAGGAGTTTCCATTGAAAGAGACTAAGAAGTAGGCCTTATTAGATAAGGTAAGAGAGCTGTTCAAGACAAAAGTGAAGGAAACAAGTGCAAAAGAAATGGAATAGTTAGATGAAGCCATGGAAGCAACCATAGAGGCAAAATGCACCTAGGAGTTAGAGGAACTTATGAATGAAGAAATGGTGACTGGGCAGTCACATGATGATGAAGACAGGAAGGAGATCTTAGCTAGAGAGAGAGCCTTTGTTAAGGATGAGAGGGATGCATGCGTTGCATATATCCAACGAGAATGGATATGGAGCCAAGGAAGTGGAAAAATTTACAAGAGCAGCAGTCTAGAAAAAGAATGCAGAGAACAAGAGTAAGAAGAGGAGAAGAGAATTTGGTGGAAGTGGACAACATGTGGGTTGAGGCCCGTGAACTGGAAGGGAAGTGGAGGAGAATTTATGGGTTGTTAAACCTAAAAGAAGTCTATGACACAACAGTGCACTGGAAAAAGAGACATAAAGAGTCACAAATTGAGAAGTACCTGATATGGTGGAAAAGAACGCCATTGCATGGCAGCAAGCCAAAAGAGTGGTTTTACTACTCAACCTATGTTTGTGAGCACTAAGCTCACAAAATTCTAATGCGGGCTGTCTGATGCAGGAGCATTGTTAGCAAGGCAAGCTATTTTGCGTCCACAGAAATAAACTAGGAGTAGCCAATCAGCCCATTTTATAAGACTTTCAAAAATATTAAAACCACTCCTTAATTACACCCAAAGGAAAATATTACCCATTACATACGGTGGACCAAAATGCTGAAGAATATGAATCAATGCCTCAACAATCAAAAAGATTATTTGAACTGTTCTCTCTCCCACCATACTACTCGTGAAACGATCTAATGTTGGATTCTTTTTTACCCCTTAGGTGATGGACATTAAGAGTGATTCATTATTTTTGTATTTCGTGGCAGGCACATAATAGCAAATAAATAGATGGAAGTCCTCAAATCATTTGAGAAGAATCCAAATACATGTTTGTGATGGATTTTTTCCATTGATAGTGAATTGTCCCTTATAGTTCGAGAAAAACTTGATTTTGTCTCTTTTTGAAGCCGTTTTCATCTCTTAAAGGAGATGTCTTAGAGAAGTCATAGCTGGAGAGTTACAGAGGGTTTCACGGGAAACTAAAGACATATTCCTGGCAGGTTTTCTCGTTTGTAGGTGAATCAATCATGAGGAGAGGGATTCAAGTTGGCTGTTATCCATTTTAGATCAAAGTGATGAATAAAAACTTTGGGGCCGTTTCAGGAAAACATATGGCATATTTTTTGAGGCTTTTTTGAATAGATGAAGGATTCAGTTTCATATTTTACACAACATTTCAGATGACTTATCAGAGTATTTAATGCTGCAAATGTTAGGAAAAACTAGTGCTCCATTAGAATAAAATATGATGAGTTTATTGTTATATGAGTTGTTGAGAAACAACTCATAATAATGCATTAGTTATTAGTGAGCACGTGAGTTGTACAAGTTGTTAGAACAACTCGTCTATATTGAGTGGAGTGGTTTACGGATATAGCAATAGATTTCTTAATAATAGGAGATCCTCTCTTATTTGTATTCATTCTTGAATTGATTACTGTAACAAAGTTATATTTTATGTAATATTTTTGTATACCCTGCACCAAACTTATCAGTAAATGGTGTCATTTCAGTATGATTTTCTGCGCCTTTACCAATTGTTTAGGGGTTGATCGTTGTAGGATGTAAATATTAAACTCATTAAACTCCTGCATTGGGTGAGGAATAAAAGAAGCAATACAACATAGGGAAGGGGACGTGGGTCTCTTTTTTTGAGTCTGGACACCAAAACAGTAGGGAGGGTATATCATTTTACATGGCAGAAATAAATTCTGGAAGGGGAGATCTTCTGAGAGGCTATCAGATTTAGATATGTACTATTAGTGTGCGAGTTTAGTAGTGGGGAGTACTATATGACAGAAATAAATTCAGGAAGGGTAAATTTTCCGAGAGTCAATCAGATTTAGATATGTACTATTAGTGTGTTTAGTAGTGGGAACTGGGAAGTACTTCTACTATACTCTAGACAGTCTGTTTTTTTAAGGAACCTATTGAAAATGTGTATGAGAACAGTTGAGGCATTATTGTAATCAACAGTTGTATTTTGAAGTTGTCATAGAATGTAAACTGCTGAGCTGAAGTTTGTATGACCATTCTAATTGGCATGAGTCTCTAATGGAGGAGTTGAGTGGTTGAACTCAGACTTTGGTAATGATGAGGGTATATAAGAGGTTTGTTTGTTTGAAGTTGGAAATGCCTTGATGAACTGGATTAGGTGTTAGTAAGTAAATAAATGGGTTGTGCTAGATTCTTTCGAGCATTTTACCTGTTGAGAATTTTGAGTCAGGCTGCAAGGTTAAGGCAGTCTTTCATTGGACGGGGACCCTAACTTGACTGCATCAATTCATCTTAGAGTATATAAAGATGGATTTCATTACGACTTAGTGTATCATTAACTGCTTATCTTTACCTGCCAGACCATCCAGACTATCCCCAATTTCTGGGGGAATCGCTTACAAGTGTGACATTACACCTCCTACCAAATGCATATACTTAAAAATCTCGAAGTCTTTTTCAGCAAGCCTATTTTCTGCACGTCCACGAGACCACATTTGACTGTTGCATTGGCTGGAGACAGAGTCCACCATGCAAGTAAAGACACCCCCCAGTCCCCAGTAGCAAGAAGTATACAAGATGAAGATATCGTTATCATGTTCCCCTCCTATAGAAGGTAAAAAGTAAAGATTGTTTTTCAGCCACGGCAGACACAAATTTTGCAAATGAGACCCCACTAGCAGAAGCTTACAAGGATTTCTATCCATTTATTTATTTATATGAGAACGAGGAGGATTTACAACGAAAAACAAAACAGATCTGATCATGGGGATATGAGAAATTAATCACAACGAGGGATCAAACCAAAAAAAGCAGGAACCATCTGATTTGCAAATCTGGTTTTGATTAGCAGCTCATCGCTCCCTTCCTCCCACTCTGACCAATACTTATGTGCCCAGCTGTGCAAGATTCCAATTGAGTAAGACGGAAGATTTGTGTCATAGATATTTTCATCCATAGGTGATACTCAACATTCTTTGTACTTTTGATATTATGCATAAATTTGATCTTACAGTGGGTGGCTTCATGGAAGCTCCAGGTAGCATTTGCCTTTTCCAGTTGATGGATCACATTTGCCTTTTCCAGTCGAGAGTAATGTGAGATGCTCGCGATTGTGTGTTACGGAGATGAAGCACCAGGGAAATCATATTAACAAAACGAGCTGGGAGTCCCCTTCAACTACGATTGTATTGAGATTGATGCTTCCATCCTGTTTTATTTCACATTGACATGCTAACAACTTTGCATGCTTGTGCTTGCAAACCGATATAGTGGGCATAAGCTGTTCAGTAGTTATTTTGATCATCTCGAATTATGCACCCAATGCCTGCTTTGCCCGAATCGTTTTTGGCAACTCCATCAAAATTCAGTTTGTGCCATTCTGGAGGTGGACGATCCCATTGCATTATTAGAGTAATTGTAATCCACCTCATTTGGAAATGGAAAGCAATGTTCCATTGGTTAGCAGTCCATAAATCAGCGATACTGGAAGATGGCAAACTAGGTTAATTCTTGCTGTTCCGTATATGATTCCACGTGGTGCCTTGATTAGAGTTTGTTGATTCAAGATGTGATATACTGAAGCCACTGTAACATTCTTGAGGGTAGTATATTTGTGATATACAAGAAGCCACTGTAACATTCCTGGAGGTAGTAAATGGCCAAACAGGTGTGTGTGATACATTGTTGTATCAAAGTGTCTCTGAGTTGTAATCTGTGCTTGGAAATTAGTGGTCTGATCAATAAATGGAGGAAGAGCCTACTCACTATTACCTTGCTGCTCCACGGTACAATAACCTGCAACTTGAATGAATGCCGATTCATGAAAAAGAGATTGATGTGAGTGATCAAAGACATGGGAGAGAAGAGGATAGTCATTCCAACTGGAATACCAGGGTCCAGAACTGAGTTGTTGCTCCATTTTTTATTTGCCAACTCAAAAGAGTTTGAAGGCCTTCATGCAGATGCCTAGATGTGGCGGACATTCTGTTTGGAGGTGGGATTCTGTTGATAAGCAAAGAAAAAAGATATTTTTCGATCACAATTGTCTGCCAAGGCATCTCCTGTGCAATCTATCTTGTTGCCCTTGCCATAGAAAGTCCCTCAAAATAAGAATGAGCTGACGTTCAACATGAGTGGGAAGAAGAATGAGAGACAACATATAGATAGGAACAGCTTGGAGCATTGCCTTAATCATTTGTATTCACTGGGAAAAGCTAAGCCATCTCTTAGTCCATTTGTAAATTTTGGTCCTCATTTTGGAGTGTTATCCCATAAGCTATTAGTCTCTTTGAGATGAAGATGAATAAGCGACTTTGAGTAAACGTGATAACTCTAAGAATTTTCCTTTTTTACTTGCAGAGATTCTTGTTGATGTGGGTTTTATGCACACCATAGACCCTTATGCAGAGACGCCACTCGTTCTAGAACTACTGAACTAACTCAGTGCATGAGTTGCTCGGTTGCTCGGTATGTGGTTTTATAAATAACCAAGTGATGAAATAGCTTGCATGTGAGACGTAATTCCATAAGATGACCCAGAACCATAAATTTCGTGAAGTTCTAACCTAGTCTACCATGTTTGAAAAATAAAAATGTTGGAAAGGGTAACACAAATGAAGTTTGAGATTGATACACGAACTCTGTTGCAGATTTCACAATGTGAGAGGAATTGGATAATCATAATTTGCAGGGTCTTGAACTTTTCACAAACTGTAACAATTTATGAGCTAACACCTAGGTGAAGGGGAGTGAAAGACTGGAGTTACTGAAGCTACACACATGTCTTGTTAACCAAAAGATTTCAATTGAACGTCCAAAATTAATATTCAAGCACAAATAAAATAAGTTTTAGTCTAAATTAACAAAGCACAATTTATACTTCACAATTTTTTTGATAGATAAACGCTTTTTGACAGGAGCTATGAATCAGAGTACATTTAGTGAAGATATATCAAGCAAGCTCGACAATTAGTGACCCAAATCCACCACCCAAGAACACACTTTTAGTGTAGACAATTTTGAACTAGAACCCACCATTGTCAAATCTGCTTGCCAGCCACGCCACCTCGGACATTACCACCTCGAACGAGGATCGTGCCTAAGTGGGATTTGAACCTAGGTGGAGCCGGATACAACCATCCATCTTAACCACTCCACCCAGACCCCATCGACTAAATTTGGTTCCTTAAACACTTTTATTATACCAGAGCTATGAACTGAAGTGGTGGAGTACTTTCTCGAAGTGGGACATGGGGGTGGATTTGTGTCCTTAATGTCCGCTGAGCGATCCACATTCAGAGTGCCCCGTTATGTTCTGCTTGGCCCATATGGAGAAGTTCGACCCCTACCTCAAGGTGTCCCCATGGCCACTTATCGAAAGCATCCAATGAACTCAATAGGGATGGAACTTGGGTTGATGATTACAAACTACTTGTAACTCACCAATAGCCCAAGACCTTGAGTTCAATTCAGGCTTCACAATTAATTCCAATTCTTAAGACAATTATTATCATTCACACATTATGCACATCTATCTAAAGTGAAAGAGGAAAAAAACACATATAATAAAAACTTACAAATCATCTCACAAGATTTTCAATTTGGATAATGAACTGTAGGCTCTTTCGATAAATAATAATAAGAGTTTCTTACAAATATATAGTAATCACAGAGGCCAAATTGCCCTACTTCGAAGTCTAATTTTAACTCTAACTAAAACTCAACTACAACAAACTATAGCTTCAACCTAAAATATCCATGAGAATCATTCTTCATTACAAAAATAACTCTGTACAAAAACCTAATAATCTAAATACATAAACACATAAGTAGTGACTAAAGTATCCTTGCATGAGCTCTGCGTTCTAAAGATATTGACTCTTGATCATGCATTCACTTGTTTTCCCATTCCTAGAGCGAGCATGCACAACTGATAGCTTTGATTTATTCTCGTGGTGTTTATAGCTAGAGGTTGGCATGCCTCTTTGCTCTCAGTCACTTCATGAGTAAAGTCTAAGAACATCCCTTCTAAAAACGTCCGTTCCTAGAGTGAGCATGCACAACGGATAGCTTTGATTTATTCTCGTGGTTTTTATAGCTAGAGGTTGGCATGCCTCTTTGCTCTCAATCACTCCACGAGTAAAGTCTAAGAGCATCCCTTCTAAAAACGTTTTGATGCTTTTGGCTCTCTCAATTCTTTTGGTTGTGTTAATCAAAAAGCTCTATCTAGATATTGCCTTGACTTTCTAATATTAGTAGTTGATCAAATGAATTTATAAAGTGAAACAAAGCCACATCAAATTGCTCTACCACTACTATGTTTTGTACATCTACAAGTTATGTGATTCCACCTTGGAGATTTTCCTTAGTAAGGAAGGGCGATGGTTCCCAAACCATATGGGAAGGAATCTCCCACTACAAACCATATGAAGGGAGTAAAAATAAAAAATCCCAACAAGGAGGAGGCAAGGAGGTATAAGTATTTTGAAGGGAAATGGAGTTACGGAGGAAATTTGGGATTTTTGGAAACTTGTGGACACATATATGGCTACTTTTTGGATATGTTAGAATTTATCTCTCTCTTCCCCATTTAATAGAAGTATGTAACTTCTTGGATTGTTTGTGTTGTTGCTATCAAACTCCTTTTGGTGCTTTGGTTTGGAAGATCAATATTTATAAAGATTGACAGGGATATCAAGTAACATGGTGCTGTGTTGCTGTTTACTGGCTGCGAAGTTGCTGATGACTGGCGGATCTGGAGCTGTATTTTGGCGGAGATATCCTATGATAGATATCTATTGTTTGCTTTTTGATCTCTTCTGCTGTTTTTTGGATCATTGTACGTCTGGATCCTTTCTTCTAATTTGTTGTTTTATCTGGCTGATGAGCCCTGTGAGGTTAGTTGTTTTGCCCTTCTCTGAGCTGTTTCTCTCACTTCTGATATCTGGCTTTTGAGCCCTTTTGTTTACAAGGTATAGTCCCTTCAAAACTATTTGCCCTTAATAATTTAAAAAAAAAAAAAAAAATGCTATAATTTTACAGGGTTATTGGGTATCTAGATGGATATTTTTGGGTCGTGAAATGCATGGGCACCACAAAACATCTACGAAAAAGTGAAATGATGTTATAGTAGAACAATTTCAAATCTTTCATAGTCATTGAGAGGGATGACAAGTTCTCTCCAACGCGCTTCTTTGCCTTTGCCAAGATGTTCTCAACATTTATAATATCCTTAATGTTTATTAATGGGGAATTTGGAAGAAGATTGTTCCTAACTAGATTGGCCACAACATCTAGCTTATCTTTTATACTCTCTACCTCTTACAGGAGATCCTTAACTTTATTCATCATCGACTCTTCTTTTCTCTAGTTCCGGTCACATCTATGAAGTTTGCGAATAGTTCCTTGAGAGAATGATGTACTTTAGAGCAAAAAGTAGGCTAGGCAATGACTTAGGGATTGGTGGCTTATGTATTATCTTGGGCTATTTTTGTAGCATCTGTTGCTAATCTCAAAGTATCATGAAGCACATTAAATGGATTACATGTTAACTCAGTCCCTTTTTCTTTTTTCTTTTCCGTAGTTAGGTCCATGATATCATGCTCAATTGTAATCAAGACTTCCTTACCATCCTAAATGACTTTCTTTGTAGTTACTGTTGTATATATCTTCCCCCTCGGGTAGATATGGGAAAGCAACAGAATATGGAGAAATCATGACATAAGGATGTTGACATGAAGAAAGTCATGCCTTGGGCACAGGTAAAGGGTGCACGACATAAGATGTTGACATGAAGAAATTTGCGCCTTGGCGCAGGTAAAGGGCGCAGACATAAGATGTCGACATGAAGAAATCCGCGCCTTGGTGCAGGTAAAGGGCGCACGACATAAGATGTCGACATGAAGAAATTTGCGCCTTGGTGCAGGTAAAGGGTGCATGACATAAGGTGTCGACATGAAGAAATTCGTGCCTGGCACAGGTGGCGCAGGTCAAAGGGTGTCGACATGAACATGGATGCGCCCTGGCACAGGTACGAATAAGGTGTCAACATGAAAATGTTCGCCCAAGGCGCAGGTAGAAGGGCGCACGTCAAAGAGTGTCGACATGAAAAATGGATGCACCTATGGTGCAGGTAAGAGTATGTCGACATAAGGATGGATGCGCCGAGGTGCATCTTCAGGAGGCGCAACATTTTGAGCGCTGACAGGAAGAAGACCCTGACCCAGATATTCAAATGGCCATAACTTTTCACAGGGAGCTCAGATTCACGCAAGGTTGGACTTTTCAGAAATATTACAAGGTCCTCTATCCAACTACGACTGGATATCTTTAATTGGGTGAGAAAAAATTCTTAAAAATGCAAAATACAGTTCGCCACTTTTTGGGTTTGCTAGGGTTCTCACCTACCACCATAATGAGATGAATTAAATGCAACCTAGAGGTGGTTGGGGTAGATTTGGAATTCCTCTCTCTTCCCTCTCTCATTCTTCCTATAAATTGTAAGGAGGGGCTTCTTTCTAAAGGTTGGACATTCTTGTTTTGCCCCTCCCTTCTTCTCTTTGGCAGGTGAGTTTGTGGAGTTCAAACCTCCCATCTAAAACTGTAATGCAACTTTGCCTCTTGGCATTTTGTAGTGTATTGTATCAATCTTTGGAGCAAATAATGCATGTCTGTGGATGATTCTCAACCCTCTCTATGTTCATTTGCATCCTCCTGATCTTTCACTACAATTTTGGTTATCTGTGCATGATCTTGCATTGCATTTTAATGGTTTGTGTTTATTGGCAAGACAGGTGTTCTTCATTCCTCGGTGCATCACCTTTGTTAGTTTAGGTTTATTTTTATGCATCTTCTTACCCTGTCTCCTTGGCAAGTTAGATTAGGTTTTTGAGTAAACCCTCTACATTTTTATGTGTGCATCTGAACAGAGGAATAGGAACCGGCCTTCATCCGGAGAGCTTTCCTGATTCACAAGGTCCCACACTTGGGAAAAGCTCCATGTTATGCAATCGCACTGAGAGTCTCAACCCATCGAGTTGCAGACATTCAGGGGTGCTGTGATTCACCATCAATAGTTTTGGCATGCCCGGTGGGACCAAGAGGTCATTCCACAAGATTTGAAGGAATTTTCAAGAAATTTGGACTAAAAAATTGCAGGTTTTACAATTTCAGATTTTTCACCTTCCAGGCTGAACTTTGAAATTGATTTTCAAGGGCTTAACTTGCTCAAAACAAGTCAAAATTTCACCAGTTGATAGATCGGGGGATAATATTCAAAAGGGTATTCTTAGATTTTTGAGATTTTGACTTTCAAAATTTCATGGTTTTTTAGTATTTTGGGTTTTCCCAGGTGTTGAGCATGTCCCAAGTTTGCGGTGTATTTCAGGTTTTGTAAGTTGCATGACCTGAGTTTCACCTGTACCTTTTGGGGATTAGTAGCTACACAACAAGACCTGATAACCAAATTAAAGAACTGTATCTTTTGGGTCCTTCAAAGTTTTAATTTCTATTTTTAATATTGTCAGGTTTGGTGTGTAACTTGGCAGAATCTAGCCTTTTGAGGCTCATTCTCTAACACATCTGGCGACTCCAAAGGGATAGAATTCAGTGGTATAGTAGCACAAGTTACCCAGGTACATGAGAAGAATTCGAACCAGGTCTGATACTCAAGAAGAGGGGCTATTTTTCCACTTACAACTATCACCAGGCAGAGGAAGGAGAGGAAGAGGACCACGAAGATCACCATCTCCACCTAACCGGACTTTGTCTACACCTCCACCTGGTAGACCTTTTCTCGCATCAACCAGAGTTCTTAGGCCAATCATAATGGCACATCTACCACCGAATCCCTTTGTCAATTTCACTGGCAGTAGCCCACTTTCCCTCAATGCACAGAATCCAGTTCCAATTGCAGCATTGAAGAACATTCCATTTTTCACTGGAGAAAATCATACCACTCCTGGTGATCATGTCAAAGACATTGCTAACGTTTGTGCAATCCATGAGATAAATGAAATGGATGTTGCTGTCAAATTGCTGGCATCTTCATTCAAAGGGAAGGCATTGCAATGGTTTAGGAGCCTTGGAGCTGGTTCTATCCAAAATTGGAATCAGTTATGCATAGTTCTCCATGAGCAGTTTGGAGAAAAGGGAGACAATTTGTCTCTACTAGAACAATTGACAACTATCAAGAGAGCTCCCAATGAGCAGCTGACTGACTTCAACTTCAGATTTCAAAGGTCTTGGGATAGGATTCCAGTGGCCGTTAGGCCAACAGCTGAAGGTGCTTTTCTATATTATCTTAAGGCTTTGAATTCTGATATTTCTATGTTAATTCAATCTATGGGAGGCACAACCTTACCTGCTACTTATAGCATTGCCATTAGGGCTGAAAACTATCTTATTCAAGCTGGTAAGCTGGCTCCTAGGCCTCCCATGCCCTTGTATCCAAACTTAGAAAATCCAAGCACTAGTCAAACACCCACTTTGGCTCCTATTCCCACTCCTAGAAATCAAAGTTCAAATGAAACTTCTACTTCATCCTCTAGTGCTTCAAATGAACTCCAGGAGGTTATGAAACAATTACAGAACCTTGGAAATGAGCTGGTGACTATCAAAAGACAGCAAGCTCAAAGTGCTAGACCGTATCAGCCTCAAGCGTAGTACCAAGCTAGGCCACCATACCAGCCCAATAGGCCACCCAATCCAGCTGCAAATCAAAGCCAAGTAAGGCCTCCCACCAATAGACCATTTCAGCCCTATAACCCCAATGTTGCATCTACTTCTAAAGCCTTAGTGCCAGTGCAAAACAACATAGCTCAAGAGTATGATTGGTGTTTCCCATGCAATGAACCTCACAACCAATCTATGTGCTTCAATGGTGCTTTGAACCAAGCCTTGATGGTGACAACTACTGGCGTAGAGGGTGAAGTGAGTCAAGAAACAAATCAGCAACAAGGGACATCTCAGCAAAACACAGCTCCAAATGATACCGCACTTGTGAATTGGCAAGCTGAGGATTTTTGTGGCATGAATCAAACAATTTCTCAGAGTGTAGCAGCTAACACAAGATCAAAGAAGAGGAATATTGGTGAAGGGCAGTCATTGGCTCCAAGTGATCTACAACCTTCCATCACTCCACAAGGTGTCGGTAAGCAAAATACAGCTCCAAACATGCAAGGACAGCCCAAACCACCTTCTAAACCAACTCAAATGCCAGTTGTTGCTGCCCATGCACAAGAAAGGAATGCACAGACTAAAGGACAACAAAGAGATGTTTCATCCCCATTTAGCATCATTGATCAAATGAAGAAGACAAATGTGAATATATCAATGTGGGAATCTTTATCCATCCCAGGCCAAAGAGATCTTCTACAAGCTGCCATGAAGAATTGGTCAACTTCAAACCAGCATGTCCATATGCAAGAGAAGGTCCTCACAAATGCTGCTCAGCCTGAAGGGAATCATGGAGGACAACAAGGTAAAGTTTTTAAGCCCCCTCCATTCTATGTTTCATTAATTATTGGGGATAAACTAGTACACAATTGCATGATTGATTCTGGGGCAAGTAGTTCTGTCATGCCCAAGCAAATAGCTGATCAGCTGGGTCTCCAATATGAAGTCATATCAAAGGGGGTAGTGCAGTTGGATGGGACAGCAGTAGCAATGGTGGGAGTGATTAAAGGTTTGAATCTTATCTTGCATGCATGCCCCAACGTTACCATTTTGCAAGATGTGTCAGTGATAGATTTGCCACCACTCTTTGCCCTATGCTTATCAAGGGATTTCACAGCTAGAATTGGAGGCTACTTATCTGCTGACTGGTCACACATGTTGTTCAGAACAAGATATGGTACTAAGGTCACAATCAGATCCGAACCAATTGCAAACTTTCATATTGAGCCTCATACTCCAAGCCAAATCAATGCCAACTGTTCAGCATTTGATCAAGAAGATTATCCAAGCACAGATGAAGCTGACACCAAAGTTGGAAGCATCCCAGATTTGACTCTTGATGAATGGGCAAGCAAGGTACATGCTTTTGATCCCTACCAAGAAATAGAAGAATCTGAGCTAGGAGTCTATTGCATACATGAAGAAAACCAGCCTATTCCTAGCATCACCAAACTAGACCATAAGGATGACAATGAGGTATGGCAATTATTTTTTGATGGATCAAGGAGTAGGCAAGGTGCAGGAGGAGGAGCTATGCTTGTTTCACCTCAAGGCATCAAATATTATTCAGCTTTCCATTTCCAGTTTTCCTGTTCAAACAACACAGCTGAATATGAGGCCTTGATTCATGGACTTCATTGGGCCAGGAAAAAGGGCATAAAGAACTTGCAGGTGTTCGGGGATAGCGAGCTGATCGTCAATCAAGTCAGGGGACAACATGCTACAAAGAATGACCTGCTGAAGAACTACAAGAATAGGGTATGGGACCTCGTTGAGGATTTTGAAGCTTTCAACATCGTGTCCATACCTAGGAAGAAAAATGAAGCCGCGGATAGGCTCGCAGCAGTTGGAGCAACGTTTGATGTGGTTGACAACATCAGAAGGGAAAAAACACAACCACATATCCATGTGATTGTGAGGCCAGCAGTTCCAGATAATAACACAAGCTGGCAGGTGTTTGAGAACGATCAACAGATCGTCAATTTCTTACAAGAAGAGGCTGAATTCTCAGCTAGGAATCAGGATAGACTAGAGCAACAATACAGTGATCAAGTAGTGCAGCTACGGACAAACAAGCTTCCCAAGGGTTTAGTAACATTGGAGTCTATCTTCAACCCTAACGACCAGTTTCGTAAGGAAAAGGCTAACATACAGGTCAAGAGAGAAGATTCAGAGCCAATTCTGGTTGGGGAAGGCAGAACACTTCAAATTGGTAAAGTGGCCACTGAGCAGGAGAAATCAGATTTCATACAGCTTTGCCAAGAATTCCAGATGTCTTCGCTTGGAGCTATGAAGACTTGAGAGGATTCAATCCGAAGTTGGCACAACATACCATAGAATTGGATCCAGATGCTAAGCCCATCAGGTAGAAGCAGAGACCAGTCAACCCCCACATTGAGCCTCTAATGAAGAAAGAGTTAAACAAGCTAATAGAGGCGAGCATTATATTCCCGATCAAGCACTCAAGCTGGGTTGCAAACTTGGTTCCGGTCAGGAAGAAGAGTGGAGAAATTAGGTTGTGTGTAGACTTCCGAGACCTCAACAGGGCATCTCTCAAAGACCATTACCCACTTCCTTCAATGGAACAAATATTGCAAGTGGTATCCGGTTCGGAGAGATTCTCTCTCCTAGATGGCTACTCAGGGTATAATCAGGTAATGGTGAAAGAAGATGACCAGTTCAAGATGGCTTTCACCACCAAATGGGGCACCTATGCCTACAAGAAGATGCCATTTGGGCTATCAAATGCTGGAGCCACTTTCCAAAGGGCAATGGATATGGCATTCAAGGGGTTGATCAATAAAATAGTTCTGATATATCTTGATGACATCACTGTATTCTCCAAAAATGCAGTGGATCACCTCTTTCATCTGAGGCAGGTATTTCAGAGGTGTAGAAGATTTGGGGTATCATTGAATCCCAAAAAATGCATATTCTTGGCTCACGAAGGAAAACTTCTAGGCCATATTGTTTCAAAGGAGGGATTGACGATTGACCCAGAAAGAGTTGAAGCAATTCGAGCGTTGCCATTGCCAAGTCATAAGAAGGCTCTTCAAAGCTTCTTGGGAAGGATCAATTTTGTCTGCAGGTTTGTTCCAAACTTTGCAGCTCTCGTAAAGCCAATAACGCTGATGTTGAAAAAGAGCATGACATTTAAGTGGACATCTGAAGGCAAGGCAAGTTTTGAGGCAATAAAAGAGGCTATATCTCAAGCTCCGACTCTCGTCAATCCAGACTTCTCCAAGGATTTCATGCTATATGCCTTTGGTGGTGGAGACACAATTTCTGCAATCCTGGTACAACAAAACAAAGAAGGATTAGAACAACCAGTCGCTTTCTTCAGTCAAGGCTTGGAGGAATACGAAACTAGGTACTCTTTCATTGAAAAACATGTCCTTGCAGTGATTAGAAGCTTAAAGAAATTCAAGCACCTAGTCTCAAACAACAAGATCCAATTATTGGTCTCTCATGCGGGAGTCAAGGACTTCCTTCTAAACAAGGATCTAAATGAGAAACGTGCAGGATGGATCACTCGTGTCATGGAATATGACATCGAAATTAAGGTCACTAAGCTGGTCCGTGGAAAGGGATTATGTGAACAACTAGCTTTGAGTCAGCAAGTTGAAGTAGGTGATGAAAAAGAGACTGTCTTGGTACTACAGGATGGTCAAGAACAGGAAAATGATGATGTGCCCACTCCTTGTTGGACTCAGAATATGATACACTTCCTACAGGTAGGCCTATGCCCTCCAGAATTGAGCAAAGCAAAAAGGAGATACTTCAGATTACAAGCCATTCCATATGTGCTTGTTGATGGTGTTTTGTTCAAGAAAGACATCAATGGAGTTCTATTGAGGTGCATTGGGACAGGTCAAATTGAGAGGGTGTTACAAGATTTTCATGATGGAGATTCTGGAGGACATTTTTCCCCACGGATAACAGCTCTCAAGATAATGAAGGCAGGGTATTATTGGCCCACAGTGTTCAGCGACTGCTATACATGGATAAGAAAGTGTAAGAAATGTGCACTCTTCACAGGCAAAGAAAGACTAGCAGCGCTTCCATTGCACCCAATTTTGGTTGACCAACCATTTATGCAATGGGGATTGGACTTCATTGGGGTCATAAATCCAAACTCAAGCCAAGGCCACAAGTGGATTCTCACGGCAACAGACTATTTCACCAAGTGGACCGAAGCAGTAGCGCTCAAAGAAGCAAATGAGTCTAACATACTAGACTTTTATGAAGGAATAGTGACCAGGTTCGGTGTGCCTAGCCACTATCATATCAGACAATGCATTGGCATTCATAGGTTCCAAGATTACAGAATGGGCTGTCAAGAATGGAATCTATTTGAGCACCTCTTCAAATTATTACCCGCAGGGTAATGGACAGGCAGAGTCCACGAACAAGAATTTGCTAAGAATCATCAGAAGGACTCTGGATGAAAACCAAAGGACATGGCATACCAAGCTAAAATCAGCATTATGGGCTGACAGGATAACGCCAAAGAGATCTACAGGTAATTCTCCCTACAAGTTGGTCTATGGGAAAGAGGCAGTATTGCCTATATCATTAGAATTGCCAGCATTGGAGCTCATGAAGCAGTTGGAGTTGTCTGAGTTCGAACCAATGGAGGCCAGGTATGCAGAGTTGATGGAATTGGAAGAAATAAGAGAACATGTAGTTCTGATGATTGAAAAGGATCAGGCCTTAGTAAAAAGATGGTTTGATAAGAAGGCAAGAGCAAGGACCTTCCAGGAAGGGGACCTAGTTCTGAAATGGGATGCAGATCGGGAAAAACTAGGAAGGCATTCCAAGTTTGATGCCATTTGGAGTGGCCCCTACATGGTCACGGGATGTAAAAGTAGTAATGCCTTCCAATTGTCTACATTGGATGGAGAAGAACTCCCGATTCCGGTTAACGGAATCTATCTTAAACATTGCTACTAAAAGGAAAAGGTTTACCCTTGTAAATATTAGCCTAGATTTCAATTCCTCTAAGTGCGTATGCACATTGTCTTGTTGTAGTTAGGTTTCAATTTCCCTAAGTGCTCTGGCACAGGTTTTGTTGCTCTCAGGTTGAATTTCTACAGTTCAGCATGCTCTCGAAGAAGGAGTTGCAGTATCAGGCTCGGGATCAGAGATCAAGTTGGTTTCAGGTTATTGCTTATGACTCCATGCCCAATGGATTGCTAAAAGGCCACTGATCTTCTACCTAGCAGGCAGGTGACCCCGTTGAGTCACCAAATTTTTGTATATATCTTCCCCCTCGGGTAGATATGGGAATAACAGAAGGTAAAGGGCGCACGACATAAGGTGTCGACATGAAAAGGTGTCGACATAAGAAAGTTGTCGCCTTGGCACAGGTAAAGGGCACATGACATAAGGTGTTGACATGAAGAAATTTGCGCCTTGGCACAGGTAAAGGGCACATGACATAAGGTGTCGACATGAAGAAATTCACGCCTTGGCGCAGGTAAAGGGCGCACGACATAAGGTGTCGACATGAAGAAATTCGTGCCTTGGCGCAGGTAAAGGGTGCATGACATAAGGATGTTGACACAGGTAAAAGAAAGGTGTCGACATGAAGAAATTTGCGCCTTGGCACAGGTAAAAGGGACATAATGTCGACATGAAGAAATTTCATGGCATGCGCCATCAATGGTGCACCTTCAGGAGGCACAACATTTTGAGCGCTGACAGGAAGCAGACCCTGACCCAGATATTCAAATGGCCATAACTTTTCACAGGGAGCTCAGATTCATGCAAGGTTGGACTTTTCGGAAATCTTACGAGGTCCTCTATCCAACTACGAACTGGATATCTTTAATTGGGTGAGAAAAAATTCTTAAAAATGCAAAATACAGTTCGCCACTTTTTGGGTTTGCTAGGGTTCTCACCTACCACCATAATGAGATGAATTAAATGTAACCTAGAGGTGGTTGGGGTAGATTTGGAATTCCTCTCTCTTCCCTCTCTCATTCTTCCTATAAATTGTAAGGAGGGGCTTCTTTCTAAAGGTTGGACATTCTTGTTTTGCCCCTCCCTTCTTCTCTTTGGCAGGTGAATTTGTGGAGTTCAAACCTCCCATCTAAAACTGTAATGCAACTTTGCCTCTTGGCATTTTGTAGTGTATTGTATCAATCTTTGGAGAAAGATAATGCATGTCTGTGGATGATTCTCAACCCTCTCTATGTTTATTTTCATCCTCCTGATCTTTCACTACAATTTTGGTTATCTGTGCATGATCTTGCATTGCATTTTAATGGTTTGTGTTTATTGGCAAGACAGGTGTTCTTCATTCCTCGGTGCATCACCTTTGTTAGTTTAGGTTTATTTTTATGCATCTTCTTACCCTGTCTCCTTGGCAAGTTAGATTAGGTTTTTGAGTAAACCCTCTGCATTTTTATGTGTGCATCTGAACAGAGGAATAGGAACTGGCCTTCATCCGGAGAGCTTTCCCGATTCACAAGGTCCCACACTTGGGAAAAGCTCCATGTTATGCAATTGCACTGAGAGTCTCAACCCATCGAGTTGCAGACATTTAGGGGTGCTATGATTCACCATCAACAATTACCCTTTGTAAATTTGTAGCCTACTTGTTACAGTGTAAAGTAACGTCAGGCGATTGGTGTATACACGGAATTTTTCACGCTTTATCTTTTCATATCTGTTACTAACAATTTCTCTTTTAGGTTAGAGGTCACTAATGCATCTATTTTTGGGAACATGTGCCTTAAGGGGCTCATTATGGGATAGGGTTATGGTTATTCATGTAACCATTTGGTTAGGGACAATACTTAGAGAGAGAATGGCATTTGGTCATATTTATGCACCTCTTTTTCTCTTATCTTTTTACTTTGCTTTACACTGTCCCGACACGTTACTTGCACATGACGATATTATTTTTCCTTGCATTAATTTTGTTCTTCATGAAACATTGCACACACCACTTGTCCTTTCCCCTCACTAGCCAACGCCATTGCGCACAGGAGATTGCATTGGTGTATTTTCAAATTCTAGGCCAACACAATCACTTGTGGGTGATCGTGTCGGTATAAATACCAAAAATTATCACAAAGTATTAAAATAGATAATCACATACAACAAAAAACATAGAGATATATAGGAACTCACCATTTTCTCTTCTCTTTTGCGTCAACTTGCATCTTCTTGCTCAACTCTTGAATTTCTTGCACCTTGACTCTTGGATTGGATCTTCTTCTTGTTGGCTTGGTTTTCTTGCACTCTTGGGTCACCTATAGTGAGTTAGGGAAAGTTTTTTTCCCCTTCTCTACCCAAACAATATTCTCTCTTGGTGTATTTTCCTTTGGGAAATAGATGCATCAATGACCACCCCCCAACAAGTAGGTGTTCTATTCGACTTGTCATTTTGCATAGAGTAGTCTCCTGTCTCTTTTCTTATCACTTTATGTTAGCCTAACATCTTATGCACATGTTAGGATAGAATATTGTTATTCATCTCCTTTTCTTATGTTACATATATTAATTCGGTCAGCATAGATATTGCATGTTTATTTTGTCCCTAATCATCCCCATAACACCAATATCTCAATAGGGTTCCTTCTTCTTTCTCAATCTCGGGCCTTGGAAACCCTTAGGTTGACCTAGTGTAAGGGTTACTTCCCTTTGTCTATGCGATATTAGCGGTCCTTGTACCCCCTTTTAATTTTATCCATTGTGTGCCGGTCTTTGTGTGTCTCTTACTCGTTTCCTCGATACCCTAGTCGAATGGGTGATATGAGTGCATGTTGTCTAGACACATTTTTTCCCTCCATACATCCTTGGTGAACCTGATGTGAACCTCCTTTTGTACCTTTTGATCGAGCAAAACCCATTAAAAGTACCCATTTTTAGTTTTATCTCATTTAAGGCATTAAAAATCCAAAAAAACCCTAAAAACCAATTTTCCTAGACGTTATCAACCCCTGTGTCAATTTTGTGTAGGGTTAATCCTGTCTAGTTTTTCCAGATCTCATCCCAGATGCCTTTGACCCATGTGTAACCCTTTTAATAGGGTTGATTGTGTCTGCATCCTATATTTTTGAGCTTTTTTTAGGCCAGATCATCACTCCATCATGGAGTATCTGGGCCCGAGGCTCTCCAATTTTGAGTTGCAGTCATTTCAAGAAACAAATAATTCAGAATCCAATTTTCCTTTCTATATAGATTGTAATGTGGTAGGAGCCAATAGAAATAATTATAACACCCACAATAATAACACCTTAGGGGATGAAGAGGAAGAGGTTCAAATTGATGATACCTATGATCTTCTACCTAAGGTCTAAAAGTTCCTTAACAATTTTCCTTGATACAAGGGGGAACCCAAATCAGTGATCCAAAAACATCTTATTGACTTCGTATCTAAGAAACTTGACAGTAGGGTAGAAAGTGGGAAGGATCCTACAATAGGCTCATTTGATAATGCCTTTATTTCTGACCCTACTAATCTCATCTTTCAACTCATATAATGAATGATCCAACAACAAATTGCTACTACAGCTCAATGTTACGCCCTTAATCATATATCTTATATTGGATGTATATAGCCGACTTGTGGCTATCATAACTTCTTATCATTATGTATCTATTTCATATATGTTATATTTTCATTAGTGGGTCAGCCTTGGTGTTGGCCATAGCATAGGAAGAGTATATATAGAGGTCAGTAGGTAGTAGTTTATCATCATTGGAGCATTTGAGTATTATTGTATGGTTTGGAGGTTGCCCCCTCGAAGCAGCGAAGCTATTCTAATTGCATATTGAGATCATTATTCTAAAATATTGTGTTATTTGGTGTTACATTTCTGCTCATGATCTGAATTATACAAGTAATTTCATTACAAGTGGTATCAGAGCTTGAACTCGGCCAACACTGCGTCAAACCCTAATTTTGAAGGTTCGTCCATATCTCAACATTGGTAGCGAATTTTTTTGCAAATTTTTCTATGGTGTGGTTAAATCAGTCAAGTAAGCTTCCCTAAAAATTTTAATAATTTTTGACTTGTTTTTCAAAAGTTAAAGCGGTTTTATGTTTTTTCATAATTTGGCTACATAGGGTGCAATTTGTGCAATTTTTCAAAGTTATTTACATTTACAGAAAGAAGATTAAAAATTATTTTGAGTTCATTCTTTACATTTTATAAATTTTTTCCTACTTCCTATTGAAATCTGAAACCCTAAATTTCAACCTTGATCCTTAAATCTTACTATTTTGGGGCATCATGGCTGGGCCTTCGACAAGAGGCAAAAAGAATCCCATCACTCCGGGTAAAACCCCTGATAAGGATGAGATAATAGTTGAGGAGTTAGATTCAGAAGGGGTATCTACAAAATCCTTAGGGTTAGGGTTTACTTCAACTGACCATAAGGTCAGCTATCTTGAGTTAGAGTTGCGAAACCTGGAAGGTAGAGTGACCTGCAAAGAAGATGTAGAAAAGATTGGACAACGATTGGAGGATTTCATTCAATAATTTAGCTACAATATCATGGGTCATCATATCATTCCTAATGAGCCACAACTCAATCATACTCATATTAACCATGGTGGATTTTTATGTCAAAGTAATAAACAAACAAGCCAAGGTGGATCTGCAAACATGACCAATCCAAATACAAACAATCTACAAGCCCGTAACATGATTCCAAAAGTGGACATGCGTAAGTTTGATGGAAAGGATCCACTCAATTGGATTAACTAGATGGATAATTTCTTTGATCTTCATCAGATTCCATTGGGACAAAAGGTTACCATGGCATCGTTGTATCTTGAACCTGACCAATTCATTTGGTATCGATGGTTATGTGCTCAAAGGAAAAAGAGTGGCCTCAATGTTACATGGATAACATTCACCGAAGATTTACAATTGCACTATATTTCTAGTGTGTCGAGAATTATTTCAGCTAATTAGCAAAGCTCAGACAAATAGGAATAGTCAAAGATTACATCCATCAATTCCAAAACCTTTCCTTACAGGTGGAAAATATTCCAGAAGATAATTTGAATGACTTATGTCTTAGGGGTCTTAAAGAACAAATTGAGACTAAGGTGTGTATGTTTAATCCTCATAAGGTTTCAGACTCTATGATCATGGCACGTAGGGTAGAGGAAAAATTTCTTTCAAGTCAGAAACAAACTGTCAGTACTATCAGAGATCGTAGCACCCTTCCACCATAATTCCCTCAGCCAATGAGATTGACACCTCAACAAATTGAAGAAAATAGAGCCAAAGGGTTATGTTTTAATTGTGACAACAAATTTGGACCAGGACATAAGTGTGCGGAAAAGAAGTTGTTCTACATTGAGGGACCTACTAAAGAAGAAGAAAATGAAGAAGACGAAGAGGTAGAGCCAGAGGTGGAATTAGGAGATCCCCAACCAACAATATCATGCCATGCAATTTCTAGTATTAGCACTCCCCAAACTCTCAAAGTAGTTGGATTCTTAAAAAAATAGAGGGTAATAGTGTTGATTGATTCAGGAAGTACGCACAATTTCATCAATCATAAGTTAGCGGTACGCTTGAACTGCTTTGTTTATCCAGCTCCAGAATGTCAAGTCATGATCACTGATGGGAAAACTGTTAGTTGTTCAGGAAAATGCCATAACATTAATCTCTCCATGGGAGATTACTTGCTAATTAGCAATATGTATGCCATTTACATGGGAGGAGCAGACATTGTGTTAGGAGTTTAGTGGCTTACCACCTTGGGAACCATTGAAATGAATTTACAAGAGTTATTCATGCAATTTCAGTTAGAAGGGAGGAATTTTAAACTAAAAGGATTAAGAGCAAAGTCCCCACAGATGGTAAGTTCTCATTAGATGCAAAAATTGCTTAGAAAGGGTGTAGAAGGGTTTGTAGCACAACTATTTTCATTGGAAGCACATCATTCCAATACATTTATACCTGCAGATATGCAAGCAGCTATAGATGAGCACTCAGGGGTTTTTGGAGAAATGCCCAAGGGTTTTCCTCTTAAAAGAGACTATGACCATGCCATCCAGATAGTACCAGGGAGTCAACCACCCAACATCAGACCTTATAGGTACCCCTATATGCAAAAGAGTGGGATTGAGAAGATAGTTCAAAAGATGTTAGAAGCAGGAATTATTCGTCATAGTCAAAGTGCTTACTCTTCTCCTGTAGTGATGGTACGAAAAAAAGATGACAATTGGCACATGTGTCTAGATTACAGGGAACTCAATAAGTACATAGTTAAAGATAAGTTTCCTATTCCTGTAATTGATGATTTGCTAGATGAGTTACATGGTGCTATTTAATTTACAAAACTTGATCTTCGTTATGGATATCATCAGATTAGAATCAAGGATGAAGATATTCATAAAACAACCTTCAAGACACATGAAGGACACTATGAGTTCTTGGTAATGCCTTTTGAACTAACAAATGCACCCTCTACATTTCAAAGCTTGATGAATTCCATCTTTAAGCCATTTCTTTGAAAGTTTGTTTTAGTGTTCTTTGATGATATATTAATCTATAGTAAAGCATGGGAGGAACACCTGCATCATGTAAATAAGGTGTTGGAAACTCTTGAACAACATCAACTTTATGCAAAGCCTTATAAGTGTTATTTTGGTGTCAAGGAGGTTGAATATCTGGGTCATATTGTCTCTTATGAAGGTGTTAAAGTGGATCCTAACAAGATAAAAGCCATTCTTGAATGGAAGGTTCCCAAAACCCTAAAAAATCTCCGAGGATTTTTGGGGCTTACAGGTTATTATTGTAGATTTGTAAGGAATTATGGCAGCATCGCATCACCACTCACAACTTTATTGAATCAAGACTCTTTCCATTAGAACAAGCAAGCTACTATGGCCTTTGAGAAGTTGAAGGAGGCCATGTGCACCACTCCAGTTGTAGCCACCCCAGATTTTTCAAAAACATTCATTGTTGAATGTGATGCTTTAGGGTATGGTATGGGGGCAATACTCATGCAAGAAGGGTGACCCATTACCTTCGAGAGCCTCCAATTCAATGGTAAGAATATCTCTAAACCAGTTTATGAGAAAGAAATGTTAGCAATAATTCATGCAGTGAAACAATGGATGATAGTTTGAAATACTTATTAGAGCAACGTTTATCATCAGAAGAACAACATAAATGGGTCTAAAAAATGTTGGGGTATGATTTTGAGATAATATACAAGAAAGGGAAAGAGAATGTAGTTCCTGATGCTTTATCTTAGAAGGATGAATCTGCCCAGGCATTGTTGTGTGCCATATCTGTATTATAGGAGGATTGGATAGAGGATGCAAGGTCTGAATGGAAAAATGACCCAGGTACACAAAATCTCATTCAAAATCTCCAACAAGATCCAAACATGTCAGATATTTTTTATGGAAATGAGATGTTTTATGGTATAAAGATAGATTATATCTATGTAAGAATTCAATCCTTAAAAATAGGGTTGTATCTGAGCTCCATGCTTCTCCAGTAGGGGGTCATTCTGGCTTCTTAAAGACTTATCATCGAATCAAGCATGATTTTTTCTGGGAAGGGCTAAAAGGAGATGTCCAAAAGTTTGTGGCAGAATGCATGGGTTGTCAGCAAAATAAGGGTGAAAAAATTAAGTCCCCAGGTCTTTTACAACCTCTATCTATTCCTAGCCAGAGGTGGGAAGAGGTGTCTATGGAATTCATCACAGGATTGCCTAAATCAGAAGGTAAAAATGTAATCATGGTGGTGGTAGATAGACTCACCAAATATGCCCATTTTTGTGCTTTATCACATCCATTTGTTGTGAGTACAGTAGCAATGGCCTTCAGGGATACAATTCAGAAGCTACATAGGACACCAAATATTATAGTGAGTGATTAAGACCCTATCTTTACTAGTAATTTTTGGACTAACTTGTTCTCATGCTTGGGCACACAACTAGCTCGTAGTTCCTCTTATCATCCCTAGTCTGATGGGTAAACAGAGGTGGTAAAAAAGTGCTTGGAGGGATATCTTCGTTGTTTTACATCAGATAAGAAAGCGAGATGGGTCCAGTGGTTACCGCTAGCAGAATGGTGGTATAACACCTCCTTTCATACTTAATCTAAAATGTCTCCTTTCTTGGCATTATATGGGTACCATCCACCATCTATCACTTCATCTTTGAGAGTCCAGCCAAAGGTTAAAGCAGTTGAAGAACATATTCAACACCAATAAGAGGTGCTTTCTAGTCTCAAGGAGAATTTGGCCATGTCACAAAACTGCATGAAGCAGTAGGCTGACCAACATCGCAGTGAAAGACATTTTGAAGCCGGTGATTGGTTTTTTGTGCGTTTACAACCATATAAGCAAATGTCCTTAAAACAACAAAAAAAGGATAACAAGATTTCACCTAAGTATTATGGTCCTTATCAAGTGTTACATAAGATTGGCAATGTAGCATACAAACTGGAACTTCCTCCGGCTACTCAAATTCATCCAGTCTTCCATGTATCTTACCTAAAGAAGGTAATTGGACAGACAATATCAACCCAGACAGTGTTACCTGAGCTTGATGAAGAGGGTAGAATCATCTGGGAACCAGAATGCACCCTTCAGACACACACTAAGTGGTTGAGGACAAGGGTCATCACTGAGTATTTGATCAAGTGGAAAAATCTAGACAATGAAGACACAACTTGGGAGGATGCAAATTTCCTGCAGTAGCATCCAGATCTTCTCAACATTGGGGACAATGTTGCTTCGAAGGGGAGGGGCATGCTACGCCCTTAATCATATATCTTATATTGGATGTATATAGCTGACTTGTGGCTATCATAACTTCTTATCATTATGTATCTCTTTCATAAATGTTATATTTTCATTAGTGGGTCAGCCTTGGTGTTGGCCATAGCATAGGAATAATATATATAGAGGTTAGTAGGTAGTAGTTTATCATCATTGGAGAATTTGAGTATTATTTTATGGTTTGGAGGTTTCCCCCTCGAAGTGGCAAAGCTATTCTAATTGCATATTGAGATCATTATTCTGGAATATTGTGTTATTTGGTGTTATATTTATGCTCATGATTTGAATTATACAATTAATTTCATTACACTCAACTTGTCCAAATTGCAAACTAATATGGTTTAAATGGTTAATCAACCCAACTTGGGCTCTGGGGATGCATTTCCCCCTCCCTTACCTAATGGACCTAATGGGGCACTTATTTCCCATCCTCCTATTCATAACAAAGTTTTACGAGTAGTCCAACAAGAACCTATAACAACCTATATTTTCTAGCATGCATATAAGAGGTATTGCCCCTTCCATTTTCTATGATGGATAAACTGATCCCACTCTCCACATCAAAGATTTTGGTAATCCTTATAAGGAATGGAATAAAGTTAACTCTGTAGACACAAAATCACGCATTTTGGGTAATTATCTAGTCCTGATTGCATACTAATATTCATATGATTCATAAGTAAGAAAAATACTAATTAACCCATATCTTTGGCCACCTTTCTTTGATTTCTGTTACCAATTTTGGTCTTACACCCTTAATTACTCAGTTTTCCTTTTATACTCTAGCTTTTATCATCCTGGACACTAGCGCCCAACCAGGATGTGAACACAAGCACCCTCATCCCCTCAGGGAACCCCTGACCCCTTTGTAATTTGTTCAAATCTTTAGGTCCTTTCTAGCCTATTCAACATCTTATATTTTTTAAAGTCAGACTTTTCGGGTTTAATTATGAAATTCAAGAAAGGGAATCATATAAATATAAAGTTATGTGATCATAATAAAAGACCAAGCATTAAGCATTAGCTATCACCACCTAAGGTTGCATCCATCAAGCATCTAAGAGCTCCATTGCATCCATCTAGCACCTTCTAAGGACACAAGGGCTGGTTACTCTGCATACACTTCAGAGGAGGGAAGTTCATTCTATTTCATGCACACATCTATTACATTTCTTTACATCTAGCTTACTTGCTCACTATCAAGTGCGACACGCACAAGAGCCACCTAGGGCACGATTTCATGCACACACACATAGAAATACATTGGGTCTGAGATGTAGTGCAACACTCAGTCGTAAGTTCACCATTGTGACAACTAAGGACAGTCTAACCCCTCATTCTATATATTTATTTTTTGGAATTTGATGTCTATTTAAGGGTTTTACAGGTTCATATTTCATTTCAAGTTTCCAGCGACCTCGACGATCATTGTGTGACCTATGAAAAATAAAATCTGACTAAAAGAAAACACCTTGTGACCACCCAGAGGATGTTTGTTGAGATATTTTGCAGACCTAGGTGCCTAGAAATAGGCCTAGGGCACCCAAGGGCACCTTTGTCCCTCTCCAAACGCTCCAGTCTAGCCTATCTCTCTAGATATGCATTTTTGTGGGTCTCTGTGTGATGCTCCTTCTACTCTCTTCACCTAGTCAACACTTTGGCACATTTCAGAATTAATTACGAATCAACTAATTACCTATTTCTCCTCACAATTACGGTTTCATGATTTATTGCTTAGTTGCTTGGGTGTAATTTCTGTGCTTAATTGCATATTTATTTTACTGCCACAATAACATCAGATTAGGCATATAAATCTACATTTATCTTTATCAAACTCATATGCTGCTACTAAACTTTTAGCTAAGACCCTTATCGGGGATGCCTTAGATTGGTATCATACCTTACCCCTTTACTCCATAGTGGAGATAGAATCTTTGGTAATAACCCTAGTCAATGAGTTCCAATATCATGATCTTCCTGAGAATAATATCATCGCTTTCATTATTTTTCAACAATATGAGAATGAGTCAACACAATAATTTATCAAACATTGGAATACTTTATCTACTAAAGAAAAACATAACATGTCAAATGATAGCCTATTTCGACTTTTCCTTCGAGCTCTAGAACCTTTCCTTCAATATAATGTTAGGTCTTTCTCTCCTACTTCCTTAGATGAAGATTTTGAACAAGCTAAAGGAAATACAACCTCATGAGGGAGTTCGAGAAGGCTCCTCCTAAAGCAAACACAACTAAACAAGTGCAAATCCTCTAAAGGTAAAAGAACAAGAACGCCACAAATGATGGGGTCTCAGTTACCCTTCTCTTATGAATTCTTTAAGTAGGAATGTCTTTAATATTGATTAGAAAGATAATAATAATAAAAACCATCTTGTTTATGATCAACCATTGACCAAGGATGAGTTGAGATGACGCATGCCTAAGTCATTTAGTCAAATCGTTGATCCTTCTTAACTTGTCCCTCAATGACATGATGAGAACTAGTTTTATGGGTGGCATGCTAATTGGGGCCATTCTTATGAAAATTGTCATGCCCTTCGCATGAGTGCTATTAAATTCTTCATAGGCCTTTAATTTTATAATGATGCCGTAATTAGAGAATGTTTGACCAAAGCGGTCAAGGATCGCGATGCCCAAAAATAAAATATTGTAATAATTTTATCAACCAAGCTAACGAAGAGCTCAAAGTCTTCTTTGAACTTATACCTAACCATAGTATAGGTGAAAATTCTAAGAAATCATAAAATGCTATAAAAAATGTAGTTGATCCTGATTATCCTCCTGAGAACATGGTTTCCATCAATAATGTGAGTCATGTTATAGCGTACATAGAACATGAATATCCTCCATCATTTTAGCTTTAGACTCACAGGGTCATCTACCCATGTTTCTTTCAGAATCATATTCACAAATACAAAATCCCATCTATTGCAGATGCCATCGACCCATGTGGAAAAACAACTACAAGACTGAGGGTGTCTGAAACACTTCCTCCAATCATAGATGCCTTCGGCTAGGCTGATGGCGTTGAGCCTAAAAAAAATCAATTTCTAAAGTATCATTGATTACTCCTCCTTCTGAGCCTATTTATGAAGATGCTCAACACTCTTATCCTACTGCTAAGTCCAGCCATGATGAGTGGGATCCTCAAGAAGCACTTTCTCAGTTTCCTAGCCATGTTCCCTTTTTAGAGCTCTTACACACATCACCTTGCCACCACGAGCACCTCATGACTACTCTCTTTGACATCAAAATCCCTTTTCCTCCTACTTTGGGGCATTCTCCTACATTGCACTGTTTAGAAGAAAGCATCCACCATCAATGCGAGGAGCTTTCTATTTGTACATACCTTACCATAGACACTAAAAATTGTATCTATTTCCTTGTAGCTGCTATGATTCGAGATGAACTCTTGCTTCGAGTATACGATCCTCCATTTTTTATCTCCATATAAATTGGTCAAACCATGGTTAAGCATGCCCTCATCAACAAAGGTTTTGACACATGTGTGGCCTCCTTGGATTTCATCAAGGCTCTTGGTTAGTCAAAAGTCAACCTAAAAACCTAATGTACTACTTATCAGGGATATGATTGTCGACAGATGCCTCCCATGGGTTGCATTTCGCTTCCCATCACTATTCCTCCTAGGACTGTACATGTAAAAGTCATGGTCTTTAATTTCCCCTTATCTTATAATATCCTCCTAGGTCAACCTTGGACCCATCATATATGTGCAGTCACTTCCTTTGCATATTAATGTGACAAATTTTCTCATCAAGGGGCTATCTATAAGATTCAAGGCAACCCAAATCCTTAGAACTATGACACTTTTCAACAAAAAAGGACATATAAATTCTTGACCATTGAAGAATTATCTCCTATCCCATTTCACGAATATCAATGCTTCAATTATCATGTCAAGTCTTTTTGTGGTAATGCAAGTTTGAAATTAGTTGATCATATGCCTCAAAATCTATTGGATTCTGATGATGTAAAGCTTGATGAAATCATTTTTAGGATCAACACCTCTGATTTACTAGTTCTCATCATATCCCAACTTCCTCCTAACTTGCGGCCTCATATGAAGGATCCGTCTATTCCCATTACCATCTCACGTACACGTATGCCTCCACCAGAGAAAACAATTTAATTAGAAACCAAAGTTTTAGTCTTATCTTAAGCACAAAAGCCCAAGGCGTGTTGGCACATCACCCAAGAAAAACTTGAGTGCTCACCCAAAGCGCACAAGGGTACCAGGTCCCTCTTTTATGGTAGATTTCTCAAGGAGTCAACATGATCATACAAATATTCTAGATCCATGACAAATAATCAGCTATATTGCATAACATAAACTAGATCTAGATCTTAACCATGTGCAAGATTACCTCATACAAGAATCAATATTAACTTTATCATAACATAGTCACCATTAGTTACGTGCGCTTATAAACCCGCAACATAACTCTACTAAAAAATGGATCCCTAAACCTTGCAAATCAATACATATTTATAAGTAGTGGGGAATTTCCCTTCACCACCTAAGCACCCTCAAAATAGACTTCATGCTAAGAATATCCATGCACCCTTACATGATAAATACAAAAGTATGAAAGCTCACTAGTAATAGATTATCTAATAATACTGCAGTCTAATTCTTTTAATAACTCCAAAAATATGCATGTCAATTGATCTTCCACTTGTCCAAAATAGCCTTTGCGTGCTTTCCAATTCCTCTACAAAATGTGCTCCACACTCCATGTCCATATTTAGCCTCATACTAAAAACAACTAATTCCTAATTCCTCACTTTCCCACACGCGCCCTATTCCACTATTCTCACAAGCGCACCTACGCATCCTGTGTCTGCGCGCCCAATCCTCATGCACCTTAAATACTTAGGCTACATTTCATTAGCCCAACATTACCCCACACTTGCTTAATTTCTATCCCCGACAATGGGAAATCATAACTTATCTCTCCATGAAAAATCAATAAGGGATGAAATAATAAATGTACAAAAGAATGAAATAATACTTGCCCCCCTTATACTTCTACAGAGAGAATCAATTCTGGATAGTCTGCTTCTTACCCGTCCCAATCACTCAGTGTTTGATTTTTTTTTTTTGGGAGGTTAGAAATTATCCCATCCATCTCATCTAAGGTCATGTTCTCACCTTCATTCTGCAACACCCTGAGAACATTGGCCATGCTTGAGACATTCCCTTCCATCACATCCATCTATCATGTGATGAGTTTTCCAATCTCCTTTATTCTTTCCTTGTGAGGGACTTGGCCTGTAACAAGTGCATCACACTTTTCTTCTACCAATGTGAGCCTCTCCTCATGCCTAAGTGCTTCATGTAGATCAAGAATTTCGTGCTTGTTACCTGTCCAAGTTAATGTACCAAACTAAACACAAAAACCCTGAAAAACTCCAATGAAATCGATACCTGATGAAGATGTAGACGGATGAGGTAGCCGATGTAGACAAGACGGGCGCACACGAGCAATTTGCACAATAGATCTGAGTAACCTGCAAAACACCGGTGCTTGACAGAAAAAGATGGCGTTAGAAGATATTTGGGTGGACTGCCCGAGAAGTGGGTCCGGGAAGCGATAAGCTTCCTTGGCGGATGTCAGTCCACGTTTTCAATAAAGAAAAGAAACATACATGATAAAAGATGTAAATAAAGACTAGATTTTCTGATTGCAGTAATAAAACAGAAACTAAACAGCAGACAGAAAGTACAGAAAACAGGGAACTGGGAAATAATGCTGGATTTGTGTTACCTGTGACCTTTTACTTGTCTGCAGGGAAATCGGCGTCGACTGGGTAGAATCGGCGGTGACTGATGTGATCGGCGTCGACTGGGTAAGATCAGCGTCGACTGAAGGTAGACTGACCAATCAGGGAATGTGCGATGAGATTCGGGGATTTGAAAGTGAATGTGGTCTGCTGGATGTGCCGAAGATGGAGAGACACTGGAACAGAGTCACCAGATGATAGACGGTGGTGTGTGATGTTGATATGATACGGGCAGAGTAACGGTGCTCCTCTCAGGGATTGATTAAGACAGGATCTGCCCTAACTGAGACAATTGATGTTAAAGAGATCTCTCCTTCTTGCAACCTGAATCTTTCTCGCTCTCTGTTCGTGCGTAAGTGCTTTCTTTCGTCTCTTTGCTCTCTTCCGTCCTTAGAACTGAGTTCTGGACTTGCTTTTATAATCGGCGCCGCTCCTAGAAAATCAGCACCGACCATATGGGTCGGCACCGATCGCGGAAAAGACTCCCGAGGTGCCTAAAAATGATCGATTTCGAGAAAGATAAGACTTATCCCGACTATGGGAAAATATCCCACTTAGGGAAAATTAAAGATAGATGTGATACATGGATAGAATAAATTTGGGGTGAATAAGTGATTAAGATGCATGGGAAGAAGCGTAATTAAATATTTAATATTTAATCACTCATGGGTAAGATGTGATGGGATGGATTAAATTTGGAATAAGTGATTAAATCACAAATTGTATAATATCCCAAGGGGATAGTTGGTGACGTAAACGTGCCCCAGGTTACCTAAGCAGGTAAACGAGAAGGGACACTAAATTGGGTAACCAATTTTAAGTGTCTACATTTTGCCCCTTTTTGTCAAGTAACTTGCGATAAGCAAGGTTATGAGACAAAAACAAAGGGATGGAGGAAGAGAAGAATTTGTGGTGATGTGATCAAGAATTTCGTGCTTGTTACCTGTCCAAGTTAATGTACCAAACTAAACACAAAAACCCTGAAAAACTCCAATGAAATCGATACCTGATGAAGATGTAGACGGATGAGGAAGCCGATGTAGACAAGACGGGCGCACACGAGCAATTTGCACAATAGATCCGAGTAACCTGCAAAACACCGGTGCTTGACAGAAAAAGATGGCGTTAGAAGATATTTGGGTGGACTGCCCGAGAAGCGGGTCCGGGAAGCGATAAGCTTCCTTGGCGGATGTCAGTCCACGTTTTCAATAAAGAAAAGAAGCATACATGATAAAAGATGTAAATAAAGACTAGATTTTCTGATTGCAGTAATAAAACAGAAACTGAACAGCAGACAGAAAGTACAGAAAACAGGGAACTCGGAAATAATGCTGGATTTGTGTTACCTGTGACCTTTTACCTGTCTGCAGGGAAATCAGCGTCGACTGGGTAGAATCGGCGGTGACTGATGTGATCGGCGTCGACTGATGTGATCGGCGTCGACTGGGTAAGATCAGCGTCGACTGAAGGTAGACTGACCAATCAGGGACTGTGCGATGAGATTCGGGGATTTGAAAGTGAATGTGGTCTGCTGGATGTGCCGAAGATGGAGAGACACTGGAACAGAGTCACCAGATGATAGACGGTGGTGTGTGATGTTGATATGATACGGGCAGAGTAACGGTGCTCCTCTCAGGGATTGATTAGGACAGGATCTGCCCTAACTGAGACAATTGATGTTAAAGAGATCTCTCCTTCTTGCAACCTGAATCTTTCTCGCTCTCTGTTCGTGCGTAAGTGCTTTCTTTCATCTCTTTGCTCTCTTCCGTCCTTAGAACTGAGTTCTGGGCTTGCTTTTATAATCGGCGCCGCTCCTAGAAAATCGGCGCCGACCATATGGGTTGGCGCCGATCGCGGAAAAGACTCTCGAGGTGCCTAAAAATGATCGATTTCGAGAAAGATAAGACTTATCTCGACTATGGGAAAATATCCCGCTTAGGGAAAATTAAAGATAGATGTGATACATGGATAGAATAAATTTGGGGTGAATAAGTGATTAAGATGCATGGGAAGAAGCGTAATGAAATATTTAATATACCAAACTAAACACAAAAACCCTGAAAAACTCCAATGAAATCGATACCTGATGAAGATGTAGACGGATGAGGAAGCCGATGTAGACAAGACGGGCGCACACGAGCAATTTGCACAATAGATCCGAGTAACCTGCAAAACACCGGTGCTTGACAGAAAAAGATGGCGTTAGAAGATATATGGGTGGACTGCCCGAGAAGCGGGTCCGGGAAGCGATAAGCTTCCTTGGCGGATGTCAGTCCACGTTTTCAATAAAGAAAAGAAGCATACATGATAAAAGATGTAAATAAAGACTAGATTTTCTGATTGCAGTAATAAAACAGAAACTGAACAGCAGACAGAAAGTACAGAAAACAGGGAACTGGGAAATAATGCTGGATTTGTGTTACCTGTGACCTTTTACCTGTCTGCAGGGAAATCGGCGTCGACTGGGTAGAATCGGCGGACTGAGATGTGACTGATTTGATCGGCGTCGACTGGGTAAGATCGGCGTCGACTGAAGGTAGACTGACCAATCAGGGACTGTGTGATGAGATTCGGGGATTGGAATATGAATGTAGTCTGCTGGATGTGCCGAAGATGGAGAGACACTGGAACAGAGTCACCAGATGATAGACGGTGGTGTATGATGTTGATATGATACGGGCAGAGTAACGGTGCTCCTCTCAGGGATTGATTAGGACAGGATCTTCCCTAACTGAGACAATTGATGCTAAAAAGATCTCTCCTTCTTGCAACCTATATCTTTCTCGCTCTCTGTTCGTGCGTAAGTGCTTTCTTTCGTCTCTTTTTCGGGTCTCTTCGGTCTCTTTCGTCCTTAGAACTGAGTTCTGGGCTTGCTTTTATAATCGGCGCCGCTCCTAGAAAATCGGCGCCGACCATATGGGTCGGCGCCGATCGCGGAAAAGACTCCCGAGGTGGCTAAAAATGATCGATTTCGAGAAAGATAAGACTTATCCCGACTATGGGAAAATATCCCGCTTAGGGAAGATTAAAAATAGATGCGATGCATAGATAGAATAAATTTGGGGTGGATAAGTGATTAAGATGCATAGGAAGAAGCGTAATTAAATATTTAATATTTAATCACTCATGGGTAAGATGTGATGGGATGAATTAAATTTGGAATAAGTGATTAAATCACAAATTGGATAATATCCCAAGGGGATAGTTGGTGACGTAAACGTGCCCCAGGTTACCTAGGCAAGTAAACGGATGAGAGGGACACTAAATTGGGTAACCAATTTTAAGTGTCTACATTTTGCCCCTTTTTGTCAAGTAACTTGCGATAAGCAAGGTTATGAGACAAAAACAAAGGGATGGAAGAGGAGAAGAATTTGTGATGATGCGATCCCCCTCAAACTAGGGATGGGATGGATGATAGAACAGACGATCCCAAGTTTGAAAAAGGTAGATGAAAAATGCAGGATGCCCCAGTCGGATGGCTGGAGTAGATCTGATCATTGATGACGCATAAAAATAAACACAAGGGCAGCAACCTAAGGAACTCACATTGGTAGGGAAAACTAGCCGGTCTCCTCATGAGACGACGTTAGTGCCTACAGACCCATGAGTGTAAGGAGAACTGCAAAATAGTCAGCATCTAAAGAGAGACACATTGGTAGGGACAACTAGACGGTCTATAAATCAGACGACGTTAGTGCCTACAGACCCGCGTAACTCTAAGCGGCCAAACAAAACCAAACAAAAAGCGAGTGCTCCACGCAAAGGGAACAAACTCGAAATAGATGGTGATATCGAAAATATGTGCTAAAAGGCAAAATTCAGCACACAACAATGATCAGATAGATAAGCCAAGCATCAACACTATGGCAAGAAGATACGGCAAATCGGCGTCGATCAGAATAATCGGCGTGCTGACCTAAATAGGACCGATAGGAGCGACAGCTACAGCGAGAATATCAGATTTGATGAATATATGTGATTGGATAGGCGGGACATAGATGTAGAGGATATAAATAAATATGATTTGATGTGATGGGATAGATATGGACTGATAGAGGATAGAAATAGATGTGATTTGATGTAATTGAATAGATATAGACTGATAGAGGATATAAATAGATGTGATTAGATAGATATAGACTGATAGAGGATAGAAATAGATGTGATTAGATAGATATAGACTGATAGAGGATAGAAATATTTGATTCATCATGTTATTGGTCATATAGACTGATATGCCTGGATATAAATAGATGAATGATGGATAGATAGACTGATAGAGGAAATAGATGTGATTGGATATAGACTGATGATGATTGATAGATGTGATTAGATAGATTGATAATGTGGATATAACCTTGATAGATGGGTGTGGTGTAACTTGGATGTACATGTGTTTGATGTTTGGATTAGATATGGATAGATGTAATGTACCTTGGATGTACATTTTGATGGATAGATTTAGATATAGATAGATGCAATGTACCTTGGATGTACATTTTAATGGATTAGATAAATACCTTTGATGTACGTATTTTCGATATTTTAATGGATAGATAGATGGATGTGTTTGATATATGGATGTAATTGTAATGAGAAATGAATACAGATAGATGTTTTGATAGATAAGATGAACCTAGATAGAAGATAAACTTTGATTGAATTAACATGTGAAATGCCAATTTAACAGGATGCAAGACAAAGAAATGGAGAATACTCCTTGCAAGAGTCAAAGATGAAAGTGGAAACAACCGTGACTTAGAAGAGAAGATACTCGGAGAAGAAGAAAAATGATAAGTTGGACTTCCAACCGACCATAGATAAAATCCAGAAAGGGAACCAAAAGACCAAGCATACAAGGCCCTATATAAGATTAAAATAAATCTGACACTAACTAGTCGCAAACCAGATCTAGGATAGAAACGGAAAGAAAAGTAAGTAAGTATCTTGTCGGAACTTACAAGGGACAGAATACATGTCCATAGTGGGGAAATAGGATTCTCCATATGATCGACAAAAGGTCCTAAATCTCAGCTTCATGACTTTGGCAGATAAGCAAACTGATCAATGCGGGAAGTTTGCTTGATATGGAAAGACTGATCGATGCGGGAAGTCTTTCAGTGATGCTAAAAGAGTGTATAAACTGACTGGAAGGCTGATTAATTACAAGAAGCCTTGAATTTTTCTTTGAGAAACAGCCGTCCTTCAAGGGAGCGGTCTGTATTTTGAATTTTAATGATAGCCATCCTTCGAGGGTATGGTCTATTTTCTTTTTTGATTCACTTGATAATGTATGGATAGCTGTCCTTCAAGGGATCAGTCTATCTTTTGGATAGCATCTTTTTTTTTTTTTTTTTTGAAACTTTTTGGAAGAAGCTGAGTTTAGACCTAGATAGATCAGATGGAGGGGAAGAGAACATAGAAGAACATGCACTCATGACCCGAGTAGATCCGATTAAGATAAGTACTTGGGACAGATGAAGTGGTGATTAAGGTATTCCTACCATGAGGAGGAACATATCCAAAAGAAACGTGCAATGAGTAGAGCCGCGATACTCATATTTAAGGTAAGACGAGGCAATAGGCGGAGAACCACACAATTTCAAATCACCACGAAAGTAGATGACTGGTTATTAGGACGGATGGAAGATCTGAGTTGCGACTAGATTTGTGTAAGATAGATTTTAACAGTAGAAGGGCCGTAAATGCAAGGCATTAAGAGGTTCCGCTTCAGGGATACCATCCATGGAAGATAAACGATAAGCCCCAGACCCATATTTATGAGTGATAATGTAGGGGCCCATCCAATTGGGAGCAAACTTACCACGTTGACTCCTTTCGAGTGTAGTGACATTTTGATTTTCCTTAAGAACAAGATCACCAATTTTGAAGTCACGATGTTGCAAGTGCTTGTTATAAGCACGTTTGACACGCTCGAGATAGACCTGATGATGATCAAGAGCGTTAAGATGTCGCTCATCTAATAATTCAAGTTGTGCCAGACGATTTTGACGATAATCCTCATCGGAGACAAATTCTCTGAGAGAAACACGGAGAGATGGGATTTGGACCTCCAAAGGAAGGACAGCCTCAGACCCATAGACGAGAGAGAAGGGAGTAGCACCAGTAGGAGTATGAATGCTAGTCCGATAAGCCCAGAGAGCAAAAGGGATATGTAAATGCCAATCCCTACCAGCTCGACTAGTTACCTTTGCGAGGATATTACGCAAAGTTTTATTGGAAGCTTCGGCTTGACCATTAGCTTGAGGATAGTATGGAGAAGAAAAACTGAGCTTGATATTGAAAGCATTGCAGAGATTCTGCAAATCATCGTTTTTGAAAGACTTACCATTATCTGTGATTAGCTTGTGTGGAACGCCAAAGCGACAAATGATGTGTTGATAGACGAAATCAACTATGGGCTTAGCCTTTGTTGAAGAAAGGGGGATAGCTTCTACCCACTTAGTAAAGTACTCAGTGGCGGTAATGATAGAATGATGACGTTGTGAAGAACGAGGATTGATGAGACCAATAAGATCAAGACCCCACTGCGAAAAAGGCCACAAATCCGCCGCAGGTTGCAAAGCCTGACTAGGGATGTGCGTGAGATTGGAATGTTGCTGACACTTGACGCACTTCTTGGTGTATTCACAACAATCTCGATTAAGAGAAGGCCAATAATATCCCAAACGTAAGATGCGCTTGGCTACAGCTAAGCCACTAAAATGTCCACCACAAATACCGTCATGGACCTCCTGAATAGCTTTAGATGATTCATGGGTTTTGAGGCATCGAAGCAAAATACCATCAAAGCCGCGTTTGTAAAGAAGGCCGCCTAGAATAGTATAGCGGTTGGCGCGTTGGACAAAAGACCTTCTACCATTGGAAGACAGATCTGGAGGAAGGACCGAATGAGATAGATAATCAACTATCTGTTGATACCACTCATCCTGAGTATGGGTTGTGACAGCATTGATTGACGTTAGTTGTTGAAGATAAGATGGTTGATCTAATCGTTGCACAGCCACATAAAGACGCGAGTCTTCGGTAAAAGGCGGGATAAGGGAGGCTAAAGAGGCCATGGTATCCGCGAATCGATTTGCAGTACGAGGAATGGCTTGGATAGTGAAGTTATCGAAAGATTGGAGTTGGGCAAGAACGATGTCGCGATATTTTTGAAGGATATCATTCTTGCATTGATAGACACCCGTGACCTGGTTAACGATGAGTTCAGAATCACCAAAGATGTCAATATGACGAGCGCCGAGATTAATGGCATTTTGAAGACCTAAGACAAGAGCTTCGTACTCAGCCATATTATTGGTGCACTCAAAGTTCAATTTGTGTGCGACTGGGATAGGCGTACCCCAAGGAGGAATCATCACGAAACCCGCACCTCCCCCTTGCTGGCATTTGGATCCATCAAAGAAGAGTTTTACTTTAAATGGAGATAGACCAAAATCAATTTGTTGGATGTACTCATCGGGGAATTGAGCAAGGGGGTCACGAGTGTCCGGAAGAGGAGCATCAGCTAATTGATCTGCAATAACCTGACCCTTGATAGCCTTTTGCGGGATAAACTCGAGGTCAAACTCTGTCATGAGCATAAGCCAATGAGTGATACGATCATTGTGATAAGGTTTTGCATGGATTGTCTTAAGTGGATTGACACTTGTGACAATGTAAGTTTTATGATTAAGGAGATAATGACGAAGCTTAGAAGTTGCAAAGAAGAGAGCGCAACATAGTTTTTCAGCTTCGGAGTAACGTGTCTCATACTCATGGAGGGTGCGACTGATGTAATAGACAGCTTGTTCTTTACCACAAGTGTCCCGATGCGAGATCATGGCTCCCAGAGCATGGTCAGTCACAGAGATATAAAGATAGAAAGGCTCCCCCTCGCGTGGAGGTGTAAGCACAGGTGGAGAAGAAGATAAGCTTTGAGATCATCAAAGGCCTTTTGGCAATGCTCATCCCATTCGAAATGAACATTCTTACGGAGAAGATGGTGAAAAGGTTGACAACGGTCCGACAATTGGGAGATAAAACGACGCATTGACTGAAAGACATCCTTGGAGACTGCGGAGTTGCTTTAAGTTAGAAGGGGGAGGCATATCAAGAATAGCTTTTATTTTTTCGGGGTCGACTTCGATGCCCCTGATGGAAATGATAAAACCTAAAAGTTTTACCAGTGAGAACGCCAAACACGCACTTAGCTAGATTTAGAACGAAGACAGAAGCGGACAAGCCTTCTCAAAGAGAGGTGCAAGGATGAAAAGATGATCCTGACGGCGTTTGGACTTGCCGAGGAGGTCGTCAATGTAATCCTCTACATTTTTGTGTAAGAGGTCATGGAAGATGTATGTCATTGCTCGTTGATAGGTTGCCCCCTGCGTTCTTAAGGCCAAAAGGCATGACACGATAGCAAAAGGTCCCCCAAGGAGTTATGAAGGAGGTCTATATGTTGGTCTTCTGGTGCGATGAGGATTTGATTATATCCAGAGAAACCATCCATAAGAGAAAGCATCTCATGACCCACAGTTAAATCTACGAGTTGGTCGATATTGAGGAAGAGGAAAATCATCCTTTGGACAGGCAAGATTAAGATCCCGGAAGTCGGTACAAATTCGAATCTTTCCAGTAGCCTTAGTTAATGGTACTACATTGGACACCCATTCGTGGATAATCGATGGGTTGGAATGAAGTTAGCCGCTGAGAGCAAGCGCTGTAACTCCTTCTTTAACAAGAAGGGCTACTTTAGGGTGCATTTTTCGTAATTTGCTTTTTTTTTGCTTGACCGGCTTGATGTTGGGAAGGGTAACTTCGCTTGTTAGCTGTCCAAAGTTAAGTACCAACTAAAACACAAAAACCTGAAAAACCTCAATGAAATTGATACCTGATGACGGTAGACGGATGAGGAAGCCGATGTCGACAAGACGGGCCAACACGAGCAATTTGCACAATGATCTGGTTAACCTGCCAAAAACGTGCTTGACAGAAAAAAGCCCTGTTAAAAGATATTTAAGTGGACTGCCAAGAAGCGGGTCGAAAGCGATAGCTTCACGGGGATGTCAGTCACGCTTTCATTAAGAAAAGAAGCATACATGATACAAGATGTAAATTAAAGACTCGATTATCGTGATTGTAGTAATAAAACGAAACGGAACCGCAGAAAAAAGTACAGACAAACAGTGGAACTGGGAAAATAATGCTGGATTTGTGTCACCTGTGACCTTTTACCTGTCTGCGGGAGGAATCGAGGGGGATCGACTAGGTAGAACGGCAGCGACTGATGTGATCGCGTCGACTGGTAAGATCGGCGTCGACGTGCTGAGGTAGACTGACCAATCAGGGACTGTGCGCGATGAGATCGGGGATTGGAATTGAAAGTGGTTGCTGGTGATGAAGAGATGGAGAGACACTGGACCAGAGTCACCAGATGATAGAAGGGTGTGTGTGATGTTGATATGGATACGGGCAGATAACGTGACTACTCTCAGGATTGATTTGGACAGGATTGCCCTATTTGATTACAATTGATGCTAAGAAGATCTCTCTTTCTCCAACCTGTATCTTCGACTCTCTGTTGCTTTTCGCTCGTGCGTTAATCTCTCTCGTCTCTTCGCTCTCTCGGTCCTGAGAACTGAGTTCTGGGCGTGTTTTATAATCGGACGCGCTCCTAGCAAAGTGGAATGACGACCATATGGGTCGGCGCCGATCGGGAAAAGATCATAGGTGCCTTCCTAAATTTGATGATTCGAGAAAAATAAAACTTACGACTCTGGGAAAATATCCTTGCTTAGGGAAGATTAAGATAGATGTGATACATGGATAGAATAAATTGGGGGTGAATAAGTGATTAAGATGCATGGGAAGAAGCGTAATTAAAATTTAATATTTAATCATCAGGGTAGATTGTGGATGGGATAATTAAATTGGAATAAGTGATGTTTAAATCACAATGGAATCTATCCCTGGGCGATAGTTGGGACGTGAACGTGCCCCAGGTTACCTAGGCAAGTAAAACGGATGAGACGGGCCACTTAAATTGGGTAACCAATTTTACGTGTCTACATTTTGCCCCTTTTTGTCAAGTAACTTGCGTTAAGCCAGTTATGAGACAAAAAAAAAGGATGGAGGAAGGAGAAGAAAGCGAGAATTTGTTGTGATTGTGGAGCCCCTCAAACTCGGGGGGGATGGATGATAGAACAGACGCTCAAGTTTGAAAGAAGGTAGAGGAACAAGGCAGGATTGACCAAGTGGATGGCTAGAGTAGATCTGATCATTGATGACCATAAATAAACACAAGGGCAGCAACCTAAGAAACTCACATGGTAGGGAAAAGGAAGCTAGCCGGGTCCTCCTCAGAATGAGGCACACTTAAAGTGTCTACAAGACCAAGCGGCTTAAGAAGGGGGAAAATAAAAGTGAGAGGTAACTAGAAAGCCCAACATAGTCAATCATTAAAAACAAAATAAAATACATTGGGTAAGATACGAAAAAGGAAAAAAAACTAGATGGTCTAAAAGTCATACGCCGTTAGTGCCAAAATGGAAAATCTAGAAAGCTGCCAAAAAGGCACGAGTGGTTCACCTTGTAGAGGAAATGTAAACGAACCCCGGAGAAATGAGACAAGTTACTAGAAAGATAGCGACAACACAAAAACGGGAAGCAAAGATGTCAGCACACAAACACAGAATAGATACAATAATGATAGTAAGCCAACATCAACACTACGGCAAACAGACATGAAAAATCCGGTGCGTCAAACTAATCGCGGCGCCGACCATCATCAGCGTCGACCCAAAAATGGCACCGACCATCCAGACGTAGATAAATATGCGAACGAAAACGTAAACGATTTATTTGCAACGTGACATGGATTCAGAAGAGATAGTTTGAGATTTGAACACAATGGAAGCCTCTGGGAGCGGACAGAAGCGCAGGAGTACACGACCTGGGGTAAGTGATCATTTTCGAACCCACCTTTGTTATTACTTACTTTATTATTATTTTTTTGTGATTTTTTTTGGTGCATGGGAGGCCAGGGCCTGGTTTACATCCGGCCAGGAAGTCGGCGCCGATTGGGTTAATCGGCGTCGATGTGTTTTTGGATCGGCATCGATTGGTATGATCGTCGCCGACTAGGGACTGACGCCGATTTTATACCAAATCGACGCCGCCTGAAAGATATTTTTTTTATGGTTTTGGAAGATGAGATTAGGGAAAAAAAATAACCCCCCTGTTGATAAATCTTTGTGTGTGGATGCAGGCACGAGAGGCTCTTCATATGAGGGATGCATCCCCTAGCTTTGGATGGAGACGATCCTTGCCTGATGTGACAGATGCAGACTGGCAGCCAATTTAGCGCTAGCCGAGCTCGGGGTTTCAGATATTATAGACGATGCCACGAGATGTGGAGCTCATGCGGGCATTATGGCGACGATGGCACAGCCACACGTGCACATTTGGTTTAGGACGGGTAGATGACTATCACCGCATGAGGATAAATACAGGATCCTCCCGATTATACCATTACGGGGGACCCGATTGAGATCACACCCTCAACCCCGATATCAAGCACAGATGGCCCTGGTGCGAAAATTTTTGTACAGAGACGAGATAGTATCAGACGATATTATCTGGGGCAGTGAGGATCGCCTCACAGTAAACTGCAGATAGCCCTCGGAGCATGGTGGATAGCCTTGATTCAGATGGCTATATCTTATTTTGCCTTACCAGACTCAGAGTGGAATTCCCTTCCTCATTGCTACTATTAACTGCGTGTTCTCCATCTTGCAGCACCGACAGGTTTTTTTTCCTTTGCCAGATGCCCTGTAGTCAGGTATATTATGAGCTATGGATTACACCACTGTGAGGACAGGGATCGATGTCCAGCTTTGTGCTTCAATTGCTTGGCATACGAGCACCTAGCAGTGATCATGCCATCTCGGGCTTCCTTGGTGCCAGCAGCGTGGTGGGGTGTTGACTATGGATTTCGGAGATGGCGGGCTTGAATGGCCGCAGGAGATACAGGTAGATCACCGAGTTGGTACTCGGAGGCGTTTTCAGTTTCAGCACGCTTAACCAGATCAGGTTTTATCGGAGACCATATCGGGCATTTCCGTATGGTGTTGTAAAAAAAATCAGGATCCGCACTTGGTAGCATTGAGACGGAGTCGGGTGGTCGGGGCCGTAAGGCGATATTTGGGAGCGGGTCCATTCAGGCGGATACTGAGGCAGTTTGGCCTAGTACAGACCGTACCGGCCACCTACACGCCATATAGTCGGGATAGCAGAGAGACAGATTTGCACGTTTTTATCCCGCACAGACCCCATTGAGAGAGGCCTTCCACCCTCCATGGACGTGATGAATGACGCGGGGTGGAATGAGGGCTACGCAGCTGTACGATACAGAGTGCCACACATCTCCCTCCCTCTATAATGCTGAGGAGTAGGACATAGCTGCTAACCTGGACAGGCTAGAGGAGAAGCATGGCCACACTAATACATCACATCAGGTAAGCTCTGGAGGAAGATCAGGGCCTTGACAAGAGGAGAGAGATTCCCTGAGTTGTGGAGAGAGACACCGCTCGCCAGGAGCGAGATACAGCGATTCAGCAGAGGATCGCTATCTTCGCACAGGAGGCCCTTAGGGCCAAATACGGAGAGACTGTGCCCACATCAGAGTCTGGGACACAGAAGGGCACGCGTCTTCTATGAGGTGCAACCACCAGTATCGCCAGCATCACAGCAGCACCTTTAACGAGCACCGGGTATGGGGAGCCTAGCGCTGAGCCCATACCAGTCCTCCTCGCTGAGGTGAGATATTCATGAGGATTTTGGGCCCTAGTACGCAGCATGCCCATATGTGCCTCGGTTATAGGCGAGGAGAGAGCAGTATTGCTACATCAGCGACCGTAGGTGGAGGGAGCCTCGGGAGAGATCGAGGTGGGCCGAGACCCTCCAGCAGCAGGCGCATCGAGCTCGATAGGCGGCGGCCAGGAGAGACAGCCAGGTTGCAGAGTTGAGGGGTGGAGGAGATGTGTCCTCCACGCTTCAGATTTACCATATAGAGATTTGATAGATTGTGTATTTGTATAGTGATGTAGCCTCGATTGGAAGGCATTGTATAGATGGCTTGATTAAAAGCCACCCATTTTTTGTAAGACACACAATGTATATTAGATTTATCATGTTATTTGTCATATACTTGTACTTCTGCTTTTTAGTTTGATACTACATGGGAGATGGATATAGATAGAGGATAAAACTAGATGTGATTGGATAGATATAGACTGATAGATGATAGAAATAGAGTGATTCGATAGATTGAAATGTGGATAAATAGATGTGATTGGATGATATAGACTGTAGATGATAGATGTATGTGTATCTACTTTTGATAGATGTTTACTTTGATGTACATGTGTTTAAAAATCGTTTGATGGATAGATCCTAACAATGTACTTGATGTATGGCTAGATCTAGATAGATGTCATGTCCTTATATGTACTTTTTTTCGATATTTTGATGGATGAGATAGATAAATGTTGTGCTATATGGTATTAATTGTCCTGAGAAATGAATACAGATAGTGTTTTATAAGATAAGATGAACCTAGATAGAAGATAACTTTGATGAATTAAACATGTGAAATGCCAATTCGACAGGTTGCCAACAAGAATGGAGAAACTCCTTGCAAGAGTCAAATATGAAAGTTGGAAACAACCGTGACTTAGAAGAGTAAGATACCGGAGAAGAGAAAATGATAAGTTGGACTCCAACCGAACATAGATAAATCCAGAAAGGGAACCAAAAGACCAAGCATACAAGGCCCTATATAAGATTAAAATCAATCTTGACACTAACTAGTCGCAAACCAGATCTAGGATAGAACGGAAAGAAAAGTAAGTAAGTATCTTGTCAGAACTTATAAGGGACAGAATACATGTCCCATAGTGGGAAATAGGATTCTCCATATTGATCGACAAAAGGTCCTAAATCTCAGCTCATGACTTTGACAGATAAGCAAAATGATCAATGCGGGAAGTTTGCTTGATATGGAAAGACTGATCGATGCGGGAAGTCTTTCAGTGATGCTAAAAGTGTATAAACTGACTGGAAGGCTGATTGATTACAAGAAGCCTTTAATTTTTCTTTGAGAAACAAGCCGTCCTTCAAGGGAGCGGTCTGTATTTTGAATTTTAATGATAGCCATCCTTCGAGGGTATGGTCTATTTTCTTTTTTGATTCACTTGATAATGTATGGATAGCTGTCCTGTTTTTTTGTTTTTTTTTTTTTTTGAAACTTTTTGGAAGAAGCTGAGTTTAGACCTAGATAGATCAGATGAGGGGAGGAGAACATAGAAGAACATGTACTCATGCCCGAGCAGATCCGATTAAGATAAGTACTTGGGACAGATGAAGTGGTGATTAAGGTATTCCTACCATGAGGAGGAACATATCCAAAAGAAACGTGCAATGATTAGAGCCGCGATACTCATATTTAAGGTAAGCGAGGCAATAGGCGGAGAACCACACAATTTCAAATCACCACGAAATGTAGATGACTGGTTATTAGGAAGGATGGAAGATCTGAGTTGCGACTAGATTTGTGTAAGATAGATTTTAACAATCGAAGGGTCTGTAAATGCAAAGCATTAAGAGGTTCCGCTTCAGGGATACCATCCATGGAAGATAACGATAGCCCCAGACCCATATTTATGAGTGATAATGTAGGGGCCCATCCAATTGGGAGCAAACTTACCACGTTGACTCCTTTCGAGTGTAGTGACATTTTGATTTTCCTTAAGAACAAGATCACCAATTTTGAAGTCACGATGTTGCAAGTGCTTGTTTATAAGCACGTTTGGACACGCTCGAGATAGACCTGATGATGCTCAAGAGCGTTAAGACGTCGCTCATCTAATAATTCAAGTTGTTGCCAGACGATTTGACGATAATCCTCATCGGAGATAAATTCTCTGAGAGAAACACGGAGAGATGGGATTTGGACCTCCAAAGGAAGGACAGGCCTCAGACCCATAGATGAGAGAGAAGGGAGTAGCACCAGGTAGGAGTACGAATGCTAGTCCGATAAGCCCAGAGAGCAAAAGGGATATGTAAATGCCAATCCCTGCCAGCTCGACTAGTTACCTTTGCGCGGATATTACGCAAATTTTTATTTGGAAGCTTCGGCTTGACCATTAGCTTGAGGATAGTATGGAGAAGAAAAACTGAGCTTGATATTGAAAGTGTTGCAGAGATTCTGCAAATCAGCGTTCTTGAAAGACTTACCATTATCTGTGATTAGCTTGTGTGGAACGCCAAAGTGACAAATGATGTGTTGATAGACGAAATCAACTATAGGCTTAGCCTTTGTTGAAGAAAGGGGGATAGCTTCTACCCACTTAGTAAAATACTCAGTGGCGGTAATGATAGAATGATGACGTTGTGAAGAACGAGGATTGATGAGACCAATAAGATCGGACCCCAACTGCGAAAAAAGGCCACAAATCCGCCGCAGGTTTGCACAAGCTCTGACTAGGGATGTGCGTGAGATTGGAATGTTGCTGACACTTGATGCACTCTTCTTAGTGTATTCACAACAATCCTCGATTAAGAGAAGGCCCAATAATATCCCAAACGTAAGATGCGCTTGGCTACAGCTAAGCCACTAAATGTCCACCACAAATACCGTCATGGACCTCCTGAATAGCTTTAGATGATTCATGAGTTTTGAGGCATCGAAGCAAAATACCATCAAAGCCTCATTTGTAAAGAAGGCCGCATAGAATAGTATAGCGGTTGGTGCGTTGGACAAAAGACCTTCTACCGTTGGGAGTCAGATCTGGAGGAAGGACCGAATGAGATAGATAATCAACCATCTGGTTGATACCATTCATCCTGAGTATGGGTTGTGACAACATTGATTGGCGTTAGTTGCCCAAGATGAGATGGTTGATCTAATCGTTGCACAGCCACATAAAGACGCGAGTCTTTCGGTAAAAGGTGGGATAAGGGAGGCTAAAGAGGGCCATGGTATCTGCGAATCGATTTGCAGTACGAGGAATGGCTTGGATAGTGAAGTTATCGAAAGATTGGAGTTGGGCAAGAACGATGTCGCGATATTTTGAAGGATATCATTCTTGCATTGATAGACACCCGTGACCTGGTTAATGATGAGTATTCAGAATCACCAAAGATGTCAATATGACGAGCGCCGAGATTAATGGCATTTGAAGGACCTAAGACAAGAGCTTGTACTCAGCCATATTTATTGGTGCATTCAAAGTTTAATTTGTGTGCGACTGGGATAGGCGTACCCAAGGAGGAATCATCACAAAACCCGCACCTCCCCCCTTGCTGGCATTTGGATCTGTCAAGAAGAGCTTTACTTTAAATGGAGATAGACCAAAATCGATTGTTGGATAGATTCATCGGGAATTGAGCAAGGGGGTCTTGAGTGTCTGGAAGAGGAGCATCAGCTAATTGATTTGCATAAACCTGACCCTTGATAGCCTTTTGCGGGATAAACTCGAGGTCAAATTCTGTCATGAGCATGAGCCAACAGTATACGATCATTGTCTAAGGTTTTTGCATGATTGTCTTGAGGGGAATTGACACTTGGTGACATGTTAAGTTTTGTGAGTAAGGGATAATGACGAAGCTTAGAAGTTGCGAAGAAGGAGAGCACACCATAGTTTTTCAGCTTCGGAGTAACTGTTCATCTCTGAGGGTGCGACTGAGGGTAATAGACAGCTTGTTCTTTTACCACAGGTGTCCCGATGCGAGCTCATGGCTACCAGAGCATGTTCAGTCACAGATATATAAAGATAGAAAGGCTCCCCTTCGCGTGGAGGTGTAAGCACAGTTGGAGAAAGAAGATAAGCTTTGAGATCGATCAAAGGCCTTTTTGGCAATTCTCATCCCATTCAAAATGAACATTCTTACGGAGAAGATTGGTGAAAAGGTTGACAACGGTCCGACAATTGGGAGATAAACGACGCACCGATTGAAGACGTCCTGGGAGACTGCGGAGTTGCTTCAAGTTAGAAGGGGAGGCATTTCAAGGATGGCATTATTTTTGCTGGGTCGACTTCAATACCCCTGATGGAAATGATAAAACCTAAAAGTTACAGTGAGAACGCCAAACACGCACTTAGCTGGATTTAGACGAAGAACATGAAAGCGGAATCAAGCCTCTCAAAGAGAGGTGCATAGGATGAAAAGATGATCCGACGACGCTTTGGACTTGCCAAGAAGATCGTCAACATAATCCTCTACAGTTTTGTGTAAGAGGTCATGGAAGATGTATGTCATTGCTCGGTTGATAGGTTTGCCCCTGCGTTCTTAAGACCAAAAGGCATGACACGATAGCAAAAGGTCCCCCAAGGAGTTATGAAGGAGGTCTTATGTTGGTCTTCTGGTGCGATGAGGATTTGATTATATCCAGAGAAACCATCCATAAGAGAAATGCATCTCATGACCCGCAGTTAAATCTACGAGTTGGTCGATATTAGGAAGAGGAAAATCATCCTTTGGACAGGCAAGATTAAGATCCCGGAAGTTGGTACAAATTCGAATCTTCCCAATAGCCTTAGTTACTGGTACTACATTAGACACTCATTACGGATAATCGATGGGTTGGATGAAGCTAGCCGAGAGCAAGCGTTTGTAATTCTTCTTTAACAAGAAGGGCTACTCTAGGGTGCATTTTTACGCAATTTTTGCTTGACCGGCTTGATGTTGGGAAGGGTAACGATATTGTGGACCACAATATCGGGATCGAGCCCTGGCATATCCTCATATGACCAAGCAAAGGCTTGACGATGTTTGGAAAGAAAAGCGGTAGAGACCCCTAATTCCTGTGGATTAAGGGATTGGCCGACCTTAATGATGTGAGGGTCTTCAGAAGTCCCTATATTAAGGTCGATAGTGGCTTCGTTGAGAAGGGTAGATGTGTCAGAAGGAATAGTCTTGGGAAGATATGAATCCTCTGCCCCTAGATAGGTGAGGACAAAATCATCATCCGCACAGTGGATAGTATTGATAGTAGGAGAGTCGTCTCCAACTATTTCAGGGAAGATTAATGGTATAGAAGCGGACCAATTGTTAGTCTCATAGACCAACGGCCCTAAGGAAATGGTACTGATAAAAAAAAAAAAGTTAGGTGGGATGGAAATGTCGTCATCCACATCAAGTGATGCTTCTGATTTAGTGGGAGAAGATGGTTCCTTAGTAGGAAGAGGTTCATCAAGAATAGTGACGGTGGCCTCTGAAAGGGGTTTAAATCCTAACCCAAATTTTTGATGTGGCATGAGAGTCGGAATGGATTTGAGGTCATGTATACCTTGTTCATATTTTCCCAGGCCAAAACCTTTCCACGCGCATCAATGTAGATAAGTCTTTGCAAACGTGGGATTCTGTAGATGATCAAACCCTGTTAGGTAGGGTTTGGCTCTAGGAGGAGAATCCGGGTGATAATGAGGCGTATCAAGACCACCGTAGATGAAATTGGTCTGTTGATTGGGCAGACCAATGGTGACGATGCGACCAAGACCTGGTTGATATTCAGGTTGTTTGTCTGGTCTACCATACTCATTAGGTTTGAGATGGGCATCGAAAGAAAAGAGAGGAAGCTCTCCTAGTGAGAAACGCTGCAATGTCTCTTCCAGATTTTGTAAATCCGGTAATTTGGTTGCAGGTATGGAAGAAGATGAGGCCCCATCTGGAGAAGATGTATTTTCTTTTAAAGGGGCATACCTAGTGGTCATGTCGCATTGTGCGGAAGGAAAAGGATCTCCTGGATGAGTATATATTTTGCCCTCATATTGATATTTTAGGCATCGATGGAGGGTGGATGGGACACAATGCATTGCGTGAATCCAGGAGCGTCCGAGGATCGTGTTATAGAGGAATTTTCCTTCGACAATATAGAAGAGTTCATGGAGCAGCTTCTTACCTACTCGGATGGGTAAGACCACAGTTCCCAGAGTGACTGCTAGCTGATCGTTAAATGATCGAAGGGCGAAGGGTGGGGGTGACACCACATTCTTTGGTAACTTAAGTTGTTTGAATGTGTGTGAGGAGATGACGTTGAGTGCAGCTCCACTATCGATCATAACACGTTTTAAGGTAGTGTTATTGATTTGGACTGTGATGAAGAGGGGAGCCTCCAAATCCTCTGAAGAAAGAGGAGGAATTTCCGAATCCTCGAAAGAAATGGCGGTTGATGGTCCATTCAGTCCAACAACCAACTCAAAGGGCTGGGGCTCATCGGAATTTACTGTGATGCAATGCAGATTATTGATTAGAGCCTGGCGATGTTGTGGGGAGGATTGGATGAGGTCAAAAAGAGACATTTTGACCGGAGCCTGGGTGAGTTGTTTCATAACACTCTCCTCAACGGATACGGGAACTTGAGCCCGAGGTGCAGCATGAATAGAGACCCTGGGTCGTGGTGCTGATGAGGAAGGAGAAACGCCTTTAGGTGGCTGCAGAAATGACAACCCGTGGTCGAGATGCTGAAGATGAAGATGGGTTATCATAGTGTTGGGTTTCTAGTGGCGATATGGATCGTGTCAATTTGAGAAGGTGGAAGATCAGGCGGCGTGGAACCACTAGAGGTCTGAGTGGATGGTTGAGGTTTGGATGGGGCTAAGGTGACAGGAGGTACTTGTTCCTCCTCCTCCAGCAAAAGGTCACTTTCTTCCAGAAGGTTCTTGATAACGGCTTGAAGAGCTTTACATCCCTCAGTATCATGACCCGGAGTATGGTGGTAAGCACAAATCAGATCAGAGTTAAACCAAGTAGGTTTAACTCCTTTAGGGTTATAAGGTTTAATCAGAGGAAGGGTTATGGATGAAGATTGGATAAGTTGATGAAGGATTTCGGTGTAGAATCCGGTAGACGAAGATGAGGATGGAGATGATGAAGATGGTTCTTTTACATTAACCGACTGCCGAGGTAAAAGAACTTGCATGTTAGGTTTAACAGTTTTATTAGGGATCCTCTTATTTGTTTGGACATTTGGAGGAGCAGTCTTGGGTGCTTGGGATGGGAGTAAATGAGACATGATTGACTTTGGTGGAGGGGGAGCCCCTAAGATAGATTTTGAGGAGGATGGAGATGTGATAGATTTTGCGGTCTTTGGAGACAAAGGGGATTGCTTAGTCGGATTTACGGATGATTTAGATAATGTTGATTTAGATGAGGAAGAAGTCCTCAAGGTAGGTGTAATAGGAGGAATATAGGGTGCTTTGGTTTTTGGTAACGAAGATGAGGATCTTGATAGAAGAGGTGCCGTCTGTTTAGTAGGTAAGTCTACTTTTAGGGGTATTGATGAAGAATGTGTTGTGGAAGAAGATGATGGATTTGATGGATGTGTAGAAGAAGACGCCTTCTCAGCGGGCAAATCCAATCGTTTATGAGGCGTAGAGAGAGATTTTTGTGGAAGAGCACCAAGGGTCTTGATGGTTCGAAATATGGGTTTTCCCTTTTCAGGGATGGTGACAACTTCCACGGCATAAGGTGACTGTAACCTTTTCGGAGGAAGCAAAGTGGGGAGGTACTGATGGTGTAGTGTTAGATTTTGGTTGTCGCGGTTTAGGTTGAGGAATCGAGTGTGCAGGTGTTGGTGTTACTTCTTTTGATTTTTCCTTAATAGGTGAAGTAACACTATTGATGGGAGAAGGGAGTAATGAAGAAGGAGTGCCTTGCGGAGGGAGAACTTCTGATGTAGTAGGAAAAGAGATAGGAAGGGTCAAGATCGAAGACACTTCCGTCGAAGTTGGCACAATTATGGGTACATTCACCAAAGGCATAGTTGCGGCGGGAATGGGAGCAACGGAAGTAGATGTGTCCGTAGTGGAAACTCGGAGGGATGTGATTGCCTCGAGCATTGAAAGAATGTCTGATGATGAGACAGATGAGGATGACACTGTCTCGGGTATAGATGGAAGGTCAGACAAAGGAGCGGAGAGAGATGACTCCGTGCTTGGTAATGTAGGGATATTCAAAGATGGACTATCTGAAGATATTGGAACTCCCGTGATTGATGAAGAGGAAGGAGGATCTGATTCGATTGATGTGTTTGCAGATGGATTGGTTTCAGAAGAAGAGTCCTCGGTAGAGATGAAATTGATAGTGTGGGTGTTTGGTTTTTGAGATTCCGAAGAATTATGATTTGGGGCATGATTGGGGAAAGGGTTGTTTAAAAACATCTAGTGCTTGATTTGGGGGAGCATTTGGGTTATCCAGAATGAGCTCGCCTTTATCAATGAATTTTTGGACAAGATTTTTGAAAGTCTGACATCGTTCGATGTCATGACCTTTGGTTCTGCGATAATGACAGAAATCGTTTTCCCTATACCAGAATGGGCGTTCTCGGCCTTCGTCAATATTCTTAATGGGGGGAAGTTCGATCATGCGAACTTCCAACATTTTTTCTAAGATGGAGGCATATGATTCCCCCAATGGAGCGAAGGATCGAGAAGATGAAGGCCCTTTTCGAGAAGATGAGGGATCTCTTCGTGGTGTTTGATTAGGAGTATTGTCAGCTCGTGATGTTCTTAATACGATGGCATTGGTGGATCCTTGATTTTTGTCTTTAGAGGGGGAAGAATTTGGTTTGGTGAATCGAGAAAAATCGGGTTTCGATTTAGAGCGAAGTTTTAACTTCCCTTGTTCAATGGCGCGAGATTCAAGTTTGCGTGCCATCGTAAAGGCCTCTTCAAAGGTATGAAAAGTTTGGATCCTTAGAGTGGAAGAAATGTGATTAGCACAAGATCGGGTGAACAACTCGATTTGTTGGGATTGGGGAAGGGAGAAAGACAATTGGTTAATTATCCCTCTCCAACGAGCGACAAAGTCTGCTATAGACTCATCGTCGAATTGGCGAATGTTATAAAGATCTGTGATTGAGATCTTATGCGCGATATTTATTGAGAAGTTTTCAACAAACATCTGGGCCAATTGAGAGAAAGAAAACAAAGAATGTTGAGGGATGTTATTGTACCAGTCCAAAGCGGGACCCGCTAGAGACATAGGAAAGGTACGGAGCATGAGTTCCTGATCCTGGACGATAAGGTAGCAAGCATGTTTGAATGCTCGCAGATGTTGTTGGGGGTCTTCCCGGCTATGAAATTTTGAGAATTTGGGAAGTTCCCATTGGGGAGGATAAGGCTTAAAAGCCACCGAAGGATGAATGGGTTCATTGCACACTTCTTCAAAGGAGTATGAAGGACGGGTTCCTTTTGTGGAGGCTTCCAAGTCTGCAATTTTCTTGAAGAGAATTTGAACTACGTCGGATTGGGGAGGAGGTACATTGGTATGTCCTACATAAGAAGCAAGTGGTGGATGTTGTTGAGATGTCAATGGGGGATTCATCTGTTGTTGGATAGGATGATAAGAGGAATAACCAGGTGTTCTGGGTGACACCGGGTGGGGTATTTGCTGTGAGGCAGCTTGCGTATAGGCAGGCTGTGAGATAATAAGTGGTTGAGAAAATATAGGTTGGGTGACGGATGGAACCTGTGATTGGTGGACTCCTATGTTTGTTGATTGAATAGGGACAGATTGAGGAACATGGGTGTTGGTTAGATTGGACATGTTGGGGAACAAGACCTGAAAGGGACCTTCTACCGCCGGATTTGGTACCAAGGGTGCCGATACTAGGGGATGGGCGAAGGTCGCAGTTGCTGGAATATTGGAAGAAAGATTCACTGGAGGACGAGAAGTAGGAACCAACTGACTAGCCGGAGGGGGTTGGCTCATGAAGAGGTACTGACCTTGAGACACAATGGAGGGCATAGATGAATTGACGGCAATGTGCGGGTGTGCAGACGCATTCATTATAGCCAGGGCAGAAGACCTCTCAGAGATGGGTTGTGGAATATTCGAGGTAACTGCAGTGTTAGGGATAGGTAAGACTAATTGAGAACTAGTCGACATGGTAGGTGGAAGAGAAAAGGGAGGCATAGGGGCTTCGCCCTTCTCCGTGGCTCGAGGCAAGAGAGATGGTGCAAACTGCTCTACAAGGGCCTGGGATGATCCACGAGGATAATTGTACACTTGTCGGATTGGTGGGTCTTGGTCAGATATTTGGATCGACTTGTGTACTAGGTAGTCCATGAGGGCTATTGGATTGCGATCGAGGAAAGCCTGAAATTCAGGATCCCCGCGAGGGACATACTCCGAGCCAGATGATATCTCGGAGGGACTAGGAGAAGCTGGACGTGATGGAGGTGCTTTGGTTTGATAGAAGGGATTATACGACCATGAGGGGGAACCAACTAACAGCGGTCCCGAGGAAGATTGGAGGGGTGCCGAAACATCCACGCTGGTGGTGATTTCGGAGGAAGAAGGAACCTGTTGGGCCATTTTCCTAGATTGTGACCGGGTGATAACCGTCATAAGCAAGCAAGAAAGAAGATTGTCCTAGCTAATGCACAAACAATTCAAGCAGCGCAAGTGATTATCTCCTTTAAATTTTGATGCTCTTAAGAAAAGAAAAAAAATGTTAGGGAAGGCTTTTTAGAACAGGAACTACTCAGATAGCCAAACTAAGGATGGTTTGGGTAATGTGTGGTGAGGAGTCCCGAAGGCACTTCAGTAAAAGACCGGTACGTGGCTTGATATAGGGGCCTACCCCCGCACTTCACACACCGCTGCGATAAGGGAGTCGGGTGCTTTGCCAATATATACCAAAATCTTCCGTGAATTTATAGCGCGGCCCGAGTACCGCGTAGGCTCTTCCTCTTGGATATCACTTCCAAGTAGGCGAGGCCAGGGAAGGAGTTTTGTTTAGATGCTTTATACCTAGTGATTTTGGCTTTGTGTGCAAGGGTGAAAAATAAAAATCAAATAGTGTCACTACCGATTTTGATCAATTCTCCAACCTAATTAAAACTAGATGAAAAAGCATGCAGCAATGACAAAGAAAAGGTTCTTTTTAAGCACTTAAAACGAAATGTTTGATTTCGATGAAGACAAGTCAAACAAGTTCTTTCCCAAATGTGATTAAGTTCCTTTTAAGCACCAAAAATTGAAGTGTTTGGATGTGATAGACAACCAACAAAGAAATCCTAAAAAAGGAGAAAACACCGTAAAAGAGGAATACCTGTAGATTTAGCTCTCCAAGGTGTGTGGACTTCAAAAAGCGCGTTGTTGAGCTCTTCCCCTCGAACAATCCCACGAACAAGCAAAGTGCTCCGCAAGAAAAGATCAAGCAAACAACAAACAAGATCCGGAAAGATACATCCAGATAGTGGCGAAACGAAAAATTTCTATTTAAAGGAAATAAAAAAAAATTTCAAGATAATGATTTCGCCTAAAAGCAAGATTGAAATGATGAACAGAAATGCTCAAATAGGACTGATAGAAATCAGTGAAGAAAAGGAACAAAGTTCAAAACTAGAAAAGAAATGAACTTACCAATAAGGGACTTTGGTTGGGTCCCACCGGGCGTGCCAGAATGTAGATCAAGAATTTCGTGCTTGTTACCTGTCCAAGTTAATGTACCAAACTAAACACAAAAACCCTGAAAAACTCCAATGAAATCGATACCTGATGAAGATGTAGACGGATGAGGAAGCCGATGTAGACAAGACGGGCGCACACGAGCAATTTGCACAATAGATCCGAGTAACCTGCAAAACACCGGTGCTTGACAGAAAAAGATGGCGTTAGAAGATATTTGGGTGGACTGCCCGAGAAGCGGGTCCGGGAAGCGATAAGCTTCCTTGGCGGATGTCAGTCCACGTTTTCAATAAAGAAAAGAAGCATACATGATAAAAGATGTAAATAAAGACTAGATTTTCTGATTGCAGTAATAAAACAGAAACTGAACAGCAGACAGAAAGTACAGAAAACAGGGAACTGGGAAATAATGCTGGATTTGTGTTACCTGTGACCTTTTACCTGTCTGCAGGGAAATCGGCGTCGACTGGGTAGAATCGCGGCGACTGATGTGATCGGCGTCGACTAATGTGATCGGGTTGAGACTGGGTAAGATCGGCGTCGACTGAAGGTAGACTGACCAATCAGGGACTGTGCGATGAGATTCGGGGATTGGAAAGTGAATGTGGTCTGCTGGATGTGCCGAAGATGGAGAGACACTGGAACAGAGTCACCAGATGATAGACGGTGGTGTGTGATGTTGATATGATACGGGCAGAGTAACGGTGCTCCTCTCAGGGATTGATTAGGACAGGATCTGCCCTAACTGAGACAATTGATGCTAAAGAGATCTCTCCTTCTTGCAACCCGAATCTTTCTCGCTCTCTGTTCGTGCGTAAGTGTTTTCTTTCGTCTCTTTGCTCTCTTCGATCCTTAGAACTGAGTTCTGGGCTTGCTTTTATAATCGGCGCCGCTCCTAGAAAATCGGCGCCGACCATATGGGTCGGCGCCGATCGCGGAAAAGACTCCCGAGGTGGCTAAAAATGATCGATTTCGAGAAAGATAAGACTTATCCCGACTATGGGAAAATATCCCGCTTAGGGAAGATTAAAGATAGATGTGATACATGGATAGAATAAATTTGGGGTGAATAAGTGATTAAGATGCATGGGAAGAAGCGTAATTAAATATTTAATATTTAATCACTCATGGGTAAGATGTGATGGGATGAATTAAATTTGGAATACGTGATTAAATCACAAATTGGATAATACTCCCAAGGGGATAGTGGTGACCTAAACGTGCCCCAAGTTACCTAAGCAGGTAAACGAGAAGGGACACTAAATTGGGTAACCAATTTTAAGTGTCTACACTGAGTTGTCTAGCTCAAGTTATGACTACTTTGAAGACCTTTTTGTGCCTTAGCGGGGAAAATTTCTTATCTTTATTATTACATCAGGGGCCGCACACATATTCAATGCTAAATCTAACTTTTCAGTTCATCCTTCAAGGTCTGAAATATAGATTAATAGCTTGTAATTTTTTGGGCTACTATTGCCTTAGCCTTCTCCACTTCTATTGCAACGTCCTTTGGTTTTGGCATACACATGGGTTCCTCATCCAATACCATATGAACTAATGTGCATAAATATTGTAAAGTAGATGGAAATGTTAGTGCAAATTTCTCCTTTAAATCTGGCCTCTTCTTCAAAATCTCATCACCAATTTGTTCCACCATACTGAGCCCCGCAAACCCCCCATTGCCTCAGGTGTCTCCTTTTCCTCTGTTCAAGTGGACTTGATCTAATGTATCCTTATCCTTTTGATCTTCTAATAATGCCTGAATAGTTTCCTTTTTATCTATTTTTCACACCCCTGCCTTCTCTCTTCTCCCCCACAGATACCTTCGTTAGTGCATTGTCCCAAAGCAGACCGCGTTTGTATGACATTTGAGTAGGCTTAACTGGGTGAAATGGCACAAAGTGTGGTCAACCTTTCTTCTGTTCCTGTGTGAGACACACGAGTCTTCACACACGTCAAAATCAGGCTTATCCATATGAGTCTGCATACTCCATGACAGTTGTTTTTGTGTGTGCGTGGTTTCCATCTCTGAATCCATCAACTCCCATCCAATAGGATTTCCCCTCCTCTTGACACGTGTCCCATAAGGGAAAATTTGGAACCTACCATGAAATATCTTGGTAGGATCATTTATGTATCCGGATGTAGGAGTCTCATATGTCCCTTCATCATTTTCCTTCCCAGAAAGTGAGAAAATTTCTACTGGGAATATTTAGGGCTTGGAATCTAGTACAAGCCCACCATTAGTCTGTGTTTCAATATGCTCATCAGATAGTTCACCCTTATCTTTACCTATTTCTATCTCAGGGGCACCACTGCATATCTCCTACTCTTTAAATTACTTTGCATCATGTTTCAACTCTTCTTCTTGAGGCTCCTTTACATCCTTGTTGTGAACTGGGGTCCTCTGCATGTTGTCCTTAGATTTCTCACCTTCATCATCCTTCTGGGGGATGTATCTGTGCCTTTTCTTCTTTCCCGATTCTACTTTGACAAGAGAAGTCTTAGGTGACCTCCTAAGGGGTTGTGATGGCCTTGCACCTTGAGTCCTTATTTTCTTCAGCACTCTTCTATACTATTTCTCCTCAGTGCCCTATTCTATATCTATCTCCACAACACTATTCGCACTACTTCTTTCTTCGGGGGGTAGGCTCACACACTCTTTTCTCACCTACAGTTGGCTATTTCCTACACCCATGCTTCAAGCCACCAATGTATTCTTGTAACTCCTCCTCTTCCTCACCAACAAGGGGTGAAATGGCTCCTCATCATGCAGGGTACCCACTATATGTTTTCCCTTGGGTGGTCCTGAGAGTGCAAATTAATTCTCCAGATACTTCCTATTCTCCAGCTTTGGCTTCAAGTAAATGTATATAAGGGCTGCCCCAAACTTCCCAATCGACAAGCTCATATATTTCATGCTAATATCATTTGAAATCAATTTCTCAATATATGCTGACTTACTTGGGTAGACATACGTCTTCTAGAGTGTATGATGGTCACAATCCACCTTGTCCGCATTAAAGATCAAGTTTCATGTGCCTGGAGAACTTCGTATACTAACCTTTTTGAAAATAACATGTAGTGAAATTAATATGGAAGTTTACACCAAGGGCTCCACTTCCCATCCTTCATTATTAAGCGCCCTATGCAAAAATGCTGATAGACAAAAAAATGTACCTGTTTGTCTAATACTGAAGGAATATCCTTAGGTATTCTCCATTCTTCCTCAAACGTAGTGCGCATGCGTGCATACCAAAGTTACACTCTTTTCTTGAAGGGTCAACTCATGGATACATCACAGGTATACTTTTCAATAAACCTCTCTGCAAGCCTCCCACTTCTCCTAGTCAAGGTATTTCTAGATATTGTCCTTTGGCTCGTCAGGCACTCCAATCTCCACAAACACAATAAATAGGAGGATCACGCCAAAGCTTATCTTTTCTCCTTCATTTTCCTATGCAATAATGGTCTCAACAATGTAGTTGGATAAATTATACATGACACCTTCCATAGTCTTTTTAGTGATGTGCAGCCACATCTTGTTTACTTGTGATCAACACTCTTGGTTGTTCATCTTGGTGAGGAGGTGCACTCAATCCAAACCTGAACAACAGGGTACTTCTTAGAACTTAGCAATATCCAGACTGTGGGGTCGCTTTGTTTAACCCATCAATTTATTTTTGCTTCTATACTCTCCTTATCAGTGAGGTTCATATGCTAACTTCACCCATTCAACAACATCCTTAAAAATGTCAGTCTCCCAATTAGGGGTGTATAATCCTCATTCGTCTCACCTAACAAAGTAGAAAAATTCCTTATGGACTTTGCTCATCAACCATTGATACGAATTCTATGGTTTACCAAAATAAGGGAGTTCATAAAGTTACAAAACTCCCACCTTTGTCAACATTGTTTCACCTACATCATCATAGAAAGCCATATCGTTCTCTATTCGTAACATTGTTTTTACCACCAACAACTTGTCTAGGTTGTCTTTATTATCCTTGGTTCTATAGTTGTAGTCACTCACTTTGTAGCATGACCGAATGTGCAACTCATCCAATTGTGGCCCATAAAAATCACTTATGGATATTACATCTCAAAAAATTGGCTCTTTGGGGATGTCTTAAACTTCTATTTTGACTTCCTTATGGTTTCTGCCCCTTGTAGATTCTCCAGGTGCTTGCTTAGGTGACCAAACAACTATAAAAATGTGTTCTTTCAGTTAATTTGAGCTCTACGACTCAAAACCCACGTGCCTTAGCTCAAAATCCCCGTTCCCTAGCTCAAACTTGAACCCCAACTTCCTATTTTTCCTTCCCGCATGTCTTTGCTTCGCTTAAACACCTCTTCAAATGGAGCACCAACTAATCCTGTGCACAAATCTATCTTGTATATTCATAATATAGCTCTTCACACTTCTTTCACAACTCGGCCTTGACTCGCTCTTCATCTCCACATCAAATTATTCTTAATCATAAAGGTAAAAATGATTTCCCAACACTGCCTTTTATAGCCTTAGCAAATTTCTCTACATTTATTTCTCTCCACCTACCACCGTACTCAACATTAAATTAGTTTTCTTCCCCTTTTCCACGCTGATTTTTCTGCACCCCTATCATAACCTTCAAGCGGGCCGACTACCTCTCGGCCACAGACCTTCTCTCACTGACAGTCTTCATGCTCCAGAATTACCTATCCATTGTGCCTTTCACTAAGTAGTTTCCATTTCTGTAGCCTACCTCACATTACACCATGCATCCATTCATCCATAAGTCATATTCATTCATGAAAAATATTTCTATATCTGCACCTTTATTTCAAGCACCTGCACAATATCTCTCTATGAATACCCATCTTCAGTGAACATTCAAACTTTACCCATTTATCTTGTATACACTCCACCCCACACTAAAGGTATGCGCGGTCATCTACGCATGAATTCAATAGATAATAATCAACTTCTGGTGCGTAAGTAAACTTATTACACAAAACACTAAAATAAAAGCATAATAATGATGAAGGAAACACATATAAAGGAAATGCATTAAGGAAATATAATATAATGACAATACTGCCTTATTACAAACACCATGAAGACTTATTTATAGTAGGGATTCAACTTACTCTTGTTGAAATAACCAGGTAGATCATGTCCCATCCAGTGCCTATCACTGAAAAGTGACCGAATCAAGTATATAATTCACAACATACGGTCCCAACCAGTGTACTTTAAACTTTCTAGGGTGGCACAAGAACTTGGAGTCATAAAGAAGAACCATCTGTCCAAACTTCAATCTTCTTATCCTTAATATTCCTATCATGCCATGCCTTCTTCTTGGCCTTTTCCATGTTCTGAACTCCAACGTGCTATAACTTGCCTTTCATCCAACTACATCAGTTTATCAATACAATCCTCAAGTGTTTGCTCATAAGCCAAACCTCTTGTGTGTGTAATACGTAGAGAAGGTAACATGAACTGTACGAGAAAAAAATCCTCCACGCTAAACACCAACTAAAAGGGTATGGCCTTATTCAATATTTTATAAGTTTGTCCAATATGCCCAAAGTAAAACATAGACTTTATCATCCCAATATTTCCTTCTAACATCACAAATATTAGTCAATGTATGTCCCAATATCTTGTTGAAAGCCTTGGTAGTTCCATTTTCCTAAGGGTGATAGGGTGTTATTTTATGGTGTGCAACCATAAATTATGCCAATAATATCCCAGATGGTCTCATATAAGAAAGTGAGTGCCCCTATCACTTGTCAAACTCAATGGGCATCCATACCTGCATTGATAATGTTTTCCCACATAAACCTTGCTGCTATAGCTACCATGTGCAATCCTTTATAGGTGCACTACTTCTACCCACTTTGTAAGATAATATGTACAATTTATAATGTAGTGCGACCCAGTCCTACACGTGGGTGGGGAAATAGGACCCAGAAATTCAATTGCCCACTTTTCAAAAAGATTCTACACCCGCAATAGACCTCAAAGGCATTTCGTCACTATGCCCAGGCTTTCCAAGGTATTGACAATGATCACAAACCTTATAATATTCTTTACAATCCTTATACAGTGTTTCCCACAATAAGCCCAACCAATAAAAACTTTTGCATGAGTAGTCACATCTCCTACATAATATGCACCTACAATCCCACCATGAGCTTCCTCCATAATAGATTCATGCTCATGCTCTAACACACACCGACGTAGAACTTCATCCCAACCTAGTTTTTATAAGTCTCCATTGATGAACATATAAGACATGACACTATTTCATTGGATTCTTAGTAGATTAATGAAACATATAAGGGTAAATATGCCAAGGAGGAATACCTATTGTGATACTTCCTTGACGGTTGTCAATCCACTGATATATATATATATATATATAAATATAAATATATAAATATATAATTCAATATAAAGTAAATGCAGCATGCAACTAAAAGAATCTAATGATAGTGTTCTAATTTAGGTATCTCAGATTACTATCAATGTTAATCCAATTAGATGCTTTAATAATTAAATTGATGAAGGTCCCGGGTTAGGTTACAGGTTGGGCAGGTGGTCTGAGGGTCACAGGTAGGGTCAGGGTAAGATCTGGTGTAATTTGGGATTGATTTGGGAAATTAGGAGGCTTGCTAGTCCAAGGTAGTTAACCAGACACAGAGACTGATGCCGGTCAGGGTATGATCAATGAAGGTTAAGGTATGACCGATGAAGGTTTAGGATGACTGATCTCGGTTACCACGGGTAATGGAAGAATTTCAGAAACATGTATCTAGGCTCTCTCTGTATCTGTACAAAGAGTTGGGAAGGTTTGTGGTGGGGTTGTAGGTATGGTATCAGGTTTTGTCTAGGTTATATGAGGGTTTTGAGGTGTTAAGGTCAGTTTAGTGAGAGTCTGACAGGAGACACAATAATCGATGTTCTTATGGTGATCGATGTCGGTGAAGGGGAAACCAACAATGGTTAAGGTAACTAACGTTGGTAGGGGGTAATTTGGTGAAAGTTGATAAAAGGTAATTTTTGGCTTCTCAGTGATTGGACACAAAGTGAAGGAGGGATGATTGGGTTTGTAATAATATGAGGAATACTTAAGAAGGTGTAAAGGATAGGTAGGAAGAGCTAGAAGGATATGGGTGACTAGATAGGTAGATGGGAAGGAAGATGGGGATGGAGGAATACAAGGAAGAGTAATATCTAGTAACAAAAAGATAAAGAACCTATTTAAGTAAGTACATAAATGATGCAAAATAAAACTCACTTACTTGTATATGCAAGCTTGGTGGGTGAAGGAAGGTGATGGTTGATATGTGAAGAAATTGGTGGTCAGTTCTGTGGCAGTGCTTCCTAGAGTTCTACTGTGATTGCCAATACCTTCGGATCAGTATCAGGTACTTGCTCAGGCCTCTAGCTGAATGTATTTTGTCACCTTGATGCTGAGAAAACTCTGGTTCATGCTTGAATGTAGATAGCTCTCTTAAAACTCGAAGTGACCAACCCAAGAAAAGGTTACAAAATTGTATATATGGTAAGCGATGACGGTCAAGGTGATAGGCATCAGTTGCGGGTTAACCGACATAGGTTAGGGTGGGAAATCCTAGGTTTACCAAAAATATCAAATCTTGACTATTTTTAGTGTGCTCTGCTTATTAGTCCAGGTCTCAAGTGATGGTTAACGCTTAGATAAGCGAGGGTGTTTTTGGAGAAGGAATATGAATTTAATGTTAGGGTTAGACTAAGTCCCAGTTGGCTAAGACAAGTACAGACTGAGTCTTAGTTAATTAATAGGCTAAGAATAAGTCCATGGTGAGGTGTCTAGGTGATGTGGTTGGGTGAGGTGTAATAACCTAATTAAAGTAATTAAATTAATAAATACTATGAGGATGGGAATTAATTAAATTATAAATAATTAAATTAATATGAATGTGGAGTAAAGGGGTCATGGTTAGGTGAATACATTATGTTAACTGATTGAAAGGGGACTAAGGGGAGTGTGACCTGAATTTGGTATCTACATTTTCCCCTTTGTTTCACGTAGCTTGTATTTGGTAAGTGATGTTGAAAAAAATAGGACGTGGTTTCCCCAAGTAGGGTTGAAGGTGAGGTTGTCCCAAGTGTGGGTGGAGGTGATCCCCCTCAAACCAAGAGCTAATGAGGTGTTAGACAGAGTTCGTGAGTGGTTAGATAAATGGGTAAGTGATGAAAGTGAGGGTAGGTGGGTTATAGGTAATGGTATGGTCACTGTGGGTAATGGGTAAGGGTATATTGGGTAATGGAAATTGAATGCATGCACACGTATAGATTGTGAAATGCTACCAGGTGGAAGAGCTTGCAAACTTTACGTTAGCCAAGCTCGATAGGTTTATCCAAACAAGGTTTGGAGAGACCTAAAGTATGCTTACACTTAGCATTTCATCCAATCCATTCAATTAACGACACTTTGTTAATTCCCCACACTTCACTCCATTCTTGGATGCCCATTCACAACACCTTCTCAGTCGTATTTCTCCTATAATGAACTTATTTGGCTAATATCTCTCTTATTAGCTAAACATTCCTCTTTTCAACCATTTAGAACCTCCCTAGTTCTCTCTAGACCACTTCTATTGGCTTCGTAGGCTATCTATCAGTCACAATTGGTTATCCAGACCCCTCCCAACTCTCAATGAGTCTCTAATCACTTGCTAATCAAGTTTAACTAGCCTAAACCCTAGTTAACTAGCCTAAACCTAGCTTAGCTAAGCCTAAAGCATGTTTATCCTAATCTAATCTAAAATAGCTTTAGTCCCACATGCACTCAAATTCCAAACTCTCCCAAGTGAAAAAATATAAATAGAAGGGTCATCCCTCCCTCTCAATCTTACAACTTCACTCCCAAATCCTTCTCTCTCACATTTGGAGATATTGGCATTAGACCTCATTTGCATTAGCCGAGCTAATAAGCATTTGATCTTGGCTATCCTCCATTGTTGAAGCTCCTCCATCTTGCATCCATAACTTCATAGTAGGTTAGTAGGAGGGTATCTAACATGGCCTTGTAGCCATTTTAGAGAGACCTCTTCACCTCCATTGACGAAAACAACAAATCTAATTTGATTGCTCATAGGTTTAACTATGTTCAATTTATGTTTTAAGTTATCACAGAGTAGTTAGAGATAAAATGATAGTGTTTCAGTTTAATTCATTATTGTAGAAGTTATCTTGTTTAGCACTCATCTTGATGTTTATGATAGGTTTAGTTAGATCATGGAACTACTTAGCTAGTTTCTTGTTTATTAACATAACTAATCTTCTCATGCATACATTTGGCACGCCCGGTGGGACATGAAGTCCATCCTCCATTAATGGAGTATTTTCAAGCTATTTATTTTCAGTTTTCTAGCCACTTTTATTTTTTTAGGATAAATAGCTTTTTATTTACATGATTTCATTTTTTAAATAGGCTAAATCATCCTTGATCATGTATATTTTGTGGGTTTGAGCTAAAAATAGGCTTCTTTGGCTAACCTTTAACCTGTTTGCTTTTGAAAATTTTCAAATTCTGTGATTTTTGTAGATTTTACAGGGGGTGCACGTAGGTGTCATTCTAGGCACATCTGCGTTGAAATAGGCACGCACATGTCAGTACTGGGGCACGTCTGTGTTGAACTGCATTCACCACCAATCTTCTGGAGGCTATAACTTTTGCTCCCGAGCTCGAAACGACTCCGTTTTTATTGCATTGGAAAGGTATTGAAGAGAAATACACAATGGAATCATAAAATTAGGATTTTGAGTTATAGAAAATTTATGGTTTTACATTATTAGGTAAATATTCATTTTTAATGTGTCTTAAAGTTTGAAAACTTGTTTTCTTGACCATTCTAATACTTTGAAACATTTTGTGACACTAATTAGTTGGTTGTAGGGTTTTGTTTTGTTATTTCAGCTTGCATAGCTTAAGTGTTTTCATTTCTTAGCTTGAATAAATCTTGTAAAGTGTGTATGCTCTCTCCTCTGGCCTTTTAAGGCAATCTTGGAGATCAAAAACATTTGTACAAACTTTATGTCATACTTTAAAATAAACTTGTTCTATGATGCTAAAAGGGTAAAATAGATTTCCATATGATTTTTCTTAGTGGAATTTTCACATTGTGTATGCTCTTCCTTCACGCCTTTTGGCAATCTTAGGAATCAAAAGTAAAGTGTAAATTCTCTTCTTTAAGTTTGCAAATGGAAAACTACTAAAATCGTTATCTACAGGACCTAACGCTTGTCAAAGAAAGGTGTTAACAAAAATAAAAGAACCCACTAACACGTGTTTTCATACAGGTTGCCAAATGGTGTGCTACTTAAAACCACATTTAAGTTAAAAAGATAAAAAACACACCATTCCCCTTCACACTGTATTTCCAGTTTTGAAAAAGGGTATGTCCCTATCCGCTCAACTGGAACATAACCCCTTTGGAATAACACCTTAAGCTACAACAATGGGGGTGGTTCCAGGAGCCCTAAAGTAATACACCGCTGAGTAACCTTGTGGATGAAACAAGAAGCACTCCGCTTACCCACTTGACTAGTTTTACACTGTGAGTTAGAGTCACAAGTTGTCCATATCGTGACCCTAGTGATGGTACAACTAAACACACTAGTTGCTCATTGTATCTAAAGGGGGTAAAGTAAAGCTGAGATACTCCCAAATCAGTTAGTGTGAATCTTTGGGCAAATTGAGCTTGTTCTTAGATAACTTTGTGACACCTAGTTGAGAGATCTTATCAAGGGGCCATTCTGTCTTGGAGCCCACTTTACTAGTCCATTATTGCGTCTTTTCCATCACGAAGTGATAACTTGTTTAGATTCAAAGCCTTGTTTTTCAAACACAGTAACGAATCCATTTAAGTTAGATTTAAGTGTATCTCATCACAAAGTTTACAAAGTGTTACTTATCTTGGTTTCTTTCTTGCCTTCAGACGAGGTGAAACTCTGCCCAAGTAGCACTTAGTTCATTTCCATCTTTTGATCTACACCTTTGCGTTCTTGTTGCCTATTTGGGGCAACATAAGGCATCTTTTGGGAGTGTTTTCATAGATAGTGTTCACCACTTTGTTGTCCATTTACGCTCATCAATGTTTGTGGCTGAGTTGTTAAACGTCTAAAGTGTGTGGGTGTGTCCTCATATATTTGATGGCCACTTGATCTTGATTTCAAGATCATCACCATAGTTAGGATTAATTCATAATTTGATCTCCCTTTGACATGTTACCTTGTTCACATTGTCTTGACACGATTAAGTTACTTATGTCATGTTTTTCATAGACTTGATCTAAGTATCCACATTGTGGTGTTACGTTGCACACATTTTAACACATCCTCAGTATACCTTGACTTGGTTTTACTTCAAACATTGTCCAAAATATTGAAGAGTGTCATTTACTTTGTTTGTGTCATTTCGATACCACGTTGGCACTAATATCTCACTCCTTCGTGAAGCTTGATTAATGTGTCCAATTGGTGTGGTTACATGGATTACATTTGTAATCCTCGCTCTTTAACATTTTTTCCTTGGTTGTTGAACACGTCATGTTATCCTTTGATTGGGAGTCACATCTACCCTTTGTTAAAATTTATGCCTTGTGCATTTTGAGCTTGATGTAAATGTTGACATTGTGTTGATCATCTTTGCATCAAACTATCACTTTGCACACACATTTGCATAGGGTGTATTTCCTTTTTGATTGGCTATGTTTCACACTTGTATGATTGTTCCTTGTGATCATTCATCTGAAAAATTATTTTCTAGAACAATCCCTTTTGATCTCATCGATATTACATCATCACAATGTCTATTTTCCTTAGATATTCTTCAAAAAATCACGCATGCATCTCCATACTTACAAAATGTCTAGTTGGATGTCATTATGTTACTTGAATCGACATGCCACTTCCTTCCCTTTGAAGGAGTTCCATCACACTATCTAGGTCTAGGCATTTGCACCTAAATGACACCAACAATGACTGACTATCACGTGATTTCTCATATTTACAACAATATAAAACTTAGTTTTAGGTATTCAAATCAAAATATTCCCATTACAACTAAACCTCATTTGGTTCTTCATGCTAGAGAGCCCATTCGAGTACCCTGTTCCCCACCTTCAGCTCATAGTCTGTTGTATGGTTTATATGCTTCTGATCTAAATTATTATTCAAGTTCCCCCCGCTCTTCCTCTTCTGATTCAAATTCAAACTACCATTTGGACTTACACTCTTCTTCTGAAGACTTCCCAACTATTGTTTGGATACCCCTAGATCAAATATTGAATCACAATCCTCCCTTCCTTCGCAGGAACTTTATTCCAAATCACCTCAACGACGTCTTCCTCCTTTGAAGACTCGTGTGAATCAAAGTTTCATTGATTGAACATCTAATTTGGTTCTTGAGTCACGGTCCTCCCTTTCTTCACAGGACCTCCTTCATCAGTCATCTCAATGACCTCTTCCTCCATCGAAGAGTTCTAAGACTCAGATTCCCTCTAGTCAATCATCTAACTAGACTCCTACATCACAAATTAATGGATGGCTATGTGATACTACTTTCTCTCCTACATTGCATCATCTTCTAGAAAAACAATATAGCTCTAGATCTAAATCATCCATTCATGAGGAACCTACCACCAATCCTACTTCCTCAAATTGGCAAGGGAAATTTTACTGATAACCTTACCAAAATTTTGTTCCGGTCCCTCGTCAGGGACCCCTTGCGTTCGGAACGTTGCAAAATCCCTTCCCGGGAAATCTAGTTTTCCGAACTTAGCCTTTTTTGGTCTTTTTTGGTTGGGCGCACATAATGACTATGCAACATCAAGTTTTGATGTGCCCCCTTTAAATCCTTTGGCGCATGCTTTCTTGTGTCAACAGGCATTTTGGTGCGCCTCACTATGTTGAGTCTTCCTTGCATGCGCCAAGGCGCATGCGCCTTCATGTCAACAAAACTTTTGTTGTGCCACTTTTTGGTGCACCAAGGGCGCACATATTCCTCTGTCGACATCACTTTTCAGTGTGCCAAAGGTGCACTATAACTTTGTGTTGGCAAGGCTTTCGGTGTGCCACAAGGGTGCACGCTTTCTAGTGTCGACAGTGTTTTTCATGCGCCATTTGAAAAAGTTGGTGGCGCATTTATTACTACCTCACCTATATATAGGTGCGTCTACACTATCATTGTCACCAAACACAAATCACGTGATTATTTTTCTCTGTACCTGTCAGCGCACCAGCCCTATCACTTTCGAATCTTTTCGTGGACCCGTTTGCACACTTCTCCACTATTTATCCTGGTAAGAGGTCCTCTTTCTTTTGTGCACTTTGTGTTTGTGGTTTTTGGCTGCTTGTTGGTATGGATTGGATTAGAAAGACTGTGAAATCATGAACTTCCCCCCCCCTTCCTTGCTGTCTTTTCCATTCTTCCACATGTTCTTCCCCCTCTTTCCAGATCTGCTGGTAGAGGAAACTCTGTCCTGAAATGATTGCTTAAAAACTCTTTGTTTAAGCCTCTTCATCACCCCAAGGTACCCTAAAAAGGAGCTTAACCACATATAAACCCCTCAGAGAGAGAATCAAAGCTTAAAAAAGAAACTGTATTTTTCTTCTCCTTTGGCGCATTGGCGCACCCTGCAACATGAAGAACAGTTGCACCAATGGCGCATCTGTCACCCCCGTTACACAAAGAACAGCCACGCCAATGGTGCATATTCCCGGCCTGCTACATAATGAAAAGTTGCGCCCTCATGGCGCACTTCCTTATTTTGTTGCAAATGCTTTCCTTGCACCCCCTCATGGCGCACCAAACTCATTTGTTGCATCGTTAAAACCTGCACCCTTTGGCGCACCCTGCATGTATGCAACATAGAAATTATCCGTGCCAAGTGCAAAACTGCAAAACGGCGCAGGCGCATCCCTCATTACAATAACAGCATGTCATGCAGACCTTCCATGCGCCGCGCCAGGTTCCCTTATGGCGCATGAAAAAATGATGTAACATGCACAAATCCTACGCCCTTTGGCACATCCTGTACCCATGTAACATGCTACATCCATGCGCCCATTATAAAATGCATACATATGGCGCAGGTGCACTTCTGATTGCAACAAAAAAATGTACCATGCAATTTCCATGCGCCATGCGCCCTTTGGTGCTGATTTACCCCTTGCAACAGCCTTTTTCTGTGTGCCATACTATTTAGTCCTGTAGCCTGCAGTATCCATGCGCCCTGCGCCCTCAAGCATTTAAATCATTAAACTCTTTCTCCTATTAATGCTTTAATGGAAGATCAATCTACTAACATGACCTTCCTACATTGTGTTTCGCTTATTCTCCTTGTAGATCAGCAACTGAGTTTGGAGTTACATATGTCAACATCAAGCAAGAAACCTACCAAATCTAAAGGCAAGGCCAAGCTCACAGAAGAAGAAATGAAGTATAAATATCAGAGGGTCAGGATGCCCGAATCCCAGATAGAGTGTGACTTAGATATCAGAGACTCAGAACTTGGACACATTGATATGGAGGAGTTCTGGGCCAGAACCAGAAGGTCACACGAAATCCATGGATGGACAAATTGATAGGTTGTGCCCTACACTTTGCTGGAGGAATCCCAGTTAGCGCCGTGAACAATGAATTTATGATGGTAGTTGCCCGATGCTACAACAAAGACACAAGATGTGTCCACAATGAGAAGGGCGAGGTTATAATCAACCTCACTGCCTGCCATTTTGAAATAATGCTCGGCATCCCTCACCACCGGCACTTTGTGGCCGTCAGCTGGGAAGACTGCATCAAGGCCTGGGACGACAATGAAGATCAGTGTATGCAGCTGATGAACGAGGTATATTTGAAGAATAAAAAGGTGGTGACTCGGTGGCCACAAGTCATTCATCGTAGTGACTTTTCAGAAGAACTCAGCGACACCATTACATTCCTGAGCAGAGTCTTTGGGCTTCCTGACGCCCATTATTTTCACAAGTGGATGTTGTGGAGGTACCTAGAAACAATGAACAAAAATGTGCCCGATCAATGCTTTGAGTGGGCAGAAATCATAAGCAACACAATCTCTGAGCAGCTACAACAACTTAACACAACAGGGAGGTTCTATATGAACTCCTACGTGGTCTATGTTGCAGCTTCAGAAAGAGATTATCCAGCTCTGATGCGGTGCGGGGTTTGGCCCCAGGTTAAAATCTATGAATACTATCCAGAACTGAAGCTGGAAAATAGCATCCCCCAATTTACAAAGATCAATGATGCATTCTTCTATTTCATCATCTGCCTGTTGAGGCCGAATATGACTCATGGTCGCACGATCAAGAGTATTGTAGCAGCTACCGAGAAGTGGGGGGCCCTGTTCACTCAATTCCCCACATTCACCTATCTAAGGGCGGCTAACTTCTTGGGGGAACCAACTAAACTGCCAAGGTATGCCGGTCCCAAATTGATCTTGCTAGAACTGTCAAGGCAGCTAATCACCTACCATGAGAAGTGCCTCAAGAGAAAGAAGGGTGGAACTCCTTTCCCCCTCACAGTGGGTAGGTATACGTGTCTCACCCACCACAAGGTAAAAGACATGTTTGCAAATCTGGAGCTGCTGAATCTGAAACATAACTTCCCAGCAAGGCCCACCTTCGACCCAAGAAATTGTCTACCTAGGGCCAAGCTCGACCCGATCCACATCCCTCAGATCGAAGACATCTACATCGATATATATCATGAGGTTGAGCTCAGGAGGAAGGACCATTCTTGCTTGGCCTTAGCAGAAATCATCCAGTACTGGGTGGCCATCGTCCCCAAAGGCTACCAAACTACTGAGCAAGAAGTGGATCAAGTGTATCTTGACATAGGTGGGGATGATTGGCCTTTCGTGGTGATTGATAGAACTAAAGCACCCCAGAAAATAGAGGAAAGGGTCAAGGAAACTCTATGCAGGATGGAGCATTGGTGCCGAATGAATGGGCTCATCTACCTCGGAGTTGATTTCACAACCTCTCCATTGGGAAACGCACCTCCTCGATCAAAGCAGCCAAAAGGCAAGGGAAAAGGAATAGAGGGTGAATCCAGTTCCACCCAAGAGGAAGCTCTTGAAATCCCTCGTTCCACTTCACAAGAACGGGTTGAAATCCCAAAAAGCTTAGAAGAAGAAGCGGCGGAAGATGTTCCAATAGGCATATCCACTCAGGATGTGGCCATGACTATAACAATTGAGGTCCCTTCTATCCCTTCTCCCTCTCCTCCTTCCCCTCCTCGAGTGACCCAAGCGACCATCCCTTTGGTCGTGTCCTCTCCCCCTTCTTCTACCATTCCTCCTGCTTCCTCGTCCATCTTCTCTTCTCTCACAGACCTGTCCCCCTCCATTTCTTCCCTCATCTCTGAGCTCCCTTCCCTTCCTATGTCTTCCTCCCCTGCAGTATCCCTTCCTCCCGTGGGCACTTCCTTGGCTTTTCTCTCTATGCCGCCGCCACGTGTCTCCACATTTTTCCCTTCTACTACTACAGCTGCCCCCTTCTCTGTTTCTGGTCCTTCTCCCCTAAGTCCAGCCTGGATCTCCCAGCACCTAAGTCAACAGAAAAGGAAAGTTCCCATCGCACCGATGGACTTTTCTGTTATCCAATCAAAGGGGGCCAAGAAGCAAAAGCCTATCACATGCTTCTCTCAGAGTGCTTCGGGAGAGAGGGTAATGGAGATCGCATACCCCAATCCTCTGAAAGATAAAAAGGATCTATCTTCGACAGATTACACAGTGACTCAAGTCACAATGGGGACGTCTTCTGAAAGCCTTCAGGGAGAGGCCCTATCTGTAGTTGACGCCCTCTGCAAGAAGCTTCAAGAAGAAAAAGAAGAGAAAAGGCTACTGAAAGAGAAAAATAAACATCTGCTCCACGCCTTACAGAAGATGGGCAGTGCACCTCCCACAACTGCCCGAAACTCCTGAGCCTCTGAGTCAGGATAAAATTAATGAATATGCAAAGATCGGCGAGCAGGGTATGGCAGTTTCCACCTGGAGGAGCCAGATCCTCAAGGACAGTGAACGAGTGATCGCCAAGTTCACTGATTTGTATCTGAACATCAACAAGGTGAATAAAGAACTCCAGGCGTTAGCAGGACCCATATCCGAAGAGCTGGACCATGCTAGGCTGCAGCATGAGACCTTTCAACGAATGTTCGACTGTTCAGTCGAAGATCTGGTCAAGTTCGGCATTTTTGGTCACCCCAGGGCCCTCAATAAGACCCTTTCCACTCTGGATTACCGGATGGATCAACTAGAATTCATCCTCGAAAAGATTGATAAGGTAAAGGAAGAAGCCCTGGACACAATGCATCAGATGGAACAAATTGTTCTAACGATGTCTCCAGGGTTGCTTACTCCTTCTTTCACCTTAAGGAAGGTTGACGAAACCATTCAGATCTTCAAGGAGATTGTTTCGCAAGGGCTGGGGCCAGAGGTCACTTTTGACGCAGAATCCATCAATAACCTGCTGGCCTGTCGGGACTTCATCGGGTTCTTAATAGAAGCAGAGAATGAATATTCCAAACTCCCAGAGAAGCTCACAGACGAGCGGGAGACTTGCGAGGCTATCACTGAGTGACACAAGGATCCTTCCCAGGATCAACTAGAGCCCATGATCAGCAAGTTCATGGAATACCGTGCCCAATTCCACATCTCGTCACCTGAGCAGCAGCAGAAGCAGGATCCCCCCTTTCAGCCGCGGGATGACGACGATGAATAATTTCTCTCTTCTTCGAATTTCTTTTTGTAAATGTCTAAAGTATGTTGGCACAAATGATGACATCATCCATGTTGCACCATGGGATGATGTCATCCATCAAGTTGTCAAAAGTCAACATGACTTTGAGATATTTTGTAGATATTATGTAAATAGGTGGTTGGTTCCTTTTTGCCTTCCTTCTTCTCCTTCTTCTATAAATACTCGAATACTTGTTGTATTTAGGGGTGAATACTTTTCAGATGAGAAATAGAAGTAAGAAGAAGATTTTGAACTCTTTGTAACAGAAACAAACATTGAATACAATATATTTAGACTTTGTGTTGAATACATGTGTTTTAATATCAGATCTTTCTTATGTTAGATTTGTGTGATTGTTCTGTTGGATTTGCTTCTACTTTGTTGTCATTTATTCATCAGTATTACTTTATCCGTCTATGCAAGTAGGTTTGGCTCTGTTTACTACCAACCCAAACCATAGACCCTTTGACCCTTCTGCTTTGGAATTCATTTCTTTTCTCCCTTCGGATCTGATCTTTCCTCCATCTCCCCCTTCGTTCCTTTCTTTCTCGCAGTTAGAAATATCCCTACTGGGATGAGATCCCAAACCCCCGAAGGTAGAATATTGTGAGACTTGCACAGATTCCTGCTGGTAGAATAGCAATAAACCAGTTTCACTTTGCTGACTCAAAGAGGGGCTATGCCCTGCACACTGTTGACTCGTTTATCCATAAATCTACCCAAGCGACAGATTTTCGAACCAACAGTTTTTGGTGACTCCGCTGGGGATCGAACAGATCTATCTGATCTATGATGGTGGTATGATAGAAAATCAATAAAAATCAGAAAAATCACTACCTGTTTGCAAATTTTAACCTTTGTTCAAAATTCAAATTTTTTTGCAAAAGTAACCCAAATTGAAAATTTTCTTCTGAGATCCATAGATCTAGCCTAGTTGGAGACCTTTAGTTCGCTGAGTTTTTATAAAAATCTGTATTTTTCCGTAGATCTGAGTTTTTGACTGTTTACCAAAATTTTCAAACTCTTTGAAAAAGTCAAATTTAGATCTGAAAATCAGCTTACTAAGCTTCACTATCATTTTATCCTCATTGTTCTTTGTCATTAAACCGCAATCGGTTTTTAGAAAAGGATAAAATTTAATATTTAGAAAAGTACATGCTGCTGGTTTTTGTCAAAAAAATCAGAAAATCAGCAAGTACAATCAAAAAGAGTTTTTAAATCTGCTCCGCAGTATTGTAGACCTAAAAGGTACACTGGCAGGTGAACCATTTACTCGTAGCAGGAGAGCTCATGGAGAAGTCGAACCCTACCTTTGATCTGCTCCAAAGGCATAACTTCAGTATTACACCGACACGCTTCTCGTCACTAAGCTCGGCTGACCGGTCATCCAGGAGTGTCTCACCTCCACGGAGGAAGAACCTCTCGCAAGGGGCATCCACATCCCTTTGCAGTGCTTTATTGCTCAGTGGAACTGCACTTCCAGCCCGTGTTCTTTTTCCAGCCTTTCAAATGGCAGTGCCATGGGGAAATGCTATGGGCCCTCTCGCATTACCACATCTAGTTCACGCGCTCCCTCATGGAAACCGAAAGAATTTTCCCAAATTTGATGGGAGCAGGAACCAAAGCACGGATTCACACATATCTGCATTCATTATGTCATGCAGTATCCTAGATGTAACCCATGAAGATGTGTCAGTTCACCTTTTTCTGGAAACTTTACAAGGGCCCGCAGCAGAATGGTTTCAGCATTTGCCGGCCGGGTCTATTACCAGTTGGGCCACCTTGCGGGACGCTTTTGAAGATAGATACAAGCCTTCGGAAGATGCATTTGCACTATTATCACAGATCACTCACCTAAAGAAGGAGGCCAATGAGACCATGCGTGATTTTATCGCCAGGTTCAATGCATTAATCAACCGTGTGCCTGTTGCCATGCTTCCAACACCGAAAAATCAAAAGTGTTTCTTCGTGAATGCTATGAGTTTGAAAGTAAGTTTCTTGCTCCTGCAAGAACAAGTGGCTACCTTGATTCTCACCCAGGCTGCTGCAATCTGAATTGAAGACAATTTGCTAATATCTGGTGAATTGAAAAGGGAATCATCTAAGCTTAAATCTTCGGGCCCTTCACCCAATACTTCATCTGATCCGAAATTTCAAAAGATGGCGAACGACTTGCTTGCATTAAAAAAGTAGTTAGCTCAAGCTTCACCCAGTTCCTCATACCGGGATATCCCACAGAGGAATTTCGTTTCCAGCCATGTTCCTCAAAGGCCGTGCTTGCCTGCAACCACTCCATGGTTGGTGCTTGAGGCTCCTCCGGTCAATGCTTTAGCTGAAATTGAAGAAGAAGAGGAACAAAATTACAAAGAACCTTCGTCTTAAGGTGAAGATGATCAAGATGTCTGTGAGCCGACTGGAGACTCTACTATCGGGGTATATGGAATTTGATGAGGAGGAATCTGACCAAGAAGAGGGTACACAAGGATATGCAAGTGGACAATCATATGCTATTTTTACCCGTTCGCAAGGAAAAGAAGCAGAGGTCACTGCCAATGTGCAGAAAGAAAAGACTACGTCATCTACGTACCCAACCATTGCTAAAGAGAGGTAATCCCCTACCCACTCAACCTGTCAATAAGTCTTTTTCGAAGAGAGCTTTTGCCCCTGTATCTCCCCCAAATCAGCCCTCTCATATTCCTATCAAGACCAGTAATCCTACCCTACCATCACGAAGTGAGGGACTCATTCCTTCACCAGCGCAACCTTTGGCCACATTTGATATCATAGATCATGCTAAAAAGACCAAGATCCAAATGTCTGAAGCCGAGTATCTTCAGTCAAACCCCGAGCAGCTTGTAAGATTGACTAAGTATATTCAAAGTCAAGCTGTCATAACTCCCCAGGTTTCCTTAAAAGGAATCCTTTCCACTCCTCCTGCATCCTGCATAAATGTTTCCTCAACATCTGCATCAGGCAAGATAGAGCCTTTCTATCTCTCCCTCCTAATCAATGGCCACAAGTTAAGTAACTGCATAATTGATTATGGGGCTTCTGATAACGTCATGCCGGTAAAAGTTGCCCATGCTCTGGGCCTCACCCTTACCAAGCCTTTTGGCAGATGTTATTCCTTGGAAACCAAGCAGGTTCCGTTGATTGGTCAGATCAAAGACGCTCAGTTTGCATTCGCGGCATTCCCAGAGAAAAGAGTAAAAATGACTATCCTCATTTCCGACATTCCAGCAGCCTATGGAATTCTGCTAGGAAGAAGTTTTTGTAGCGAAGTTGGTGGGGAGATTCATATGGACTGGTCCAAGGCTAGAATCCCCGTCAAAGGTGTAATGCAGACTTTGGAGCCAGAATCACAAAAGAAGTACTTGGTCACTAACTCTGAAGACCCCAAGGCCCAAATTATTTTCGAATCATCAGGAATGGGGAACTATTTCTTGTCTACCGAGTCTGAAAAAATGGTTGTTCTCGTCCAAGAAGAAGATCTTAACAAGGTCTGGACCTTGCAGTTTGATGGCAGCTGCGCAACCAGTGGATGTGGCGCCGGAGCCGTGCTAATATCTCCCGAGGAAGAAATTATTCCTCTCTCTTTTAAATTACAGTTTTTCAACACAAATAACACTGCTAAGTATGAATCTCTGCTACTCGGCATGCAAGCCGCAAGGGAGAGAGGGATCAAAAATCTGAAAGTACAAGGTGATGCAGAGCTAGTTGTGAATCAGGTTAAGAGGATATATCAAGTGAAGAATGAGAGGCTCAGGCACTACCGTAATGTGGTGTGGGACAGCATCGAGGAATTTGAGACTTTTTCAATAGAATCCATTCCAAGAGCTCAGAATGACATGGCTGATTCATTGGCCGTTTCAGCATCCCTCATGCTCCCGCACCCATGTTTGAAAACAGACAAATACACCATTGAGATGGTTTTCTGCCCAAGCGTGCCAGATAATTCTCAGCATTGGCAAGTATTCAACGATGACAATCAACTCATTGCTTTTCTAGAAAAGGTGGAAAATTTTAAGGAGCTTCACTTTGAAGGATCCACTTCCACTTGCCGTGAATCAGTCACCGATCAAGACTATGAATCCGGAGGGAATGACGGCATATGTCAGCTAAAAGGGAATAAAATTCTCAAGGGCCTGGTTTCTTTGGAATGGTTGTTCGACAGGGATGACCGTTTTGTGAAAAAGAAAAAGCGAGATGGTATGGGCTCCTCCCCAGAAACCGAACCGGTTAATTTAGGTTCGGTAGAACATCCACAGTTTGTGAACATTGGAAAATGTTGCACACCTAAAGAGAAGCGGAAGTTTGTCAAACTACTGAAGAAATACATGGATGTATTGGCATGGTCCTACGCTGATCTGAAGTCTTTTAAGCCAAAGGACATTCAACATGACATCCCGTTGAAAGAGGACGTCAAACCCTTTCACCAGAAGCAGAGGTATTATAACCCTAAGATCTCAGGTACTATCCAAGCTGAAATTCAGAAAATGCTGGATGCGAGAATCATTTTTCCTATCCATCATAGTACTTGGGTAGCAAACATTGTGCTAGTATGCAAGAAAAATGGTTAAATACGCATATGCGTAGATTTTCAAAACTTGAATCAAGCTTCCTTAAAATACAACTACCCACTTCCTATAATGAATCAAGTTCTGCAAGTAGTAACTGGATCAGAAATGTTTTCCATGCTTGATGGTTTTTTAGGCTACAACCAGATTGAAGTCTCACCAGAAGATCAATTTAAGACAACACTCACTACTCCCTGGGGTACGTTTGCCTACAGCAGGATGCCTTTCGGCCTAACCAATGCTGGCAGCCACTTTTCAACGGGCCATGGACCTTGCATTCAAAGGTATGATGGGGAAGGTCATTTTGGTTTATCTAGATGACTTAACTATGTTCTCTAAACAACGAAGTGATCATTGTGATCATATGGAGCAAGTATTAGCTAGATGCCGAGAGCATGGGATTTCCCTGAACCCAAAAAAATTTGTTTTTGGAGTCATAGAAGGAAACTTGCTGGGGCATGTTGTTAGCAAAGAAGGAACGAAGATAGATACCGAAAGAGTTAAGGCTATTCAGAGCCTCACCTTGCCTACAAGCAAGACCGACGTTCATTCTTTCTTTGGAAAGGTGAATTTTCTTAGGTGCTTTGTTCCCGAATTTGCTGAAAAGACTCGCCACATATTACACATGATGAAAGGGTCACCAAATTTTTGATGGAGCGAGGAAGGAAAGAAGTCATTCGAAGAAATAAAAGCTTCTGTCGCTCACGCACCAGTCCCAGTGTGTCTTGACTTCTCCAAGGATTTTATCATGTATAGCTATGCGTCTGAGCATACTTTATTTGCCATCTTGATGCAAAATAATTCTGAGGATGTTGAATTCTCCAATTACGTTCATGAGCTCTCCCCTCTAGCCTCACGAATTAAAAATGTCTCAATTGGAAAAGCATGCCTTCACCATTGTCAAAGCAGTCAAAAATTTCAGGTATTACATTTTAAATTCTTATACAGTGGTGCTGGTCCCTGACACTGCAGTCAAGTTAATTTTAACTCAACAGGAGTTAGGAAGCTTGCGAGGAAATTGGATTGGAAAGGTCTAGGAATATGATGTAGATATACAACCAACCAAGTTGGTAAGAGGCAAAGGCTTATGTCAACTTATGGCCGAAAACCAAGGATCGGAAGTTTCCAGGGAAAAAGATGATTGTACCAATAAAGCACAAGACCAGCTAGATAAACTTGATTCACTGCCTCTGGTCCTATTTGTCATAACCAGCAATGAGTGGTATTCCGATATTGCTTTCTTTCTTACCTACGGCGAATGCCCAGCTCACCTAACTACAAAGGAGAAGCGCACTATAAAGCTCAGAGCAGCCAAATATGTCATCTGGGATGACGTTTTATACAAACGTGGGATAGACGATGTCTTTGTAACACTCTGATTTTGTAAACTATCTTGATGAATGTTTTACATGCTGTTATAACTTCTGAAATGAAGGCAAACATGTTAAGATATGTTCTGATCTTAAGAGAATGTGTTGCTAACTTAGATTCTTGCATGCTGTGATTTATGGTTAGGACAACATTTATTGTATTTGTGTGTTTGCTGATGTGACGAAAAATTATCGTATACTTGCTATACTCTCGTGGCTGATTGACAGCACACCTTGAATCAATTTCATTGATCCAAGTGTGCTGAGGGCTTCTGGTGATTTCAGTATTGATTTACTCTTGAGCCCTGAACTATCGAACTTGGAACCTCGTGAGGCAAGAAATGCCTGGACACGAGTGGCCTTGATACATGATCCAAAGGACTGAACGCCCTGCACAGCATAGATACGGGGTTAGCTGAGAGGTTGGGTTAGGAGTTGATTAGTGTGTAGACACCAAATTCGTGTCTCACGACCCCTTGTGACCCGCATCCCATTTCGCAACCTAACCTCATTACCTAAACTTTACACAATTATTTATTAATTACCTTGTAATTGATAAATCCACATCACCTTACCCGCCACCTCACTTTGCCACCTCATCATGACCTAGCCCTAACCCTAAACTAACCTAATTAAGACCCATGACTTGGTCTAGACTCACATCCATAACTAATGCCTCCTTACTCGCACCAAAAGCCGACCTTCTAGCCACTTGACCAAGCCCGCAACTAATCTCTCGGGAGAAAAGCAGGGAAGGTGGGCTATTTTAGTAAAAATAGCCTACTTTTTCCTTACCGATGCCGGTTCCTACTCGACCGCCGTCGGTTACGCAACCGCCATCGGTTCCCTGTAAATGGGCTCCCCAAACCAAAACAACGGATGGGAATTTCATTTTGGAGATCAGTCAAAGGATTTCTGAATCAACAGAGAGCATTGCGAGCGAGGAACAGAGTCCAGATCTTCACTTGACAGAGCAGAGACGAGTAAAGAAACTAGAAGTGTTTATAACCAAGGAGATCAACTTGCATCTGTGCCAAAACCAGTAAGTCACATCTTGCATGTCCTTTGTTATAACATTTCTTATGCTTCTTGAATCTCAGTGCTCCTAAATCCATTTCTGAATCCACTACCCAACGTGCCATTGCATCTAACTGTCATTCTTTTGGTTCTAATCATCCCATTTCCTAATACCATCCAAAAACCAGCCATTACAAACACCATAGCTGCCAAGAAGATTGTAGAACCCACCGCTATCGGTTATCAGCAACTGCCATCGGTCATCAGTGACCGCCATCGGTCATGAATAACCGCCATCGGTTCCTCTGATCAAAGCCAGAAAACCAGCCTTTCCCCCTACCCAGTTTAACAAAATAATTTAATTGATATTTTGCAGTCTTTTGTGTTAATTCATATTAGCAGGGGAACTGACCACCTTCGAAGGGAAGTTTTATATTTCTTGGGCCCAAGGCAATTTCCTCATTTATTGTTTAATCAAAATCTTGTGGTCTTGTGTTCTTATTTGTAGGTAGTCCTTCCAAGACAAAAAGGAGTTCTCCGCAGTCAGCCTGATCTTTCTCTACGGTACGCGCACACCATCTCGACATTCAACAGGTATTCCTCCTAACCCTAACCTCATCTGTTTCTAAAAGGAATGAAAGGATAGAAACAACTCTATTCCCAGAAGCCAAAACATTCCGAGTGAAACATAGTGTTAGTGGTTAGTATGAATTAAAAACCCTAAACTAATCCTAAGTCCTAACATGCATCCTACACTACTATCCTAAGTGGATTTTTATATTCAAAAAAAAAGGGGGGAAAATAAAACCTAAGGCTAAACTAAGACCTAGGTGGAACACTTTATGCAACCTAAACTAATCCTAATCTAAAAGGGTGCACAGACCCTTGGAAGGAAAGGGATAAGGATGGGAAGAAGGCATTCATTGGCATTTAATACACAGTCCATACGTGGACAACGCTAGTTTTGGCGGGGCAGGTAAGAAATAGAGGCATCTATTTGGAGATAGAGCCAAATTCGGTTTTGCATGGGAATTTTGAAAAATTAAGTTCGCCAACCCAAGTGGCGGTGGCGTGGAAAGTAAGGAAAAAGGCAGAGCCTTAATTGCATTAATTGTTTTCGGTCCCCGCGACCAGTTCGCCTTGGAAAGTGTATGAGGGAATTTGATTTTTCATTGTTTCGGTTTGGTTTTGGCAAAGTTGCTCTGCATTTGGTTTTTCTAGTCTGGTTCAGTCGAACCAGCTCTTGGCATTTGACATTTTCTTGGATATTTGGAGGCTGTTGTTAAGCCTGAAGAAGAAAGGAGTGCTGGGAAGTTTGTGTTGTCGTGGTGGAAGGAAAAACGCGGCAAACGAATCCTTCTTCGAGTTCAGGAAAAGAGATTTCATACATGTTAAGCCCTTCTCTTTAAAAATCTTTACTTTGATTAAGTGTTTCATTAAAACAACCCTGCTCTTGGGTTTTGATTCTGTGACTGTTGTCGAGTCGATTCGAATTGGGTTTCATCAATTCTTGCTTCTTTTTGTTTGGAAAATGATATGATGAGTCGTTCTGGTTGCTCGGTTTTGATTTGTTTTGCTCGAATCAAATTGGAAATGAATTATTGTATTGGTTATTGACTGTATGGAGGTTTGAAATAGATATTCTTTCACTGTTCGTGTTGTTGAAATTGGCACAGGCCGTGTAATCATTCCTTATAGTGAAATTGTTTCCTTAAATGTAATCTTTTCTTTGCTATTGTGTTGGGAACTATCCTGGTATGTAAAAAAAAAAAAGGGAAGTGAAGATACAGCCGTGTATATTGCTATGATTTGGGTTTCATTGAATTTGGCTGTCATTTTTGGAAATAATAAGAAATATTGTCTTTGACTGCTGAGTTTAATTGTTTTTGTATTCCTCGAATGAGGTACCTTCCTGTGTGCTGGTCGTTTGATAGTAATGGTAAATTCGTTATGTGTATCTTGCAACTGTACACTTATTATGAGTTGTTTTCACTATTGAAACAATCATTTATTGCTAACGAACTGGAAGGAAGGAAATAATAGTTGCTGAAGTAGTTCTTATTGAAAATCTCTTTAAGAAAGTAAATCCTTTTCCTTGTATTGTTTTGGATTTTGGATGGAAGTGGCATTCGGGTTTCCTTTGAGTAATTGAACTCAAATTGAACGAAGTATTAGCATTATTTTCATTGCTGTACCTTTTTCTTGAGTAGGAACTAAACGAATACGTATTGGGTATTCGTGAAGGTAGGAAAAAGTTGACTATTTTCCTCCTGAAGTTATTAATGGATTTCGTTTCTCCTTGTTGAGAGAATAGGGTGGTTTTATTGTGTTTTATAGATGCTATTCGGTCTTCTTATGCGGACTGTAGACACAATTATAAATTGATTTTGTATACTGTGCAAGGAACGATTATATATTTTCTCCTTGCTGTGATGGAAAGATGATTCCATTGCGCCATGTAGTTGTGGTTGATCTTCTGTTTTGAACTGTTCGTGAATGCGAACTTGAATTTGAATTGTTGTGTGAAGTAGTGATGCATGGAAAATCTGTCTTGTTGTTTGGGTGTTTTTATTTCGTTTGGAATAAAATGATTATTTCTCAATGAAATTACAGAGAATAAATTCTTCTCTATTTGATATTTTGGACTCTGAAAGTAATATTGGAGCTTACTGTGCATATGAATTGGTTTTGCTGTAGGTAACAACAATGTGCAAATTGTTATTATGAATTGTATGCGTTCATGGATATAAAAGATCATATGAATAAATGATTGCGTGATTGCAAAACTGCTTGTTTGGTTAACACTACAGTGAAAGAAGTATGGAATCTTCTAGTACAACAAATACATAGTATGCATCTTGATATTGTTTGTTCTATGATGAATACGATTTCTTACTAACCTGTTTTGGTATTTGTATGAACCGGAATTAAATGAAATTATTCTTATTGCCGGTAAGTGAATTCTGATTGGATTTTGTAAGTTTCACTCTGAACTGTTATCTTGATTTGTCTTTCGTTTGGATTCCACTGTTAGGACAGTCATGTGGAAAGAAATAGAGATATGAATGAATGACTTGGGAAAAATAAGCTTTTCTACTTTCATTCAGTTGGAAATCTGTAATTCGTGAAAAATGAATTTTATAATGCTTAGATGGGAGCAACTATATGCATTGCTGTTCGCTTTCTTATCTTGTGCTTGATTGCTTGGATTCTAATATGATGCAAGAAATGAAAGGAAAGTAAGGGGGTTTACATTTCAGTTGGTTTCATTCTTACATTTATTATTAATGAAAGGCGTGGAAAAGATAACAGTGTGTTATATTAGTAGTAAGCTATTTGTATTCCTAAATTTACAAATATTGTAAATTGAGACTTGTAACAGTTATGTGGGAAACGGGACAACAGTTCTTTGGCTGATTGTGATGATGTTTTGATAGTTCAGTTGTTTTACTGATCTTTCTTTTGTGCCTATTTCGTGATTGATGTTTAACTTTCGTTTCATAAAAGTAGGGTTCTTTTATTGAGACAGTTAGTTGAAGCACCTTATTTTAGGGATAAGTGCTTAATATGCTCAGTTCATTGAACTGACCCGTGCAAATCATTTTACAGATGGAATTTGATTAGAATGAAGACATGGCTATTTTCTGATGCTTCTTGATTAGCTGAAAGATGAATTGTAATTGTTGCTTTTATTCCTCTTCGAGGAATTGTGAAAAGAAGAAAATATATTCTTCTATCTATGAGTTGTATTGATGTTTTATGTAAACCATGCCCAATCAGCTGGATTGGCAATTGTACGGATTATGACATGAAATATTGAATACAATTACATGTGTGATATTTTAATGTTTATATCAGTTTGAATTGTTGTCTAAATTGGAAATATAATGTTATTTCTTGATTGGATTTGTTTAATTGTCCTTGGATGGATGTTAAATGGAAACTGATATCTATTCTTACCTAAATGCAACTTTTAAGTTGAAAAATGCAATTAATTCATACTTGGGTAAAGATAAATTTTTAATTGACATTAAAAGGATTAAGAAGAATATGATTCCATAATTGGAAGGTATTTGGGATTAGCTTAGGAGCTAAGGAATACCAATTAAACTTCAGAGTAATCGAACTTCGCTTTCGAGCTTCATTAATGATCTCGTGTGCTAAATTCAGAATAAAGGTTATAGGATAAGTATGTCCATAACTAATGGACCTTAACCATATAACGTTAAGGAGAACAAATGAATATTGTTCTTGGGAATTAGACCTCGTTTAAATGACGTCTAATAAGTTAAAATTCTGAATTTAGTTACAGTTGGGAAAATCTTGGCTAAGTTTAATAGGTTAAACTTATCACGTCCGTCGGTATGGACTGCTTAATCCAATGATTAAGAAGAGAACCAAGTAGGAAAATGCAGCCCTTCGACATGAAGGAGAAGATGCATTGCAAGATAATGGACGGATTTAGTCCCTCTTGGCTATATACAACTGTAACGGAAATTAGGATCAAGGGATCAATGTGGATGCTGAAAGTTGATTTTAATTATTAAATCGTATCCAAATCACTTGAGCAGGATGTGTATTCTCGATGGGAGAATTCTGTAGGACATTGGTATACGCCAGCTACAGCAAGGTGTCTCCATGAAGACGGGGTCTTCATGACGACACACTATTGCAGCTGACATATTGTAATACCCTTCCGAATTAAAACATCAAGAATACATAGGCTGAATGTGTAACTATGGACAAGAGATAGGAGTATGATCTGGTATACGGAGTGACTCCGGAATACTAAAGATAGCTAGACACACGGAGTAGTGGGGAAACAACACTGTATGTCTACGTATCTTTAGTTACCGGGAGTTCCTTCCTATACTCGTTCATATTACTAACTGTAATTGGAAGTTTAAACTAACCTTAAACAAAGAGGACTGGTAGGAACCAGGAAAGACCATTCTAGATAACAGGTGAAGTGAGGTGAAGGACATATTCTGTGGATGTGTATCACATCAGGAATATGATCATACAAAGCATGTGAAAATCTTTGGCCAAAGTATCACAATTGCTGGTTGCATTGTCCTTATCACTTAATTTAAGATGCAGGATGTCAGATGAATATCAGTAACAAATATTCAGATAGGCTTCTTAAATGGATCACTTCAATAACTGGAAATGGTTATGAGAATAGGTATATATAATATACCATGCATAAACAAACATGAAGGATCGGTTGTTGCCGAGTCATGAACATGAAGGATCGGTTGTTGCCGAGTCATAAAATGAAGGATCGTTGAAACTCCGAGCCATGAAAATGGAAGATCGGTAGTTCCTCGAGTCATTTACAGCAGCATATAGAATCTGTTATAAGATTGAATGGCATTGAATGTGTGTTCCATATTGTAAATATGCGAACAGGGAACATTCGTTTTAAAAAAGAAATTGTGTGATCCAAACTGTGTTGTTTGGGAAGAGAACAATTATTAAAACTTGAAAGTGTGTTTGAATTTTGTAATTCATAACAAAGAACGTTATAAAAATAAAAATAAAAAAATATTTCCCTTGTTCTGGTATTTTAAAATGGGGATGTTACATCTTGGTATCAGAGCTGAAGGTTGTAGCTCTTGGACCTAATGAGTCCATGATATTAATAAGGTTTACATTTTCTTATTGAACAGAAAATGGTCAGGACAAGAGGGAATGCTGTGAATAACCCGTTACAGGGTGGAGAAGCAGCAACTGCCCAAAAGCTGGATGAAATCCTTGCTGCCCTACTTGATACGAGGGATCGTTTGACTGTACTGGAATAGCAGTCAATGGGCAATGAAGAGGAGGGGAATGAAGCTGAAATAAATGATTAGCTACCTCCTGTGGATAACATTAACGGAGGGAATCTGGGTGTTGATGATAATAATGTAATTTCTCCTAATCCCTCTGAAAATAAAAGGGCAAGATTAGCAGCTGAACTTACAAATGATATAAAGAGAATAAGTCCTCCAAAGTTTGATGGAACAAATCTTGGGGACGGAGCTGAGAATTGGCTCAGTGAAATGGAGAAATAATTTGCAATAAGAAACTTCTCCGAAGAGACTAAAGTGATATGGGGAGCATATCAGCTTTCTCATGAAGCATCATCATGGTGGGACAACCGCAAGGTTGAGCTGAATATTGTCGAATCAGACATAACTTGGGATCAATTTAAGGGTTATTTTAGGCAACGATGGCTGCCTCAACTCTATTTTGATAGGAAAATGACTGAATTTCAGAACTGGTCGCAAGGAAGGCTGTCGGTGATGGAATACTGGGAAGGGTTTACTAAACTCCTTAAGTATGTACCGCAGTACCAAACCGACGAGAAGTTTAGAATACGGAAATTCATAATGGGACTGAATCCCATCATTGGTGGCGAAGTGGATGTGCACGGCCCAACCACCATGGATGGAGTTGTCGAAAAGGAAATCAGACAGGAACAGAAATTGAGAGCGATATCTACTCACAGGGAAGAGATAAGGAAGAAGATTCCCAATCCTTCTTCGTCTCTTGCACCAAAAAGGGGACCTTGGAAAAGGTTTGGTGTGAAAAACAAAATTGTTGTAGATAACAACAAGAAACTTGTGATGAACCGACTTGTAAATAGTGTACGGAACAACTTCACAAAAGTTAATGGCATTGGACAGAAGTCCTATGGAAGCCAGGATGATAACTTCAAGGATGGTAACAAATTTGAGCCTAGAAAAGGGCCAGCTGGAGGATGCTTCAACTGTGGAAAGGACCACTATGCGAATCAGTGTCCTCTGAAGAAGGACGATCGCGGACAACAACATAGGATACATGCTGCAGTGGCTAACAGACAAGCTGAAAAGCAAGTGACGCCCATAGAAGTTACGGGTAAGTTATTCGGTACACCTGTAGTTATAATTTTTGATACTGGAGCTACATAATGTTTTATTTCTGCTAAACTTGCTATGAAATTAAAAAGAAAGACTGCAAGAATGGATAGAACATGGACAATGCATTATGGGAATAATGCTGTCCATACAGTCAAAATGTGCCTTTTTGGGGCAATTCTTGACCTGCCTACTTTCTCCACCGAAGTTGACTTGTATGTTAATCCTCTAGGATCATATGATATCATTATTGGAGTTAACTGGTTGGCTGAACATAAGGCAAAGGTCGACTGTTATGAAAAACAAATCTATTGCTTTGATGACCTGCAAAAAGCAGCAGTCATTCAAGGTGTAAAACGGGAAGTTGCAGTTAGGAAACTGACGGATATGCAACTAAAAAGGGCTAAAAACAGAGGCTGCACCTTGTATGCAGTAAAAATGACAGAAAATGTAGAAGAAGATAATGATTTCATGGAAAGATATCCATTGTTGAGGGATTTCCGTGATGTGTTTCTGGAGGAATTGTCAGGTCTTCCGCCCAAACGTGAGTTTGATTTCGTAATAGAAATCAAACTAGGAATGGAGCCCATATCTAAGGCACATTATAGAATGACTACCATTGAGTTGGTAGAGCTGAAGGCTCAGTTACAAGAACTTTTGACTAAGGGGCTGATCAGACCGAGCGTCTCACCTTGGGGAGCGCCGGTAATTTTTGTAAAGAAAAAGGATAGCACTTTGAGGCTGTGCATTGATTACAGGATGCTGAACAAAGCAACTATCAAAAATCGATACCCACTTCCTAGGATTGATGGTCTGTTTGATCAGATGCAAGGAGCATCAGTTTATTCAAAAATAGATCTTCGATCAGGGTACCATCAGTTGAGAATAAAGGAAGAAGATATTCATAAAACAGCTTTTAGAACGAGGTACGGGCATTATGAGTTCACAGTGTTGCCTTTTGGGCTGACTAATGCACCTGCCGCCTTCATGAATCTAATGAAAAATATTTTTCAAGAATACTTAGACAAGTTTGTGCTTGTATTCTTAGATGACATTCTTATATACTCTAAAAATGTCAAAGAGCACCAAGAACACCTCAAGATAGTGCTGGAAATCTTAAGAAAGAGGAAATTGTATGGCAAACTGTCCAAGTGTTCCTTTTATGATGCAGAAGTGCACTATTTGGGACACGTTATAAGCAAAAATGGGATAGCTGTTGACCCTTCAAAGATCACAGCTATAACGGAGTGGCCTACGCCTAAGAACGTTCACGAAGTGAGGAGCTTCATGGGCTTGGCTGGATATTATCGAAAGTTCGTTAAGGACTTTTCAAAAATTGCTGTCCCAATCACTTCGCTGCAAAAGAAAGAAAAGAAATTTGTCTGGACAGACAAATGTGAATTTTCCTTTAAAAAGTTAAAGGAACAGTTAACTACAGCACCTATTTTGATTGTACCTGATCCAAATGGAGATTTTATGGTTGTAACGGACGCCTCAGGAGAAGGCCTTGGAGGTATTCTGTTACAGAATAACCATGTCATCACTTTTGAAAGCAGAAAGCTTAAGTTACATGAACAGAACTATGCTCCACACGATCTTGAGCTCGCTGCCATTGTTCATGCACTTCAAATGTGGAGGCATTACCTTTAGGCAAGCCCTTTGAGTTAAAAATAGACCATCTGGGGCTGAAGTATATTTTTACTCAGCCAAACCTGAATGCAAGGCAGCGAAGATGGTTAGAATTTCTGTCTCAGTATGACTTCGATATAAGCTACATTAAGGGAAAGGAAAATCGGGTAGCAGATGCTTTGATTTGAAGGAAGCATATCTTTGCTCTTATAACGTTAAGAACTTAGTTTAAGGATGAGGTGAAAGATGCCTTGGAATTAGATCCTTATTTCCAGCAAGTCAAATCAGCACTTGCTGCAGACCCGCAGAACATCAGGTATAAGGGATTCCGTTTTGATAATGAAGGAATCCTAAGGTTCGAAAACAAGGTATATATACTTGTGGCAAATGACTTAAGAGGGAAATTGTTAACTGAATTCCATAATTCATCTTTTTCTGGACACCCTGGCATTACAAAAATGCTTGCTGATCTTAAACAACAATACTTTTGGAAGGGAATGAAAAAGGATGTGGTAGAATTTGTAACACACTGCTTGGAATGTCAGCGTGTTCAGGCGGAACATATGCACCCCGCTGGATTATTATATCCCCACAGTATTCCACAATATAAATGGCAAGTGATAAAGATGGATTTCATTCAAGGATTGCCTATGTCAAGAAATAAGCATGACATTATCCTGGTTGTAGTCGAAAAATTGACCAAAGTGGCACACTTCATTGCTGGTAATTTGAAGGACGATGCACCAGTGCTAGCAAAAAGATTTGTACATGAAATATTCAGATTGCATGGAATACCGGAATTAATCATATCAGACAGAGATCTGAGGATGACATCAAGGTTTTGGCAAATGCTTAATGTGGCCTTGGGGACTAAATTAAACTTCAGTTATGCATATCATCTAGAAACGGATGGACAGACTGAGAGAGTTAATCAGGTTTTAGAGGACATGTTAAGGATGTATTGCATGGACCAGCAGTATAAATGGGAGGAATACCTTCCGCTGGTAGAATTTGCTTACAATAACACCTATCATGCCTCTTTAAAAATGGCGCCCTTTGAAGCATTGTATGGAAGAAAATGCAGAACCCCTGTCAGCTGGGATAGCGTTGAGGACAGAGAGGTAATTGGGCCAGAAATCCTTATGGAAATGGAACAGAAAATCAAAATGATTCGAGAACATCTAAAGGAGGCTGCCAATAGGCAAAAGAGTTATGCAGACTTGAAGTGGGTTGACAGGCATTATAAACTGGGAGAGAAGGTCTTTCTTCGGGTGAAGCCGAAAAAGAGCTCAATAACTTTTGGCAAGGCTGCCAAGTTGTCGCCACATTACGTGGGACCTTTTGAAATTGTTGAAATAATCAACCCTGTAGCTTATCGTCTAGCATTACCTCCTACTTTGTCTCAAATGCATGATGTTTTTCATATTTCTTTGCTTAAGAAATACGTGATAGATTTATCACATGTGCTAAATTGGAATTCCTTGCAGGTCCAAGACCCAGGAATAATTGTGGTTAAGCCCATTCGAGTGTTGGGAACTCGCCAGTTGTACTTGAGAAATCGCGAACTGAACCAATGTAAGGTCCAGTGGGACCAGTTCAACGAAGAAAGTGCAACTTGGGAGAATCTCGAAGAAATGAGATCTACTTTTCCACACCTGTTTAATTGAATTTGAAATTCAAGAACTGATAATTCTACCAAATTTAGACAATTATTAGTCTATGGTACAATTGTCTTAAAACGCTATTTTTAAGAGAGAATCTATTTTTGGTATGAACTTATGAATGAAAGGACAATAACTGAACTTTGTCCTAGGAACTCCTTGATTTGTTTAAATCTGATCATCGAGACGATGATTCTTTAAGGAGGGAAGAATGTAACACTCTGATTTTGCAAACTATCTTGATGAATGTTTTACATGCTGTTATAACTTCTGAAATGAAGGCAAACATGTTAAGATATGTTCTGATCTTAAGAGAATGTGTTGCTAACTTAGATTCTTGCATGCTGTGATTTATGGTTAGGACAACATTTATTGTATTTGTGTGTTTGTTGATGTGACAACAAATTGTCGTATACTTGCTATACTCTCGTGGCTGATTGACAACACACCTTGAATCAATTTCACTGATCCAAGTGTGCTGAGGGCTTCTGGTGATTTCAGTATTGATTTACTCTTGAGCCCTGAACTGTCAAACTTGGAACCTCATGAGGCAAGAAATGCCTGGACACGGGTGGCCTTGATACGTGATCCAAAGGACTGAATGACCTGCACAGCATAGATACGGGGTTAGCTGAGAGGTTGGGTTAGGAGTTGATTAGTGTTAGTGGTTAGTATGAATTAAAAACCCTAAACTAATCCTAAGTCCTAACATGCATCCTACACTACTATCCTAAGTGGATTTTTATATTAAAAAAAAAGGGGGAAAATAAAACCTAAGGCTAAACTAAGACCTAGGTGGAACACTTTATGCAACCTAAACTAATCCTAATCTAAAAGGGCGAACAGACCCTTGGAAGGAAAGGGATAAGGATGGGAAGAAGGCATTCATTGGCATTTAATACATAGTCCATACGTGGACAGCGCCAGTTTTGGCTTGGCAGGTAAGAAATAGAGGCATCTATTTGGAGATAGAGCCAAATTCGGTTTTGCATGGGAATTTTGAAAAATTAAGTTCGTCAACCCAAGTGGCGGTGGCGTGGAAAGTAAGGAAAAAGGCAGAGCCTTAATTGCATTAATTGTTTTCAGTCCCCGCGACCAGTTCACCTTGGATAGTCCCTAGAAAGAGCCAGCTGTTTTCCCTTAAAATTGGCAAGGGAAATTTTACTGATAACCTTACCAAAATTTTGTTCCGAAATTTTGTTCTGGTCCCTCGTCAGGGACCCCTTGCGTTCGGAACGTTACAAAATCCCTTCCCGAGAAATCTAGTTTTCCGAACTTAGCCTCTTTTTTGGTCTTTTTTGGTTGGGCGGACATAATGACTATGCAACATCAAGTTTTGACGTGCCCCCTTTAAATCCTTTGGCGCATGCTTTCTTGTGTCAACAGGCGTTTTGGTGCACCTCACTATGTTGAGTCTTCCTTGCACGAGCCAAGGCGCATGTACCTCCATGTCAACAAAACATTTGTCGTGCCACTTTTTGGTGCGCCAATGGTGCACATACTCCTGTTTCGACATCCCTTTCAGTGCACCAAGGGCCCATATAACTTCGTGTTGGTGTGTCTTTTGGTGCGCCACAGGGCACACGCTTTCTAGTGTCGACAATGCTTTTCATGCGCCACTTAAAAAGTTGGTAGCACATTTATTACTACCTCTCTACTGTCGACAATGCTTTTCATGCGCCACTTAAAGAGTTGGTGGCACATTTATTACTACCTCACCTATATATAGGCATGTCTGCACTATCATTGTCACCAAACACAAATCACGTGATTATTTTTCTCTGTACCTGTCAGCGCACCAGCCCTGTCGCTTTCAAATCTTTTTGTGGACCCGTTTCCACACTTCTCCACTATTTATCTTGGTAAGAGGTCCTCTTTCTTTTGTGCACTTTGTGTTTGTGGTTTTTGGCTGCTTGTTGGTATGGATTGGATTGGAAAGACTGTGAAATCATGAACCCCCCCTTCCTTGCTGTCTTTTCCATTCTTCCACATGTTCTTCCCCCTCTTTCCAGATCTGCTAGTAGAGGAAACTCTGTCCTGAAATAATTGCTTAAAAACTCTTTGTTTAAGCCTCTTCATCACCACAAGGTACCCTAAAAAGGAGCTTAACCACATATTAACCCCTCAGAGAGAGAATCAAAGCTTAAAAAGAAACTGTATTTTTCTTCTCCTTTGGTGCATTGGCCCACCCTGCAACATGAAGGACAATTGCGCCAATGGCGCATCTGTCACCCCCGTTACAAAAAGAACAGCCGCGCCCATGGCACATATTCCATGCCTGCTACATAATGAAAAGATGCGCCCTCATGGTGCACTTCCTTAGTTTTTTGCAAACGATTTCCTCGCACCCCCTCATGGCTCACCAAACTCATTTGTTGCATCGATAAAACTTGCGCCCTTTGGCACACCTTGCATGTATGTAACATAGAAATTATCCGCGCCAAGTGCAACTGTAAAATGGTGCAGGCGCATCCCTCATTGCAATAACAACATGTCATGCAAACCTTCCATGTGCCACGCCAGGTTCCCTTATGGTGCACGAAAAAATGATGTAACATGTGTAAATCCAGTGCCCTTCAGCGCATCCTGTACCCATGTAACATGCTACATCCATGCGCCCGTTATAAAATGCATACATATGGCGCATGCGCACTTCTGATTGCAAAAAAAAATGTACCATACAATTTCCATGCACCATGTGCCCTTTGGTGCTGATTTTCCCTTGCAACAACCTTTTTTTGTGCGCTGTACTATTTAGCCTTGCAGCCTGTAGTATCCATGCACCCTGTGCCCTCAAGCATTTAAATCGTTCTCCTGTTAATGCTTAAATGGAAGATCAAACTGCTAACATGACCTTCCTGCATTGTGTTTCACTTCTTCTCCTTGCAGATCAGCAACTGAGTTCGGAGTTACATATGTCAACATTAAGCAAGAAACCTACCAAATCTAAAGGCAAGGCCAAGCTCACAGAAGAAGAAATGAAGTATAAATATCAGAGGGTCAGGATGCCTGAATCCCAGGCAGAGTGTGACTTAGATATCAGAGACTCAGAACTTGGACACATTGATATGGAGGAGTTCTGGGCCAGAACCAGAAAGGTCACACAAAGTCCCTGGATGGACAAATTGATAGGCAGTGCCCTGCACTTTGCTGGAGGAATCCCAGTTAGCACCGTGAACAATGAATTTATGATGGTAGTTACCCGATGCTACAACAAAGACACAAGATGTGTCCACAATGAGAAGGGTGAGGCTATAATCAACCTCACTGCCCGCCATTTTGAAATAATGCTTGACATCCCTCACCACCGACACTTTGTGGCCGTTAGCCGGGAAGATTGCATCAAGGCCTGGGACGACAATGAAGATCAGTGTATGCAGCTGATGAACGAGGTATATTTGAAGAATAAAAAGGTGGTGACTTGGTGGCCACAAGTCATTCATCGTAGTGACTTTTCAGAAGAACTCAGTGACACCATTACATTCTTGAGCAGAGTCTTTGGGCTTCCTGATGCCCATTATTTTCACAAGTGAATGCTGGGGTACCTAGAAAAAATGAACAAAAATGTGCCTGATCAACGCTTTGAGTGGGAAGAAATCATAAGCAGCACAATCTCTGAGTAGCTACAACAACTTAGCACAATGGGGAGGTTCTATATGAACTCCTACGTGGTCTATGGTGCAGCTTTAGAAAGAGATTATCCAGCTTTGATGCGGTGTGGGGTTTGGCCCCAGGTTAAAATCTATGAATAGTATCCAGAACTGAAGCTGGAAAATAGCATCCCCCAATTTACAAAGATCAATGATGCATTCTTCTATTTCATCATCTGCTTGTTGAGGCCGAATATGACTCATGGTCGCATGATCAAGAGTATTGTAGCAGTTACTGAGAAGTGGGGGGCCCTGTTCACTCAATTCCCACATTCACCTATCTAAGGGCGGCTAACTTCTTGGGGGAACCAACTAAATTGCCAAGGTTTGCCGGTCCCAAATTGATCTTGCTAGAATTGTCAAGGCAGTTAATCACCTACCATGAGAAGTGCCTCAAGAGAAAGAAGGGTGGAACTCCTTTCCCCCTCATAGTGGGTAGGTATACGTGTCTCACTCACCATAAGGCAAAAGACATGTTTACAGAGCTGGAGCTGCTGAATCTGAAACATAACTTCCCAGCAAGGCCCACCTTCGACCCAAGAAATTTTCTACCTAGGGCCAAGCTCAACCCGATCCACATCCCTCAGATCGAAGATATCTACATCGATATATATCATGAGGTTTAGCTCAGGAGGAAGGACCATTCTCACTTGGCCTTAGTAGAAATCATCCAGTACAGGGTGGCCATTATCCCTAAAACTACTGAGCACGATGTGGATCAAGTATATCTTGACACAGGTGGGGATGATTAGCCTTTCGCGGTGATTGATAGAACTAAAGCACCCTAGACAATAGAGGAAAGGGTCAAGGAAACTCTACGCAGGATGGAGCATTGGTGCCGAATGAACGAGATCATCTACCTCGGAGTCGATTTCACAACCTCTTCGTTGGGCAACGCACCTCCTCGATCAAAGCAGCCAAAAGGAAAGGGAAAAGGAATAGAGGGTGAATCCAGTTCCACCCAAGAGGAAGCTCCTGAAAGCCCTCCTTCCACTTCACAAGAATGGGTTGAAATCCTGAAAAGATTAGAAGAAGAAGTGGCGGAAGATGTTCCAATAGGCATATCCACTCAGGATGTGGCCACGACTATAACAATTGAGGTCCCTTCTATCTCTTCTCCCTCTCCTCCTCCCCCTCCTTGAGTGACCCAAGCGACCATCCCTTTGGTCGTGTCCTCTCCCCTTCTTCTTCCATTCCTCCTGCTTCCTCGTCCATCTTCTCTTCTCTCGCGGACCTGTCCCCCTCCATTTCTTCCCTCATCTCTGAGCTCCCTTCCCTTCCTATGTCTTCCTCCCCTGCAGTATCCCTTCCTCCCATACCCATTTAGACTGCTAATCCATCACATACATCTGGAGCATGTCCTCTAAAATCTAATTCACCCACTCAATCTGTCCATCTGTCTCAGGGTGATATGTTGTACTAAAGTTGATTCTTGTCCCAAGGACATACTACATGGTAGTCCAAAAATGTGAAGTGTACAAAGGATCACGGTCACAAATGATCTTTCACAGAATCCTGTTCAACTTGACAATCTCATCCAAATATACCCAAGCCACTACTCTAGCTTTGTAAGTAGTCTTCACCAGAGAAAAGTGAGCCACTTTTTTCAATTTATCAATCGTGACCATAATGGCATTATGGTGATATCTCAACATCGGTAGTCCAACAATGAAATCCATGGAAATGGTGTCCCACTTCCATTCTGGTATAGCATGAGGATAAAGAATGCCTGTTGGATGCTGAAGCTCAGCCTTAACTCTCTAGCACTCTAAACATTGTGACACAAACTGGGTCACATCTCTACAAAGTCCTCTCCAATGATATAGATGTCTCAAGGTGGCGTGCATCTTCTTCACCCCAGGATGGGCTGAATAGGGTGCATGATGTGCCTCTACCAAGATGTCCTTCCTCAAGCATCCATCTCTGGGAACATATATCCTGCCTCTATGCCTGAGAAGACCATCTATCTCTAAGGAAAAACCATCAAACTTCCCCTCAAGGGGTCTCTATGACACGATCTCTACTCGTACTGAAATGTAGAAGTTGTTAAGAGGAATCTGCTGAAGAATCCTGCTCCATAAATCTGTGCTCATTGATGTGGCCATAACAACATGTCTCCATCTATTAATAGCATCTACTACCACATTCTCCTTCCCCTTCACATGATTGGGCTACGTGAAGAGGTGGCGAAGACTCAAATGATGTGTCCTGAGTGTGAATATCCTACCAAGAAGAAAGTGCCTCCATCTAACCAAAGAATGCACAACTTCCGCAAGCTCAAGATCATGATTCGGATAATTAAGCTCGTGATATTTGAGTTTGTGAGACTTAAAGGCCACTACTTTACCCTCCTGCATCAACACACCTCCAAGGCCTACCAACGAAGCATCCATGCAAACAAAGAACTCACCATGTGGATCCAACACTGCAAGAATAGGTACTATAGTGAGGCACTCCTTCAGTGTCCTAAAGACATACTCACATCTATCTGACCAAACAAAATTCTTCCCTTTCCTCTGAAGGGAAGTGATAGGGTGTGTAATCTGAGAGAAGTCCTGAACAAATATCTAGTAGTAACCTACTAATCCCATGAAGCTGCGCACCTCCATCACTATACTGGGTATTTTCCAATCCATAATGGCTCTAATTTTGGAAGGATCGATGGTGATACCTTCCCCAGAAATGATATGACCCAAATACTACACCTCTATCTGAAAGAAAGGACAATTCTCCAAGTTCTCATAAATTTTTTGCTCCTGAAGACACTGGAGAACTTGGCAAAGGTGCCCCTCATGCTCCTCACGTGTACGTGAGTATATCAAAATGTCATCTAGGAAGATGAGCACGAAGCGATCTAAGAAGGTCCTGAATACCCCATTCATCAAACTCATTAACACTACGGGGGCATTAGTCAAACCAAAGGGCACCACTGTGAACTCGTAGTGCCCATATCTCATGTGGAAGGTAGTCTTATGAATATCTACCTTTGAAATCCTCAACTAATGGTAGCCTGACTTAAGATCAATCTTAGAGAAAATTGTATCTCCCTTCATCTGATCAAACAAATCATCAATACTTGAAAGGGGATAACGATTCTTGATCGTGACCTTATTCAGTTGGCGGTAATCAATACACAACCACAAGGATCCATCCTTCTTCTTCAAAAATATCACCGGTGCACACCAAGGGGATACACTAGGACAAATAAGGCCTTTCTTTAAAAGACCCTCAAGCTATAACTTGAGCTCACAGAGCTCTGGGGTGGTCATCCGATAAGGTGCCCGTGACATAGGCTCTACTCCAGGAACTATATCTATATTAACACCCGCCACTCCGTGACCAATCAGAATGTGCCACGTAGGCAGTTTTTGCAAAAGGCGGAGCCATGGACCAAAATTTTCCCCTTAGCCAAAACCTCAAAAAATGACAAGTTAGAAAATATTTCCTGACCTCCCCTGGCCAATAGGAGCCCGCCACGTTGCAATAATAGTGTGATGATGAATTTTATGGGACGAGAATGCCCATCTGACCATTAAAACATGGAAAATACAGAGGATTCCCTAGAATTTAAAATTTTTGACAAGGAAGGAAGATTTCTTGGTTTCAAACCAACTGAATCATTTTTTGACATTGTTTTTGATCTCGGGATTGGGAAAACATTTACACAAATTCAAGATTTGAATAATTTCAAGTTTTTTTGCATGATTTCGAAAAGGAAATGACATAGCCTAAAAAATGAAGATATTAGGGCAAGATAATAACAACTTAGGCATTTTCGAAGGATTCAACTGGGAGAAATCAATTGTAGATCACCAAATCGACCAAATGAAACATTTGTGAGAAAATCTGGCCATGAAAAATTAGGGTACATTATGAAAATTCAATAATGGGACCAACACTACCCGTGCATTGTATTGTTTTTCAACAATAGAATATAATCCATCTACAAAAATGCACAAAGCAAATCAGGATCATGCAATGTCTTCAATAACCCCTACCTTGCTTTGAAAATATCTCCATAATCTAGGTGTGACAACTTGTGAAAGTTAGATTTGGAGTGTTGATCATATTTTACTAAGGCCCTTTCCATACTATTTGCACAAATTGAGGGATATATTCATCTCCTTCACCATTTGAGGGTTACAAAGTAGGTTCTCTTACCTTGGTTGAAAGGCACAACCTAAAATAGTTAGGACAAGATATGGTCCTATTTGAGTATTGTTGGTGCCATTTCTAGGTCTGCACCCTCTGCTCTAATTTTCCATGTTCCATTTTGCTCCAAAAAAGTTTCATTTGCTCGAATGGGTGATCTGAAACTCATTTTTTTAGTTGAATGCCTTCAGAGTACCCTCATGTTTTTATTCTGCCCCAGTTTGAAACAAAATCCAAGTTTCCCCCTTGTTGTGCCCCAACTTTTTCCATTTATACGGGATGTGTCATTTTTTCCATTGCTGAATCATGAAAAACCCGTGTTTGATTGAATCCAAGTTTCTAGAAGTTGAAATCCTAATCCCCAGGATGAAATTCATGATAACACGTAATTCAATCGGTTCAAAATTGAGAAACTTGTCCTTTTGTGAAAAATTTTGATTTCAAGGGCACCCCATGTGTTTTTACATTTTTGACGGGTATACGAGTGTCACCTGGCCATCAAAATTATCATTGTAACCTTTATGCTAATGTGATAGGCTCTCGTTGGCCGGGGGAGGTCGAAAAATGTTATAACTTGTCATTTTTGAAATTTTGGTGAAAGGAAAATTTTTTCTCCGAGGGCCCACGCCCAATGGTATGATGACACATGGCATGGGAGGATCAAGCAGGTGGCGGTGTAGTTGAATTTTTTTTTCAAAATTTTGGCTCAAAATATCATGGAAAATTTCGACTTGGAGGCCCGCGCCCAATGGAAAGGTGACACGTGTCAAGGGAGGTCGACCGGAAAAGCGGGAACTTAGAAAAATTTGAAAGTTTTTTGGTTTCAAAATGCAAAAGGAAAATATTTTCCCGGGGCTCCACATCCAATGAGAAGTGGACACGTGTCTAGGTGAAATAAGGAGAAGCAGAATTGTGCATGTTTTTTGGATTTTTGCCTTTGGAGTCAAAATTTCAAAGTAAAAATTTGAGCCAGATCTCCGTGCGAATCACAAAGTGACACGTATACAGAGATGAAATAGAGGGGTGGAGGCTTTTAGGAATTTGAAGTTTTTTAAATTCAAATGGTAAAATATTTTTTTGGGGCCAAATTCCCACCACCAATGAACAATGGACACGTGTCCAACATTTGATGGAGATTTAGAGTGCAGAGGAAAGATGGAAGATTTTCCAAACTTTGGTGAAAAATCTCAAGGTGAAAAATTGATCCGTGGAAAATTTGGAGATGTCCCCGCGCAGCCAATTACTGGGCGACACGTGGCCTATTCCAAAAGGGAAAAAGGGAGAGCCTGAGCCCGCAAAGGATTTTGTGCTCACGGAGGAATGAAGGAAGAATAGGAAGGTTGGCTCCGCATCGAATGGGAAGGAGACACATGGCAGAAGAAGCAGCAGGTGTTAAGACCCGCGGAGGTTTCTAAGGAAATTTTCCTTTTTTCACAAAGTGAGAAAAAATTGTTATTTTAGCCCGTGGATCTTGGTAGGGTCCACACTTGAGGACACGTGGCATGCATCCAGGGGGCATCGCGGGGAAAATTTTCAAAATTTTCCCGAGGTCAGAAAAGGGTTCAAAATGCATTTTTAAGGATTAGAGGCCCAGTCCAATGGTATTTGGACACGTGTCCCACCCTATCCAGAAGTCAAAGAAGATATTTTTGAGCCTATAAGTCAAATCTCATCAAGACACGTGGAGGGTGGAAATTTAATAGTTGACTGTTTAAATCAACGGTTGCTGAGTGTTTTTGTTTCTTGCCGCCATTGGAAGCTCCAAGATGCTTGGAATCATCATTTCTTGCACCAAATTGCATGAAATTTTATATGAAATCGCATCCCCTTGACCTTATGGAGTGCAATGGCATCTTTTTCATTTGAGCTGATTTCAGTGCCCTATAGTGTTTTTCATGAAATATTTTCCTCAGCCCGTGAAAAACACGTGAAAGGTAAAAAATTAAAGTTACAGAGTTAAAAATCATGAAATAAAAGGTGAAAAATGATTGCAGATGCATGCTAGCAAGGTGGAATGCCAAAAACATGACCCTGGGATGGATAAGGATCTGAGTTCATGCAATATTTTAAAATATTTGTGCATCTTTGGCATTTGGCAAGCTATTTTACAATTTTATATCATTTTTCATCAAATGGATAGGGTTTTGTAACAAATTTGATCCCTTTGGCATATTCTTTGCTTGGGATGCAAGGATCCAAGATGGCAGAGGGTATATGATGTAATTTGGAGGCATTTTGGAAAGTTTGTTGAGAGTTTTGGAGAAAGAGAGAAGAATTTTCACAAGGAAAACTGTAAGAGGTCCATTTTCTTTTGGAGAAACTTCCTGAGGGCCGTTTTTGATTCTTGTTTGCATCAAATGTTCATCATGTTGAGTTGGTTTCAGCTGTAAATCCATCAAAAAACTTTGAGATTGTATAAATAAAATTCCCATTGCTGATATATTTGATCAAATTCTTAGATCAACTAGTTTTATCTCTTAGCAAAGCTTGCATACACTTATATTTGAGTATGTTTTCAATTTGTGTTTCATGCTCATGTTTCAATCTTGTGTTTAGGATCTCTCTGAACATACAGGGTTTCATTTCTGGTTGATGGTTTGAATGGCATTTTCAATCTTGTATTCAGAAGAGCTTTCATCTGATAGAAGATAAACGGATTTAAAATCATCTTACTGTCCTTGATTAATGAGACTGTCTGTAAACCTTTGGGTACACCTTAGGTCATGATTAAATAGGGATTCTTCGATGCTTCATTAATATTTTTCTTCAATCCTTTATGGTAGGTTATCAAAGTTTGTATGGAATAGTGTAGATTTGGGCATCCATGTGTGCACACATCCTATTTGCAAGAGCACTTCACATTCATTGAAATATCTCTGATGTTTTGGTGTTGTAATTCATTTGCAAAGTTCCCCAAAGAAGGGGATGACCTCTAGCTACTCTTGTCCCAACATATCTCATCAGAATTTCATTTTAAACTAACTCATCCTACCTACAATACCCCTACATTTGCATTGTGTTTCCACAAAAGAATTCAATCCTTTCACTAAAAATGCACAAATCTTATTAGGGTTTTATCATGTCTTTAGTGGCTCTAGCTTTGTTTTGAGAACATTTCCATAATTTAGTAGTGACAACTCCTTTGAGTTTGGATAATGGATACTTGATCATGTTTTCACAAAGCCTCTTCCATATCATATGCAAAAACACAAGGACATCTCCATCTCCTTACCATATAGAGGCTGCAATACAGGTTCTCTTTCCTTGGTTGATAGGCACAACCTAAAATAGTGAGGGTTAGATCAAAACCCTCTTGAAGGTGTTAGCCACTCCCTCAATTCTTGAATGTAAACAAGTAGATAGGTGTGCTTCCCCTGCTATAAACGACATATAAAACATCTATCTATCCTTGAGTCTCTTGTGAAAACTCATGATGTTGTTCAAGTTGTGAAGGAGATTAAATCTGGATACTAACACCCAAGTGGCGCCATTGCTGGGGACTTCTTAGAATTTCTTAGTGGTCTTGAAGTATTTGAAAGGTTTGAGCATTTGTGTGATTAAGTATTTGAGCTGTTACGTTCTTGGGATATCATTTCATACTTCAGATCTACATGTTTTGGGTAAAAAGGATTTCAAATTCATCCTGCTCTTATCATTTACCAGTAATTTATATGATTTGGATGCACCGTTCTTGGTTGAGTAAAGAAGAAGAGGATCTGATTTGTAAATCCTTGCAAAGTTTTCAGTTATAGCATACATTTGACAAAATATTTTAGTGCTTTCTTACACAACTAAGGTGGAAATCCTTAGTGGTGACTCCATGCTTTCTAAATCTTGAAATACCGGTTGTCTAACACATTTCTGTCATTTGAAATTTGTTGTTTAAATCTATCAAGATGGAGGGAAGGAGATCCCTCTTCACCAAGGACTCTTCTAAGAAGTTGCTCACTGAATCAAGAAGCTCAGAACTAGATGGAAGAAGAGTGTGGAAAGTGGTTGGTGATTTGGTTGCAAAAAAATAAATCCCCATAGTTGAATTTGAAGGACAGTAGCCTGTTATTGAAGATTATAATTATTCTTCAACTAGATCTAATTCAGGCAATCTTCTTGCAGATTTTCATTCTCCATTAGGTGAGGGAACTTCTTGTGTATTTAAAAAACTTTCTCCTAAATTTGCTCCCGTGGTTTCTAAATTTGTTAAAGTTTATCAAGAGAGAGAGATTTTGGGGGGTTGTCATTTTAGAGATCATTCATCTATTCCGATCATACCGATAACTACTCCTCATCAGCTTGTTTCACCTCCAAGATCACCCCCACCAAAAAATATGGCTTATCCTAGACCTCCATTTGTTGTTAACACCTTTGGTCTTATAAATTTTGGAGGAATGGATGGTTATCCAAATGCTGTCCCACAAGATGTGAGAAATAGGTTACCAAAATTCCAAGGTAACAATGCCATAACTGGAGATCAACATCTCAAACTCTTTGTTAACATGATGGAAGATTTTGAGATAGAATTTGAGGATGTGTATATTAAGTTGTTTATCCATACACTTGAGGAAGATGCAAGAGATTGGTACAAAGCTCTGCCTGATAACTCTATTGATTCATGGACTAAGATGAGTAATGCATTTAGATTACAATATGGAGACAAAATAGATCCAAGGTTCCTTCTATCTGAGTTTGAGAACATCAAGAAGAACCCTAATGAGACCGTTCATGACTTTAATACAAGATTTAATAAAACATTGAGAAGGCTTCCTGTCATTTTGAGGCCTTGTGATGAATCTTGCTTGATCAAATATGCTGATGCATTTGATAAAAAGGCAGCCTATTACTTGAGAGACAAAAATCCTACAAACTTGAGACAAGCTTTCACCATGGCACTTCAAATTGAAAATAATATTAAGGCTATTGGTAAACCACTTAAGAGGGATGGTGTGAAGCTGATAAACCCTGAGAAGCCTCAAGCTAACAAGGGTGCTGATTTAGAAGATGTTGTCAAGACTTTGGCAGGGGCTGTTAAAGAAATTTCTTACAAGTTAGCCCGGGCTGAGAAAGGAATTGGGAAAAGTTCACAAGGACAAAAAAGAACTCAAAACCATGATAGATTTGGCAATCATCCTAGAGGTGATCAAAGACAAGATGATAGAGGTAAAGGGCCTGTTGGATCTGCAAGTAGACAACCCCAAGCACATGAAAATAGAGTGGTTCCTGACCCTTTGACTGCAAGAGTTGCTGCTATTCAAGAAATTGCTGATATGGATTGGTGTGACAGATGTTTTCTTCCTCATCCAACATGTGAAATGGACCAGGAAGATATTAATGATGATAATGAGAATGAAATGGATGATGAAATTTGTATGATGGGCAGCTCTTCAGGCTCACAACAAGCAGTAACATCAACAAATGTGATAAGTGCAAGGACTACTGTAACATTTTGGGATTGCATAAAGAGGGTGCCATTTCTTTCTCTTTCTCAAACTTAGGATGTAGATGTAGTTTAGGATTTTGAAATTCCTAATGGTGACTTTGAATATCTAAGGTCTTTAATGATCAAGAAGTATGATGGTGGTATTCCTTCAGAGGAAGATAGACAATTGTTAATGAATGTTGTGGTTGGTCAAGAGAAAGGATTACAATACTAGAAGTAAAGTTGTTAGAGGAGCTGGTCCTCAAGCCAAGCCAAAGACACCCTTGCTCACAAGCATTCCCAAAGATAATCCTAGAAGGGAAACAATTATCCAAGAACCCTATTGTCACACATGGCAAGAATGGTCAAGGGGGTCCTCTTCATGCCCAGGCTGACCAAGAACACTTCTCCATCTGATGAACCCTTCTTCGTTTCTCTATCCAGATGATAATTTTTCCAAAGAATAATTCCATATGATATAGCCCATGTATTGATCACCTAGCATCGAAAGTGCAGTGTTCCCATTATTAAATTTCTTAGGATTCCTAAACATAAAAAAAGAGCTTTTGAATACTTGGGATTGAAAGAAGAAAAGGATGCCTCAAGTAGAAATATAAATATTGTTGAAAATCCTCTTCAAATAATTTCTAGCCTTGAAACACCACCACCAATGGAAGATCTCGATGAGGTCTTGTTAATGCAAAATATAGCTCATTGAAAATTGACGAATGAAGGGAACTCTATAAGGATCTCGGTAGAGATCGATGCAGGTGGAAGCGAAGGCAGAGATAAGGAGTTCGACTCATCTTCGTGACAAAAACATTATGGAGATCATGTGGTACAGCTTCATGGATTCAAGGGACACATGTCTGCAGTTGTTAGTTGTGTGAAAGGTTTAGTAGTGCATCTTGCCAAGCCTATCAAGGGTAAGCCATTTAAAACTTGAATGTTGTAATTATTGATTGCCCTAAATAGAGATAGGGTGATGGAGCTTTTTTCAAGAAAATGGGACTCATGCAAGTTTTGGTGGTAGTAATTCAAATGGACATGTCGTTTCGTGTCCACCATTCCCATTGAGGGATATGCCTTGTCTAGGATACTATATGGTGAAAAGAAGATGTTACACTTGATTGAAGATCCCAACAATGCTTCTTATGAAGTGTTGTTTTCTGATGTAGATGTTGACAACTTCATTGGTTTTGCTAATGGAAAAGAGAATAAGATTGAAAAATTAGAGTGCCTTGGTATTAATGAATACAGTATATATATTTTCGCTGGCGTTGTTCAGACCTTCCTTGGCTGAGCATTTGGTGCACAGGTAGTTGACATGTTGCAGTATAGCAGAAGTTATTTTGAGCACTTCCAACAAGCAGGTTGTCCAACTATGTTTTTATCTATTCAGCATCAAATGCATCCTGGAAATATCGGGATTTTCCTTGAAGGATATTTTTATGCCAATCGGGGGACAGTCAGAGCTGGTTACCCGGAGCAAGTGAAGAAAGTTGTATGCTACAAAAAATCAGCGTATCGAAACAATATACTGGATGTTGTACTGTGGGACTTGATTGAAATGTTTGAATCTCATAGAGGTGGAACATGTTTCATATCAGACCATTGATGGAAGTCTTAATTTGCTTTGCTAATTATAGCTGAGCTGTTCTGGGTTCTATGATTCGACTAAGTTGTCAGGCATTTCACCTTTTTGTGAATATGATATTGAAGTGCTAACAAGGCCAGTTGTCTCGGATAATGTGAAGCATTAGCGGATTCTTGATGATGATGCACGAGTATTGAGATTATTACAAGGCCAAGGTGAGTTTTCTGATCAAAATATTGATTAGGAATCTATTATACAATTTTACACACATGGAAAAAAATTGGAAAACAGGGCCTTATTACTATCAAATCGTGACGTAGGTCCCAGGGACCCACTTCTGGTCATCAGGTGAGATTGCTCAATTTTTTTTGGTATGCGAGCTGTCGAGTAGTTTGATAAGATTATCTCGCTCGGTCGAGCTAAAAAAGTGTCAAATCGGGAATAAAGAGACGAGTCATCAAAGGAGTTCATGCCTTGTCCTAACTAGGTCATAACTCAAATCACAAGCCTTAGATGAGTTCATGAGTAGGAAATGTAAGTTTGGTTGTCCAAATTTGGCTTGTCATAAAAGATTCTCGATAAGAGCGGAGGATGTTTCAATGGTTGCAAACATTGCCAGGCACGAGAAATGATTAAGCTCGACTCAGTTTAATTCAACATGCAGAGATTCCGATGCGGGCCTTGTAAATAGGAATCATGAGCACGTTGTGCAAGTCAAGAATGACGCCAGACTGGAGGAACGAATCAAGCTGCCGAGTCAAGATTTGGTCGAGCTTCTTCCATGGAAGAGAGTTTCCAAAATGAAAAGCGTGTTGACAACTCATACTAGAAGCCTTCTATCTTGAGTTCTTCTACTATAGTAGCAAGATTTTACTCACGAACTGATCATGACTGTGGTCACATGTAATGCAGCAACACAGGATCAACACCAACGGTTCCTTGGGATCAGTGCGGCAGCTGTCGCAATCAACTCTCTTTGGAGGCCACTCATTTTCTTAGATAAATTTACTTCTCTACCCTGTAGTTGTTGCGTATAGCCAATTACTACCTCATGGAACTTTCCTAGAAGAATTTCAGTTCTACACTCAAAAGTGGCCGAGCATTCGATGCACAGGCATGTTGTAGTATAGTAGAAGCTTTTTTGAGCAAGTAGGTTGTCCAACTATGTATTGTTATCTGATCAGCATCGAATGCATGCCTATCCAAATTCGGGATTTTCAGATCGAATGATATTTTTATGAAACATAGATTAAGTGACAGTGAGAGTGTTACCAGGAGACTTGGATGAAATGTTATTACAAAGATTCTCTATCGAGATCTTACTTGTTTTGCAATGTAACTCATGGAAGATGAAGATCTCATAGAGGTGGAACTGTTTCACAATGAAACGATTCATGTTGCTCAGCATAATTTGCTCCTAGAAATGAATTGATATGAGAATCTTCAACTCGAGCCATTAAGTTGGTCAAGCATAAAGGATTTTGCATGCTGCATCCTTATCACACCTTACAATGGTCTCTTAGCGGAAACTGTTTAGGGCACCGATACACAATGATGTCTCCTCACGCTGAGCAGAAAGGTGGAAGTCGGTGGCCAATCTGTCCATAAATGAAATATTTTACCAAATGATAAAAAAACCCCGTTTTTCCAATCCTAGACGTGGGAAATATAGGCAAGCAATGGCAAGTGGGTTTTAGCTAGCTTATTTCTATTAGCTTTTATCCACGACTAGGAAGAATTCATATGGTTGTTACCTGTACATTTTTCCAAGGTCCTTTTGGTTGCCCCAGTTGTTCAATGTATTTTTTTGAAGGGATTATTTTATGTGTTGCAAATTGTAACATAAAGTATCTTTTTAGTTTCTGTAAAAATGAGTATATGGTTTAGCTGACAGCTACCTATGCCATACTAAGATCCCAATAGTGGCATAATTGTTGGTTAGAGCCTAGATTGCAGAGTGCACTTCCAAAATACCGAAGGTCTCTTTGTCCAAAGAATCAGTCTTAAGGGTGTCTATCGACATGTTATGGGCATGAACCTGGGTCATCATCATGGCAGCATTAGGTCTTTATTGATAATGGCATTTTCTCATCGTTTGGAAGGTACAAATTGTGCTTATTATGGCAAATCCAAAACATTCTTACTACAAGTGTTATATGATAAGGAAGAACCGTTAGCATTGTGGTAAAACCATTCTTTTTAGAAATATTGGGTTAAGCTCGGTATTCAAGTGAGTTTGAGCCCAGGAAAGGTAAGATCATTTGCTGGATGAAGAGCTCGGTGACTTCGCAAGGAGCTCGTGGTGATGTTTCATGAAGTTTGAATGTGGAATGCATAAGTGGTCTCGAGTTAACAGAGGAAGATGATAAGAATCGATTTTGATAGCTCACCATTCGAAGGACTCAATGCAAAAGAGCCCGATTTCCAAGATGAGGAAAGAGTTGGTGTGGGGTTCAAAATCAATTGCAACACCGAATTAGAGGATTCGAAACTCACCAAGTTGAGATTTTTGCAGACTCTATCCACATGGACCCCCCTCCTCTTCAAGTCAAACGTGTCAACGGGGGGGTCCCAACATTATGTTAATTAAATTAATATTTTTATTTAAATATTTTAATAATAATATTTATTATTATTATTTAAATATTTTATTTAAATATTATTTTAATTAATTGAGAAGACTAGGTCATCAGGTAATTAATGACCCATGATGGAACCTTCTCAGGTGGTTCAACTAACTGCAATAAATACATCATGGGCCTTCAATTTAGGAATGTAATTATGACCTTTCCTCTTCTTTCTCACATATTCTTCTATAAATGTAAGTTGGAATCTCATTTCAAAGGGTTCCAACAGTTCAGACAAGTTGGACAGTTAGATATCTCAGGTGAGAGTGTATAGTTTTCAAGAATCCTCTCTCTTCTGCAAGTTGTTCTTGTGTGTTGAGAGAACTTTCAAGCCTCCTCTTCAAGACTGTAATGGCAACTATTGCCTCTTCTGAATGTATGATGCATTGTGCATGTTATTGAAGCAATAAAAGTGTGTGTTTTGTGACTAATCTCGGTCCTTTCATCCTTCTGTGCTTATTTGTTCCTTTCTCATACTTGCAGGTACACTGTGCAAGTTTAAGTTCTATTGCAAGTTCTTGGAGTTCTGTGCTTATCGAGTGGTGAAGTATTGCATGTAGTTGAGTTGTGGTTTCTGTTCACCCTTCTTGAGTTCATCCTTCTTCACTGGGAAACTGGTATATTTCTCGGTCTGATAAAGTTTAACAAAGGGAACGCGTGTCTCTTAGTTTGTGGTATCCTGTACCCTCTCTAAGTTGCAGTAGGTGAAGTTGACCTGTGGTGCACACACGCTCTTCAAATTAACCCTTCTTGAATCTGAAGACACCCTTTATCTCGGTGCATCACCATCCCTAGTATAGTTTCATTTCTGTAAATCTCTTTCCCTAAAACCCCATGAAAATGTTAGCGTAGGATTAGATAATCAATTTTGTTACACTAGGAGTAGTACAACACTTAGTTTAGGAAGAGGAAGCCAGCCTTCTCCGGAGGTTGACCTCGAGCCCAAGTCCCATAGCTTGAGAGGTGATCCCATGTGTCCCAATCACACTAAATGTCCTATTCACATCCTGGCCATTTGGAGGGTGCAGTGATTTGGTGACAACAGTTTTTGGCACGCCCGGTGGGACAATCTTTCAAAATCTTAAGTCACCGTGTGACCACACACAACAGTTTTTGGCACGCCTGGTGGGACAGAATTGGTACTTCTCTTCTCAATTACACAAGTCAAAGTACTTAGCGACTCTATATCTCTAGATTCCAAATCTCAGTGCAGTAACTTATGTGAAGAATTCAGACAAGAGCTTATTTAAAGAAAGGAAAGTATCAGCATATCGAACTTTCCTTGTCTCCTCCAAAGAGAAGCAGAAGAGGCATTTCTACATCCCCAGTTGCAGATTTACCTAGTAGGGGTCATTCAACTCCTCCTTACGGAATATTTCCTCCACCCATGAATAATCAACCTTTTGTTGCTATGGGGAGAAACCAAGTTTTTCCCCCTTTAATGCAAGCAGTCCTCTCATGTTGGCTCAACGTGACCCGATACCTATTGCGGCACTCAAAAGTTTACCCTTCTACACGGGGGAAACTCACATTAATCCAGTGGAGCATATCTTTGATGTAGCTAGCATCTGTGCAGTACATAATATCACCAAAGACAATGTTGCAGTTAGACTTATTGCTACCTCTTTCAAGGGAAAATAACTTCAATGGTTTCGCGGGTTAGGTGTTGGCACTATAACCACTTGGGACAAGTTGGGAGAAAAGCTATGTAAACAATTTGAAGACAAAAGTGATCACCTATCACTTTTGGAACAACTTACTACCATAAAGAGAGCTTCCCAAGAATACATGAGTGATTTCAACTTCCGATTCCATAAAACTTGGAATAGGATTCTAGCGCTTGTAAAGCCTTCTGTGCGTAATGCATTCTTGTACTATTTGCGAGCCTTGAATAGTGATGTAGCAGTTATGATCTAGTCCATGGGAGGGACTACACTTCCTGATGCTTATGAAGTTGCCATAAGTGCAGAGAATTCTTTGATTTAGGCTGGATAGATAGCTCCACGACCACCAATGCCCTTTTCTCCAGATCTTACGAATCATCAGCCTATCATTGCTCCTATTCCAGTAGACTCCAAGCAACCATATCAATCTCCCCCTACCTCTTCAAATGACCTATTCGAGGTCAAGTCACTACTGCAAAATTTTGGAAATGAGCTCGTTGCACTCAAAAGGCAACAATTTTAATACAATCATCTGTATCAGCCACAAAATCAGCAGTATCAGGCTAACCGTCCTCCTTTTCAAGGAAACAATCAGTCTCGAAATCAAACTACAAGTCAAGTTGCAAATGTCAGGCCCTTGAACTTTCAGAACCCTCTTGCAGCTAGCTCATCTAGAGCTATAGTACCTGTTCAAAATAATCTAGTTCAAGACTACGAATGGTGTTATCCTTGCTCTCAACCTCACAATCAAAATCTTTGTCCCAATGGTGTTCTTAGCCAGGCCCTTATGGTTCAAAGTGTATCTGCCCCTTAAGAGTTAAAAAATAATTCATCTACGCAAGAAGCAGCAGATCAACCGCAGGCACATGAAGAATCCACTTTGCTAAACTGGCAAGAAGAAGATTTTTGCGGATTAAATATAGATTCTTCATCAGTGGCAGCAAACACTCATTCCAAAAAGAGAGAAATGGAGCCTCAACCTCTCAAAGCTGATCTAGCATCCACTTCTCAACCTGGGTTTCAAATGGCAGTTGACAAAAATGCGGGAAAGAAATCACCAGAAACACCGGCTAGCCGCACCGCAGGGAAAGATGGTTCTCTAGGCATCACGGTGCCCAACAAACATTTTCCAAAGGAGGACCCAAAAGCCCAAAAAAGTGTCATCAAAGTTGGAGTAATTCCCTTCAGCATAGTAGAACAAATGAAGAAAACCAATCTGAGCGTTACCATGTGGGATGCACTCTTGATCCCTTCCCAAAGAAACCTGTTGCGAGAAGCTCTGAACAGTTTTAGTACAACCAGCGGATCACCAAGCCATGGAGTGACAAATGCTACAAATTTGTGTCAACCGGAAGGGAAAATCATTCCTATGGCAAACAAACCACCGCCATTCTACATTTCCCTGATCATTGGCGACCACCTGGTACATAATTGCATGATCGATTCTAGTGCCAGTAGCTCTATCATGCCGAAACAAGTTGCAGATGTACTAGGCATACAATATGCGCCAGTTACAAGAGGGGTTGTTCAGCTGGATGGCACAACTGTTAAGACTGTTGGGGTTATCAAAGGACTTCAACTTACCATTCATGCATGCCCAAGTTTGTCATTCACCCAAGACATATTGGTCATCGATCTCCCTCCTCTCTTTGCCATCTGCCTATCACGGGATTTCACTGCCAAGATGGGCGGTTACCTATTAGCCGATTGGTCGCATATGATTCTCAGGACTCGATACGGAACCAAAGTAACTATAAGGGCAGAACCAATCTGCCATAATCATGTAGAACCCTACACTGCTAGTCCCATAAATGGAAATTACACCATCGGCGATCTCAAAGAGGAAGATGCCGATCATGAACCAACCACCCTTGTTGAAGAAGTTCCTGATACTTTGCTGGATGAAGTAAGTAGAGATCATCAGTACGATCCCTATGCTGATGTATTGGCAGAAGAAGAAGCTGGTTTGCTGGTCTTGGAAGAAACAGGATTAGGTACTTACTGTATCCATGAAGAAGATACGATCATACCACAACTTGTCAAAACACCAAGTGATTCTAAAGGATTGTGGCAATTATTCTTCGATGGCTCAAGAAGTAAGAATGGATCCGGTGCTGGTGTTATGTTAATTTCTCCAGAGGGAGATAAGTACTTCTCATCTTTCCAGTTGCAGTTCAGTTGCACCAACAATGTTGCTGAATACGAGGCTCTTGTGCAAGGAATTCAGCTAGCCCAAAGGAAGGGAATCAAGGCCCTAACTGTTTTTGGAGACAGTGAGTTAGTTGTTCATCAAGTTTCGGCATGTAGTGCATCTAAAAATGATCTTTTACGATCATATAAGAATCGAGTCTGGGACCTGATTGAAGATTTTGAAGCTTTTGGGATCCATGCAATTCCTAGAGGTCAAAATCAAGATGCGGATAGGCTTGCTACAATTGGTTCACAATACAACATACCAGTTGATATCATGAAAGAAGGGCAGAAATTTGTTAAAATGGTGGTTCGACCAGCAGTCCCTGATAATGTGAGTAGTTGGCAAGTGTTTGATAGTGACAAACAAATTGTCCTCTTCCTACAAGAAGAGGCGGAGTTTGCTACAAAGAATCAAGATAAGTTGTAGGAGTCATATGGTGAGAAAATTATCCAATTGAAAAGCAACAAGTTACCAAAAGGTTTAGTCACTTTGGAATCCATTTTCAATTCAGATGACCGAGCCACAAGACAAAGCCCTAACATGGTGGTCAGAGAAGAGTATTTTGAGGAAGTTGAGGTATCAAATGAAAAATTTCTTAAGATAGGAAAAGTGTGTACTTCTGAAGAGAAAGAAGCTTTCATCAAACTTTGTCAAGAGTATCATGACATCTTTGCATGGAGCTATAAAGATCTACGTGGTTTTGATCTAGGTCTAGCACAACATACCATCGAACTAGATCCTAATGCTAAGCCAGTTCGTCAAAAATAGAGACCAATTAATCCCAAAATTGAGCCACTAATGAGAAAGGAGCTAACCAAGCTCATCGAGGCCTGTATAATTTTTCCCATCAAGCATTCGTCATGGGTAGCCAATTTGGTGCCCGTGAGGAAGAAGAACGGAGAGATCCGGTTATGCGTAGATTTCAGAGATTTAAATCGTGCATCATTAAAAGATCATTATCCTCTTCCATCGATGGAGCAGATCCTTCAAACGGTGGCAGGAGCTTAAAGATTTTCTTTTCTCGATGGATATTCAGGTTACAATCAAATCCTAGTCCAAGAATCTGACCAATTCAAAACGGCTTTCACTACCAAGTGGGGCACGTATGCCTACAATAAAATGCCATTTGGATTGTCCAATACTGGGGCTACTTTCCAAAGAGCCATGGACATGGCATTTAAGGGACTAATCAACGATATTATTTTAGTTTACCTTGATGATATAACTGTATAATCTAAGCATGCAGAAGATCACATCACACATCTAAGGAAAGTTTTCCAAAGGTGTAGGGAATTTGGGGTTTCACTTAACCCTAAGAAATGTATTTTCGTAGTACACGAGGGAAAATTGTTGGGGCATGTGGTTTCAGCAGAAGGATTATCAATCGATCTAGCCAGGATTCATTCAATTATGTCCTTATCTCTCCCAAGTCACAAGAAGGGCCTCCAGAGTTTTCTGGGAACCATAAATTTCGTGTGGAGATTCATCCCTCAATTCATGACATTGGCTAAACCATTGACAGCCATGCTAAAGAAAAACATGCCATTCTCATGGACAAAGGAAGGATGAGAAAGCTTTGAAGCCATCAAAACAGCCATTTCTCAAGCTCCCATGCTTGTGAACCCTAGGTTTGAAAAAGATTTTATCCTTTATGCTTTTGCAGGTCAAGAGAGCATTTCAGGGATCCTCACCCAACAAAACAACAACCTGATGGAGCAACCAATCACTTTCTTTAGTCAATCCCTCAAATACTACGAGTTCAAATACTCATTCAATGAAAAGCAAGTATTTGCGGTTATTCGAGATTTGAAGAAATTCAAGCACATGTTTTCCAACAGCAAGATTCATCTGATGGTGTCTCATCCAGGTGTCAAGGAGTTTTTGCTGAACAAAGAAATGAACGAAAAGCGTGCTAGATGGATCACAAAGGTAATGGAGTATGACGTGCACATCAAAGTCACTAAACTTGTCAGAGGTAAGGGTTTATGTCAGCAACTTGCAACAGACATGGAATCAAAAATTAATGAGGACGTGACACTCCTAAATACTGATGAGGATGTTGATCAAGCTGATTGGTTATCTAAAATGAAGAATTTCATCTTCTCAGGAGCATACCCGACAAACATGGATAAAAACCAAAGGTGAAATTTCCGTCTTCAATCTATCCCATATGTTTTGGTAGATAGCGTTCTCTTTTGAAAATATTTGAATGGCATCCTCCTTCGGTGCATAGGATGAGAACAGGTTAGTAAGATACTAGAAGAATTTCATAATGGCCTATCTGGAGGACATTATTCCGCACGAACAACAGCTACCAAGATCATGCGAGCTGGCTACTATTGGCTAGATTTATTCAAGGATGCCCATCTTTGGGTAAGGAAATGCAAAGAATGTGCCTTTTTCACAGGTAAGAAGAAGCTGGCAGCTCTTCCATTGCATCCAATTCAAGTGGATCAACCCTTTGTTCAATGGGGGTTGGACTTCATCGGAATGATTAATCCTCCATCTAGTGATGGACATAAGTGGGTCCTTACTGCAACAGACTATTTTACTCGATGGACAAAGGTGGTAGCATTAAAAGAGAGCAATGAAAAGGCAGTTCTAGATTTTTTGGAAGGTATAATGACGAGGTTCGGTGTTCTGTTTATAGTCATTTCAGACAATGTGCTAGATTTTATTGGTATGAAATTGAGTGAATGGGCTATTAAAAATGGGGTATACCTCAAAACTTCATCCAATTACTATCCTTAAGGAAACAGATTGGCTGAGTCTAGCAACAAAAACCTCATAAGGATTATTAAGCACACAATGGAGACTAACAAGAGGACTTGGCATACACAGCTTAAGACTGCCTTATGGGCAGATCGGATCACACCTAAAAGGGCCATCGGAAATTCTCCTTTCGTTCTTGTATATGGAAGAGAGGCAAAACTCCCACTCTCATTAGAGTTACCTTCTTTGGAGTTAGCTCATCAACTTGAAGTTATAGAGAGTGATCCTCTGACAGTAAGGTTTGCTGAACTCATGGAGTTAGAGGAAGTACGAGACAAGGCTATGAAAACTTTGGAGCAGCATCAGGCTCAAGTTAAGAAATATTTTGACAAGAAGGTGTCCGACAGGCATTTTCAAGAGGGAGATTTAGTTCTCAAATGGGATGAAGATAGGGCCAAACCAGGCAGGCATGCCAAGTTTGATGCTCTATGGAGTGGGCCATATATCATCACAAGTTGTAAAGAGGCAAATTCATTTCGTCTATCTAGGCTCAATGGAGAAGAACTACCCATTCATGTGAATGGGATACATCTCAAAGCTTGTTTTTGAGAAGCGTTCCACCCCCTGTACAGTTAAATTAGGTGTTTTCCTCCAAGTGCTTATGCAAATTGTTGTGTGTTGTTGTTTTTGTTTTCCTTGTTGCTTTGTTTTGTGTTGTTCTGCACATTGTTTCATCATTGGAAGGTGTCAAGGAGAAGAAAGGTTCAAGGTTTCCATAACAGTTCAAAATCTGCTTCATTCAAATTTTTGCAATGTTCCATGGATGTCAAGCATTCAACAGATTCAGTATACTTCATGCTTAGCATTCCAAGGAGGTCCAGGATATTGGAAATGCTGAAGGAGATTCCGGGATTTGTCAAAGAAAATCATACTACTTTCAGGATTCCAACATAGACTCCATGCCCAATGGATGACTTAAGGCTACTGGAATCATGCTTAACAGGCAATCATCCCTGAGAGGTCGCCAAAAATGTTATCCAATTTTCCACACCTGGCAAGATTGGACAAGGGGGTCCTGTCATGTTCAAAATGAAATAATAGTCCCAGGAACCCACCTTCGGTTATTATCGAGATGTAATAATTAAAAATAATTCCTAAAATTGCATATGAAGAGATCACCTAGCATCGAAAGGCACCCAGTTGATCTCAACTCAGTGGAGAGTTCAGGGTCGAGTTGATAAAGAACCCGGTGTCAAATTGATAATCATCTCAGAAATCATCTCAGTGGAGACCCTCAGTTGTAAGAGCTCGATGAGGTCTTGTTAATGCAAAATATAGCTCGTTGAAAATTGACGAATGAAGGGAACTCTATAAGGATCTCGGTAGAGATCGATGCAGGCGGAAGCGAAGGCAGAGATAAGGAGTTCGAATCATCTTCGTGACTCGTTCATTTTGGAGATCATGTGGTGAGCTTCTTTTAGGACATATTCTGCAGAGCTAGGGTGATTCAAACGCAAGCCAAGGCATCAAGAGTGCCATAAAATGAATGGAGATCGTTGCGTAAATAGAGATATGTAATGGAGCCCTATCAATGGGACTCATTGAGCATGATGGATAATTCAAGGCAACTCGTTTCGTGTAGATGCATTAAAGATGGTTTCTAGGATACAATTCCAGGGCTCATTGATTAATGCAAAACTGAGAGGCCTACTCGAGATAATTTTTCAATGGTAAGCTCGCAGAGACAACAAGAATGCCAGGCCAGGGTATTAATGAATACAGTATATATATTTTCACTGGCGTTGTTTAGACCTTCCTCGGCCGAGCATTTGGTGCACAGACAGTTGACATGTTGCAGTATAACAGAAGTTCTTTTGAGCACTTCCAACAAGCAGGTTGTCCAACTATGTTTTTATCTGTTCATCATCAAATGCATCCTCAAATTCGGGATTTTCCTTCAAGATATTTTTATGAAAATCAATTAAGTGATAGTGAGAGTGTTACCTGGAGACGTGATGAAATTTATTACAAAGATTCTCTATCGAGACCTTATTGGTTTTACGGTGTAACTCATGGAAGTGAATCTCATAGAGGTGGAATTGTTTCATATCAGAATATTCATGGATCATAATTTGCTTTGCAATTATATGAGCATCTTCAACAAGTCACTAAGTATTCAGGCATAAATGTTTCTGTCGGAATTATCAAACCTTACAAGCTACAGCTGAAATGTTTACACTGAGAGTTTAATGTTATCCTCAAATCTGTTGAAGGAAAACTCGGCAGGAGAAGATTCATGAAGATCCCGAGCGCTGGTGGAAATTGTGGAGATAAGGAACAAACTTGCCAAGTTTGCGTGGTGAAGTTGAGGTTGGGGACTGTGAATTAATTTGGCCAAGCCGTTGGACGTGGAAAATAAGGCGAGCATTGCCAAGGGAAATGACGTGATGTCAAGCCAAAGAAGAAATCCCGGGCATGGGAGAAGTTTGAGTCTACTGCCAAAAAATGGGAGAAATCCGGTCAAACTGCCAGGTGTGGAGATATTGGTTTGGAAAACCATGACCAAACTTCCGTGAAGGGGAGATTCAGGCAAACACTGCCAAGTGCAGAAATATTAAGATGGAAAACCATCATCAGACTTCCACGCGGGCCGTGTAAATAGGATCAGAGCACGTTGTGCGAGTCAAGAATGACGCCAGGTTGGAGGAACGAGTCAAACACCGAGTGAAGCGGTGAGTGCATGGAGATCAAAGCAGGCGTGTTGCAATACAGTAGAAGCCTTCTTTTGAGCGCTTCCAACAGACATGGTTTTCCTCACGAGGCGTTCATACTGTTTCACCGAATGCAGCGAACAGATGCCTGACCTGATCAGTTCGCCCTTGCCAGCATACTTGTCCCAGCTCCCGTTCAGTTCGACTTTGCTAGCATACTACTTTAAGAATTTGGTGGTCGCGAGATAGATCAACCACAGTCAGCCGGCATGCGCAGTACAGTAAAGGCCTTTTGAACGCGTTTAAACAAGCAGGTTGTCCAAATGTATTGTTATCTGTTCAGTATCGTGCATGCCTATCCTTATTCGGAACTTAGATCGAATGACAGCTGCATGAAACAAATATTCACTGCCGTGTATGATGGATTGGAGTCATGTCATTCAAGGCTTCATAAAATTTCCATGAACCAGGAGATGAAGGTTTAAAACGGTGCAGAATGAAACGATTCATGTTGCTCAGCATGTTTTCTCCTAGAAACGAATTAAATGTGAAGGTCAACTCTGGAATACCTGGTCGGCCGTTTTGCATGCTGCATCCTTGTTACTCGTAAATGGTCTCTTTGAGAAACTCCGAGGGCAGTACGCAATATTTATACCCTTCCATTATGTACGTCCAATCAGACAATAAAAGTATTCTTTTACCAGATTCAGAGAAACTGTGTTTTTTCAATGGACGATTATACTGCAGTTTCAAGCTAATCTTATCGAGCTTTATTTCTATTAGCTTTGATCCACGACTAAGGGAGAATTCATATGGTTGTTACCTGTACATTTTTCCAAGGTCCTCTTGGCTGCCCCAGTTGTTCAATGTATTTTTTGAAGGGCTCCTTTTATGTGTTGAAAATTGTAACATGAAGGATCTTTTTAGTTTCTGGAAAAATGAGTGTATTGTTTAGCTCACAGCTACCTATGCCATACTAAGATCCCAATAGTGGCATAATTTTTGATTGGAGCTGAGATTGCAGAGTGCATTGCCAAAAATACCGAAGGGGCTCTTTTGACCAAAAAATCAGTCTCAAGGGTGTCTATCGACAATGTTATGAGCATGAAACCTGGGTCATCATCATGGCAGCATTAGGTCTTTATTGATAATGGCATTTTCTCATCGTTTTGGGAGGTACAAATTGTGTTTATTATGGAAAATCCAAAACATTCTTACTACAAGTGTTATATGATAAGGAAGAACCGTGAGCATTGTGGTAAAACCATTCTTTTTAGAAATATTGGGTTAAGCTCGGTATTCAAGTGAGTTTGAGCCCAGGAAAGGTAAGATCATTTGCTGGATGAAGAGCTCGGTGACTTCGCAAGGACCTCATTGGTGATGTTTCATGAAGTTTGAACGTGGAATGCATAAATGGGCTTCGAGTTAACAGAGGAAAATGATAAGAATCGAGTTTGATAGCCCCACCATTCGGAGGACTCAATGCAAAAGAGCCCTATTACCAAAGCATGAGGAAAGAGTTAATGTGGGTTCAAAAATCGATTGCAACACTCGAGTTAAATGATTCAAAGCTCACCGAGTTGAGATTTGTGCAGACTCTATCCACATGGACCCCCCTCCTCTTCAAGTCAAACGGGTCAACAGGGGGGGTCCCAACATTGTGTTAATTAAATTAATATTTTTATTTAAATATTTTAATAATAATATTTATTATTATTATTTAAATATTTTATTTAAATATTCTTTTAATTAATTGAGAAGACTAGGTCATCAGGCAATTAATGACCCATGATGGAACCTTTTTAGGTGGTTCAACTAACTGTAATAAATACATCATGGGCCTTCAATTTAGGATTGCAATTATGACCATTTCCTCCTCTTTCTCACATATTCTTCTATAAATGTAAGTTGGAAGCTCATTTCAAAGGGTTCCAAACAGTTTCAGACAAGTTGGATAGTTAGATATCTCAGGCGAGTGTATACTTTTCAAGGGTCCTCTCTCTTCTACAAGTTGTTCTTGTGTGTTGAGAGAAATTTCAAGCCTCCTCTTCAAGACTGTAATGGCAACTATTGCCTCTTCTGAATGTATGATGCATTGTGTATGTTATTGAAGCAATAATAGTGTGTGTTTTGTGACTAATCTCAGTCCTTTCATCCTTCTGTGCTTCTTTGTGCCTTTCTCATACTTGTAGGTACACTGTGTAAGTTTAAGTTTCTATTACAGGTTCTTGGAGTTCTGTGCTTATCGAGTGGTGGAGTATTGCATGTAGTTGAGTTGTGGTGTCCGTTCACCCTTCTTGAGTTCATCCTTCTTCACTGGGAAACGGGTATATTTCTCGGTCTGATAAAGTTTAGCAAAGGGAACGCGTGTCTCTTAGTCTGTGGTATCCTGTACCCTCTCTAAGTTTGCAGTAGGTGAAGTTGACCTGTGGTGCACACACCCTCTTCAAATTAACCCTTCCTGAATCTGAAGACACCCTTTATTTTGGTGCATCACCATCCCTAGTATAGTTTCATTTCTGTAAATCTCTTTCCCTAAAACCCCATGAAAATGTTAGCATAGGACTAGATAATCACTTTTGTTACACTAGGAGTAGTACAGCACTTAGTTTAGGAAGAGGAAGCCGGCCTTCTCCGAAGGTTCACCTCAAAGCCCAAGTCCCACAGCTTGAGAGGTGATCCCATGTGTCCCAATCACACCGAACGTCCTATTCACATCCTGGCCATTCGGGGGGTGCAGTGATTTGGCGACAACAGAAACAATTGCCAAGAACCCTGCTGTCCCATACAAGAATATCAATCCTCTTCATGCCCTGGTTGCCAAGAATACTTCTCCATTTGATGAACCTTCTTGTTTCTCTTCCAATGCTATTTTACCAAAGAATGTTCCATATGATATAGCCTAGGTTTTGAGCCAAATTAAAGTGAGTGTTCCAATTTTTGAATTGCTTAGAATTCTTGAACATAAGAAGAGAGCATTCGAGTACTTGGGATTGAAAGAAGAAAAGGTTACCCCAAGTAGAAATATAAATGTTGTTGGGAATTCTCTTCAAAGCATTGCTGGCCTTGAAAAACCACCACCAATGTAAGATCTTGGAGAGGCACCTGAAGTGTATTTGGGGACATCCTTGGTTGATTCCCAATTGAATATTGATCCATTTTTCACAACTTTTCTCATAAAAGGTAGGTTGCTTCACAATTTCATGTTTGATTCTGGTGCATCATATAATGACATGCCTCTAGAAGTCATGAATGAGTTGGATATCAAAGTGAAAACAACATATGGGAAGTGTACAACCATGGATTCAAGGGAAGTTCTAGTATTTGGTTGTGTGAAGGGATTAGTAGTGCAACTTTCAGCCTATCCAGGTAAGAATTTAAAACTTGATGTTGTAATTGTTGACTGCCCTGCCAAATGGGGTATGATTTTGTCAAGAAAATAGGCTGCAAGTGTTGGTGGTAGTGTTCAAATGGACATGTATTTTTCCACCATTCCCATTGAGGGCAGCCTTGTCAAACTCTATGGTGAAAATAACATGTTACACTTGATTGAAGATCCCAACAATGCTTCTTATGAAGTGTTGTTTGTTGATGTAGATGTTGATAACTTAATTTGTTTTGCTGATGGAAAGGAGAATAAGATGGAAAAATTGAAGCTCCTATATCAATTGAAGCTCCTTTCAAAAAATGGGGAATGGATTTCATAGGTGAGATCTCAAATCCTTCGAGTGCTAGTTACAAATTGATCCTTGTAGCAACTGATTATTTTACAAAATGGGTTGAAGCCATTCCATCTAGAAAGGCAACACACCAAGTGGTGATGGATTTCTTGCTGAATCATATCATATGTAGGTTTGGAGTTCCAGTTAAGATTGTATCTGATAATGCTATGTGTTTTAGAGCCAATCCTTTAATGGCAATATGCAATGAATATGGGATAAATCTGACTTATTCTTCAAATTACAATCCATAAGGGAATGGACAAGCTAAGTCTAGTAATAAGAACTTGCTCAAGATTATTATAAGGAATTTGGAGATCAATAAGAAGAAGTGGGGAGAACAACTGAAATTTGTAGTTTGGGTAGATAGAATAACTCCTAAAAGAGCAACTGGTAAGAGCCCATTTGAATTGGTCTATGGAACACAAGCATTGCTGCCCTTACATTTGCAATTGTCCACATTTTAGTTTTCCCAGTAGTTATAAGATCAAGAACATGGCTCATATGAATCAAGGGTAAATCAAATCATTGAGCTGGATGAAGAAAGAAGATCCTCTCATCAAAGGCATGTCAGATTTAGAGAGAAGTTGAAGAAGTTGTTTGATAGGAAGGTCACTCCTAGAGCCTTTAGTGTTGGAGATCTAGTTTTGCTGTGAGATAGTAGGCATGAAGACAAGGGAAAGCATTACAAGTTTGATGCTCTATGGATGGGCCCTTATGCCATTGATATTAGGATTGGAGAAAATACATTTTTTCTCAAGGATTTGGAAGGGGATTTGCTTGAGCTACCTGTTAATGACATAAATTTAAAACATTTCTTGGATTAAATCCCCATGGGAGGTATGCACAAGTTGTAAATTTTGTATAGCCCTTGTTTTATTTTTGTCTTTGCCTTGTTTTTTGCTGTTGTTGGATGGTGGTTTTCCCTTTTTTCCTTGGCAACCATTGTTGGTATGGTTTTCTCAGTCCTTTTTGGTGAAAATTCTAGTTTTTGGGGCTGCAAATGTGTTTTTGACTCCTTGCCCAATGGACTTTTGGCACTTGGTCTATGTTTCGATCTTGTGTCACTCACAGGGAGTGCCCATCCCCAAGCAGGAGCCAATGTTGGTGCCATTTGTGGGTCTGCACCCTCTACTCTAATTTTCCATGTTCCATTTTGCTCCAAATTTTTTTCATTTGCTCGAATGGGTGATCTGCAACGCATTTTTTCAGTTGAATGCCTTCAGAGTATTCTCATGTTGTTATTCTGCCACATTTTTAAACAAAATCCAAGTTTCCCCCTTGTTGTGCCCCAATTTTTTCCCTTTATACGGGCTGTGTCATTTTTTCCATTGCCGAATCATGAAAAACCCGTGTTTGATCAAATTTGAGTTTCTAGAAGTTGAAATCCTAATCCCCAAGCCGACATTCATGATAAAACATAATTCAAAAGGTTCGAAACTGAGAAACCTATCCTTTTGTGAAAAAAATTGATTTCAGGGGAACACAATGTGTTTTTACATTTTTGACGGGTATACGAGTGTCACCCGGCCATCAAAATTATCATTGTAACCTTTATGTTAACGTGGCAGGCTCTTGTTGGCTGGGGGAGGTTGAAAAATGTTATAACTTGTCATTTTTGAAATTTTGGCGAAAGGAAAAAATCTTCTTCGAGGGCCCGCGCCCAATGGTATGATGACACATGGCACGGGAGGATCAAGCGGGTGGCAGTGGAGTTGAAATTTTTTTCATATTTTTGGCTCAAAATGTCATGGAAAATTTTGACTTGGAGGCCCATGCCCAATGGAAAGATGACACATGTCCAGGAAGGTTGACTCGAAAAGTGGGAACTTAGAAGAATTCGAAAGTTTTTTGGTTTCAAAATGCAAAAGGAAAATATTTTCTCAGGGGTCCACATCTAATGAGAAGTGGACACGTGTCCAAGGGAGCCAAGGAGAAGCAGGGTTGTGCATGTTTTTCGGATTTTTGCTTTTGGAGTCAAAATTTCAAGGTAAAAATTTGAGCTAGATCTCCGCGCGAATCACAAAGTGACACGTATGCAGAGATGAAATGGAGGGGCGGAGGCTTGTAGGAATTTGAAGTTTTTTAACTTCAAATAGTAAAAAGGAATATTTCAGCTCACGGTCCCACCACCAATGAACAAAGGACATGTGTCCAACCTTTGATGGAAATTCGGAGCACGGAGGAAAGATGGAAAATTTCCCAAACTTTGGCAAAAAATATTAAGGTAAAAAATTGACCCGTGGAAAATTCAAAGGTGTCTCCCCATAGCCAATTAGGGGGAAACACGTGGCATTATTAAAAAAGGCAAGAGGGAGAGCTCGGGCCCGCTAAGGTTTTTGTGCTTGCGGAGGAATGAAGGCAAATTTGATGAGTCGGCTTCACATCTAATGGGAGAGAGACACGTGGCAGAGGGAGCAGTGGGTGTTCAGGGGCACAGAGAGTTTTTGGAAAATTTTCCTTTTCTCAAAAAAATTGCAAAATTCATCAAATTGGATTGCGACCTCAGTGGGGACCCACAAGAGGACACATGGCATGTCTAGGGGGCTTGCGGGGAAAATATTCAAAATTTTTCCGAAGTAAAAAAGGGTTTAAAATGCATTTTTAGGATTGGGGGCCCACCCCAATCGTATTTGGACCTGTGTCCCACCTTATTCAAAGGAAAAAAGGTAATTTTGACGTTTTTGAAGGGGATTTGAATCTGACATGTGGAGGGCAGAGATTTAAAGTTGATTTTTAATCAACGGTTGATGTGCAATTTCATTTTTTGGGTGCCATGGAAGCTCTAGGAAGCTTGGAATCATCGTTTCTTCACCAAAATGCATGAAATTTTATATGATTTCACATCCTTTTGGCCTTATGAGTGCAATGGAATAATTTTTATGAGCTGATTTGGTGCCCTATAGTGTTTTTCGTGAAATATTTTCCTCATCCCGTGAAAACACGTGAAAGGTAAAAAATAAAAGTTTCAGAGTTAAAAATGATGAGGGAAAAAGGTGAAAAATGATTGTAAAAGCATGTTGGCATGTCTGAATGCCAAAAACATGACCCTGGGATGGATAAGGATCTGAATCCATGCAATATTTTAAAATATTTGTGCATCTCTGGCATTTTGCGAGCTGTTTTACAGTTTGATCTCATTTTCATGAAATGGATAAGAGTTTTGTAACAAATTTGATCCCTTGAGCATATTCTTTGCTTGGGATGTAAGGATCCAAGCTGGTAGTGGGTATATGATGTATTTTGGAGGCATTTTGTAGGTGCTGTTGGGAATTTTGGAGAAAGAGAGAAGAATTTTAAGGAGAAAAACTGTAAGTGTTCCATTTCTTTTGGAGAAACTACCCGAGAGCCATTTTTGATTCCTGTTTGCATCAATTATTCATCATGTTGAGTTGGTTTCAGCTGTAAAGCCATCAAAAAGATTTGTTATTGTCTAAATAACATTCCCTTGCTAATATATTCGATCAAATTCTTGGATCAACTAGTTTTATCTCTTGGCAAAGCTTGCATACACTTATATTTCTGTATGTTTTCAATTTGTGTTTCATGCTCATGTTGCAATCTTGTGTTTAGGATCTCTCTAATCATATAGGGTCTCATTTCTTGTTGATGGTTTAATGGAATTTGCAATCTTGTATTTAGAAGAGCTTTCATCTGATAGAAGATAAATATATTTAAAATCATCTTACTATCCTTGATTAATGAGACTATCTATAAACCTTTGGGTGCACCTTAGGTCATGATTAAATAGGGATTCCTAGATGCTTCATTGATATTTTGCTTCAAGCCTTTTTGGCAGGTTACCAAAGTTTGTATGGAATAGTGCAGATTTGGGCATCCATATGTGCACACATTGTTGTTGAAAGAGCACTTCAAATTAATTGAAACATCTTTGCTGTTTAGGTGTTGTAATTCATTTGCAAAGTTTCCCAAAGAATGTGATGTAACATCCTCATTTTTATACATTAGAACAAGTAAATTTTTTTTTTTGACAAATGCTTCCTGGTTCTAAATACATAATTTAGAACTCACAAATCAAAACAACCATTCTTATAACAAATAACCATATGCAGCTGTAATGACTCGGAGTACCTCCGATCTATTCATTCCATGACTCGGTAATCTACCGATCTATTCATGAGTATTAAGAGTTGAATTTTATTTAACACATCACTCTTGTGGTTCTCTTCCCTATTCTATGATTCAAAATGCTCTGTCCAAGGAACCTATCTGAATAATTGTTACCATTATTCATCGGCATCTCATCCCTTAGACTAGGTGACTTAGGACAACGCAATCAATAGCTTGCGATACTTTGGCCAAAGATTTGAAACATAATGCTTATGTCTCGTATTCCTTGATGGAATACACGTCAATCTGGAATATGTCCTTCACCCCATTCCTATGTTACGTAGAGTGTCTTATACTGACTTCTGTCAGACTCTCATGTCCCAAGTTATTCACTCAGGAACGAATTAGTAAGATGACAACATTATAGGGATGCTCCCGAGGACTAGGGATACGCTGACATACTGGATCAACCCTAGTTAATCCAGTGTGTCAAGATACCTCGAGTCTCCTAGGGCAGCCTTATAATGTGACCACATTCCTAATCAGTCCTAGAGTAACTTGTTTGAGTTAAGTTGTAAATCTTAACGATCAATGTAAAGGGTGTCGCCATAAGTCACCTGCATTGTTGTATCTTCGAGAAGATCCTAATCTTCTCAAAGGTACAACCCTGCAGTTGACTTGTGCCATCAACCTTTAAATCCGCCTCGATAAGATCTACTAAATTTTAAGGTGTTTCTGACGTTGAGTTAAAATTATACTATTAAGCGCTCCGTTAAGGGTAGTCTTTCTCAATCCTTGGGTTCCTCACCTTAGAACTACCTTTCATAGTAAAACCCATTACACAAGAGAAGTTATTAAGACTAGAGATCCCTTCAAGGAGTTCATAGAAAAACATAAATGTAAATCAACAAAATTGGACAATAACCCTTAATCTTCCTTTTGACAAGAAGGCATCCGACAGACATTTTCAAGAGGGAGATTTAGTTCTCAAATGGGATGAAGATAGGGCCAAACCAGGTAGGCATGCCAAGTTTTACACTCTCTGGAGTGGGCCGTATATCATCACAAGTTGCAAAGAGGAAAATTCATTTCATCTATCCAGGCTCAATGGAGAAGAACTGCCCATTCACGTGAATGGGATACATCTCAAATCTTGTTTTTGAGAAGCGTTCCACCCCTTGTACAGTTAAATTAGGTGTTTTCCTCCAAGCGCTTATGCACATTGTTGTGTGTTGTTGTTTAACTTTCCTTGTTGTTGTGTTTTGTGTTGTTCTGCACATTGTTTCATCATTGGAAGGTGTCAAGGAGAAGAAAGGTTCAAGGTTTCCATAAGAGTTTCAAAATATGCTTCATTCAAATTTTTGCAGTGTTCCATGAATATAAAGCATTCAACAGATTCAGTATACTTCATGCTTAGCATTCTAGGGAAGTCTAGGATATCGGCAATGCTCAAAGAGATTCCGGGATGTGTCAAAGAAAATCATACTACTTTCAGGATTCCAACATAGACTCCATGCCCAATAGATGACTTAAGGCTACTGGAATCATGCTTAGCAGGTAATCATCCCTGAGAGGTCACCAAAAATGTTATCCAATTTTGCACACATGGCAAGATTGGACAATGGGGTCCTATCACGTTCAAAATGAAAAAAATAGTCCCAGGAACCCACCTTCGGTTATTATCAAGATGCAATTATTAAAAATAATTCTTAAATTACATATGAGAGATCACCTAGTATCAAAAGGCACCCAATTGATCTCAACTCACTAAAGAGTTCGGGGTCGAGTTGATAGAGAACCTGGTGTCAAATTGATAGTCATCTCGGTAGAGACTCTTAGTTGTAAGAGCTCGATGAGGTCTTGTTAATGAAAAATATAGCTTGTTGAAAATTGACGAATGAAGGGAACTCTATAAGGATCTCGGTAGAGATCAATGTAGGTGGAAGTTAAAGCTGAGTCAGGGAGAGTCAAAGTTTGAGCTATCAATAAAGTCTCAATGAATTGGAAAGTTTCAAGCACAAGCGGAAGCGAAGGCAGAGATAAGGAGTTCGACTGATCTTCGTGACTCGATCATTTCGGAGATCATGTGGTGACCTTCTTTTAGGACACATTCTGCAGAGCTACGGTGATTCAAACGCAAGCCAAGGCATCAAGAGTGCCATAAAATGAATGGATATCGTTGCGTAAATAGAGATACGTGATGGTGCCCTATCAATGAGACTCATCAAGCATGATGGATAATTCAAGGAAACTCGTTTCGTGTGGATGCATTAAAGATGGTTTCTAGGATACAATTCTAGGGCTCATTGATTAATGTAAAACTGGGAGGCCTACTCGAAATAATTTTACAATGGTAAGCTGGAAGAGGTATTAAGAATGCCAGGCCAGGGTATTAGTGAATACAGTATATATATTTTCGCTGACGTTGTTCAGACCTTCCTCGGCAGAGCATTTGGTGAACAGGCAGTTGACATGTTGCAGTATAGCAGAAGTTCTTTTGAGCACTTCCAACAAGCAGGTCTTCCAATGATGTTTTTATCTGTTCAGTATTGAATGCATCCTCAAATTCAAGATTTTCCTTCAAGATATATTTATGAAAATCGATTAAGTGACAGTAAGAGTGTTACCGGGAGACTTGATTAAATTTATTACAAATATTCTCTATCGAGACCTTACTTGCTTTACGATGCAACTCATGGAAGTGAATCTCATAGAGGTGGAACTGTTTCATATCAGAATATTCATGAGGCACAATTTGCTTTGTAATTATATGAGCATCTTCAACGAGTCACTAGGTTGGCAAGCATAAAGATTTGTGTTGAAATTATCACACCTTACAAGCTATAGCTGAAATGTTTGCATTGAGAGTTTAATGTTATCCTCAAATCTGATGAAGGAAAACTCAGCAAGAGAAAAAATTGGGAGCACCATCATGGCAGACCGAGTAGGTAATCCCCTGCATGGGAAATATTTTACTATCCTGCCAAGGTTGTATGGCGAAGATGAGGCTGGAACCCATGGATTAATTTGGCTGAGCCGTTATGTGGGGATTCGAAGCTAGAATGCCATGTGGGTTTTCGTTGATGGCAAGCCAAAGAAGAAATTCCATGCGGGGGAGATTCAGGTGAGCAATGACAAGTGGGTTTTCATGGATGGAAAGCCAAAGAATAAATTCCACGTAGGGGAGATTCAGGAAAGCACCGCCAAGTGGAAATTTTGGGATGGAAAACCATGATCAGACTTCTGTGAATGGGAGAAATCGGATCAAACTTCCAAGCGCAGAAATATTACGATGGCTATCCATCATGAGATTTCCGCATGGGCCATGTAAAGAAAATTTCACGTAGCTTGGGGTGGTCCGAGTCTTTGTACGAGTCACCAGGAGGATTACTAGGACAATTTTGAATTGGAGCGGGTCATGAGTTAAAAAACACGACGTGATACCAATTTCAGCAGAGGCTAGAGGCATACCCAACCAAGGCGATGCGTTAATGGCTCACTCATAGCTCATATGCAAAGAGTTTGATGGGAAAGCAATGCTAAAAACTCCATGACCTTCTCTTCCTCCTCTGTACAATTTTGAACTTGATGTGGTCGCGAGACAAGCTCCCATGCACAGGTAGCAGGCATGTTATAGTACAGTAGAAGCCTTTTGAACGCTTCCAGCAAGCAGGTTGTCCAGCTGTGGCTTATCCTTATTCTGAACTCGGATCTATGACAGCTGCAGTAAACAAATATTCACTGTCGTGTACGATGGATTGGAGTCACGCTGTTCAAGGCTTCATAAAATTTCCCTGAATCAGGAGATGAAGGTTTATTATGGTGCAAAATGAAACGATTCATATTGCTTAGCATTTTTTCTCCAAGAAATGAATTGAATGTGAAGGTCAACTCTGAAATACCTGGTTGGCCATTTTTTATGCTACATCCTTGTTACTCGTAAATGGTCTCTTTGAGAAACTCTGAGGGCAATAAGAAATTTATACCCTTCCATTATGTACGTCCAATCAGATAATAACAAGTATTCTGTTACCAGGTTCAGAGAAACTTGTTTTTTACAATGGACGATTATACTGTAGTTAAAGCTAATTTTATCTAGCTTTATTTCTATTAGCTTTGATCCATGACTAAGGAAGAATTCATATCATTGATACCTGTACATTTTTCCAAGGTTCTCCTGGTTTCCCGAGTTGTTCAATGTATTTTTTGAAGGGCTTATTTTATGTGTTGCAGATTGTAACATAAAGGATCTTTTTAGTTTCTAGAAAAATGAGTATATTGTGTAGCTCACAGCTACCTATACCATACTAAGATCCCAATAGGGGCATAATTGTTGATTGGATCCGAGATTGCCAAGTGCATTGCCAAAATACCGAAGGGTTCTTTGACCAAAAATCAGTCTTAAGGGTGTCTATCAACATGTTACGAGCATGAGCCTGGGTAATCATCATGGCAGCACTAGGTCTTTATTGATAATGGCATTTTCTCATCATTTGGAAGTTACAAATTGTGCTTATTATGGCAAAGCCAAAACATTCTTACTACAAGTGTTATATGATGAGGAAGAATCCTGAGCATTGTGGTAAAACCATTCTTTTTAGAAGTATTGGGTTAAGCTCGGTATTCAAGTGAGTTTGAGCCCAGGAAAGGTAAGATCATTTGCTGGATGAAGAGTTCAGTGACTTCACAGGGAGCTCGTGGTGATGTTTCATGAAGTTTGAATGTGGAATGAATAAATGGCTTTGAGTTAACGGAGGAAAATGATAAGAATTGAGTTTGATAGCTCACCATTTGAAGGACTCAATGCAAAAGAGCCCGATTACCAAGGTAAGGAAAGAGTTAGTCTGGGGTTCAAAATCATTTGCAACACCGAGTTAGAGGATTCAAAACTCACCGAGTTGAGATTTGTGCAGACTCTATCCACATGGACCCCCCTCCTCTTCAAGTCAAACGGGTCAACGGGGGTTCCCAACATTATGTTAATTAAATTAATATTTTTATTTAAATATTTTAATAATAATATTTATTATTATTATTTAAATATTTTATTTAAATATTCTTTTAATTAATTGAGAAGACTTGGTCATCAGGAAATTAATGACCCATGATGGAACCTTCTCAGGTAGTTCAACTAGCTGTAATAAATACATCATGGGCCTTCATTTTAGGAATGTAATTATGACCATTTCCTCTTCTTTCTCACATATTCTTCTATAAATGTAAGTTGGAAGCTCATTAAAAAGGGTTTGAATAGTTTAGACAAGTTGGACAGTTAGATATCTCAGGCAAGTGTATAATTTTCAAGAATCCTCTCTCTTCTACAAGTTGTTCTTGTGTGTTGAGAGAACTTTCAAGCCTCCTCTTCAAGACTGTAATGGCAACTATTGCCTCTTCTGAATGTATGATGCATTGTGCATGTTATTGAAGCAATAAAAGTGTGTGTTTTGTGACTAATCTCAGTCCTTTCATCCTTCTGTGCTTCTTTGTGCCTTTCTCATACTTGCAGGTACACTGTGTAAGTTTAAGTTCTATTGCAAGTTCTTGGAGTTCTGTGCTTATCGAGTGGTGAAGTATTGCATGCAGTTGAGTTGTGGTGTTTGTTCACCCTTCTTGAGTTCATCCTTCTTCACTGAGAAACCGATATATTTCTCGATCTGATAAAGTTTAACAAAGGGAACGTGTGTCTCTTAGTTTGTGGTATCCTGTACCTTTTCTAAGTTGCAGTAGCTGAAGTTGACCTGTGGTGCACACACCCTCTTCAAATTTACCCTTCTTGAGTGTGGAAACACCCTTTATTTGGTGCATCACCATCCCTAGGATAGTTTCATTTCTGTAAATCTCTTTCCCTAAAACCCCATGAAAATGTTAGCATAGGAGTAGATATTCATTTTTGTTACATTAGGAGTAGTACAACACTTAGTTTAGGAAGAGGAAGCCGGCCTTCTCAGGAGGTTCACCTCGAGCCCAAGTCCCATAGCTTGAGAGGTGATCCCATGTGAGGAACCCAATCACACCGAACGTCCTATTCACATCCTGGACATTTAGATGGTGTAGTGATTTGGCGACAACAGACCCTAGGACACGTGTCCTAAGTTTATTAGCCGAGGCCACTCCTCCAAAATTTTGCCTTTGAAAATTCTCAGCCAACACTTAGAAACTTTTCCCTTTTTTCTTCTGCACCGTGAACTCCTCGCCCTCTTTGCCACATGGCATAATATTATTAGCTGCAGGCCCTCTGGTCCAAGTTTCCCTTTGAAAATTTCAGAAAACCCTTAACAACTTTTCAGTTTTGTCCTCCACCGATGCATGATGGTGAAGACACGTGGCAAAATTTGATTCACTCAGGCCTTGTGGGGAAATTTTTGCTTTTGAATTTTTTGGCAAAACTTACCCAAAATTTGCATCCTAAAAGTCCTCCGACGCCCGCGACCATCCTCTGGACATGTGTTGCATCCTGATTTGTCCGGGCCAAATTTCAAAATATTTCCCGTGCAAACACTTAGCAAAAATTTTTTACTTTGCCTCCTCTCCTGACACGTGTCACAATCTGATTCACTAGGCAGGCTCACGGGAAAAAAATTTCCTTTTGCATTTTTTGACCAAAACTTGAAAAAATTTCTAAATTTTTTCTCCTCTCCACCACCTCCTGGGACACGTGGCAGCTTCCTATTGGTTGTGGGCTTCCAAGGGGAAAATTTCCCACAAAAACTCTGCCGAGCCATAACTTGAAAAATATGAGGAGTTAGGAGGAAAACTTTAACTTTTTGGAAATTTGAGAGAGAGCTTTATCCAATGGTGCCATTTCTAGAAAGATTTGAGTGCCTAAAAATCAAAAAATGAAGACTGAGGCACAAGAGAGGCAAGAACACAAGGTGTTAGCCACAAAATGAGCAGGGGCACATTTTGGCTAACAGGTTGCAGGTTGAAGACCCCAAAGCCAAGCTAGCTGGAGCTGAGAGCTGGTTGCTATTAAGGAAAACCAAAATGAACCAGGTCAAGTGTGTAGGAGGGGTGTAATGCCACGTGGAGGTGCGTGCAGGCTTTTAGGTTGGGCCACATGCTTCCAATGTAAAACACATCACAGGAGAGCTGTGTAACATCCAAACAACCAAAAACACCAGTCCGTAGGTGCTTGAAACAACTAGAGATCCACATGGGGTGAGTAGATACCCAAAAACGGCCAGACCATACCAGATCTGTGAGCAAAACCAGACTAGACAGAGGTGAGTGGAGTGTTTAATGTGAATTTGGGAAAATGAAAACTGAGTCCACAAACCAAGTCATAGGGATACGTTGAAACATCTGGGTTGCAATGGTGAAAGGACTTGAGCCAAGCAAGGAATGAGTGGACAAGGAAAAAAATGAGCATATCCAAACAAGGAACCAACAAGCTTGAGAAAACACCAAAATCTAAATGCAACCTGAGTTGAGTAGCTAAGACGAGTTGTATAGAGACAAGAGAGGGAAAGATGGGAGAGACAGCTTGTTTCCCAACTCAACCAAAAAAATACGTATACTCCTCTTTAAAAAAGCACAAACTCAATTTTTAACCCAATCTTGGAATTGTAAAAACACCAAAAAAACATGCATGCAACCTCAAAAACTTAAACCACAACCCATGAACAAATATTGAAGCCTGAAGAACCTGAATCGAGGTATATACACCTAAATCAATGCAAGTAGAGCACTGTCAGATTCACAATTACGACACATGCAATGAAATTTGAATATCACGCTAGAAGTTGGAAAACATGCATAGAAATCCTGATGAGTGCATGGATCCACAAGATCCACTCTGATACCATGAAAGAGGGTTTAAAACCTGTAAGTGAGGATCACAAGGGACAACGTGCACATCAATGGACATGTGAATGGTAGTGTGAAGAGATCTCAGGAGGAATGAGCATCAACCGAATGTGCATGTAAGGATTTAGAACATGGGCAAAACCTAGTTAAGCCATAAAACTCCCCTCTATCTCATAGATCAAAAGACATGTACATATAGGAGGTGCTAAGTAACCTCCAGTGCTGCAATCATGACAAATCAAGTAGAGAGGGGGAGTTACATTCCCAGAATAGAAGTGTAACTCCCAATGATGCATATGACACACTGACACACTGATGCACTGACGCATAAGAGAATCTCATAATGACCCATAAATGACACATGGACCTACGATCTCACCTAATGATGTGGAAAATAACACCCACCAACAATCACATCCCCAACTACAAAATGGCACACATCATGATCTATCTAACTTCAAGCTTCTTACCGTATCTCTGATGTTGGTGAAGGTTACCATACTCTTGAGGAGTAAGGAATGTGTCAATGTTGTACAAGTGGTACTCCCCCAGAGTGAGAAGTTGAAAAACACCTTCTAAGGGATTGATAGTTGGTATGTGGGTAGTGAAAATGGATGAATTACTAGGAAGGGAAGAAGAAAAAGCATTGGTTGGTTGAGAAGTAGATGGGTGAGTGAATGTGTTAGTTATAGAGGCTACGGTGGTTGTGGGAATAGAGGAGTTAGGTGTGGGTGAGGTAGTGACAAAGTTGGTGGAAGGGGCTGTGGGTGAAGGAGAGGTGGTGGTGGTGGAAGATTCCTTAACTGGTATAAGGACATCATTAGGTCTATACAACATGTTACATGTTTTGAATGGTGAAGGGTCAGTTGGAATGGTATAGTTATGTCCTTCATGTTCTAATTTAACATAGTGATGTAAGGTTGAAGGAACAAAACCCATGATGCAGATCCAAGGTCGGCCAAGCAAAAAGTTGTACTGGAACTCCCCCTCTAAGATATAGAATAATTCTAGAATGGTACGGGGGCCCACAAAAATGTGGAGAATGATGGTGCCAAGGGTCAAAGTTATGGCATCATTGAATGAAAGAAACATAACCAGGTTATTATGCATGTAATTGGTGGGGATGCACATTTGGTTGTACACATGGGAAGAGATAATGTTGATGCTGGAATCACCATCGATCATAACATGTCAAACGTGTATATTATCAATGTAGACGGAGATGAATAGGGAAAGATTAGGATCACCTAATTACATAGGTACAATCTCATTGTCAGAGAAACTGAGAGTAGTTACTTGATGAGTGGTAGTGGGTGTAGAGGAAGGTGATGAAGTGGTGTGAGATGCCACATGGTGGGTAGTGATCATAGATGCCACAGGAGTTGGGTCATTAGGTAAAACCTTAATATATTGCAGAACCTCCATGAGGGCCTGTTGGTGAGACTCAGAGGCTTGGAAAAGGTCATATAATGACATTTTGAGAGGAGATTGGTGTAAATATTTTATCGTTGTATGATGGGTGACCCCATTAGAAATAGGGTAGGTGGGTCCTCGAATGGTTATTCTTGGTGTGGGTACAAATGGTATATTGAGAATAAGATAGGCAGATGGGCTAGTTTCTTTCTACTTTCCTTTTTCTTTTTGGGTGTGAGTGGCAATGCTAACCATATTAATATGGGGTGAGGGAGCATCTACGTCATGATAAGTGTAGAGACAATATGGATAATCAAATGATGAGGGAATATATTGGTGTTGTGTAAAGAAGTAAACCCATTGAAATTTGGGTGAAGGTTTGGCTATCTCTCTTATGCAGACCATATTGATCTCGAATGTTGGAGGTAGATAAAAGAGTTGTTGAGGTGGAGATGAATGTCACTGAATAGGTAAGGGGCAAGGATATGTGGTGATAGGTGAAGGTGGAATATCCTCTTCTAAAATATCATCATCATCAAATTTTTCTTGAGGAGGACATGATTGGAGTAGAAAAATCTTTAGAGCCTTACATGTTTCTACATCATGCCATGGCACATGATGGTAGGTGTAAATTTTTGTATCATCAAACTCTGCTGGTTTAGGTTTGAGTGGGTTGTAAGGTCTAAGTGGTGACAAAAGTCTCTTAAAGGTTTGCTAAGATGTTGGCGTAAGATCCTTCTAATGGATATCAATGTGAAGTAAGTGTGGGTCGAGATGGAGGTGTGAGTGATTTTGGTGGGAGAGGTGCCATGAGAGGTGAAATCGGAGGTAGAATAGATTTTACCACTGTTTTGGTAGGTTATACTATTTGAGGTTTGGGTTGCACCTTCTAGGGTAAATGTGTAGTAGATGAGCTAGTGATAGGTGTTGTAGGTTTGACTACCTCTTTTGAGGGTAGTTGGTTTTTCAACTTGGGTTACACCTTCCTGGGTAAAGGTGAAGATGACGTGCATGAATGTAGAAGGGAAGGAAGATGGCAGAAGATGATGGGTTAATCAAGGTGATAACAGAGGTATGATGAAGGTTTTTGGAAGAGGTACGGTGGAGGGTATTGGTTGAAGAGTGGGGAATACCATAGGTAGGGATGAGGCTACTGGAAGTGGTGCAAGTATAGGTGGTAAATAGGTTTTAGGTGATGGTAAAGGTGTATGTTGTGTAGGTAAGTTAGGTGTAACAAAGGCTTGTGATGAGGGGATGTGCCGCTATGTTTTTAGTGTACCTTGGGTAGGAGGTTACTTGGCTAAGGTGGATGGGTGTGGTCCTAGGATAGATGGAAATGATGAAGGTGACAAATGGGTAGTAGGTGAAACTGGTGTATGCGTCGTAGAAGGTTGGGTCTTCCTTTTAGGTGGAGGTATTGTTTTTGTGTGGGTTTGTGAAGATGTGGCTTAATCCAATTTGACAGGAGGATGGACTAGATTGGATGTCAGCATGAACCCCAATGTGGTGATGACTCTGGATGTGAGGGAAGGTGTAGGTGCAGGCAGGTTTTTAGGCATAGGAATAGGTTTGATTGTTGGTAAAGGTTTAGTTATAGGCGAGGGTGATGAAGAAGAGGCCATTACAACAATATTTGGCATGGTTAGTTTGGTTTTCTGAAATGCCTTTGGATAAATCGTAGAGGTATCAACAAATGAAATTTGCATTTGGGTTGAAAAAGGTAGTTGAAGGTGTCCTCAAAGCATGAAATTATCAACATAATCCAAGCATTCATCCAGGCATGAAAACAAAATTGTTGTAGGATGAGATGATGTTGACTTGATGGTAATCCTTGTAAAAAATGTCCGTGAGACAAGAAATTGGTTGACTTCAGACTCTGTGGGTAAGAGAGATGAGAGAAAATCAATAGGGTCTTGGAAGGATAATGGGGAATGGTCACCAACAGGCAGTGGAACTTTTAAAGGATCCCCTATGGGTGAAGGATATGATGGGTAGGATGAGTTAGGTTCCTCTTTTGATGGAGAGAAAGGTGAGCATGACTCTCCCATGGGTAAGAGAGTTAACACCGCATGTTGTTCATTAGGTTGTGATGTGACTAGTGAAATGAAATTGACAGATATTGTGGACTCCTCCATGGGTGAAGGGGGAGATGACGGGGACTCCTCTGTGGGTGAAGGAAAAGATGAAATAGGTTCCTCCATGGGTAAATGTGCTTGTGAAAGAATCTCCTCGATAGAGGGGATATGAGGAAATTGAGGAAGTGATGAAACGACTTTGAAAACAACATGAACTTCATGGACATTACCATCAATAGTTGTAGGTTAGCCAGTTTGGTTAGATGATGGGGTGTGATTAGGAAATGGCTTCTTAAAGATATGAAAGTTCTGATTAGCAGGTGCGTTTAGGTTGTCCAAGATGAGATCTCTGTTGTCTAGCATTTCCTGGACAATGTTTTTCAAGGTTATACAGTTACCATCACTATGCCTTTTAACATGATGATAGTTACAGTAATCATGTTCCTTGTACCATATAGGAATAAAAGGAGTGGGTTCAAAACTAGTATGTAGTTTGATGGGTGGAAGAGTAATTACTTTGTATTTTAGAAGTTTTTCTAAAATAGAAGAATAAGGCTCTCCTATGGGAGTGTAATTTCGTTGCTCTTACCTAAAATGGAAAGCTTGAATGAGAGAAAGGTTGGAAGAAGGTTTCAATTTATGGATGGGTGAGATGGGACAAATTTTAAAACTACCGTGTTAACAGTAATGTTTTTAGGGTTTAAAAGAGGAAGATACATCGTTTGATTTGAATGCAGCATTTTTGTTACCTAATTGAATTTTCTTCTCTTCTATGGCACAAATTACAAGTTTTTTAGCCATGGTGAATGCTTCATCAAACATACATAAGGTTTGGACTTGGAGAGTTTGTGAGATGATCCTAGCACAAGCCTTGGTGAACAAATTTATAATCTCGGTTTGAGGTAGTTGGAATGTAAGCTGGTTGATGAGGTTTCACCAACGAGTGATGAAATATGTGATAGATTCCTCTTTGTGTTGTTGTGTTAAGTATAAGTTGGTCATGGTGACCTTCTTGATGATATTGATCAAAAAATGGTCTAGGAAGGTGGTTAAATGAGTAAATGGAATGTCGAGGTAAACCACTATACTAATCCAGCATAGGTATTATCAAGGACATTGGGAATGTTTGTAAGAGTAGAGCATCATCATGAGTGATTAAATACCACCCATGTTTGAAAGAACACAAGTGTTGTTACAGGTCCTCTCTGCTATTGAACCGACTGAATTTGGGCATTTCCCAATGCATAGGGTATGGAGGAATGGGAATAGATGGATGAATGGGCTCATTGCATATTTCATCGTATGTCAAAAAGTTTCCAGAGCTAGAAACTGATGCTTCCAATGTTTATATCTTCTCCATCATCATTTTAATAAGGTTGTTGGTAGGTTGTAATGATTGGGCACCCCTTGTAGTATAAGGGGGTAGATGGTGAATGTATAATGAGGACAAAATTCTAGTATATGGTGGTGCTGAGTATGAGAACTACGAGGGGGGAATAGATGCAGGTAGAAAATATCCTAAATAAGTGATAAACGAGATAGGTGGATGTTGGTGATATGTGTAAGTAGGTGGGGTAGATGTAGTGATTCTTGTAGTGATTGGAGGTAAAGAGTATGGGATGGAGAGGACAATGTTTTGGAATGGAGTATGGGTTTCTGACATCATGGGTGGCTGTAATCCAATAGGTATATATGAGGTGGCAGGTGCAGAAATTGCTATACTCAAGGTAGCTGATGAAGGAATAGTTGACACCATGGATTAATTGAAGTCAAAAGTGTGACTGATGCCATAGGTGTTACAGATATTGATTATGTGGGGTCAAGTTGGGATAATATGGGTGGTAAAGTGGAACAAGGTAAGGCCAAGCTAGTACTAGATGATGCATAAGTGGGTGCGAGGGCAGGAGGAATAGACACAGACACGTCGTATACCACCTGTCCTGATGAATCTTGAGTGAATTAATGGGTGAGATAATATTATAAGGTAGTAGGGTTTTGGTCAAGGAATCTTGCAAACTCCTTATCATCAGTACTGATGATAATGGGTTGAGTAGGATCCATAAGTGACAGGATGGAAGGTGGTGATGGGCTAGGTGGTAGCGGCTAAAGGCTTGCATGGAATACAAGGGAGTTAGCTTGACTATGAGTCAAAACCATTTGAGTTTGCATAGGCTTGGAAATCTACTCTCTGTAAATGACATAGAAAAACATAAGGAATGTAGAAAAATAGTTCTGGAAAGTGAAAACTGATGCTGTTTTAATTAAAAAAAAAAGGAACCGACAACAGTTGGGTTAATCGATGATGGTGATAGAGGGTGACGAATGACAATTAGGGTGACCGATACCGGTTACTATGGAAAATTAAATTTTTTGCAAATGAGGCAATAACTAATGAAAATGAATTAAAACCTAGATTTGATAGTGATTTCAAAGATTTAGAGGTATGATGATGTATCTGAGAAACCCCAGAAATAATAGAAATGTGATGAGTATTGTTTTGGTGAAATAACCCAAAAAAGTAGGAAATTGACAATGGTTAGGTAAACTGATTACGATCAGATGTAAACTGGTGATGGTTGCTGGACCAACGCCGGTCACTGTGAAATTTAAAGAGATGAAGAAAAATGGGATTTAATGACTTAGATCAGATAAAATACCAACCTAGAAACCTGAGGATGGCAATGATGAACCTTGAAACACTTAGAAACAATTGGAATGCACCAACTATGATTATGGAGTGTGAAAGGAAGAAAATAAATGGAGAAAATGACCTCTTAACTCAAAATAAAAATCAAGCAAAAACTAAGAAACACGAAATCCTATTGGTGAATTTTATGTTTTAGCTTGTCCTATTTAGGACTGATTTGTGAATAGAATAGATTTTTTAGTTTAATAGAAGGTACCCTATGAAAATCCAAGAACTAAGGATGGATTTAGGTAAAGTTTTCGTGGGGGTGGTCCTTTGAGATAAGGACTGGATAGAGAAACCATGTAGGCATCCGCTGTCAATCCTATGATCATGTGATCGTTGAAAACTTCTTCCAGGTAAGATGATGTGTAAATTATTTAAGTGGATTGGTATAGAGAGTGTGCACAGTGAACTACAATTGGATTAGTCAACCATCAATTGGGAATGAATCCCAACATATAGGTTGATCTCAATTAATGTGAGATACAATGCAACAAAACAAAATGAAATGTAGATGTTTTAAGCCCAAATCCATAATTACATTTAATGTAGAAAATGGAGAACAAGTAGAGGAATGCTCTTTCATGAATTCAATGTAGTAGAAAGAAAGACATGTTATTTTTAAAGCACCAAAAGAATGATTTATTTTAGACAATAGAAAGAAGGAGAAGATTCCAGAGAAGAAAATTAATGTGAATACTTTTTAAAGGGAAATAAACACACAATTTTCACCTAGGAATGAACAAATGCAATAGAACCCTTGATGGGTGCCACCAGGCATGCCCAAATGTTTCACCAGATTCTTAGTAGATTAATGAAATGGATAAGGGTAAATGGGTGAAGGAGGAATTATTGACCAAAATAAGATCACACTTATTTTTGGTCAAATAACACCATTTTCCCCCCTTTTGATGCTTCAATCTAAATTTTTTATATATTTTTAAGCAATTAAGGTCCCCTAAAATCATTCCCATCAGATCAGGAAATTTCTTCACCCTTTCCAGAAATATAAAAAAGTACTTCTAACTCCTCATATTTTGTAAATGGCAGGCCGATCCAGCGTAGGAAGGATTTTTTTGCCAAAAGCAGAGTTGACGGGCCTGGGGAAGATGTTTTTTTATCCAATGAAAAAATTGTGGACCGACAGGGTGGGCAAGAAGATATTTTGGCATTTTTGTAGTTTTCACAAAAGGCATAAGTTATAATTGCTGGCCCGCAGGAAGGATTACTTTTTCTAAGTGGAAAATGTGAGCCGGTGGGCTAGAGGATGTCTTTTCACCAAATGTAAATATGTAGGGCCGCGGAGGAAAATTTTCCCAAGTGTAAATGCGGGCCGGCAGGTCTATGGGACATTTTGGGACTTTTTCACTTTTCACAAAATGGAATAGTTTTTAAGTGCAAGCCCACGAGCCTGCGAAGGTTTTTCACCAAATGTAAAGTCGGAAAGTTACAGAGCCGCGGGCTCGGGGGAGTCTTTTCACAAAATATAAAGTCACTGAATCACAAAGGTGCCACGTGCCTCAACAACACAAATCCAAAGGTTAAGCCCAAGGGGTAGTTTCCAAACAAGCACAGGATCACCACATAGTCAAAGTCCAAAAGAAGACAAAGTTGGTAGTTAGAAAAGTCAAAGGACTCAGTGGGAGCCTGCCATGTTTCAGATCAGGTGCAACTTCTAAAGTTAAGAATCATGGAGTGGGTTACCAAATAAGCGTGGAGCTTCACCATGTGGTTAGAGTCTGAAAAAAAGGGGGGACAGAGCTGGGCCCATTTAATCAACTAAGTATAAGATAGGTCGGCGGAAGCCTTCATGTGTCTTAATGGCAGCATCTTCAAAGGTGCTACCCAAAGGAAATACCCTAAACTAGCATGCCATCCCTCCACATGTCCAAGGTCCAAAAAGTGAAAGAGTTAGCTGTTTAACATTGGATAAGTATGGAAGTGGCCAAAGGAAGGTTCCACGTGTCAGCATCGGCACTAAATTTTAAAAGGTGTAGGCCCGAAGTGAAGACTCAAATGAGTGCACCAACTCTGTCATGTAGTCTATGGTCCAACAAAAATCAAGTGTAGAAAGCTGTCCTGAATTGGATAAGTATGGAAGGGCCAGTCGAACATCTCCACATGTCTCATCGGCAGAAAATTCAAAAGGGGTGCAACCCAAAAGTAGAGACTCAAACTAAATGAGTGTCAACCTACCACGTGTCCCAAGATCTTGAAAAGGGTAAGAATCGGTTATTGAAAATTCCAAGATCAGAGAAAGGCCAAAGTGGAAGGAGTCCATGTGTCAACTTGGTGTAACTTCAAAGATTAAAATTCTGGAGGGTAGTTGCAAACATGAGCGTTGAAGCCTCCATGTGTCTATGGTTAGACATAAATGGCAAAGGAAGAATCAAAGGTGGACTTAGCAAAAACACAAAGTACATGGAGCAAGCCACGTGTCTAGAGTCAGACATGTGTCCCTTCAGCGTTCTTTCAAGAAGGTACATCCAAAGGTAGAACCCCGATACATAGTGCAGAGAGGTGCACCACGTGCCTCATCCGCGTAACTTCAAAGATAAAATTTGGGGGGTAGTTTCCAAATGAGTGTGAAGCCTGTCATGTGGCTCAGTGTCAGACATACTGTCTCCCCCAACATGAGGGACTCAAGTAGAATACAAAGGAACATAGAGGAGCTCGCACGGAAGCCTTCACGTGTCATTTCGGTGCAACTTCAATAGCGAAATGGAAGGGGTCTGAATCTTCAAAACATGCATGGGGTTGCCACGTCGGCCTTGTATGGATGGACTCTTTTAAGTAGTGTTGTCTTCGGATCTGGATCTTGAGATAGCCAGTTCTTTTTACTGGAAGATCAGATTTTAGTAAGAGAAGAATTTTTGGAAAGGTCTCGACCTCCTCTATGCCATGGAACATGAAACTTTAATTTTGACAAGTTTAGGTTGAAAAAAAAGGAAAATGTCCTTCAATCGATTGATATGGAATCTGATCGCTTCGTATACCATATCAGAATGGGCCTCTTTCTTTCCCAGTAAGGGACATCGATGGGGGCATGGATTTTTAAGCGAGACTCTTCATTGTGGTATGTGGATTTAATGCTCTTCTAGGGGTGGTTGGAGAAAAGTTCAAATTTTTCCCTCTCTCCTTCCCTTTTCTTCTATATCTTGTAAAAGAGGGGAATTTTCAAGAGGTTGGTCATTGTTCCTCTTTTGCCCCCCCTCTCTTTCTCCCTTAGGGTAGAATTTGGAGTCTAAGCCTCTTCTCATGGCTCTGTAATGGCATTTTCTTACCTCTTTCCCATTGATGATGTACTGTGTGAGTTATGGAGCAATAAAATCTATTTTGTGATGCATCTTGTCCATCCCTTGCTTATTTTGTTGTCTCTTCTTACCTCTCATTGTTGCAGGGTATACTATGCATACTCTGATGTTTATTGTACGTTCTGGGAGTTGTGTTTAATGGGTTTTGAAGTGGTGTTCCTTGTGAACATCATCTTTAGTATATGATGCATCTGTCCATCCCCTCCATCGCTCACCTCTCTCCACTTCAGGTAGTTGGATTTGTGATCAGCCACTTCCTTTTCTAGTGTATCACCACTTAGTGTAGGCTCTATTTTTATGAATTTCTCTCTCTCTCCCTATCTCCTTGGAAGGTTAGATTAGGATTAGATAGGATCTGCATGCACTAGAGTAGTTTGTGGCAGGTAGTTTAGGAATCAAAAATTGACTTTCTCTAGAGGCCCATCTCAAGTCCACAAGTCCCACAACTTGAGAGATGGTCCCATGTTGTGTAATCACACCAAATTCCCCACTCATATATGAGGCCATTTAGGGTTGCTGTGATTTTTCACCAAGTCCATGTTGGGAAGAAACTCAAGGATCTAGTCAAGGAGAGAAATAAGAAGAAGAGCCAAGAAAAGAAGAAATGATCAAAAACATGGTCAGCTTGGCTCTTAGATTCAAAATTACAAATATTCCCTTGTTGGTTAAGCCCATTGAGGAGGTCGAGGTCAAGCCAAAAGGGGTGGAAGATTCAACTGCAGCGCAAGCGTGGGAAGAAGGAGCTACTCCAAATCCAAAATAAGAGGAGTACATTCTAGTTGTGGAAGAGAACCATATAGTTTCAGAGGCTACAAGTGTGGAGCAAGCCAAAGAAGAACCTTTAGTTCTCCCTCCCACTTCATCCCCTTCAAGCTCTAATGTAGAAGAAGAGTTTGAGATTTCAAAATTCATGTTTAAAGATGAGGGAAACCATGGTGAGAAAGTTTCAGATCAGGAGGACACCATGGAGAAGGTCGAGCACATGTAGTAGGAAAACAAGGAGGTAGATTATCTATCTGAATTGGAGGATTGTTTTGATGAAGAGGATCTCATGGAGATCACATCATTTTATCCTCCATCATCCACCTTCCAAGCACATGAGCCTACTACCATGGAGGAAAAAATTCAAGGAAAATATCCTACACTTCATGACAACCCTCATGAACCAAGGCTTAAAGATCATGATCTTCCATGTTCTTCTCAGAGAAAGGAAGGGAAAGAGCAAGAGGATGTCATCATCTCTCCCACACCATTCACCCAAGAAGGTCCATAGGAAGACTCCATTCTTGGAGTTGAAATTCAGAGCAATGGGTACATTCAAAGGACCATACTATGCCCTATGAGGTACTTGGATTCATTGGAGCCAAGGGAGAAGCCAAAACCAATCATGCCCACTTCAGGGCATGAGGATGAGTATCAAAGCACCAAGGGTCACCATCAACACCTCTAGGAGTCCAATGCCAATCAACTTGAGGGGGTATTTTTGATTGATGTTGATACCTTGATGATTTGGGTGGAGAATCAACTTATAGTCAATTTTTCACTCATAAAAGCATCCATATTCAGTGTCAAATCATTTACATGGCCGCCCCTTTTGAGAAATGGAAGCTATTTCTCCCTACTAGCTGTAGGATTTGTTTGAGTCCACTTTCAATCTGGTTATTATAGGAGTAGGAGTAGATTTTCTTGCAGAAAAAGAAGTGCTTTTGCACACTTTGCATATCCCACTTGGGGTGTGTATGATTTCCATTTTTTTACATAGTGTGTGTTGTGGTGTTTTTTTTGCTGGTGCATAGTACATTGGATGTAGCATTTAGTGAGATTAGTCCCAGTTCCAGTGGTGTTCCAAGTGGCTTAGGGATCATATTTTAAATATTATGATTAGATTCATGTTTATCAAAATATCATTCATGACTTCATGCCCAATGGATGCTTCAAGGAAACTGAACATTTCACCTAGCAGGTAGGTGATCCCCATGAGTCACCAAATTGTTGACCAAAATAAGCTCACACTTATTTTTGGTCAACTAACACCATTTCCCTCCTTTTGGTGCTTTAATCTAAATTTTTATATATTTTAAGCAATTAATGTCCCCTGAAAGCATTATCATTAGATAGGAAATTTCTTCCCCTTTCTAGAGATATAAAGAAGTCCTTCTAAATCCTCATATTTTGCAAATGGCGGGCCAATGGGCCTTAGAAGGTTTTTTTTACCAAAAGCAGGCCGATGGGTGTGGGGAAGATATTTTTTTTTTCCAATGGGAAAATTGTGGACCGGTGGGGTGGTGGGAGATATTTTGGCATTTTTGCACTTTTGGAAAAAGGCACAAGTTATAATTGCAATCTTGCAAGCCCAGAAAGGATTACTTTTGCTAAGTGGAAAATGCGGGCCGACATGCTCGAGGATGTCTTTTCACCAAATGTAAATATGCAGGGACGTGGAGGAATTTTTTCCCAAGTGTAAATGTGGATTGGCGGGTCTGTGGGACATTTTGGGACTTTTGCAATTTTAACAAAATGACACAGTTTTCAAGTGCGGGCCCATGAGCCTGTGGAGGTTTTTCACCAAGTGCAAAGTCATGAAGTTATAGAGCCATGGGCCTGGGGGAGTCTTTTCGCCAAATATAAAGTTACATACCCGTAAAGGTGCCATGTGCCTTAATGATGCAACTCCAAAGGTTAATCCTAAGGGGAATTCTCTAAAAAAGTGTGGGCTCGCCATGTGGTTAGAGTAAAAAAGAAGACAGAGTCAACCGTTGAAGAGTCCAGGACTAGCAGAAGCTTCCATGTGTCAACTCGGTGCAACTTCAAGGTTAAAATCTAGAGTAGGTTCCCAAATGTGCACAAGGCTTCCACATGTCCCAGGTCTAAAAAAGGGATAGAGCTAGCTATTTAATTGACTAAGTATAAAAGAAGTGGTGGAAGCCTCCACGTGTTCAAATGGCATACCTCTAAAGTGATACCCAAAGTTGGTCCCCCAAATGAGCGTGAAGCTTTCATGTGTCCTAGAAATAAAAGGGGATAGAGATGACCATTGAATCAGCTAAGTATGGAAGGGCCAATGGAAGCTTCCATGTGTCTCATCGGCATAACTTCAAAGGCATAGCCCAAATCAAAGTCTCAAACATGCTCCAGTCTGTCACATAGTTAGGGACTCAGGAAGGCAGCAGGCCCAAATCGACTAAGTATAAAGTGCTGGCGGAATCTTCCACATGTCTCATCGGTACAAATTTGAAGGCACAACCCAGAAGGGAGTTACCAAATGAGTGCCAACCAGCCACGTGTCCCGAGTCTGAAAGGTAAGGTCAGCCATTTAAAAGTCCAAGCTTGGATAGGCCAAAGGAAGCCGCTATGTGTCAACTCAGCACAACTTCAAAGATAAACTTTGGGGGAAGTTTGAAAACAAGTGTTGAGCCTCCACATGTGTACGGTCAGACATATGGCCCTGCCAAACAAAGGGGACTTAGCCAAAACACAAAGAAAGAGAGCAAAGCCGTGAAAGGATCCTCGTTTATGTTCGGCATTCTTTGAAGAGGGACTCATCCAGAAGGCAAAAAGAAATCCAGACCATCTGCAGAAGCTCACCACATGCCTCATCGATGTAACTTCAAAGGTAAAATATGGGGGGTAGTTTCTAAATGAGCGTGAATGCCACCATGTGTCTCGGGTCAAGCATAGTGTCTCTGCCAACAGAGAGGGACTCAAAAAGAATATAGAGGAACACAGAGGATACCATGGAAGCTACCATGTGTCAGTCTGGAACAACTTCAAGAGTGAAAAGAAGGGGTTAAATCTTCAAAAAATGTAGAGGTTGCCACATGTGACTTACACGGATGGACTCTTTTAAATATTGTGAACCAACGTTAAACACCTGATCTTAACCTTCAGACAAACATATCTTTTGACTGGAATCTTGGATTTGAGATAGAGAACAGGACTTTTTGGAAAGATTCTTGGCACCGTCCTCTCACCCGCCATGAAATCTGAAAATTTAATTTTGACCATTTTAGGTGGGCGAAAAATGTCGAAAATGTCTTTCAAGACATTAATACCATGAAATCAAATTTTATTTGCATCCGTATTTTTTCCTTGTTCAACATGCCATAACAGACATAGGGAACCAATGGGTCAATAGATTGTAGGTACATTTATAGGGGGACATCGATGCTTGGTAGTTGAGCTTTCAGAGTAGGATTTAATGCTCTTCTAGCGGTGGTCGGAGTAGGGTTTGAATTTTTTCCTCTCTCCATTCTCTTATTATTCCTATATATTGTAAAGGAGGGGCAATTTTCAAAATGGTGGGTCATTGGTTCCTGTCCTTTTCCCCTTCTCTCTTTCTTGCTTAGGGTAGAATGTGGTGTCTAAGCCTCTTTTTATAGCTCTGTAATAGCATTTTCTTTCCTCTTGCCCACTAATGATGTACTGTGTGACTTATGGAGCAATAAAATTTGTTTTGTGATGAATTTTGTGCATCCCTTGCTTATTTTATTATCTTTTCTTTCCTCTCATCATTGCATAGGGTATACTGTGCATACTCTGATGTTTATTGTAAGTTCTAGGAGCTATGTTTGATGGGTTTTGAAGTTTTGTTATGAGTGAACTTAATCTTTGTCTATAATGCATATGTCCATCCCCTCCATCACGCACCTCTCTCCACTTCAAGAAGTTGGATTTATGATCAACCACTTCCTTTTCTAGTGTATCACTGGTTAGAGTAGGCTCTATTTTTATGCATTTCTCTCTCTCTCCATGTCTCCTTGGTAGGTTAGATTAGGATTAGATAGGCTCTTCCTGCACTAGAGCAGCTTATGACAGGTAGTTTAGGAAGAAAGAACTAGATTTCTCTGGAGGGCCATCTCAAGTCCGCAAATCACACAACTTGAGAGATTTTCCCATGTTGTGCAATCATACTGAATGCCCCACTCAAATCCAAGGCCATTCGAGGGTGTTGTGATTTTGCACCATCAGTAATACCAGTTGTAATGTTTGTTGAAGGTTGTGCATGTGTTCTGATTTCTGATCCAAACTGATTGTGTGAGCTTCCTTTTGGATAGGAGGAACTACATGAAATATAAATCAAGACCACAAAACATAGTTAATAGCAAAAGGTTAGTGGATTTTCTCGTGTGAGCTAGACCCAGGAAGTGTGATACTTCCTCGATGGTTGTCATTCCATTGATATATATATATATATAATTCAATATAAATTAAATGAACATGCAACTAAAAGAATCTAATGCTAGTGTTATAATTTAGGTATCTCAGATTACTATCAATGTTAATCCAATTAGATGCTTTAATAATTAAAATGATGAAGGTTATGGGTCAGGTTGTAGGCTGGGAAAGTGGTCTGAGGGTCATAGGTAGGGTCAGGGTAAGATCTGGTGTAATTTGGGAAATTAGGAGGCTTGCTAGTTTAAGGCAGTTAATCAGACATAGAGACCAATGCCGGTTAGGGTATGACCGATGACAGTTAAGGTATGAATGATGAAAATTTAGGATGGCCAATCTTGGTTACTGTGGGTAATGGAAAAATGTTAGAAGCAAATATTCAAGCTCTCTCTATGTCTGCACCGAGAGTTGGGAAGGTATGTGGTGAGGTTTTAGGTATGGTATCAGGTTTTGACTAGGTTCTGTGAGGTTTTTGAGGTTTTAAGGTTAGTTTAGTGAGATTCTGGCAAGAGACACAATAACTGACTTTGGTTTGGTGACTGATGCTGATGAAGGAAAATATGATGATGGTTAAGGTAACTAGCATTGGTAGGGAAAATTTGGTGAAAGTTGATAAAAATTAATTTTGGGATTCTCTGTGATTACACAGAGGGTGAAGGAGGGATGATTGGGTTCGTAATAATATGAGGAAGAATTAGAAAGGTATAAAGGATAGGTAGGGAGAGCCAGAAGGATAGGGGTGGGTGGATGGGTAAATGGGGATGGAGGAATATAGGAAAGAGAAAGATCTAGTAACAAAAAGATAAAGAACCAATTTAAGTAAGTAAAAAAATGATGCAAAATCAAACACAATTACTTGTATATGTAAGCTTGGTGGGTGAAAGAAGATGATGGTCAATCTGTGAAGAGCTTGGTGGTCAGTTCCATGGAAGCACTTCTTGGACTTCTACCGTGAATGCCAATACCTTCGTATTAGTCTCAGGTACTTGCTTGGGCCTCTAGTTGAATGTATTCTATCACCTTGATGGTGAGAAAACTCTAGTTCGAGCTTTAATGTAGATAGCTCTCTCAAAAATCAAAGTGACCAACTTGGGATAAAGTTTGTAAAACTGTATATATGGTAACCGATGATGGTCATGGTAAGCAATGTCAGTTGTGGGTTAACCAGTGTTAGTTAGGGTGGGAAATCTTAGGTTTACCAAAAATAGCATATTTTGGATATTTGTGGCGTGCTCTACTTGTCAGTCTGAGTCTCAAGTGATGGTTAACGTTTAGATAATTGGGGGTGTTGTTGTAGAAGGAATAGGAATTTAATGTTAGTGTTAGACTAAGTCCCAGTTGGTTAAGATAAGTAGAGACCGAGTGTTCATTAATTAATATGCTAAGAATAAGTCCATGGTGAGGTGTCTGGGTGATGTGACTGGGTGGGGTGTAAATTAACATAATTAAAGTAATTAAATTAATAAATTATGTTAGGATGGGCATTAATTGAATTATAAATAATTAAATTAATATGAATGTGGGGTAAAGGGGTCATGGTTAGGTGAACACATTATGTTAACTGATTGAAAGGGGACTAAGGGGAGTGTGACCTAAATTTGGTGTCTACATTTTCCCCTTTTTATCGCATAGCTTGTATTTGGTAAGCGATGTTGATAAAAATAGGAAGTGGTTACCCCAAGTATAGGTGAGAGTGGGGTTGCCCTGAGTAGGGCTAAAGGTGAGGTTTCCCCAAGTGTGGGTGGAGGTGATCCTCCTCAAACTAGGAGTTGATGAGGTGTTAGACATAGTCAATGAGAGGTTTGATAAACGGGTAAGTGATGAAAGTGAGGGTAGGTGGGTTATAGGTAATGGTATGGTCATTGTGGGTAATGGGTAAGGGTATATTGGATAATGGAAATCAAATGTTCACACACATATAGATTGTGACATGGTACCAGGTGGAAGAGCTTGCAAAGTCTACATCAGCCAAGATCGATATGTTTATTGAAACAAGGTTGAATTATTTTAGGTATCCAGGATATAGGATATGGTCCAAAAACACAACTTAGGTTAGGTGCAAGAATGTTTAGGTATGATCTAGTACATCAAAGGTTTGGTTGGGATAAAAAACACAACAATAGGAAAGGTAAGGTCATCAGGCTAAACAACATAGGTAATAACATCACAAGGTATAACAAGTACACAAATTCTAATGTCAGAAATGGTGGTTTAGGTTAGGGTATATAGGTTATGGTATGGGTAAGGCCAAGGTATAGGTAAATAACATGTCCTTAAACACAAGTAAGGAAATGTATAGGTAATTGAGGCTTGTGGGTAGGGTGCAATAGGTGTTGGTAAGATCAAAAGGTATTCGGTTAGTAATGTTTTTAGGAAAAATGGATATTAGGTGGGTTAAAAAGGTAAGGGGAGGAGGAGACAAGTGAGACTGGCCTGAAGGATATTAGGTGGGGTGACGATTAGTCACTTGGTATGATTTTTAATATATATATATATATGTGTGTGTGTGCGTGTGTGTGTGTGTGTGCACTGAAGATGGTGAGGCTGTATATGAGAGTTTTGTGATTTTTTTAATTTATTCAAGCCCGTGTGCCGAAGATAGTGAGGTTGTATATGAGTGTTTTGAGATATTTGTATGTATTTGTATATGTGTTTATGTGTATTAATACATAGAATCTCCCAATTATATATAGTTGATGATGTTTATGTATTAATGATGTACTTGGTTTTAATTTCCATTGTTATTGTGTATTGATGGAAAATAGGTGAATTAGGCATGATTGAGTCGAGGTCTTATACGCATGGTGGAGTCTAGGTGAGTTAGGCATGGTAGAGTCTAGGTGAGCTAGGCATGGTAGAGTCCAGGTGAGTTAGGTATGGTGGATTCTTGGTGAGTTAGGCATAGTGGAGTCATGAAGGAATGGCAGAGTCAAGTATAGGCATGGTTTGGTCATGTTTTTAGGTTTGATTTAATTTCCAAGTTATTGGTTGTATGGAAAATAAATGATGATGTATATGTATGTTATGGTGGAGATTTCCAAGTATTTTATGTTGTGGAAATATGAAATTATTGATTACATGTGTTGATGATGTGATAAAATGGTAGGCATGTATGTTTTCTGATTGTTTAATTTATAAGTGTTGTGAAAAAATGGAAACTAAGTAAGGTAGAATGTTAATAGAAAAATGGGGGAAAATGGGTTAGGGTAAAGAGTGACCGAGTTAACCTCCAAGGGCCCTATGGCCTCGGCATGATACCTACATAGATTTGGTGAAAAGGGGCCTTAGACTGATGTAGTTCTCCCATAATCTAGGGAAGAATATGATGAGGTATAAGGATGGGTTTGTAGGTTCTAGGCATGATTGAGTCTAGGTCAGTTAGACATGGTTGAGTTTAGGTCATTTTAGGCATGGTTGAGTGTAGGTCATTTTAGGCATGGTTCCCAAAAAGACAACAATATCTTCCAAGTCAGAGGGATATCTTGTATATCGGCTTCTGTAAAAGCTATATTGTGAATACTGATATACGGATTTAGTTTTAAATCCTTGATTGGTAATTTGTGTCACTATATCTGTATAAGCCTGAGTATGAACATGTAATGTTTTTGGCTTTGTTGGATTTCTTAAAATAACTTGACATTATGTATTATGGCTTTTATAAAGTAGGTCATGAATAACATACTTTCAACTCTAGATGCGTTCAGAAGTGACTATGTTATGTTATGTTATGTTTTCTTTCTGATTACATTCCAGATAGATGTGGCTGTGCATGTTGCGTGGATTTCGTTTAAAAATCTCTCTGCATAGTCATAGGGAATTGTCATTGCTAAAATGATTTTGAGTCTCTTGTTGACTATGATAACAGAAGAGATCCTTTGAATTCGACCTTGGGTCTAAAATCCTTACAGTGTAGAAAGGACTTGAATGAGTTGAAGGTTGTCATAAGGTATTGTTGGCATGTTACGTCTTCTGTGCATAGATATCCATTTCTGAGCTTGATTGAGTTTAGGAGTAGTCGATTTCACCTTAATAGGTAACGGCATTTAATATCTTCTTGTCTGTTGCTTCTTGCATGAGGACATACTAAGTCTGCTTGTTGATAGACACCGTTGTTTGGCATGAGGGCTACTGTACTGTAGTTGCTTTCTTGTAAGCTTTAACAAAACAGTGGTGCTGTTGATGGTCTTGACTGATTTATTTGCTTGTGTATTAAGTGAATGCCTTGCTCTCGAAAAGACGGTATAGTCATGAGCTAGATCTGAAGGAAATAAGTATTATTCGTTTATTTCTCTTCTGTTATAAAGTATAGGTTGATATAATTGTTTATCTAACTTTTGGAATTGTTCTATCATGCTGATGGAATCATGAAAGGTTATTTATTTATTATGTTGAATATATATCCATCTGATGTTGCTGTCCTTGGGATTCAGATGGATAGTTGGTTAGATGCATTTGTCTTCTTGGTCACTAATGTTTTAATGATTGATTTCATTTAAATAGGGTGTTTAATGAAAACAATTGATGTATTGCAATTGTTTTAAAAGGTTAGTGCTTATCATGCTCAGTTCATTTGAACTGACCCATGTTGACAATTTTTGCAGATGGATGCCGTAAGTGGTAAAATCATGCAGATCTGATAGGACGATCGGATTGTTTAAATTGATTTTATAATGAATTACCGCTTGATTTTCTAAATGTAGCATATAAGGAAATATGTTCCTTTTTCAGTTGAGTAATGTATCAAGTATGCTGAATGCATAAAATGTATTTGATTAGTACCGAAGGAATGGAAATGGATATTTGATACTTATGTGATTGTATTTCTATCTTGATAGTTAGTATTTCTCTGGTTCTTATGTCGTGAGAGTATTGTTATCATTGTATAATTGGTGACTTTTTTGAATACCAATGAAATCTTACAAGAATATGTGATTGAATTCTTATGAGTGTTTAGTAGTTCTTGTATGTTCTATCGAAACCTAAATTGAAATTTAGTTCACTGTCTTTTTGGGAAGATAGGGTAAAGTAAACCCAAGCAGAACGCTAAACAAGATGAACTAAATTATTGATCCCTAGTCTTGATTATGACAGGACAACATTTAATTGGATTCTAATCATTTATATCTTGATACAAATAGTATGATAGTAATTCAGTTATGAAACTGATATAAACCTAATGGGGTTCAGATGTATATCTCATGTGAAGTCTATGAGATATTGACGATTTCGTTGTTTTAGAATTATTGTATATTCTAAGAACTCCTTAATGATACCTTGGCCTTAATTCTCCACTGTGAATGGGTTTTATTGAGGAAGGTCATCCTAAGATGAAGAATCCAGGGATCGGGAAAGGATAACCTTAGGGGAACGTCTTTAATGTAATTTAAACTCAACGTGCGTAACGCATATTAATAAGTAGATCTTTTCGAGGTGGATTTAAAGGCTGATGGCAAAAGTCAACTGCAAGGTTGTACCTCTGAGAAGATTAGGATCTTTTCGAAGTTACAACAATGTAGGTGACTTATGATGACACCCTTTGCATTGATCGCTAAGATCTACACTTTGATCTTGAACGAGTTACTCAGGGACTGATTAGGAATTTGATCAAGTTACAAGGCTACCTAGGAGAATCGGGGTATCTTGACACACTGGTTTAACTAGGGTTGAACCAGTACGTCATCGTATCCCTTATCCTCGTGGGCATCCATATAACGTTATCACCTTGTTAATCCATTTCCGAGTGAATAAGTTGAGATAGGAGGGACTGACAGAAGTCGGTGTATAAGACATTCTACATAACATAAGAATGGGGTGAAGGGCGTATTCTAGATTGACGAGTATGCCGTAAGGAATACGAGACATAAACAATATGTTTCAAATCTTGGCCAAAGTATCACAAGCTTGCTGATTGCGTTTTCCTAATTCACCTAGTCTAAGGGATGATGATGCCGATGAATAATGGTAACAATTATTCAGTTAGGTTCCTTGGACAGAGCATTCTGAATCCCAGAATAGGGAAGAGAACCGCAAGAGTGAAGTGTTAAATAAAACGCCCAACTCTTATAATCATGAATAGATCGGTAGATACCAAGTCATGGAATGAATAGATCGGAGGTACTCCAAGTCATTACAGCTGCATATGTTGTCTGTTATAAGAATGGTTATTTGATTTGTGGAGTTCTAAATTATGTATTTAGAACCAGGATGCAATTATCAAAAAAAAAAATTGACTTGTTCTATTGTCTATAATGAGGATGTTCCATCTTGGTATCAGAGCTGAAGGTTGCAGCTCTTGAACCTATTGTGTCCATAATCTGATAAAAACCTGAATTTTTCTTGTAACAGAAAATGGTTTAGAACAAGGGGGAACGTTGCGAATAATGCTCCACCTGAAGGAGGGAGCGGCAACAACCCTGGAAACTTGATGAGATCCCTCTTACTGCCTTGTTGGACACAAGAGACCACTTAGCTGTACTTGAACAGCAGGGTGATGGGAAATGAGGAGGATGAAGAAGTAAATATAATAATCAGCAACCCTCCTGAGGACAACCCTGCCATGGGCGTGATGTAATGTGGGAATGCACATGTCCAATCCAGAAAACAAAAAGGCCAGGTGGCAGTTAGAACTCACTAATGATATAAAAAGGATAAGTCCAACCTAAGTACGATGCACAACATTAGGAGATGGAGCTGAGAACTGGCTCAGCAAAATGGAGAAGTAATTGCAATAAGGAACTTCTCAGAGGAAACCAAAAGCTATTTGGGGAGCCTATCAGCTTTACCACGAAGCATCTTCGTGGTGGGATAGCCGTAAAGCTGAACCTAAACATGAGAGCCCCATATTACTTGGATCAATTTTAAAGGCTATTTTAGGACAGTTGGTTGCCACCACTTTCTCTGCTCAGGAAAATGACAGAATTCAAAATTAGCTCACGGGAAGCTAACGGTAATGAATTCTGGAGAGATTTACAAAATCCTAAGTAGGTACCGCAGTATCAAACTGATGAGAAGTTCAGAAACAGAAATCACATGGATTGAATCTCGTGATGGGGGAGAGGCGATGTTCACAGTCCAACCACTATGGAAGAGGTTGTTGAAAAGGCCCATAAGGCAAGAACAAAAAAATTTAAAGGCTTTCTATCATAAGAGGAAGTGGGAAGAGAATGCAAATCCCTCTTTAACCTCTCTTGCACCTTAGAGAAAAGGACCATGGAAAAAGTTTGGAAACAAGGGTAGTTTCCAGGAGATAACAGTAAGAAAGCAGTAGTCAAACCTGTGGAAACATTTAAGGGATATTTGCTAAAAAAAGTATAACAATGGGCAGAAGAAGCCCTAGGAGGAAACGTGGGACAATTACACACCTGGAGGAAACTTTGAGCCTATAAAAAGGGACCTGTAGGAGGCTGCTACAAATTGTGCAAAGATCATACGATATAATCAATGCCCTTTTGAAGAAGGATGATCGTAATCAGCAGCATTAAGATACATGCGCGAGTCGCAGACACGCAAGCTGACAAGTAAAGAGGACACGATTATAAGTTCCGGCGTAAGGTATTGGCATACTGTCACTCTTCTTTTTGATTACTAGGAGCTACTGGAATGTTTATTTTTCTACTCAACAATTGCTTTATAAAATTAAAAGAAAAGTAGAAAAATGGATAAATATTGGACTGTACAGTATGGTAATAACTCATGTTCCATACAGTGAGTAGTGTCTTTTTGTGGCAGTCCTTGGACTTACCTAACTTTTCCACAGAAGTGATATCTGGTTACTACACCTTTAGGATTGTATGACATGTCATCGGTGTCAATGGGTAGCTGACCATTGAAGCACAAAGTAGATGATATGAAAAAGAACATAATTGTTTAGATTGATCGCTGCATCAACAGATATTCAAGGGGTGGAAAATGAAACGGAAATTTTCAGTTAGAAAACTGTCACTAGGCAGCTTAAAACGGCAAAACATAAAGATGCCCCCCGTTATGCTGTAAAGATATATGATCTTCAGAAGCAAAGAAAGATGATGATCATGAAAAGGTTACCTCTGTTACAAGTTTCAGGGATGGTTTCTTTGAGGAATACCAGGGTTACCACCCAGAGAGAATTTCGACTTACACCATCGAAATCAAACCAGGAACTGAACTATTTCCAAAGCACCTTATAGGATGACTACTACCGAGTTAGTCGAGCTTAAGGCCACAGTTGCAAGTAATTTTTGACAAAAGGTTTGATTAGACCAAGTGTTTCACCCTTGGGGTGCGCTGTGATATTTGTTGAAAAAGAAGGATGGAACACTAAGGCTGTTGGTATTGATTATAGGATGTTGAACAAGCAACAATCAAGAATAGATATCCACTTCCTAGAATCGACGATCTATTTGATCAGATGCGTTGAGCAGTGGTTTATTCTAAGATAGATATTCAATCTGGATATCATCAGTTAAGGATTAGAGAAGAAGATATTCATAAAACAGCTTTCCGAACAAGGTACGGACATTATGAATCACGGTTCTACCCTTTGGATTAACTCATGCACCCGCAGCCTTTATGAACTTAATGCACAATATTTTTCAAGAATATCTGGCCAAGTTTGTACTTGTATTCTTGGATGATATTCTCATTTATTCTAAAAGCGTTGCGGACCCACTGGCCTTGAAGATCGTTGGAAACTCATGAGAAACAAAAAGTTGTATGGGTAAGTTATCCAAATGTTCTTTCTTTGATTCAGAAGTTCATATTTGGGTCATGTCATAAGTAAGAAGGAATTGCTGTAGATCCTTCAAAAATAGTGGCCACTAACTGAGTGGCCTGTGCCAAAGAATGTGCATGAAGTAAAGAAGCTTCAGGGTCTTGCAGGTGACTATAGAAAATTGGTATAAAGGATTTTTCTACTAAAGTAGCTTGCCCAATAACTTCATTGCCAAAAGAAGGATAAGAATTCAATGTGGAATGGCAAGTGGGAAGCAGCTTTCAAAAAGTCTGAAAATGAAAGACCAGTTGGACTTCTGCACTATATTAGCTATACTGACCCTAATGGGAGTTTTCCAGTTGTAACAGATGGCTCTGGGAAGGGCCTTGGAGGTGTTTTGCTACCAAAAAATGATCAGTTCATAGCATATGAAGTAGAAAATTAAGTTACATGAGCTGAATTATGCCCCCTCATGATTTGGAACTTGCTGCTATTGTTCTGCACTTCAAGTTTGGAGACACTTACTTACTTGGGGAAACCTTTTTGAGTTGAAAAACATGATCACTTTAGGACTGAAATATATTTCACTCAACCTACTTTGACTGCCAAGAACAGAAGAAGGTGGGTTTAGAATTTTTATCACAAGTATGACTTTGATATTAGCTATATCAAAGGGAAGGAGAATAGACGTAGATGATGCTCTAAGTCGTAGGAGGCACATTATGCTCTTATAACATTTACGAACTCATTTTAAAGATGAATTCGTAAAAGTGCCTCAGAATCCGATGCATCCTTTCAAAGAGTCAAAGTAGCACTGCTTCTGCAGAACCTAGGGATATAAGGTATGAAGGTTTTCATTTTGATAGATGAAGGAATCTTGCGTTATGAAACAGGGGTATATGTACCTATGCCTGAATGATTTGAGAAAGAAGTTTGTTAGTTGAATTTCATAATTCACCTTTCTCTGGACTCCCGGTATCACAAAGATGCTTGCTGAGTTGAAACAACAATACTTTTGGAAAGGTATGAAAAAGGATTTCATTGAATTTGTGACTCATTGTTTGGAATGTCAGCAGGTGAAGGCAGAACATATGCACCCTACTGGACTGTTATATCCTCATAGCATACCACAGTACAAATGGTAAGTAATAACCATGGATTTTGTACAAGGATTACCCATGTCCAGGAATAAACATGATGTTATCCTGGTAGTTGTAGATAAAATGACTAAGGTAGCTCATTTCATCGCTGAAAATCTAAAGGATGATTCTCCAGTGCTGGCCAAAAGATTCGTACACGAAATTTTCAGGTTGCATGGTGTACCAGAATTTATTATATCTGACAGGGATCCTAGAATGACGTCCAAGTTTTGGCAAACGCTTAACACAGCTCTTGGAATGAAACTAAACTTCAGTTCTGCATATCATCCGGAAATGGATGGACAAACTGAGGAGGGTAAATCAAGTGTTGGAGGACATGTTGCGTATGTATTGCATGATCATAGTATAAATGGGAGGAGTATCTTCCAGTAGTGAGTTCGCATACAACAATACTTATCACTCATCTCTTTAAAATGGCACCATTTGAAGCACTTTATGGAAGAAATTGCAAAACTCCTGTTAGTTGGGACAGTGTTGAGGATAGAGTAGTGGTAATTGGAACAGAGATTCTCACTGAAATGGAACAGCAAGTTAAGTTGATTCGTGAATGATTAAAGGAAGCAGCAGATAGGTAGAAGAGCTATGCTGACCTTAAGCGGGTTGATCGAAGGTTTGAGCTTTGTGAGAAGGTTTTTCTTCGTGTTAAACCCAAAAAGAGTTCTATAACTTTTGGAAAGGTTGCCAAGTTGTCACCCTCGACTTCGTGGACCTTTCGAAATTGTCGAAATACTTCATCCTGTAGCTTAGCGTTTAGCATTGCCACCTGCTTTATCTCGCATATGCATGATGTTTCCATATTTCTTTGCTTAAGAAATACATTTCAGATCTGTCACATGTTTAAAATTGGAATTCCTTGTAGGTCCAAGACCCAGGAATAATCGTGGTTAAACCCACACGAGTGCTAGAAACTCGCCAATTGCATTTAAGAAATCGTGAAATACAGCAATGTAAGGTCCAGTGGGACCAGTTTAACGAAGAAAGTGCAACTTGGGAAAATCTGGAAGAGATGAAAATTGCTTTTCCTTCTCTTTTTCAACAGAATGAAATCTGTTGACAAAACACTCTTTTCTAAACTTATTTTTTTAAAGTATTTATGAAAGCCAGATGAAGGCAAACATTATTCAGGTTGAATAAAATATGCTTGTTGACATTGATTTCTGGAACTATTCAAATTGGAAATAGTCACATTGTTTGTGTACTGATAAATTGGTTGACCTGAAGGTTAATCAAATATGTAATCATCGGGACGATGAATCTTTTAGGAGGGAAGCATGTAACACCCTGAACTGTTGTTACCTCCTCCTGAGAATTCAAGTGTTGATATATGGTTTCTTTGTAAAAGGATGTGTTCCTTGATTGAGAAATCATGCTTGATATGTACTGTATCTTCTTTGCAGATTGCAGATCTTTGACTGAGTTGGAATATGATTGGACTCTTTTATTTATTTCATTTTGTATCTGAGTTTAATCTGATCTCATAATGAATTATAGAGTTATCCACCTATAATACCTAGCCTTGGATCAGTGGAATTGATCCAAGTATTGCTTTAAGTTTGTTCGTGATGAATTAAAATTACAGACCTTGAACAGGTTGCAAGGTCTAGATGCATTGAATAAGCTAGTCTGGAGTATAACTCAGGTTGATCGTGTGAAAAGGATTGGTTCCCGATATCTAAATATATCTGGAAGGTCTTGATCGCGGACTAGGTAATAATTCAGTTACATATATTCTGTAGCCTAATGGCAGTACAGGAGTTAACCCTGTTCGAGAATGCATGTTGTGGGTCTTTTTCTGAGCGTAAGAAATGTTAGACCTAACTGAAATTATAAATGTTAGTAACCTAAAACTAAACTTAACCTAGGGGTTAGTGTTAATCTAACCTAGACCTAGGCTAAGAGCTAATGTTCTAAGTTAATATCTATGTTCTAAGAAGTTAGACTAGGTGTTATCCTAAATTCTAACCTAAGTTACTTACCTAACTATTAAACAAGGATGTAAGGGGACCTATGGAGGGGTGTGAACCATGGGCGGTAGTTTCTATGTTATTAAATGCGTGGATAAGCATGAGGGATAGGTAATTGGTGGAGGTTTTAAAACGGCTATCTTGAGCCGACGTGGCAGGTCGCCAAAATTGGGAATGGTCTTGGAATTTCTCTTGTCTATCGCCAACTATGGCGGTCGATGGCAGTGGAGTTTGAGCGGGAAATTGGGAGTAAATGTAATTAATGAGCTCGGTAGTCGAGCTCAGATTTTGCGAGAAGGCATGCAAATTGGAAAGTTAATGGTTTGTTTGGCTTATCACGAATTCTGGTTTTCCCTCTGCCTGTTCACTGGTTCTTTGCACCAGTCTTCTTGGTGTTGCATGGCGAGTATGAGCGTATCTAGCTCTTTCCTTCAGGAAAGGAAAATATATATGTCATGGAAATAGCAAAATTTTGTTGGTGGCTCTAACTTGGAAAAGGAAAAGAAAGTCCAAGCTCTTTCAGTGGTCTGCTTTAGAATTTTGAGCAAATATCCAGGCATGTTAGGCCCTAACTTTTAAAAAATCTTGCTCTTCTTCAAATGATTTCATTAGAACAACTTTGTTCAAATGATTTATGGAAATAGATGGTTTCTATGGTATCCTTGTGTGATTTTCGACATTGTATCTTCATGCTGGTTCAGCTTTTCAATTTAACCCTTGATGGGTGTTTATTATATTTGAACTGTTGCTATATTTCTTTGTGTTTTGCATTCCGGATTTTATATGCGAAATATATGAAAAGAAGGTATGCTCGGCCTGCTCTGCGAGAGCCCATAAATTGTTCTTGTGATGGGTACAGGACACTGTGATGCTTGTTGATTTATGCTCGAAGTCGATGCTTGTTGTTGATACTTGCCGTTGTTGCTTGTTGTGGGTACTTGTCGGAAGGGATACTGATGGACATTTGTTTGATTGTTCAGTTAAAATTGAACTTTTTGTAAGCTATGTCGTGGTTATTATTTAGTGGTGGTTATGGATTTTTGTTGGGTTTCGTTATGAATTTTATAGTTATTGTGAAGAGGTAACATATTGTGTTACAGTATTCATTACGACCTCACTGGAGTTGTTTTTCCCTTTCGTGAAGGTTAAGGGGATTCAACCCGTTTATATATATATATATATATATATATATATATATATATATATATATATATATATATATATATATATATATATATATGTATGTTTATTATATTGAAACGACTCTGTAGTGTCCATTGAATGATTCGTGCTCTATGGACCACTGTGGAAGCTTTATATATATTTGAATATTGGTAATTTGAGTTTCGTTGGAGTCTAGAAGAAGTAACAGGTCATACGACCTCTGTTATTTGTAATAAATTTTGGTACAGACTCCCTGGTTGTACTGTTACGATTCCTTCTGTGTAAGCTTGTTCGAGAATATTGGAGAGATTCAGTTGGAATTCTTGTTACAAAATCAGTGATTTGTTTAAGCCTGATTTTTAATGTTTATCATTGTTGGCATAGTTGGGAATCATTGTTTATTATTTATTTGATATACTGTTACTCGGGTTCAGTGGAATCCTTTCTAGGTAACTACAGTACCTGTCTCAAATTAAGCTTGCTTAGTTACTTTTGTTTCGACACTGTTGGGTTCCTTGAGTTTGGAAAGATATCTTGTATATCGGCTTCTGTAAAAGCTATATTGTGAATACTGATATACGGATTTAGTTTTAAATCCTTGATTGGTAATCTATGTCACTGTATCTATATAAGCCTGAGTATGAACATGTAGTGTTTTTGGCTTTGTTGGATTTCTTAAAATAACTTGACATTATGTATTATGGATTTTATAAAGTGGTAATGAATAACATACTTTTCAACTCTGGATGCGTCAGCATTTACTATGTTAGTTATGTATGTTTTCTTTATGATGACATCCAGATAGATGTGGCTGTGTATGTTGTGCGTGGATTCGTTTTGTAAAAAATCTCTTGAAGTCATAGGGAATTGTCATTCTAAAATGATTTCAAGTCGCTTGTTGACTACGATACCAAAAAGAGATCCTTTGAATTCGACTCTTGGGTCTAAAAGCCTTATCGTTGTAGGAAAGGACTTGAATGAGTGAAGGTTGTAATAAGGTATTGTTGGGTGTTAAGTCTTCTGTGTATAGATATTCCATTTGAGCTTGTTGCAGGTTAGGAGTAGTCAAGTTCACTTACTAGGACCGGACTTTAATCTCTTATTGTCTGTCGCTTCTTGCGTGAGGACATACGAGTTGCTTGGTGCTCGACACCGTTTTTGGAAGAGGTCTACTGACTGTAGTGCTTTCTTGGAATCTTGTTACAAAATCAGTGATTTGTTAGCATGATTTTAATGTCTTATCATTGTTGGGCATGTTGGGAATCATTGTTATTATTTTTGAATCGTTTACTCGGTTCAGGGGATCTTTCTAGGTAACTACAGTACCGTCTCAAATAAGCTGCTTAGGTTACTTTTGTTTCGAAACTGTTGGGGTTCCTCCTGAGTTTGGAAAGATATCCTTGTATACGGCTTTGAAAGTATATTGGATACTGATATAAGGATTTAGTTTTAAATCCTTGATGGTCATCGATGTCACTGTATCTATAGAACCTGAGTAGAACATGTAGTGTTTGGCTTTCTTGGATTTCTTAAAATAACTGGACCTTATGTTTATGGTTTTATAAAGTATGGTTCATGAATACATACTTTCAACTCTGGATGCGTCAGAGTTACTTGTTATGTTATGTTAGTTTTCTTTCTGATTACATTCAGATAGAGTGGCTGTGTATGTTGCGTGGATTTCGTTTAAAAATCTCTCTGCATAGTCATAGGGAATTGTCATTGGTAAAATGATTTCAAGTCTCTTGTTGATACGGATAACAAAGAGATCCTTTGATTCGACTTGGGTCTAAAGCCTTATAGTGTAGAAATGACTTGAATGAGTTGAAGGTTGTCATAAGGTATTGTTGCGTGTTACTGTCTTCTGTGTATAGATCTCCATTATGAGCTTGATTTGAGTTAGGAGTAGTCAGTTCACCTTATAGGTAACGGAATTATATTTCTTGTCTGTCGGCTTCTTGCGTTGAGGACATACTGAGTTCTGCTTGTTGATAGACACCGTTGTTTGGCATGAGGGCTACTGTACTGTAGTTGCTTTCTTGTAAGCTTTAACAAAACAGTGGTGCTGTTGATGGTCTCGACTGATTTATTTGCTTGTGTATTAAGTGAATGCCTTGCTCTTGAAAAGATGGTACAATCATGAGCTAGATCTAAAGGAAATAAGTATTATTCGTTTATTTCTCTTCTGTTATAAAGTATAGGTTGATATAATTGTTTATCTAACTTTTGGAATTGTTCTATCATGCTGATGGAATCATGAAAGGTTATATATTTATTATGTTGAATATATAATCCGTCTGATGTTGTTGTCCTTGGGATTCAGATGGATAGTTGGTTAGATGCATTTGTCTTCTTGGTCACTAACGTTTTAATGATTTGATCTCATTTAAACAGGGTGTTTAATGAAAACAATTGATGTATTGCAATTGTTTTAAAGGTTAGTGCTTATCATGCTCAGTTCATTGAACTGACCCATGTTGACAATTTTTGCAGATGAATGCCGTAAGTGGTAAAAGCATGCAGATCTGATAGGATGATCAGATTGTTTAAATTGATTTTATAATGAATTACCGCTTGATTTTCTAAATGTAGCATATAAGGAAAGATGTTCCTTTTTCAGTTGAGTAATGTATCAAGTATGCTGAATGCATAAAATGTATTTGATTAGTACCGAAAGGAATGGAAATGGATATTTGATACTTATGTGATTGTATTTCTATCTTGATAGTTAGTATTTCTCTGGTTCTTATGTCGTGAGAGTATTGTTATCATTGTATAATTGGTGAATTTTGTGAATACCAATGAAATCTTACAAGAATATGTGATTGAATTCTTATGAGTGTTTAGTAGTTCTTGTATGTTCTATCGAAACCTAAATTGAAATTTAGTTCACTATATTTTTGGGAAGATAGGGGTAAAGTAAACCCAAGCAGAACGCTAAACAAGATGAACTAAAATATTGATCCCTAGTCTTGATTATGACAGGACAACATTTAATTGGATTCTTAATCATTTATATCTTGATACAAATAGTATGATAGTAATTCAGTTATGAAAACTGATATAAACCTAATGGGGTTCAGATGTCAATCTCATGTGAAGTCTATGAGATATTGACCGATTTCGTTGTTTCAGAATTATGTATATTCTACGAACTCCTTGATGAGACCTTGGCCTTAATTTCTCCACTGTGAATGGGTTTTATTGAGGAAGGTCATCCTAAGATGAAGAATCTAGGGATCAGGAAAGGCTAACCTTAGGGGAATGTCTTTAATGTAATTTAAACTCAACGTGCGTAACGCATATTAATAAGTAGATCTTTTCGAGGCGGATTTAAAGGTTGATGGCACAAGTCAACTGCAGGGTTGTACCTCCGAGAAGATTAGGATCTTTTTGAAGTTACAACAATGTAGGTGACTTATGATGACACCCTTTGCATTGATCGCTAAGATCTACACTTTGATCTCGAACGAGTTAGTCAGGGACCGATTAGGAATGTGATCATGTTACAAGGCTGCCTAGGAGAATCGGGGTATCTTGACACACTGGTTTAACTAGGGTTGAACCAGTACGTCATCATATCCCTAATCCTCGTGGGAATCCATATAATGTTATCACCTTGTTAATCCATTTCTGAGTGAATAAGTTGAGATAGGAGGGACTGACAGAAGTCGGTATAAGACATTCTACATAACATAAGAATGGGGTGAAGAGCGTATTCCAGATTGACGAGTATGCCGTTAAGGAATACGAGACATAAACAGTATGTTTCAAATCTTTGGCCAGAGTATCACAAGCTGCTGATTGCATTGTCCTAATTCACCTAGTTTAAGGGATGAGATGCCGATGAATAATGGTAACAATTATTCAGTTAGGTTCCTTGGACAGAGCATTCTGAATCCTAGAATAGGGAAGAGAACCGCAAGAGTGAAGTGTTAAATAAAAACGCCAACTCTTATTACTCATGAATAGATCGGTAGATTACCGAGTCATGGAATGAATAGATCGGATGTACTCCGAGTCATTACAACTGCATATGGTTGTCTGTTATAAGAATGGTTATTTGATTTGTGAGTTCTAAATTATGTATTTAGAACCAGGATGCAATTATCAAAAAAAAAAAAATTGACTTGTTCTATTGTCTAAAATGAGGATGTTACATGTGTATCTAGTATTGTTTCCTCAATGCTCTGCATGTCCTCACTTGAGTTAATCCTTGATAGATGATTTCGTCTAGAATTTCTCTTTCCTAGCTTAACCACCACTTTAAAGTCAAATTCCTGAAACAAAAAAATCTAATGACATGTGTGCCCTTGTAGAATGGGCTTGTTCACCAAATACTTAAGTGCCATGTGATTTGTATAGAATATAAATGGTGTTGCCAACAAGTATTGAAAAAAATTATACACCTCATAAATTATGGACAAGGCTGCATGCTCTATAGTTGTATAATTCTGTTTATCTAGAGTTTCCTTCCTACTTGCTAAACAAATAGGATGATCAACAATACCTTCTACAGGATGGTTTGATACCACACAAATGGCTATGCCATAGGAATTAACATGCACATGAAATGGTTTGGTCCATGAGGGAAACCGAAAAATAGGTGTTGTAGTAAGCCTTTGCTTCAATGTCTGAAACATGCGCTATTGCACTTCACCCCAATGTAACTTTCCTTTACTCTTTAATAGTTCTTCTAAGGCCGCGACAATATTAGCCTAAAATTTGATAAACTTCCTGTAATGTCCCATGTGGCCCAAGAATCCACACACTTTTCTCTAGTTAATAGGTTCCTCTAATCCCAAAATAACAAAAACCTTAGCTAGATCTACCAACAAGCCTTCTTTACAAATGATATGCCCTAACAAAGTCCTTGTTATCCAAATAACTCTCGTAGTGTTTGGATAACTTGTATACATATTTTGCTTCTGAGATCTTTATTGTAATATTACGCATACTCAAGTTACCTAGGCACTTTCCCTTCTTTTCCTCACGTACCCTTGCGCACTTCCCCTTCTTCCCTTCCTTTCCTTCTCTTCTTTACTCCATCTTAACCTTACACACATCTTCTATGCATTTTCCTTCTTCCTAATAGCCATTCACCCTATGTGCGTACCTTGCATGTGCTTCAATCAGCTAAGTCCCTAGCCCTTACACATGCTCATACATAATTTTGTAATGGTTACACCTTGACCATGCATTCTCTACTCACCATTTTAACTCATTTCCCTGAGTGCGTCATGTGCACCTTCTTTCTACTTTCTTCCCACTCCTCATTCTTCCATGCACATTATCTTTACACCCTCCTTTGTTCCCTTCTGTGCCAAGTCATCTTATAACATGCTTCAATGTTCCATGTGTAACCAGTCAAAGCGTGCAAATAGGGAACCAAATCATTGCATCAAATTAGTGAGTGACACATGCAATAAACATTTTTTTTTTGCACCATTGTCCAACCTTTCAGCCAATTCATGCACACCACGTGTCTTGCATGCGTAGAAAACTCTGACATCCTTTGACATCCATATATTTTTCTACAAATCTCTGATCGACATGCATCTGGACTTGTCAGAGAGCTGCTAACATTAGCCAAAGTGCTAATTCAATTTTTTGGTAGATCTGGTAGGTGTGAAATGGGAAAACATCTCTTTGGGCATTAATAAACAAATCTAATTTCTTCAACCACACGATATGATATGATCCACCCTCCTTGCTTCTCCAACACACTAAACAAACTTGGGGAGGTGCATTTAAAAAATTATTAGGTGGATTTACAAGCATTGAATGCTTCTTATTGTTGGTTACATTTCAAATTCAATTTTACCCTCCTCTTCTTCTTCCATAGATTCATCTATAAATGTAAGCGATGGGCTCATTATTAATGTTGGATACTCTGGATCCTTACACATTTTAATAAGGACTTCATATTTTCTATATTCTGAGTTGCATACCTCTAAATATGGCTCATGCATATGGATATTGGCCTCATTCACCATTGTAACAGATCTGTGCATTTCTAGAAGCAATACAAACATCATTTTGTGACTATTATCTATCCTAACATGTTTGCATTTATTCTTTTTGCCTTTCTTTTACATTGCATGTTTGTTGTGCCACTCCAAATCCCTTGTAGTTCCTTATTTAATTGTGTTCTATGAGAATGATCTAGTAAACACATTTTCAGCTGTGATACTCGTGCCTAGCCTCCTTTCACGCATTCCCTTTTATTTCTGCTCAGAACAGATAATGTTCATCCCTCTTTTTCTGTTGTTATCACCTTTTAGTTTATTTTTCTTTCATGTTATCCTTCTATCCCTAGTCCTTGGCATTTATTAGCTTAGTTTCACCTTCCAGCACTAGGAATAACAATATCAGTAGAAATAGATAGAGGAACCGTCCTTCTCTAGAGATCCATCTCAAGTGCACAAGGTCCCATAACTTGGAGATGGTTCTATTGTGATCTCAAACAACTTAGATATTCTCGGTCTGAAAAGCAAGTCCAAGTTTGAAGACCAACATTTTTTGGCATGCCCGATGGGATAAGAAATGAAAGCTTAAATTTCATATTGGTAATTTTTGGTGTGTGGACTTAGTATTTAATCCTTTGGAGGCTCATTTGAACACATCTGGTGACTCCTGTTGTCTACTCAAAATTCCCCTCTCTAACAAGAACAAATTTTGAAAATTTTGAGTCTAAGTGCTTTTTTCTGAGATACCCAGGTCGTGAAGTCGAAAGAATCTAAGTTTTGGGTCATCTTGTAAGTATTTCGGGTCTGTCGGAACTTTCTGTCCCACCTGTCCCAAGTACGAAAGTGCAAGTTGTTCCCCGATCGGCCGAAATCCCCGAAACTGTCCCATTCTCGGGCCCGTCGGAACTTTTTGTCCCAAGTGTCCCAAAACTTTTGTGCGAGCTTTCCCATTTTCGGCCGAAACTCCCGAACCGCGTACTTCGCACCTTTTTGTCCCAAATATCCCAAAGTCAAAAGTACGAGCTTCCTCTTTTTCGGCCGAAGCTTCCTAGTCGCGTACTCTAGAATTTTCTGTTCCAAAAGTCCCAAGTCCAAATGGGCCTTCTGTTCCAATTTCGGCCGAAATGCCTGAACCGCGTACCTCGCGCATTTTCGTCCCAATTGTTCCAAAAGCTTTTGTGCATTCTCTCTCCATTTCACCCGAGCCGCGTGTTTCGCGCATTCGCGTCTCACTTGTTCCAAGCGTACCAAGTGTCATTTACACTTAGCTTTTCCCGCTCATTCCGAATATGACGCTCTTTTAAATTGGTGGTGGTGTATTCAATGCGCATTAAATTCATTCTGCTCCTCAAACGGCTATATAACCAAGCATACCACCTTCGCATTTTTCACATTGCTTTCTTGCTATCATTTGCTCAAACCCTTGCAATCTAGTTCCCTTTGCAAATTCCTTCCAGAGTCTGGGTCGCAGCTCCGAATCTATCAATATGAAGGTCAAGTTTCAGGGACAGGAGCAAATTTCTCCACTTGAGTCTGCCGTTAGCAATATCGGAGACAGTGAAGCTCGTCATCTCGACTTCGGCGATTTTTGGTCAAGAATGACAGATGCAAACCCTACGCCGATGGCACAGATGATTAATGATAGCGGTTTGGCTTTTGCCGGAGGTTTCCCTATCTCAGTGCAGTGTGCTGATACGGTACTTTCATGCGGAGCTCACTTCGACCCCGATTCGAGCGAATTGACAAATGTACACGGGGAGCTCATTGCCAAGCTGGACGCTGCTGCCATTGGAGCTGCTATGAGGATTCCGGAGATGGACAATGCTATAGTCGTCTCTCGGGATCAAGCACAGGCCATGTTCGACCAAGACAGTGATAAATATAAAGCTCGAGTGGCGAGGTCTTGGTTGAAGAACCCTAGGAAAGGAGCTTCTCATCTGACCAAAACCCTCTTCCGGGCGGATTTCAATGAAGAATTGTCAGATTTTATAATCCTGCTGGCTCGGGTTATGGGTTTGCCCTCAACCAATGAGTTTCATTTCTGGATGTGCCCGCTCATCAGCATGGTGTGCGAGGGAACGCAAAACATCAATTGGGCAGAAATCATAAGCATGAATTTGGCCGAGTAATTATCCAATGTGCAACAAACAAAGAAGTTCTTCATGACTTCGTATCTGATGTATACCCTAGCAGCGTCACGGCAATGGTTTGGCTTTTCCTACATTGATGCGCACAAAGACGATCCAGTGTACGCCTATTGCCCGTAGTTCACCCTAGAGACCAGCAATCGGAATTTCAGAAGGGTCAATGATGCCTTCACCATGTACGTGGTCAGATTGCTCGAAGGTGACACTGCCAGGAGGTTTTCAGACGAAGCTATGAACCTGATATCACAATATGGAGCCTATTTCATTCAGTTCAGGAAATTCTCTTATATCAGGCTTGCTGGCTATGAGAACACTCCTCTGCGGCTTCCCATGTTCTGCAACGACAAAATGGCCTTGATTGAGATATGCAGGCAACTGGACAAGTTGCACAGAACTTGCAGAGACAAGAAGATTTTTGGCTTACACTTTCCCATCTCTCTGGGAAACTACACATGCAAAACGGCCCTGGATGCTCAGAACGTAGAAAGAGCCTTGGTCCCTATCACTGTTCATTTCTTCAAGCCAAGAACCTGTTTTGACTTGAAGAAGTTCATTGAAAGGAACATCAAGATAGTCTATCATCACAGGGCAGATACAGAAGACTACTGGGCCAACTGTGCAGATGATTTTGAAGCCAGAAGAAGGCATTGTGGCAGGTTCTCCCTGCAATTGATCCAAGAACTCAGTCTGTACCAAGTTCCTGAAGGTCTCCAGGATGACAATTCTGAGCTATATTCGTATGAATACGAAAATGTGATTAAGCACACCCCTCTGGAGGACCTGGATTGGAACAGAAAAGAAAGAGATGATCTGGCTGAGATTATTGCCCCAGTCTTGATCAGAACTAGGGTCTGGTTCAGTAAGAAGATCCGAGAATTCAAGAGGCACTCAGGAGAATCCAGCTCCAAAGATGATTCGACACCCATAAGAGAAGCATCAGTTCCAGAGTCTGGGACACCAGTGAAAACCCCTCCTGCCTCAATAGCTCAGGGACTTGTAGGATCTACTCCTTCTCCATCTACCCAGGTATACAAGAAGAAACTCAAAGAGGTAAAGAAGGAGCCTGCAGAGAATGACCCTCCAAGAAAACAGGCAGAGTTGCCTATGGGGCTAGAGAACATCATCGTTCTCAGTGAAAGTGAAGACAGTGAGGTGCCAATTCCTGCAAGTGTTCCTGAAAATCTAGCAGATAAAGATAAAGAAGTCCAGAGCACCGAACTTCCAGGTACTACTGATTCTTCTGCCGCCATTACCTCCAGTGTTCTGCCTACATCTCAGCTTGAGTCAACAGCTGCACAGACCTTGAGTGTCATGAGCTCCCTGTCTCTTGGTCCCCTTGCTTCTCCTGCAGATTCTTCTTCCTCTTTTGCTTGGGTGCAACCTCTGGTTGATAAAAGGAAGAGAAAATCCTCCTATCAAAGCTTGGGACCAAATTTTGATGCTGTAGCAGCCTTGTTGGGCACCACTCCTTCTCGTGCCAAGAAATCCAGAACTACTTCCAGGATTGTGTCGGATGCTCGAGGTCAGCAATTCCTGGAGATTGCTAAGCCCACAGTAGACAAATCGGAATCAGAGTTGCTGACATCTGACTTGGAGCTTTCAAGAATCCCTATGGGAGAGTCTACTCCTGAAGGTGAGATTCATAACCTCCAGGAAACAGTCACCAGAGTCATTGGAAGGGTAGAGAAAGGGCAGCAGACGATTGAACAGCTAGAAGAACAAGCCCAAGTTCTCACAAGTTTTATCAAGTCACTCTTGTCTAAGGACAAAGTTTTAGACCCCACTCCCTTGACTGCTCTACCCCCTCCTGTAATTCTAAGCCAAGATGAAGTGCAAGAAATTAAAGATATGCACAAGTATTCTGTCTATGGTAGAGCTATCGAAGCCATGGTGGATGACATGCTTGTTGCCGGGCTAAACTTCATCGACGAAGCTTTTAAGCTACATGGAAAGGTAGACAAGTTGCAACATAAACTATCCTCTACCATTGAGGTTATGAATAAGGAGCTTAAACTTTGGGGCAGTTGCATTGTAGACCTTCGCCTCATGGGACAGACAGATGAGAACATCTTACTGACGAGTAAGATTTTCGATGATGCCGAAGATAATCTATCAAAATCCTGGGTCTACAGTGTAGAGTGGAAAATCAGAGTCCTGGAAGAAGCTGTAGGAGAAATGAAGAATAGCTGGCAAAAGGGAGAAGCTTTCAAGACGCTAGCAGCTGCTGCTTTCAAAGATATGCATTGTCATCTTCAGGATGAAAACTCTGGCATTCCCTCGTCCTTGCAAGAAATCAAAGCTCAGTTCAGAGCTTTTGTCAAAGATAATCTTTTCAAGGAAGACTCCATCTCTAAAGACAAGATAAAGGAAATTTGTTCTCTCCAGTCTGCCATTGAAGAAGCAAACAAAGACTATCATACTCACGTCGAGTTTGATAAAGAGATGGAGAAATGCCTGGGATTTTGGACTCAGTCTGCAACTAACACATCAGTCCCTCGTGGCAGAGATATAGCTGAGTCATTGAAGAAGTTCAGGCAGCGGATTCTGAAGACAGTGGGTCCCTCCCAGTAGCCGGCCACCTGTCTCCTTCTCTCTCCTTTCCTCTTCTTTCCTTTCTTTTCGTATTCGTTGTAATTAGTTAAGGTATTGCAACCGGCAATACTTAACTATTCTTTATTTAAAAGAAATGGTTACAAATCGTAACCGACTTGTAAGCTATATAATGGCCTTTCCACGCCATTTTGAAAGAGGAGGAATAACTTGGTATACTCTCGAAATTGTAAATAGATCTTGAACGTATCAATACAAAAGGGATTTTCTTTTCATTCTCTATCTGAATCTCTGTATCTCTGTGTTTTCCTTTAGTATTGTGAAGATTATTTTGTACCTAATTCGTTAGTCTTGCTGATTGCTTTTGCAAATACAGTGATCTTGCACGACCAAGAAAGAACTTTGTGTCTTTGATTAATGAATCTGAAGAAGGTCGTTGAAGAACTTTGTGTCTTTAATCTTATTCAGTTAATACAAATAATCTTGTTCCAAATTCCCTGCAACTTCGCACTCGTAAAGAATTATTCTGTTATCTATAATTCCAAACGTTTGCTATTCTGCTTATCTTCGTACCCTCTTTCCTCAGCCCGTTTGTAACTGATGATCTTTGTGGAAAACATTTTCGTGGTATCCAAGTTCAACCATAAAATGACCTTCTGTATATTTGTAAATAAGTTCGTGTCTCAATAAGGGAACCTCTCCCATTAAAGAGGAGGGACTTCTTGTCCCCTGACTGTTGCTCTTCTAAAAAGTCCTATTTGAAAACCAACAACTCCGAACATTTCTATATCTTTATTTTAGCATGAGTACCTTTCATTAAAAGAGTGCATACAAGAAAAAGTACAACAATTGAAGATTATTTTGAGTACCTCTAACTGTCCCCAAGAAGAGTTCGTTCTAGAAAGTCTACACATGCATCTCCATCTCCTATGCACCGTGCCCATCCAACTCCTCCTCAGAATGGACAACCTGCGTACCCTGTGATGGTGCATCATCAACCTCCTCCACTAAGGAAAATTTCCAACTTCATAGGAGGGAGTCCCTTGATGTTGGCCATGTAAAATGACATGCCAAATGTCGCACTTATAAGTATTCCATAATTCACTCATTAGAATCAAGTCACCCCTCAGGAGCATATCTAGGATGTAGCAAATGTATGCTCACTCTATTTGATCACACATGATGATATAGCAGTAAGTCTACTTACGACATCTCTTAAAGGTAAAGAACATCAATGGTACCAAGGATTAAGCTTGGATCCATTTCCACTTGGGATGAGATGGGAACAACTCTTTGTAATTACTTTGAAGATAAGTCAGATCACCTATCTCTAGTGGAGCAACTAACAACAACAAGAAGGGCACCCAATAAGAAGATGATTGATTTTAACATAAGATTTCAAAAGACTTGGGATAGAATCCCTCTTGTGGTAAGACCTACAACCCAACACACTTAAATTTCATATTGATAAGTTCTGGTGTGTGGACTTAGTATTTAATCCTTTGGAGGCTCATTTCAACACATCTAGTGACTCCCAACATTTCTAGATCTTTATTTTAGCATGAGCGCCTTTCATTAGAAGAGTGCATACAAGAAAAAGTACAACAATTGAAGATTCTTGTGAGTACCTCTAGTTGTCCCTGAGAAGAGTTCATTCCAGAAAGTCTGCGCATGCATCTCCATCTCCCATGCACCATGCCATTCAACTTCTCCTTAGAATGGACAACCTGCACACCCTATGATGGTACATCATCCACCTCCTCCACTGAGGAAATTTTCCAACTTCATAGGAGGGAGTCCCTTGGTGCTGGCCATGCAAAATGACATGCCAAGTGGCACGCTTAAAAGTATTCCATAATTCATTGGTTAGAATCAAGTCACCCATCAGGAGCATATCTAGGATGTAGAAAATGTGTGTTCACTCTATTTGATCACACATGATGATGTAGCAATAAGGCTACTTATGACCTCTCTTAAAGGTAAAGAAATTCAATAGTACCAAGGCTTAAGACTTGGATCCATTTCCACCTGGGATGAGATGGGAAAAACTCTTTGAAATTACTTTGAAGATAAGTCAGATCACCTATCTCTAGTAGAGCAACTAACAACAACAAGAAGGGCACCCAATAAGAAGATGATTGATTTCAACATCATATTTCAGAAGACTTGGGAAAAAATCCCTCTTGTGGTAAGACCTACAACCCAACACACTTTTCTATATTATCTAAAGGCATTGAACATGGATATCTTGGTAATGATTCAATCCATGGGAGGTAGGACCTTACTATTTTCTTATAGTATTGTAGTAAGGACATAAAGTAGTCTTATTCAGGTGAGAAAGATAGATCCTAGACCACCTATGCCCTTATTCCTAGAAATGTCACAAGCACCTCAACCTTTTGTGGCCCCTATTCCTATTCCTGAACAAAGTGTGCAACCAGTTGCATCAACATCCTACTCTCCAGCATAGCAAAAAGAAGATGAATAATTAAAGGATCTAATTAGAAATTTTTCAAATAAATTCATATCATTAGAGAAACAATAGGCATAATCCTACAAAGGCAATTCTAATTAGGTACATAGCTAAAATAATCATCCTTGGCAGAATCAGTATGCAAATGAAAGATACACACCCAACTAAAAAAATCATAGATGGCATGCTAGCACACATATGCCCTTACAAGTTGTTCCTCCCATACCCTCTCTTCCAGTACCTAGTACATGTTAGGCACTCATTCTAGTTTAGGAAAATTTGGCCCAAGAGTCAGAATGGTGCTTCCCTTGCAACATGCCTCATAGTCAATATCACTATGTGAATACTACGCACACCTAAGCTTACATGATCTAGAATGCTTCAGCCTGCGAGCCTTCAACAAGTGCCCCTAAAGTAGAAAACTAAGAAAGGCCAGAAGTTTGTCCTAACTCCAATTTGATGTTATTTGGCACTTAGGACTTATGTGTAATCAACCAAGCGACAGATGATACAAACAGACCATGCGCCCAAGTTGCAGACAACACAAGATATAAGAAGAGAATGTTAGAATTAGGTGTGTAGGTCACAATCCCAATGACAGAAACATATCCTTAGAAGTAGAAAGATGCAACCAAGGCATCTAGTAATAAAATTTCCCAAGTCCCTATACAAGATATCCCACGCAAAGCTTCTTCTGAAGTATCACGCGCTCCTCCTTTGGTAGGTCAAGCTCCTACTTTCGCACCTGAGAAGTCAAAAAGGGGTGTTGTCCCTCAAATGCACAAGTCAATGGGCCTTCCGTTCAACATTGTTGACCAGATGAAGAAGATGAACATAAATGTCATAATGTGGGATGCCCTGACCATTCCTTCTCAAAGAGACATGCTATATGAGGCCTTGTACCAACTTCCACGCACCAATTTGAGTGTGAAAAATCCACACGTTTCTATTAACATCTACCAAGAAGAGGAGAAAAAAGTAAGGTGGTTAAAACCCCACCCTTCTATATGTCCTTGATCATAGGTAGACATCTTGTTCATAATTGCATGAAATACTCGGGCACTAGTACCTGGGTTATGCCCAAGAAGATAGTTGATGTCCTAGGTCTTAGGTATATCCCTTTATCTAAATAAGTCCTGCAACACAAAAACTCGAATGTCAATAATTTAGGAGTCATTAAGGATCTTGAGTTGACCCTTCATGCATGTCCAAGTTTAAAAATTACTCAAGATGTGTGAATCATTAACTTACCTCCTTTTTTTTCCCTGTGTCTATCAAGATATTTCACTGCTCAAGTGGGTTTTTACTTGTCTTCTTATTGGTCCCACATGTTATTCAAGACAAGATATGGTACTTGGTTTACCATACAAGCTGAGCCTATATTTTATTATCGTGTAGAGTCATATGTCTCATCCTCTCTCTAAGCCAACTATTTAATCCAAGAACAAGCTTCAATTCCTGAAGAGCAACCTCTTCCACCCTCCATTCCTGACCTAGTACTTGATGAATGGGTGGAAAGGCACCATAAATTTGATCCATATGCTGAAGAACTGGAAGTTTATGATACTGGGCTTGGTACTTACTGTATTCTTGAAGAATAAGTTGTGTTTCTGCGTGCGCTTAAGAAAGACCAAGTTGAACCTAGCCTATGAAAGTTATACTTTGATGGTTCCAGAAGCAAAAATGGCACGGAATCAATAATTGTTCTCATTTCTCCCAAGAATGATAAATTCTTCTTCGCGCATAGGGTGCAGTTTGCATGCTCCAACAATGTGGCAAAATATGAGGCACTAGTGCATGGTCTACTAATTGCTGAAAAGAAGAAGATTAAGGTGCTACAGATATTTGGAGATACAAATTTGGTCATCCATCAAGTTACCAACAAGTGCTTAACAAATAATAAGCTTCTCAAAGCTTATAAGCACAAAGTTTGGGACCTCCTTGAGAGCTTTGATGCTCTAAACCTGTAGGTGGTGCCATGTAAAATGAACAAGGAAGCTGACCAAATGGTCGTTCTTTGGTTCGCAGTTCTCTCTCGTACTGAATACTTTGTTAAAGGAAACACTCAACACATTAAGATGGTGATCAGACCATCCATTCTAGACAATAATACTAGATGGTAAGTGTTTAACAATGATGTGCAGATCATCCAGTTCATCCAAAATGAAGCTGAATTCTCATCAAGCAAGCAAAGATGACTTGCATGACAACTATGGTGACCAAGTAATACAGCTAGCTGAAGATAAAAAAGTTTCCTAAAGGGCTAGTCGCCTTAGAGAAAAATGTTTAGCCCTGATGATGAGTTCAAGGGTGAAGAAAATTATATGTATGTCATGCAAGAAGACTTGATCCCCAGTCACTATTACATGCAGAAAGGATTTCTTCTCAGTAAAGCTTGCACACATGATGAAAAGTTGTGCCTTCATCTCTGTGTGTCAAAAATACAATGATATATTTTCATGGGAAGTATGAAGACCTCAAAGGTTTTGGTCCAAGTGTTGCTCAACACTTCATTAACCATGATCCTGGTATCAATCCTGTCAGACAGAATCAGTGGCCAGTTAATCCAAAGATAGATCCCCTCATGAGAAAGGAGTTATCTAAACTCAACAAGGCAAATATTATTTCTCCCATCAAATAATCTATAGTCGCGACTTTTACACCCACTAAGAACAAGGGAACCTCATGCACGTCGGCCTATCACCCAGCGAGCGCTAGAGATGCTCACCCAAAGCATCGCGAGAGGAAGTCAAGTCTCTCTTTGTGTGAGTCTAGTGGAAGGCATAGATTCATGATTGGCTGGCACAGTCATTTAAGAGACATGAAGATGGGTAGAGCTCAGGACGGCTTCTATACCCCTTCAGTCATAGGATAGAGGACCAAAGTACGCAACAGAAATAATACAACTAAGAGGTGTAACATCCACTACTATACTTAACCATTCAAGTAAGATTCACAATTATGGTAAGAACAAAAGTACAATACACAACATATGCAGGTAATACAGAGAATTAGTCTTAATACATTCGATCATGGTAACCTTATCACATTCATTCATAGTTTTACTTATAAAATATGACATAATTGTCTTCTCAAAGAAGGCAGATCATATAGTGCATCTGAAAAGGCCATGTATGGATCCTTACATGTATTCTCACAAGACAAAAATTTCATTCCCCATTTTCCCATTACATCCTTACTTGAATTCAGTACCCATTAAATTCATCCCATAGTTCTCATAGTAATTCTGCAGAGCTCCACTACCTCTCACTCTCCTCCTCTTCTTAGATTCCAAGGGCGCGCACGTATAAATAGGCCTTTGAGCTCTAACAAACTTCTCCTTTGCAGCCTCAGATCTAGCCACAAGTGTCAAGGTTTGGGTCACCCCAGGTGCAATGCCTCTCCATGTCATGATTATCACTTTTTGGATCATTTCTCATTGCAAGGTATATTCCCTCCAGGACACCCTGTCACATTAAAAGCTAGAACCTTATCCAAATGGAACATGTTCTTCATGTGTTCTGTCCCAAAGGCCAAAAATGGCTAAGTCCCAAATTTTTCTTCACGTGGCACGCACGTCTTAGGTTCTTTGAGAAGCCTTTTGAATTTTACCTTGCGTTCACTTGCGCACTGAAGATTCGGCCATGCACACCTCATGCACCCTTACAGAAGATTTGGAAGCTAAATTAGGGGCTCAACATAATCTACTTGGGTAATTAAAATTGGTTGTTTAGTTTGGAGTGTGCAGAGAAAGATTTTCTCAATGAAATAAGACTCTGCGAATTGTAGAGAATTTTAGATTTTTGAACAAGGCATCGTTTAAAGGATCATTATCCTTTGCCTTCAATGGAGAAAATTTTACAAATGGTGGCAACCCATCGTGAGCACGTAGAGGTACTAATTGGTTAGATTTGTATTCAGGTTTCAATCAAATCCTGGCATCAAGGAAGAGGATCTGATTCAAAACAACATTTTCTACAACGAAAAAGGGAACATATGCATATCAGAAAAATGCTCTTTTATCTATCAAACTTCCTATAGGCACAACATTTCAGTGGTGCCATCCCCTGGAAATTTTGCCTTAAAAAGTTACATTAATGAGTTCATCTTGGTTTACCTTGATGACATAAGGACTCTTCTCAAAGCAGTGCTAAGCACGGATCATATGAGCACACATTTTAGAGAAAGTCTGTGAAAGATACAGAAAGTATGGGGTGTATCTTAACCCCAAGAAATGTAATTTTGCGGTGGCGCAAGGAAAGATCTTATGCCATGTGGTTTCAAAGGATGGTATTGCAATTGATCATTCTGAGAAAATCTCAGCCATCCTAGCTATTTCCCTGCCAGCGCAAAAAAAAGTCCTTACAGTCATTCCTTGGTAAGATGAACTTTGTTAGGCATTTTATCCCTAACTTTACAGGACTGGTTCGGCCCATCACCTTGATGCTCAAGAAGGACATAGCCTTCAAATGGACAATAGAAGAAAAACAAAGCTTCGACAAAATCAAGTAATAAATTTCTTGTGTGCCAAAACTCATCAACCCAGATTATTCCAAGGATTTCATCCGTTATGCTTATGGCACTGATATTAGTGTTGATGTTATCCTAACACATGAAAATGAACAAGGGTTGGAACAACTAGTGGCTTTCTTCAGCCATATGCTAAAGGATCACAAATTAAGATATAGTCACACAAAGAAGAAGGTATTTGCCATCATGCCCATGCTTAGGAAATTAAAAAGTATGCTCGCCACAAATCAGATCAAGGTATTAGTCTCCCACTCTTCTGTTAAAGACTTCATCATGGGAGCAGAGATCAGTGAGAAAGAGAGCATGATGGGTGACCAAAATTATGGAGTATGATGTGACTATTAAAGCCACAAAACTTATAAGAGGTAGTGCTTTATGCAGGCAGATTGTTGAGGATGCGCAGAATGAGTCTAAGACTTCATTATTTTTGGATGAAGGTCTTCCACGCACAGAGCTTGAGTAGAATATATATCCTGGTTTGCCTGACTGGATGAAGGATATGATCACATTCCTTTCTATGGGTGCATACCCTCTTGGTTTGAGCAAGGAAAATAGAAGAAATCTGAGGTTAAAATTTATCCCTTATGTTTTGGTTGATGGACTTCTCTTCAAGAATAAATCTTGATGGATGTTCTGTTAAGATGTAATAATGGCACACAGACTGAAAAGGTGTTAGCAGAATTTCACGATGGATTCTCTGGTAGAAACTTTTCTACCAAAAATAAAACAATGAAGATCATAATGGCAAGGAATCTTTTAGCCTACACTATTTATAGATGCACACAAGTGGGTCACAAAATGTAGAGAGTGCACTTTCTTTGTAGGAGAGAAAAAATTGGCAATGCTTCCTCTCTGACCAATCCAAGTGGATTAGCCTTTTGCGCAATGGGGTCTTGACTTCATAGGCATGATCAATCTGCCTTCAAGTGCTGGACACAAGTGGGTGCTGACAGCTACAGACTATTTCACCAGATGGACAGAAGTTGTCGCGCTCAAGGAATCAACTGAGTTAGTCATCCTTGACTTTTTTGAGGATGTAGTCATAAGGTTTAGTGTCCCTCAAACCATTATCTCTGATAATGCAAAATCCTTCCTTGGTACTAAAATCACTGACTGGGCACTAGAATCTTAAGCATCTACCTGAAAAACTTCTTCCAACTATTACCCTTAGGGAAACAATTTGGCAGAGTCAACAAACAAGAACCTGATCAGAATCATGAAGCGCACAACAAACATCAGCCAAAGACAGTGGCATACAAAGGTCTCGCGCATGCTCTGGGTAGATAAATCATAGTCAAAAATGTAATAGAAACTTCACCTTACAAGCTTGTCTATGGTAAGGAGAATACCCTTCCTTTGACACTAGAATTGAACTCATTAGCGCTTGCCCAGTAGCTGGAATTTGAAGGCGTAGACCAAAGAGAAATCAGAATGACAGAGCTGGTTGGTTTTGAAGAACTAAGGAACTCTGCCATGATCAAGCTAGAACAACATCAACAAGAAACAAATAAATAGTTTGATATAAAGGCTAGGCCTCAAGCTTTCGAAGTTGGGGGCTTAGTCTAAAAATGGGATGCTGACAGAGCCAAACCATGATGTCATTCAAAGTTTGATGCACTTTGGAGTGGCCCATACATCATCAATTCATGCAAGGAGGCTAACTCTTTTGAGTTAACTCATCTTGATGGAAGTGCACTGCAGATCCCAGTAAATGGGATCTATCTCCAACCCTTCCATTAATCTTGCTACATCATTTTGTATATATTAGAGTAGTTTCAATTCCTCAAAGTGCATTGTGCACACATTGTTTGTTTGTACATAGTTCTTTCCTTCTTGCATGCTTCTTGTGTACACGTGCTCTTCTTTTGCTTCCAAATGCAGATCTTCTTTCAGTGATTGCAAGATTCAAAATCGAGTCAAAAATGATCCTTCAAGTGATTTCATGGGTAGTTCTCAAATAATCACATAATAGACTCCATGCCCAATGGATGCTTCAAGCTACTGATCTTCTTCATCTAGCGGGTAGATGGCCCCGAAAGTCACTAAAATTTTTATCCAAATAATTCTCCTAGTTATTTGGGTATCTTTTATACATATTCTGTCTCTCAGCTCCTCATTGAAGGTTGTGCACACTCAAGATCAATTGCCACAATTCCTTGGTTGTAGTCTTCCCTTGGCACCCCTTCTTTTCCTCATGCGCCCTTGCATGCTTTATGTTCTCTCCTTCTTCTTTCCTTTGCCTCTTTGTTCTCCACTCCTCGCTTGTGCTAACCTTTTGCACCTTCTCTTTCATCCTAGAACAGTTCTTCCCTGCACGCGCACCTCGCACTTGCTTCAACTAGCTAAGTTCTTGACCCTCTTGCGCGTCGCACCCATTAATTTGTAATAGTTACGCCTTGACCATGTGTTTTCTACTCACCACTTTTCCTCATTTCCCCTCGTGCGCATCACATGTGCACTTTCTTTCTTCTTGTGCCTTCCCTCATGCCCTCCTTTGCGCCCTTCTATGCTAAGACATCTGCTGGCATGCTTGAGTGTGCCACACATAACCAATCAAAGCGCGTCGACAAGGCGTTGACTCCTTGCAAAAACTTAGTGAGTGACACATGTCAGAAATGAACAAACATATTTGTAAAGTTGGCCATCATTTCAACCAATCCACGCGTGCCACGTGTCTTACGTGTGTCGATGGCTCTGACAATCGTATCTTTTTCTACAGATCTCTGATCAGCATGTGCCTAGACTTGTCATAGAGCTGGTGACATCAGCCACAATGATAGACATTCAACTTCAAATTTTGGTGGATCTGGTAGGTGAGAAATGGAAAATGTATTTCTAAGCATTAATGAAGCGGTTCTGATTGCTTTAACCACCTGATTTGATATGATCCACCCTCCTTCCTCATCCAACACGCTAAAATAGACCTAGAGAAGTGCATTCGACATATTCTTAGGCAAATTTACAGGTATTAAATGCTTCTTATTGGTGGTTGTATTTCGAATTTGGGTTTTCCCTCCTTATCTTCTCCTTCTACAAATTCATCTATAAAAGTAAGAGCTGGGCTCATTATTAATGTTAGACACTCTGGATCCTTATGCATTTTGCTAAGGACTTCATACTTTATGTATTTTGAGTTGCATACCTCTAGATCTAGCTCTTGCATGTGGATATCGGCCTCTTTTAGGCCATTGTAATACTTTTGTGCATTTATAGAAGTAATAGAAGCATCATTTTGTGACTATTCTCTGTCCTAACATTTTTCCATTCCTTCTTTTTCCTTTTCTTTTGTGTTGTGTGCTCGTTGTGCCATTTCACGTCCCTTGCAACTCCTTATTTGGTTGTGTCCCATGAAACTGATATGGTGAATATGTTTTAAGTCGTGTTATATGTGTCTAGCCTTATTTTACGTATTTCCTCTCATTTTCACTCAGAACAGATAGTGTTCATCCCTCTTTTATGGTTTTATCTCCTTTTAGTGTAGTTTCCTTTCATGTTATCTTTCTATCAATAGTCCCTTGGCATTTATTAGCTTAGTTTCCCCTTTTAGCACTGGGAGTAGCAGTAGCAGTAGAAATAGATAGAGGAACCATCCTTCTCTAGAGATTCGTCCCAAGCGCGCAAGGTCCCACAACTTGGGGATGGTTCCATTTTCATCTCAAACACCTTGATTCTTCCAGATCTGAGATGTGGGTGCAAGTTTGAAGACCAAAATTCCCAAAAGGTGTAGTGAAAATACACTTCTTAATGTTTAAGGAGATGCTCAACTTCCGATACCTCTCAAACATAAGCCTTAAATTGTCATAGTGATCTTTCACTAGCCCATAAAATGTCCAATCATCCAAATAAACCTATAAGAAATTATGAATAAAGTCCTAGAATGCCTACAGAACAATGCATGAATATACTACAGGCACCTTCTTCAATCCAAAGGGCATAACAATGTATGCAAAACTTCCCCACTCAGTGGTGAAAATTTTCTTCTTTTGATCCTCTTTAGCAATCCTCACTTGATGATATCAATAAAATCCATCAGTGACGGAGTAGATCTCGTGCCATGCAATTCCTTCCATAATATCCTCTATAAATGGTGTGGGGAAGGGATTTATTACACATGTAACATTAAACTCCCTATAATCCACATAAATTCTAATTCTTCCATATTTCTTTATACTGATAACCATATGACTCACGCAATTTGACTCCTCAATGGGCTCAATGATCCCAGATTCTAGTATCTTATCAATTTCTTCCTCAACCTTGATGCGCAGATTATGATTCATCATGTAATGCCTCCTCCTAACTAGGTGCATATGTTCCTTTAGATTGATCCTCATCTCACCCAATGAGTGATGTACCCCTTTCAACTCATGATAGCCTCTAGGAAATAAGTTTTGGAAGTCACGCAATAACTCAATTATTTTTACAACCTCTGAATCAGACTAGTAATCACTGATGATGGCCTCCTTTGGTTCAACATCTGAAACAATGTTGACCTTATTTGTTTTCATAGGCTCATGGTACGCGTGTACCTTCTCATCTACATTGTCTAATACCTTGCATGTATCCTTAGTGTGCTCAACATAAAAATTCTCCACTTCTTCATCATCAATCATGTAGACCATCTTACATCTTTCTTTCTCTAGGTAGGCGTACCCAAGCTATTTTGTATCTGTATTTTCTTCTTCAAAATGCACCTCTAGATATGACTCACCTAGTAACTCCTAAACAAGTTCCCTAGCCTTTACACTATCTCCCAAAGTCAAGTTCTTCATAACTTGTAATGCTTCATTCACTCAAGTTTAAGTGGAAAAATAGTCAAATGTATGGATCATATCAACACTTATTTTTTGCCAATTTCTTGTTTTTCTATTCAACTCTGCATAAACATACCATTTGTGCACATAGCCTTGCAAGGTGTAGTAGAACTTGTGCACCCATAGTGAAGGTGGTAAAGCCTCATGTCCCTCTGTCCAGAGTCTCTCACACTACTAAACATTGTGATGAGCATCCTTCCCATGAAATTTACATGTCTTGGTAGGCACATTTATTTTAAGGAATCTAGTAGAGAAGGTGATTCTCATTTCTCACCACTCTAAAATACCATCTCTGTGTACCATCCACCAGTGCGTGACTATCCCACACATGGTATACACTAGCATATTCCTTCTTTCCACTTGATTTTTCTAATGAAATTCCATAGTGCACAAAAATTCTTCAGGATTTCTTCACAAGTGTACCTTAGTACTTGATTACTACCCAAATGCGTAGCATAGTTCTTCCAACTTACGTACATAACTGTACTCATCATCTCTTAGCCAACCATTACATAAGTCCTATGCACCTAGTTATCATAAGCAATGTTGGTTGTATCACTCATAAACTATGGATCATCCCATTGAATAACACCCTCCTTTGATGGCTCAAGTACCTTAGGATCTCTAATGGTGTACACATAAATTCTATTCAAATCCTCTTCATTCAAAGGTTCTACACAAGGTGCAACTTTCCCGTCCATTAAAGGAATGATGACATTCTCTTTCTTGTTCTCAAAATTGATTTATCCTTTATTGAAGCACATATCAATATTATTCATTTAAAACTTAGGGCACCCAAGCAATGCTGGAAAACTATCTTCCTCTGCAAGTGCCAAAACCTCAAAGTTCCCAAAAAACTTGGCCCCTTGTATAGTAATAGTAGTGTATTTCAAGACTCCAATGGGCATGGATTTAGTCCTATTTGCCATAAACAATACATTTGAAGATGGTTGTAATGGTGGCCTCCCCATTTGATTCCACGCATCCAAAATGAGTACATTTACTTCTACACCTATATCAATCAATCAACAACCATCCATCAACAACTACATTTAGAGTGATATCTTTTTCATAATTCAAAATGTAAGGAGGTAAGTTAACATGCAAAATCTGCCTCTCATGCTCAACTCTAGTACATGGAATATTCCCCCTTAACCATTCCCCTACTAAAGGAATGATGTTCTATTGTCATAACATCTTACAAAACTCCTTTAAATCATCAAAATCCATATGAGGAAGCTCAATTGCCTTTTCCTGCTTCAGCTTCTGTGACTGCTCCTTTAAGCATTGTATCTCACCCTGCAAGCTTCTAATAACTACCATGGTTTCTTGATAAAATTCCTTCTGATGCATAGGGTATGGATAATTTGCATGCCAAAAATCCTCCTTTATAATAATAGGCTTTTTCTTTGGAACTTCCCTCAAATGCATAGCCTCATCTCATGTATTAATTAACAAAGGTACCAACTTAGTATCAAACTCTAACTTCGGCATCCATTGGTCTTCCATAACACATTGTACTTTAACCATTCCCTCTCCCTTTTCCTTCTTGTTTTTTTTAATAAAATGTTCGTACGAGTCCAGAAATTCTTCATACCAAAAAAGTAACAAATAATATTCTGAGGGAATTTATGCCTGTAATGATCAAGGGATCCACATGTATAACATGTTAATTCACTTCTTTCACCACCACGACCTTGACTTATGAATCCTCCATCCTATCCTTGACCTCTACCTCAGCCTCCATCAGAGCACCCTTCATTGTGATTATGATCATGATGCTCACCTTGTTCCTTATAATTTTTTTCAACACTGGTTTGTCATACACCAATATCAATGACATCATGACTATGATCAATCAACATGTAATTTTCTATATCATGAGTGGTAGACCTAAAAATCTTGTAGTAACAAGACACATTATTCCTTATCACTCATTGTAGTAGGGGGAACCTACTTTAATAATGATCCAAGTGATAGATCTCATAGTCCAACAACATGACACACAATGATTTATGAGGGAAAATATCCTTGGTATGTCCTTCTACTTCACAGTCTGTGCACCAAATTCCACTACACATTTCATGAGATGAATTCATTGACAAATTCTCTAACCAATTTTCCATAGACATAATATGAGATTCAAAAAATGGGATAACTCCAATGTCTACACTCCCAATAGCCTCAGCATTTAGAGAAACTTCCAAAGCCTCACGCAGGTCTATAAATGTCTTATGTGAGATCACCCTTATGAAAGGTGTGATCAAACCTCCAACGAACCATTAAGCATGATGACTTGGGTGAAATTCATAAGAAAACTTCAAAAATAAAGTTTTAAAGCGAGCATCATACTCCCTTACACTCTCATCCATGTCCTGTTGAATGTCTTTTAGCGCACTGATGCTCTTCTGATCAAACTTAGGAATGTGAAATTTTTCCAAGAAAGCATCACACATCGTGGTATAGTCTACACAAGTTTTGTTAGGATCATATTTCTTGTACCAACTATGCGTGCACCCTAGAAAAGTAGTTACAAATTGGATTTCTTTACACTCTGGAGATGTAATCCCCTTAGTGCACTATAATATCTCACAAAAATGCACGTGATCAACTACATATTCAATTCCTCTGTATTTTGAGAGATGAAGAGACATATTTAAATAGACTTACTGGGGTTGGTATGGACTATGCCCACTAGATCCAAAATCTATGTTTCCTCCTATTTTTCCTTTTCCTCCATAACCACCAGATCCGTTAGATCCCAAACCACCTAATCCACTAGATCCCTAACCACCCGATCCTCCCCCTGTAGCAGGAAAAGCACCATAGGATGTAATACCTTGTATTCCAACAATTATGCTAAACTAAACTCCCAGAGTATGCGAAGTTTTACTACTTCCAGACTTGATACAAAAATTCTGCATGCCCACGTTATGTGTTAATGACACACTAGAAAATATAACTCCTATCGGACCTACAAATAACATAGATGATGATTACGCCGCCATAGATGAATAAGCTACATGATTAACTCTTGAACTTGATGGTAAATTAAATGTATCTGCCACTACTCTACTACCCACACTAGCTTGCTTACTAATGATTGTCGTAGAATCTAGAAAAAAAAATGTAAGAGATATGTCACTAGGAGGGATCAAATGCACACCCATGGTGCTTAGAATTTCCACTGGTGCCCTCTCATCAGAGGTCGAAGAGGGTTCTCTTTCATGCTTATCCAAATGGGGAGTTCCAAATGCTCTGGCTCCATGTCCTTTGTGTGAGCTCCAAATCCTTCACAAGCCATATCTCTCCATAATTCCATTCATTCTGAAACTTCATGACAATTCTCCAAATCCCTCTCGCGTACCTCAATAAAATTAATCCAACTTTCTTTTCTCTACTTTTTTGCCACTAGGTCCGCCATCTTTCACCACACCTTCCCCTGCCCCCGCATGTTGTGGGGTTTAGGTAGCCATAGGGTGCTATTCCAAATTGAGAGTCACGATTAAGATCTTAATCACTAAAGGGATACCACACAAATATGATCCTGCAGGTTTGTGCAAGAACTGGAGCTCAATAAACTTTGGATAGGAATTAGTAGAAACTATGTACTCCAAAATATAGCTATTCAAAACAACACTCCACCAATGATCTACAATGCATGTCTAATTAAGATCGAAATTATGTAAATATTGGAATTATTCTTGTGTCCAAACAAGTGTTTGAAACCTCCAATTTCTCTTTGATGCATAATCTACTAGCCACTCGTAGAACTCTATGGGAAAAAATGCAAAAAATGTCTCATAAAGCTTATGATATAGATTATGTTTAATCCACACATGTGCATCAAATTCAGGTCCATTGCTAAATATGTGAGCATACTCTTCCTCTAAATTGTCTATCCACTCTTAATACTGGCCAAGGTCAATCGGTACATCTTCATCATGCAACATCCTAGCAAACAACTAAAAAAGAGGTCCTGACAATGGAACCAAAATGTACTCTTATTTTATGCATACCAACCCAAGGCATGGTGGCACATCACCCAGGAAAAATTGAGCACTCACCCAAAGCATGCAAGGGTACCAGGTTCCTCTTTTATAGAATATTTCTTAAGGAGTTAGCATGATCATACAAAAATTCTAGATCCATGACATTTATATTGAATAACATAAACTAGATCTAGATCTTAATCATGTACAATATTACCTCATACAAGAATCAAGATTAATTTTATCATAACATAGTCACCATAAGTTACGCAAGCTTATAAACCCACAACATAACTCTACTAAAACATGGATCCTTAAACCATGCAAATCAATACATATTTATAGGTAGTTAAAGCAATCAACCCTGTAGCTTACCGTTTAGCATTACCTCCTGCTTTGTCACGAATGCATGATGTTTTCCATATTTCTTTGCTTAAGAAATACGTTTAATATTTATCACATGTGTTAAATTGGAAATCCTTACAGGTCCAAGACCTAGGAATAATCATGGTTAAACACATACGAGTGCTGAAAACTTGCCAGTTGCATTTAAGAAATTGTGAAATAAGTCAATGTAAGGTCCAGTGGGACCAGTTTAACGAAGAAAGTTCAACCAGGGAAAATATGTAAGATATGAAAACTATTTTTCCATATTTATTTGAATAGAATTGATTCCAATGAATGATAAAAATTTGTGATTTTATCTTTATATAACAATAAGTCTGCCAGTTTTGGGCAGATAACTATTTATTTTTAAATAAACAACTATGTGAATGCTGATTTCAGAAACTTTAAAATTATGATATTGTTACAAACATATGATAAGAAAGTGAATAAATTAATTTTCCTTAATGCAATGGTCAAAATAAGATAATCATCGGGATGATGATTCTTTTTAGGAGGGAAGTATGTAACACCTTTGACAAACTGTTATATTTCTCTTTCGCATTGCAAGTGTTGACATGTGATTTTTTTGATGCGGTGTGATCCTTTGCTTGTTGAAAATCATGCTTGCCATGGATAAATCATTTCTGCTCTTGGATTCATTAGACTGAAATATTGATGCTTGTAATAATTCATTTTCAATTCAGATAGATGAGTTGTAATCTGGTTATGATGGTTGCAAACTTATCTCTATTAATTGAATCATCCTTGGATCAATTCCATTGATCCAAGGAATGTTTTAAATATCCTTACCTAGTCTGAATGGTAAACTGACATTCAGAGGTTGAGAGACGTAAAGAACTAAACTTTTGTATGTTTACAAATTCTTTATGGTCTTGTAATATCGTGCCTGTATTGTGTTGTATGTTTTGTGCTCAGATCTTTCAGATTGACCTCTTCAGGAAATTTAACGACGTTAAGTGGAATGAAGCCTACTTCACGACTATGAAGGGAATCTAAGTCCTAAACCTATGGGATCTATCCTAATGGTATCTAAACTAAGGTAAATGTACCTACTTCCTAGTTGTGTCTACTTATACGGGTGACAATCTATCCTAAGCTTCATGTTCTACGTTGGTATGGGGAAAAAACCTAAGGTGATGCTTAGTATACTCTTAACCTATTACCTACTACTAAATTGGTATGAATTATGACCTATATTAAGTTGGAAAATTACCTAAGGTAATTAATTTCTAAACTAACCTAAGGTCATAACCTAAGTTATGGAAATATATCCTAAACTAATGAAAGGGACCTAAGGGTTGTATGGCAAGTTGGCGACTATTCCAAAGTTGTTTATTTGATTTGATTTTCGAATTAATAGGAAGTACTGCCAGTTTTGGCAGAGACATGTAAACTTGGTGGAAGCTTACGTGGAATCATAATTAAATTTAGAAACGCATGTAGAGGTTGAAATAACATTCACCAATTTTGGGAGGCAGTGGCAAGGAGAGATAAGTGGGAGATTGGGGAGTAATGACATTAATGAATCTCGATTTTTGTGAGAAAAATGTCTTGGAAACAATGAGGGCATATTTGTTGGAGGTTTTTTGGGCTTACATGCTTTACAATTTTTAATTTGCATGGAGCTATTTAGTTCTTCAAAGTAGCAGTTTGATTTTCACCTTATGGCTATTTTTGGTTTCTCTGGTCTATTTTTGATTCAAGGAAAGTAATTGAGGCATTGGAGAAAGAGATGTTTGGTTGTTGATCTTTCTTGGAGGAGAAGAAGAGTTAGGAGCACAGCTGGAAGTCTCCTTTGAATTGGCAGAAGCACTATCAGGCATGATAGGCTCTACTCATTAAGATTTCTTGCTTTCCTCTAAATGTTTCATTAAAATAACTCCGTTCTCTTGAGATATATGGTTATTTGTCTTATTTTGGTTATTTACTTCATGTTGATGGAATCTATGTGATTTTTGGATATGAATCCATTATATGATAATATTAGTTTTGGGTTCTCTCTCTGAGTAAGTTCAATGTTGAAATTCATATGGAACTTTCAAGGGTTTTGTGTTTTGTTTTGAACTCGCATCTAGGACTGTCTACTCAAAGTAATTGGTAGTCTCTTATGAAATATTCTATTTGATGCATCCTTGAGTTTGAAGAAGTTGAAGTACTTCTGTCTCAGACTGTACAATTTACTTTGAACATGTAACGGCATGGAAACGTATGAGGATATTCTATTTCCTCTGTTCTGGGTAACCCGCATCTAGTTTTTATCTATAAGTATTCGTTTGTTTTGAGAGAAGGGTGCATGACCTTTTATGTAATTGTATCTTGTTGTGAGGATATAGAACCTCTGGTTTGAGACTGTATTGTTTACTTACCCTTCGGTATGAATTCGAGCTCATTTGAAAGAAATCGATAATGGGTTTTTGAAGTATATGGAAGTGTTGTGTTTGTACTTCAGCTTGTGTTAAATTTGACTGTAACAATTACCTTCTTTGCATTGAACTTCTCTGCCTCGATCTTTATGTACTAGATGGAGCTATGAAGGTTATTATAGTTGGTAGTTCTATTTAGTTCGAGTTCGTGGGTAATGTTGAAACTTTGTTTGACTTAAAACTTGTGTTGGGTTTTTGTATTCTCTTTTAGATCCATTTGAATGGATTAATGGTTTTTAAAAGAGGAAGGAATTGAATACTCTTGTTGACTATATCTTGTTTTGCCTAGATGTTGTACTTTTGCTTTGGGACTGCACTATATACTTTTCTCTACAGTATGAACCCAAACTTGTGTTTAAACAATGTTGAATAGATGAATATGGATTTTGGCATTATTTGCATCCTAGATTTCTATTTGTATATGAATTGAGTTAGTAATGGTATTTGATGTTATTGATACAACTTGATCTCGTAAGGAAAAATAGAAGTAATGTTTTCTTTAATATTCACGTTTGGTTTGTGTTCTCTTTTGGAACTTTCAAAATAAATTCTGGGTTTTAAATGGGATTTGGAATTCAATTGATGAAACAATGGTGAATGAATTCTTGGATCGGATCCTTTTATTTGAGTTTCCTTTAACTTTGGAAAGTTAAGTTCTGCTTGTTCAAACTTCTTTGTAGATCGAATCTCTTCCATGTTGTAGAGTGATTGCTATCCTAGGCCTGTTCGACTTCTTGAGTTTGGTTTTTCTACCCTTTCTATCTTGTATGAAGTAATGTGAACTCACTCTTCAGAAATGGAAACTTCCTTGTGGATTGTTTAGTTTAACTTGTTACTAGCTGGCTGTGGAAAGTTCATGGGAATAGTTGTATGTTCAAGTCACTTTGGGACTGTCATTTTTGGTACTAGGAAAACCAATTCATCCCCGTTAGATCTTTCTTGATCTCAGCTAACTTGTATAGAATCAATGCTTGTGTTGATTCGGGAAGTGTGTAGATGATTCTGTCACGTAGAAAGGAAAAAAAAATCATTTCTAGTCCGTCTGTTTAGAAAGAATGAGTCAGGCATCATTAGGATATTGTTTTTAGATGGACTCCTTTCTGTGCACTCAATAATATTATGAATCTTCCCTGGATGGACACGAGTAAGAGATAATCCTTGTGTAATTCTTGCTTTGATTTTTGTAATATATGGTTTCAGATCTCGAAATGATATCTTCTATAATGTAGAATATACTTAAGGCTTGCAAGTAGGATGATGACTGTTTTGATTCTCTCCCTTCTCGGATTGGTTTGGGATTCCTGTTATCAGATGTTGTCTCTTAAATGGTGAATCCTTTTATTGGTTTCCTTGATTAATGCAGTTATGTAGGTACTCAATTATGTACTTTATGACCCTATTTTCTATCTCTTAGATGAATGGTGAATCGTGGATAGTCCGTATTGATTCTTCTTCTTATTTACTTAAGTTGTAGGATGAATCATCCTAAATATGTACTATGCTGAAATGAATTTGTCTATACATGATTCTAGAAAATTGATAAAATGACAATAAGGTTTTTGGTTTTGAAAGTGACTCTTTTCGTTACATAGTAAAGTTAAATTATGTATTTCAATTAAGAAAGAATTATGAAATAATTATACGATAAGATGTGTTGTTTGTTTTAAATAAGTAACTGATTGTTAATTATTATTTGATATAATGTAGTAGTTGCTAATTATATTATGCTCTTTTCTTAAAAGTGATTTCAAACTTATTAGTTGTACTTATTTTATGGTTGTTATTACTTATGCTTAATGGTATGATATATTAATTGTTTCATTAAAGAAGAGTTTTTTTAATGGAACAATTAGTGGAATGCACTTCATTTTAATGCTTTGTGCTTATCATGTTCAGTTCAATGAACTGACCCGTGCTACCAAATTTTGTAGATGGACTTCGTAAGTGATAAAAGAAGGTAAATTTTTTTATGATGTATTGGCTGATTTAAAGTCTGGTTCTTTTATAAAGAATTTTGATTCATTCTTGAGTTGTATTGGAAAATAAAAGTTATATTGTTTTATGATCTTAATGTTATTCAACTTGCAGTATGCCTGAAATGCATAGTCTTGTAAAGTGTACATTTTATCATGATGAATTGAAAGGTTTGGAGACTAACTCCAAATTGAGGTGTAAATTCTCTTATACTTTATCAGAAGGAAATAGTAATGCTATCTTGTCAATATTCTTTATATATGTTTGTATACCTATTACTATTATCATTTAATAAGTTGGAATAAGGGAATAGTTAAATCTCCCTTGCTAAGGTGTAACTTGCTAAGTTTCATAAGATGTCGTTCTCTATCTAAACAATTATAGTATAATAATGAAATATTTATTGGAAATATAATTAAACTATATGAGTGGTGAATGAAAAAAGGTTATGTTAACCCTAACATTTAATCATGGAGAGGAAGACTCTTCCTCTCTCAAAAGAATGAAAAATAAAAGGAATGGTGGTTATGATCGTTAATATTTGTACTTCATGAAGTAAAATCTAGCTGAACCTAGATGGATGATTGTTATCCTGTAAAAGTGACAAGGGAAATTTTGCAGGTAACCATACCAAAATATTAGTTTCGGTTCCCCGTTGAGGTCTCTTAACGTTCAGAATGGCATAAAATCCCTTTCCAGAAAATCTAGTTTTTTGAACTTAGTCATTTGGTCTTTTTTAGGTTGGGTGCAGTTTTTATTCGTGCTACATCAACCAAAATTGCACCCCTTCTATTCCTTTGGTGCATCCTTTGGAGTGTTGACACTCCAGATGTTGCACCTTCCCATGTTGCACCTTCCAAAACTATGCCAAGGCGCATGTGCCAACTTGTTGACATTCAAAATGTTGCGCCCCTTAATGGTGCGCCAAAGCGCTGAAAAGGTAGTGTTGACAATCTCATAGCCATGCCTAGGGAACAAATATTTTCGTGTTGACGTCTAGCTAGGTGCACCTTACAAAAATTTGGTGGCACATTTATTGCACCTTTTTCTATATATAGGCACATCCAACCTGCCATTTTCACGATTGAAAAAATGTGAAAAAGGTTATTCTTCTACACTTGTCAGCACTCCTGTCAACCCCGTGTGTCACTTTTCATCGTATTCGTGGACCCCTCATCGTTTCCTCCATCTTATATATTCCTGGTAAGTGGCCCTTGCTCTTCTTGTGGATTTTTTGTGGTATCTTTGTTGTTTTGGGTGGTTAGTATTATTTAAAACAAAAAATGAACCTAAGAAGATAATGCAAACCAGCCCATTTTGAAAATCAATCCACCTTCAAACTAGTTTTTACCCTCCTTCAAGATCTACTAACCTAGAAGGCCTTGTCTCAAAATAGGTCCTTGTCCCTCTTTCCTCTATTTTCCTCACTGTCAAAATCTGAGTTGAAAGAGGCCAAAAAACCACAAGCCTGTCAAAAGAGTAAAAAATCTAAAGTTGTTGCAAATTAAAAGCCACTATTTTCTTTGGCGCAAACTTCATTACTTTTACACTAAACACAGTTGTGCCAAAGAGGTGCACTATCCCCGCATGCAACATCAGCATTTCCCATGCACCTTACCAAATTCCTAAATTCCTAACATAGGCGCAAGTGCAACTATAGCTACACCTACATTTGAATGTTGTGCAGGCCTTTCGCGCACCGTGCAAAGCTAAAATTCTTGGCACAACTTACCTTAATGATGTATCCTTTGAACCTGCACCCCTTTGGCACACCATAATATTTTGCAACATGTACCAAATCTACGCTAAAGGTGCACCCTGAAGCATTGTAACACCAAATAAATCTGCACCCAGTTTAAACCCTTTATATGGCGCATGCGCACATCCATTGACACCAACACCTGAATGTTGTGTGTAGTATTTCTGCACCTTGCGCCCCTTTTGGTGTTGTTTTCTTCCATGCAACACTTTCCAAAAGTGTGCCTTGCTATTCTGAGACCCTGCAGCCTGCAGTAAAGTTGTGCCTTGCGCCCAGAAGCTCATAAATTGCTAACTTTTCATTATGTAAGCTTTGATGGATGACTTAACAGCTAACATGGCTCTTCTACAATGGACTTCCCTGCTTCTTCTTGCAGATCAATAGCTGAACTCAGATCCACATGTCTTCATCGAGTAAGAAGCCAACCAAGTCTAAGGGTAAGGCCAAACTAACAGAAGAAGAAATGAAGTATAAATACCAAAGGGTCAGGATGCCTGAATCCCTTGCAGAGTGTGACCTGGACATCAGAGATTCAGAGCTCGGTCATATTGACATGGAGGACTTATGGGCTAGAACTAAGAAGGTCACGGGAAGCCTGTGGATGCACAAATTGGTTGCCAGTGTTCTACACTTTGCTGCAGGAATTCCCTTAAGCGCAATCAACAACGAGTTCATGATGGTGGTGGGCCGTTGTTATAATAAGGACACAAGATGTGTCGAGAATGAGAAGGGCGAGGTAATAATCAACCTCACTGCCTGACATTTTAAAATTATGTTAGGTATCCCCCACCACCGGCATTTTGTGGCAATAAGCCAAGACGACTGCATAAAGGCATGGAATGAGAATGAAGACAAATGCATGCAGCTAATGAATGAGGTATACCTCAAGAACAAGAAGGTGGTGAGCAGGTGGCCACAAGTCATTCATCGCAGTGACTTCTCAGAAGAGTTGAGTGACACCATCACTTTCCTGAGCAGGGTGTTTGGGCTTCCTGATGCCCATTATTTTCACAAGTGGATGCTCAGATACTTAGAAACAATGAGAAAAAACATCCCTGATCAACGTTTTGAATGGGAAGAGATTATCAGCAGCACCATCTCTGAGTAGCTTCAACAACTCTCAACAACTGGGAGGTTCTACATGAACTCCTATGTGGTATACATTGCTACCTCTGAAAGAGACTACCCAGCACTGAATCGATGCGGGGTATGGCCCCAGGTCAGAATATATGAGTATTATCCAGAGTTGAGACTGGAAAATAGTATCACACAATTCAGCAAGATCAATGATGCCTTCTTCTACGGCATCATCTACCTATTGAGGCCCAATATGACTCACAGTCAGATGACCAAGAGCATGGTAACTACCACAGAGAAGTGGGGAGCGTTATTTACGCAATTCCCCACTTTCACCTATCTCAGAGCTGCCAACTTCTTGGGGGAGCCCACCAAGTTACCGAGGTATGCAGGGCCTAAGCTGATCCTATTGGAGCTGTCTAGAAAGCTTATCACATACCATGAGAAGTGTCTGAAAAGAAAGAAGGGTGGAACTCCATTCCCCCTCACAGTGGGTAGGTACACCTATGATTCACAAAGCAAATCCCGTGAGATGTTTACAGAGCTTGAGTTGCTCAACTTAAAGCATAATTTCCTGGTGAGGCCAACCTTTGATCCTCATAATTGCCTTCCAAGGGAAAAGCTTGATCTGATTCATATCCCTCAGATCGAAGATATCTACATCGATCTGTATCATGAGGTCGAGCTCAGAAGAAAGGACCACTCCCAGCTGGCCCTAGGCAGAAATCATCCAATATGGTGTGGCCATTATCCTGAAAGGTTTCCAAGAAACTGATCAAGAAGTTGATCAGGTCTATCTAGACACGGACGGGGACAATTGGCCATTTACCAAGATTGATAGAACAAAGGCACCTTAGACTATTGAGGAAAGGGTTAAGGGCACTCTGTAGTGCACCGAGCATTGGTGTAGGAAAAATGGTCTCATCTACCTTGGGGTAGACTTCACCACGTCTCCCTTGGGTAATGCACCCACCAAGCCGAAGCACTTGCCAAAGGGAAAAGGGAAAGATAAAGAGGGAGAGACAAGCACTATTCAAGAGGAAGCTCCTGAGAGCCCTCCCTCTGCTGCGCAAGAATAGGTAGTAAGCCTGGTATCCCCTGAAGAAGAAGAAGCGGTAACTGTTCCAATGGGCACATCCACTCAGGATGTTGCCACTACTGTAACTACTGAGGTCCCACCATCCCATCTCCCGCTGCTCCTTCCCCTCCTCATGTCTCTCAAACAACCGCTCCTTTGGTTGTGTCTTCTCCCCTATCTTCTACTATTCCCCCTTCCTCTTCCTCCATCTTCTCTTCCCTCACGGATCTGTCCCCCAGCATTTCTTCTCTCATCTCTCAGATCCCTTCCACCCCCATGGTTTCCTCTCCTATAGTGACTCCTACCCCTGTGAGCGTTGGAGGGTTGGCTTCTTTTTCAATGCCACCACCCAGCATCTCGACACATTTCCCCATGTCCACTGTAGCTACTCCTTCTTCCACCTCTGTTTCCCCTTCTCCCTCTGGTCCCACTCCCCTAAGTCTAGAATGGATCTCCAAACACCTGAGCCAGCACAAGAGGAAAGTCCCCATTGCACCTATGGACTTCTCAGTTATTCCAACTAAAGGGGCAAAGAAGAAAAATGCTATAACCCACTTCTCTCAAAGCGCTTCAGGTGAAAGAGTTATGGAGATCGCGTACCCTGATCCCACAAAGGAGAAAAAAGATATGTCTCCTACAGATTTTACAGTGACATAGGTCACAATGGGAACATCCTCAGAAAGCCTGCAAGGAGAGGCTTTATCTGTAGTGGATGCCCTTTGCAAAAAGCTTCAGGAAGCAAAGGAAGAGAAGAGGATATTGAAAGAGTAGAACAAACATCTTCTCCAAGCCCTACAGAAAATGGGCAATGCACCTCCTATAGCTGCCACCGAAACTCCTGAAGCCCTTAGTCAGGAGAAGATAAATGAGTATGCCAAGATTGGTGAGCAAGGTATGGTAGTGTCCACCTGGAGAGACCAAATCCTCAAAGATAGTGAGGAAGTGATTATAAAGTTCACAGAGCTATATCAAAATATAGATCAGGCTAATAAGGAACTCCAGGCAATTGCAGGACCTATCTTCAAAGAGTTGGACCATGCCAGGTTACAACATGAGACATTCCAGAAGATGCTCGACTACCCAGTCGATGACTTAATGAAATTTGGTGTCTTCGATCACCCAAGAGCACCCAACAAAGTCCTTGCTGCTTTGGACTATCAGGTTGACCAAATGGAATTTATCTTGGAGAAAATAGATAAAATCAAGGAGGAAGCCTTGGATGCAATGCATCAAATGGAGAAGATCATTTTAAGGATGTCTCCAGGCTTTCTCACCCCATCATACACCTTGAGGAAGGTAGATGACACTATTCAGCTCTTCAAGGAGATCACGTCACAAGGTTTAGGGTCAGAGGCCACTTTTGATACAGAATCTATCAACAACCTTCTGGCCTACCATGACTTTGTTGGATACCTAATGGAGGTAGGTAATGAATACTTCAAACTCCTGGAAAGACTCAGAGATGAATGAGAGACTTGCGAAGTCATCGGTGATCACACCAAGGGTCCTTCTCAGGATCAACTTCAAATGATGGTCAGCAAGTTTATGGAGTACCGGGCTCAATTTCACATTTCCTCTCCTGAGTAGAAATAGGATACTCCTTTCCAGCCATGGGACGATGACGAATAGGCTCCTTTCTCCTGGGGTCTAATCCCATTTTTTTAAAAATATTTAAAAGAATGTTGGCACAAATGATGACATCATCCATGTTGCACCATGGGATGTTGTCATCCACCAAATTTCCCCAAAGTCAATAGTTGACTTTTAGATATTTTGTAAATATTTTGTAAGTAGTTGTTGGTTCCTTTTTTCCTTCTTTCTCCTTCTCCTTCTATAAATACTTGGATACTTGTTGTATTCAGGGGTGGACATTTTTTAGATGAAAAATAGAAGTGAGAAGAAAAGGCTTTGTACTTTTTGTAACAGAAAAATATTGATACAGAAATTAAGACTTTGTGCTCAATGAATGTGTTATGTGCATTAGATCTTTCTTAAGTTAGATATGTGTTGTCTTTTTGTTAGATCTATCTCTACTTCTTTTTCATTTGTTCATCAGTATTGCTTTGTTCGTTTATGCAAGTAGGTTTGGCTCTGTTTACTACCAGCCCAAAACATAAACCCTCTGACCTTTCTGCTTTGGAATTCATTTCTTTTCTCCCTTCAGATCTATCCTATCTCCATTCCTCCCTTCATTCCTTTCTATTCACAGTCGGAAATACCCCTACTGGGACGAAGATCCCAAACCCCTGAAGGTAGAATACTGTAGGACTTGCGCAAGATTCCTGCTGGTAGAATAGCAATAAACTAGTTTCACTTTTTTGTCTCAAAGAGGGGCTATGCCCTGCACACTGTTGGCCTGTCTATCCATAGATCTACCCACCTGACAGATTTTCAGACCAACAATTTTTGGCAACTCTACTAGGGATCGAACCAAATCTATGTGGGTGTTACGTCAACTAAAAGACAATTTTTAAAGCTGCTACGGTAACTAAGAAAATAGATAAAACTGTAAAAAATCACTACCTGTTTGCAAATCTTGACTCTTTGTCTAAAATCCATTTTTTTTGCAAAAGTGATCCAAACTAAAAATTTTCTTCAGAGATCCATAGATCTGGACCAGTTAGAAATCTTTAGTTCGCTGAGTTTTTATAAAAACCCATATGTTTCCGTAGATCTAAGATTATGACAGTTTTACAAATGTTTTCAAACCCTTGCAAAAAGTCAAATCTAAGATCTGAGAATCAGCTTACTAAGTTAACCATCATTTTATCCTCGTTAATCTTTTTCATTAAACCGCAATCAGTTTTCAAAAGAGGGATAAAATTAAATATTTAGAAAAGTACATACTGCTGATTTTTGTCAGAAAAATCAGAAAATCAGCAAGTACAAACAAAAAGAGTTTTTAAATCTACTCTAAAAGACATTACAAATCTGAGTAGATACACTGGTGGGTGAACCATTTACCCATAGCAGGAGAGCTCGTGGAGAAGTTGATCCTACTTTTGATCTACTTCAATGGCACAACTTCAGTGTTACACCAGCTTGCTTCCCATCGCTGAGTTCAGCTGATTAGTCAGCCAGAAGTGTCTCACCCCCACAAAAGAACCAGTTTTCACAAGGATCCTCCAAATCCCTTTGCAGTGCTTTATTACTAAGTGGAACTACACTTCCAGCTCACGTCCTCTTTCCAACTTTTCAAATGGCAATACCATGGGGAAATGCTATGGGCCCTCTTGCGTTACCACACCCAGTTCATGCACTCCCTCATGGAAACCACAAGAATTTCCCAAGATTTGATGGGAGTGGAAATCAAAGCATGGATTCACATATATCTACATTCATTATGTCATGCAGCATCCTGGATGTAACCCATGAAGATGTGTCAGTACGCCTCTTTCTAGAAACCTTGCAAGGACCTGCAGCAGAGTGGTTCCAACATTTACCAACCAAATCTATCACCAGTTGGGCCACATTACGAACTACGTTTGAAGACAGGTATTAGCCCTCAGAGGACACATTTGCGTTACTATCAAAAATCACTCACTTAAAGAAGAAAGTCAATGAAACCATGTGTGATTTTATCACCCGTTTCAATTCACTGATTAACCGTGTACCACCTACCATGCTGCCAACACCAGAAAATCAAAAGTGTTTCTTTGTGAATGCCATGAGCTCAAGAGTAAGTTTCTTACTCTTACAGGAACAAATCACCACCCTCATTCTCACTCAAGTTGTGGCCATTCGAATAGAAGACAACCTGCTTATATTTGGCAAGTTAAAATGAGAGTCGTCCAACCCAAAGGCTTCGAGTACTTCTCAAGCCACTTCATCAGATTCGGCATTCAAGAAGATGGAAAACGACTTGCTTGCATTAAAGAAGTAATTAGCTCAAGCTTCATCCTAACACTCCGTATACCAGGATATCCCATGGAGAAACTTCACTCCCAACAACATGCCCCACAAAGGCCGTGTTTTCCTACAGCTGCTCCACGGTTAGCACTTGAAACCCCTCTGGTCAATGCCCTGGTCGAGATCGAAGAAGAGGAGTAGATTTATGAAGAACCTTCATCACCAGGTGAAGATGATCAAGATGTCAGTGAACCGACTGGCGAATCTACAATTGGGTGTATGGAATTTAAAGATGAGGAATCTGATGAAGAAGAGGGTACTCAAGGATATGCAAGTGGACAGTCATACGTTGTTTTTACCCACTCCCAAGGAAAAGAAGCAGAAGTTGCTGTCAGGATACAAAAAGAGAAGGTTGTGTCAAACACACCTCCAACCATTGCTAAAAGAGGTAATCCTCTTCCTGCTCAACCTCCTATTAAGTCTTTTATGAAGAAATATTTTCCTCCCATCTCTCCTCCAAATCAGCCTTCTTTTGTTTCCATAAAGACCAGTAACCCTACCCTACCATCACGAAATGAGGGACTCATTCCTTCATCAATGCAACCCTTGGTCGCATTCGACATAATTGATCACGCTAAAAAGACCAAGATTCAAATGTCTGAAGCTGAATATCTTCAGTCTAACCCTGAGAAGCTTGTAAGATTAACCAAATATATCCAAAGCCAAGCTGTTGTACCCTCTCATGTCTCCCTGAAAGGAATCCTTTCCACTCCTCCTGCATCTCACATAAATGTTGCCTCGACTTCCATGTCAGGAAAAATTGAACCTTTTTATCTCTCCCTCCTAATCAATGGTCACAAACTAAGCAACTGCATAATTGATTCTGGAGCTTCTGATAATGTCATGCCGGCAAAGGTCGCCCATGCTTTGGGCCTCACTCTTACCAAGCCTTTCGGTAGATGTTACTCCATGGAAACCAAATAGGTTCCATTGATTGGTCAAATCAAAGATGCACAGTTCACATTTACAGCGTTCCCAGAGAAAAGGGTAAAGATGACCATCCTCGTTGCTGATATCCCAGTGGCATATGGAATTATACTAGGAAGAAGCTTTTGCAGAGAAGTTGGTGGAGAGATTCATATGGACTAGTCCAAAGCCAGAATCCCTGTCAAGGGTGTAATGCAGACATTAGAGCCTGAATCACAAAAGAAGTACCTGGTCACCAATTCTGACGACCCCAAAGCCCAAATTCTCTTTGAATCATCAGGGATGGGGAACTACTTCTTATCCACTGAGTCTGATAAAATGGACGTTCTCGTCCAGGAGGAGGACCTTAACAAGATTTGGACACTGCAGTTTGATGGTAGTTGTGCAACTAGCGGATGCGGGTGCTGGAGCTGTGCTAATATCTCCTAAAGAGGAGATTTTTCCTCTCTTTCAAGTTATAGTTTTTCAATACAAATAATACTGCTAAATATGAATCTTTGCTACTTGGCATGTAAGCTGCGAAAGAAAGGGGAATCAAGAACCTAAAAGTACAGGGCGATGCTGAGCTGATCGTTAATCAAGTGAAAAGAATATACCAAGTAAAGAATGAAAGGCTCAGACATTACCGCAATGCAGTATGGGACAGCATTGAGGAATTTGACGCTTTCTCAATAAAATTCGTTCCAAGAGCTCAAAATGACATGGCCGATTCATTGGCCATCTCAGCATCTCTTATGCTCCCTCACCCAGGGTTGAAAACAGACACATATACCATTGAGGTAGTCTTCCGCCCAAGCATGCTAGACAATTCTCAGCACTGGCAGGTATTTAACAATGACAATCAGCTTATTGCCTTTCTAGAGAAAGTAGAAAATTTTAGTGAGCTTCATTTTGAAGGATCTACTTCTGCATGCCGTGAATCTAGTCACTAGTCAAGCAAACAAATCAAAAGAAGGTGATGGCATATGTCAGCTCAAGGGAAATAAAATTCCAAAAGGTTTAGTCTCTCTGGAACGATTGTTTGACAAACATGATCATTTTTTCAAGAAGAAGTGGCAAGATGACCCTAACTCCTCTCCAGAGACCGAATCAGTCAATCTGGGTACTGTGGAATGTCTGCAGTTTGTGAACATCGGAAAATGTTGTACACCCAAGGAAAAGTGGAAGTTTGTCAAATTGCTAAAGAAATATATGGACGTATTGGCATGGTCTTATGCCGATCTAAAGTCTTTCAAGCCTGAAGGACATTCAACATGACATCCCGTTAAAAGATGATGTCAAACCTTTTTGCCAGAAACAGAGGCACTATAATCCCAAGATCTCGGGTACCATCTAGGTGGAAATACAGAAGATGTTGGATGTGAGGATTATCTTTCGTATCCATCATAGTACTTGGGTCACAAACATCATGTACCCGTACGAAAGAAGAATGGCGAGATACGCATATGCGTAGATTTTCACAACCTAAATCAGGTGTCTTTGAAGGACAACTACCCGCTGCCCATAATGGATCAGGTTCTGTAGGAAGTAACCAGTTCAGAGATGTTGTCCATGCTTGATGGTTTTTCGGGCTATAATCAGATTGAGGTATCACCTGAAGACCAATTCAAAATGGAATTCACTACTCCATGGGGAACATTCACCTACAGTAGGATGCCTTTTGGCTTGACCAACACTGGTGCCACCTTTCAACGAGAAATGGACTTTGCATTCAAAGGTATGATGGCAAAGGTCATCGCAGTCTATCTAGATGACTTAACTATGTTCTCTAAAAAGTGAAGTGATCATTGCAATCATTTGGAACAAGTATTGATTAGATGCCAAGAACACGGGATTTCCCTAAATCCAAAAAATTTTGTTTTCAGGGTCACTGAAGGAAAGTTGCTGGGACACGTTGTCAGCAAGGAAGGAACAAAGATAGATGTCGAAAGGGTTAAGGCTATTCAGAGTCTTACCTTACCCACAAGCAAGACCGGTGTTCACTCTTTCTTCGGAAAGGTGAATTTTCTCAGATGCTTTGTCCCCAACTTTGCTAAAAAGACTCGTCACATATCAAATATGATGAAAGGGTCACAAACTTTCTGGTGGAGTGAAGAAGGAAAGGCATCATTCAAGGATATAAAATCCTCCATTCGCCCATGCACCCATCTTGGTATGTCCTGACTTCTCCAAGGATTTTATCATGTACAGTTATGCATCTGAGCATACTGTATCAACCATCTTAATGCAAAAGAACTCTAAGGATGTTGAATCTCCAATCATGTTCATGAGCTCTCCTCTCAAGCCTCATGAATTAAAGATGTCTCAGTTAGAAAAGCACATGCCTTCACCATTGTCAAAGCAGTCAAGAAATTCTGGTACTACATCCTAAACTCTCATACAGTAGTGCTGGTTCCTAACATGGCAGTCAAGTCTATCTTAACTCAACAAGAGTTAGGGATCTTACGAGGGAATTGGATTGCGAAGGTCTAAGAGTATGATTTAGACATAAAACCAACCAAACTGGTAAGAGGCAAGGGCCTATGTCAGCTTATGGCTGAAAACAAAGATTTAGAGGTCCCCAAAGAGAAAGATGATTACATCAAAGGAACGCAAGCCCAGTTGGAGAAAGTTGATTCTCTGCCTATGGTTCTATTCGTTGCAACTATCGACGAATGGTATTTTGATATCACTTTATTTCTCACCTATGGTGAGTGCCCACCTCATCTAAATTCAAAGGAGAAGAAGACTATAAAACTCAGGGCAACCAAATATGTCATATGGGATGATAGTTTATACAAGCATGGTGTTAATGGCATCTTTTTATGATGCATTGATAAACCATAGCAGATCAAATTACTTGAATGTTTTCATGACTCTACCTGCGGTGGTCATTTCTCCTCGTCCGTGAATGCACATAATATCATCCAGGCCAGGTATTACTAGCCAACACTATTTCAGGATATAACCACATGGGTAGCAAAATGTGAGCTCTACCAACAGTTTGTTGGCAAACCAAAATTGGTTGCTTTTCCCCTCAAGCCTGTCATTATTGACGAACCATTCAGGAAATGGGGAATTGATTTCATCAAAGCACTACATCCCCAATCAAGTGTCTAGACATAGTTATGTCCTAACGGAAACAGATTACTTCACCAAATGGGTAGAGGTCATACCTGTTAAGAATGCCACCTTTGAAGTTGTTTGTAACTTCATCAAAGATAATATCATTGTAAGGTTTGACATCCCACACAAGATTGTTTCTGATAATGCTTCCAACTTCTCCTCACGGGAAGTTATCCATTTTTGCTATGAATACAGGATAACCTTGACCCATGCCTCAGATTATTATCCCCAGGGAAATGGTCAAGTAGAATCCTAGTAATAAGAACCTAGTGACCATTATACGGAAGCTGGTCGACGAAAATCAACAGTAATGGAACAAGTCATTGTATGATGCTTTATGGGCAGACCGTATTAATCTGAAGAGGTCTCTTGGTATGTCACATTTTCAAGTATTATACGGAATCAATGTTGAACTCCCCATTTCTGTAGAACTTCCTATCTCTGCGCTTGGCATGAGCAATTGAAGGATGAGACTTTCCGGAATTCTATAGAAAAGAGGATCATGTATCTAACAGAACTTGAAGAAAAGAGAGTAAGGGTGGTCGAAAAGATCACCGAACATCAAAATCAAGTCAAGAGACTGTTCGATAAAAAGACTAAGCAGAGGAATTTTCAGGTGGGAGATCTTGTCCTATCAGACAAGCGAAGAGAGCCAAAGGGCATGCACAGAAAATTTGATTCTCTATGGAGGGGGCCTTTCAAGATCAAGTAGCTCAATGGAGAGAATAGCTTCTATCTCTCATATTTGGACAGAACTGAGCTCCCGCTTCCCTATAGTGGGCAGCATCTCAAAATATTTAGGAAGTAGAGCTTGCTCTCTTCTTTGTACAGTTTGCTTTAGTTGTGTGTTTATTTTTGTCGTGTGTTTGCTTTTGTTGGTTATGTGTTTTCTTTCCTTTTTTGTCACCCTTGTTTTTGACTCCTCAAACCCAATGGATAGGCACATGAAAATATGGGATTCTCTACCCTTAAGTTTCACTCAAAGATAGTCCCCAGAAAGAGCCACCTGTTATCCTGTAAAATTGACAAGGGTAATTTTTTACAGGGTAACCATACCAAAAATTTTGTTTCGGTTCCCTGTTGATGGTCTCTTAACATTCAGAATGGCATAAAATCCCTTTCCGGAAAACCTAGTGTCTTGAACTTAGTCATTTGGTCTTTTTTAGGTTGGGTGTAGTTTTTATTCGTGCTACATCAACCAAAATTACGCCGCTATATTCCTTTGGTGCATCCTTTGGAGTGTCGACACTCTAGATGTTGCGCCTTCCCATGTTGCACCTTCCCATGTTGTGCATTTCAAGACTATGCTAAGGCACATGCGCCAACTTATTGACATTCAAAATGTTGTGCCCCTTAATGGTGCACCAAAGCGCTGAAAAGGTAGTGTTGACAATCTCAAAGCCGCACCTAGGGTGTAAATATTTTCGTGTTGACGTCTACATGGGTGCACCTTACAAAAAGTTGGTGGTGCATTTATTGCACCTTTTCCTATATATAGGCGCATCCGACCTGTCATTTTCACGATTGAAAAAACGTGAAAAAGGTTATTCTTCTGCACTTGTCAGCACTCCTGTCAGCCCTGTGTGTCACTTTTCATCGTATTCGTGGACCCCTCATCATTTCCTCCATCTTATATATTCCTGGTAAGTGGCCCTTTCTCTTCTTATAGATTTGTTGTGGTATTTTTGTTGTTTTGGGTGGTTAGTATTATTTAAAACAAAAAATGAACCTAAGAAGATAATGCAAACCAGCCCGTTTTGCAAATCAACCCACCTTCAAACTGGTTTTTACCCTCCTTCCAGATCTACTAACCTAGAAGGCCTTGTCTCAAAATAGGTCCTTGTCCCTCTTTCCTTTGTTTTCCTCATTGTCAAAATCTAAGTTGAAAGAGGCCAAAAAACCACAAGCCTGCCAAAAGAGTAAAAAATCTAAAGTTGTTGCAAATCAAAGCCCACTATTTTCTTTGGCGCAAACTTCATTGTTGTTACACTAAACACAGTCAGTGCTCAAAGAGGGCACACTATCCCCGCATGCAACATCAGCCTTTCCCGCGCCTTACAAAAATTCCTAAATTCCTAACACATGCGCAAGTGCACCTACAACTACACCTACATTTGAATGTTGTGGAGGCCCTTGCCGCACCGCACAAAGCTAAAATTATTGGCGCAACTTACCTTAATGATGCACCCTTTGAACCTGCGCCCCTTGGCGCACCATAATGTTTTGCAACATGTACCACATCTATGCTAAAGGTGCACCCTAAAGCGTTGTAACACCAAATAAATCTGTGCCCAGTTTAAACCCTTTATATGGCGTAGGCGCACATCCATTGACACCAACACCTGAATGTTGTGTGTAGTCTTTCCACGCCCTGCGCCCCTTTTGGCACTGTTTTCTCTCATGCAACACTTTCCAAAAGTGCGCCTTGCTATTCTGAGACCCTGCAGCCTGCAGTAAAGTTGCGCCTTGTGCCCAGAAGCTCATAAATTGCTAACTTTTCATTCTGTAAGCTTTGATGGATGACTTAACAGCTAACATGGCTCTTCTGCGATGGACTTCCCTACTTCTTCTTGCAGATCAACAGTTGAATTCATATCCACACATGTCTTCATCAAGTAAGAAGCCAACCAAGTCTAAGGGTAAGACCAAACTAACAGAAGAAGAAATGAAGTATAAATACCAAAGGGCTAGGATGCTTGAGTCCCTTGCAGAGTGTGACTTAGACATTAGAGATTTAGAGCTCAACCATATTGACATGGAAGACTTCTGGGATAGAACTAAGAAGGTCACGGGAAGCCTGTGGATGGAAAAATTGGTCGGTAGTTGTCTGCACTTTGCTACAAGAATTCCTATAAGCGCAATCAACAACGAGTTCATGATGGTGGTGGGCCATTGTTATAATAAGGACACAAGATGTGTCGAGAATGAGAAGGGTGAGGTAATAATCAACCTCACTTCTCGACACTTTGAAATTATGTTAGGTATCCCCCACTACTAGAATTTTGTGGCGATAAGCCAAGATGACTGCATAAAGGCATGGAACGAGAATGAAGACAAATGCATGCAGCTAATGAATGAGGTATACCTCAAGAACAAGAAGGTGGTGAGCAGGGTGGCCACAAGTCATTCACCACAGTGACTTCTCAGAAGAGATGAGTGACACCATCACCTTCTTGAGCAGGGTGTTTGGGCTTCCTGATGCCCATTACTTTCACAAATGGATGCTCAGATACTTAGAAACAATGAGCAAAAACATCCCTGATCAACATTTTGAATGGGCTGAGATTATCAGCAGCACCATCTCCGAGCAGCTTCAACAACTCTCAACAACTGGGAGGTTCTACATGAACTCCTATGTGGTATACACTGCTGCCTTCAGAAAGGGACTACCCAGCACTGAATCGATGTGGGGTATGGCCCCAGGTCAGAATATATGAGTATTATCCAGAGTTCAGACTTGGAAAATAGTATCACACAATTCAACAAGATCAATGATGCCTTCTTCTACGGCGTCATCTACCTATTGAGGCCCAATATGACTCATGGTCAGACAGACCAAGAGCGTGGTAACTACCACAGAGAAGTGGGGGGCGTTATTTACGCAATTCCCCACTTTCACCTATCTTAGAGCTGCCAAATTCTTGGGGGAGCCCACCAAGTTACCGAGGTATGTAGGGCCTAAGCTATCCTATTGGAGTTGTCTAGATAGCTTATCACATACCATGAGAAGTGTCTGAAAAGAAAGAAGGGTGGAACTCCATTCCCCCTCACAGTGGGTAGGTACACCTGCGCTTCACAAAGCATAGCCTGGGAGATGTTTGCAGAGCTTGAGTTGCTCAACTTAAAGCATAATTTCTTCGCAAGGCCAACCTTTGATCCTTGTAATTACCTTCCAAGGGAAAATCTTGATCTGATTCATATCCCTCAGATCGAAGATATCTACATCGATCTATATCATGAGGTCGAGCTCAGAAGAAAGGACCACTCCCAACTCCAACTGGCCCTGGTAGAAATCATCCAATATGGTGTGGCCATTGTCCCAAAGGGTTTTCAAGCAACTGATCAAGAAGTTGATCAAGTCTATCTAGACACGAATGGGGACAACTGGCCATTTTTTGAGATTGATAGAACTAAGGCACCTTAGACTATTGAGGAAAGGGTTAAGGGCACTCTACAGCGCACTGAGCATTGGTGTAGGAAAAATGGTCTCATCTACCTTGGGGTAGACTTCACCATGTCTCCCTTAGGTAATGCACCTGCCAGGCTGAAGAACTTGCCAAGCAAAGGGAAAGATAAATAGGGAGAGACAAGCACTGTTCAAGAGGAATCTCTTGAGAGTGCTCTGTCTAGAGTGTAGGAACATGTAGTAAGCCTGGTATCCCCTAAAGAAGAAGAGGTGGTAAGAGTTCTAACGGGCACATCCACTCAGGATGTTGCCACTACTGTAACTACTGAGGTCCCTACCATCCCATCTCCCACTCCTCCTTCCCCTCCTCATGTCACTCAACCAACCACTCCTTTGGTTGTGTCTTCTCCCCCATCTTCTACTGTTCCCCCTTCCTCTTCCTCCATCTTCTCTTCTCTCATAGATCTGTCCCCCAACATTTCTTCTCTCATCTCTCAGATGCCTTCCACCCCCATGGTTTCCTCTCCTACAGTGACTCCTACCCCTGTGAGTGTTGGAGGGTTGGCTTATTTTTCAATGCCACCACCCAGCATCTCGACACATTTTCCCCATGTCCACTGTAGCTGCTCCTTCTTCCACCTCTGTTTCCCCTTCTCCCTCTGGTCCCACTCCCCTAAGTCCAGAATGGATCTCCAAACACCTGAGTCAGCACAAGAGGAAAGTCCCCATTGCACCTATGGACTTCTCAGTTATTCCAACTAAAGGGGCAAAGAAGAAAAAGGCTATAACCCACTTCTCTCAAAGCGCTTCAGGTGAAAGAGTTATGGAGATTGCGTACCCTAATCCCACAAAGGAGAAAAAAGATCTGTCTCCTACAGATTTTACAGTGACACAGGTCACAATGGGAACATCCTCAGAAAGCCTGCAAGGAGAGGCTTTATCTATAGTGGATGCCCTTTGCTAAAAGCTTCAAGAAGAAAAATAAGAGAAAAGGATATTGAAAGAGTAGAACAAACATCTTCTCCAAGCCCTACAAAAAATGGGCAATGCACCTCCTATAGCTACCACCAAAACTCCTGAAGCCCTTAGTCAGGAGAAGATAAATGAGTATGCCAAGATTGGTGAACAAGGTATGACAGTGTTCTCCTAGAGAGACCAAATCCTCAAAGATAGTGAGGAAGTGATTGTAAAGTTCACAGAGCTATATCAAAATATAGATCAGGCTAATAAGGAACTCCAGGCAATTGTAGGACCTATCTCCAAAGAGTTGGACCATGCCAGCTTACAATATGAGACATTCCAGAAGATGCTCGACTTCCCAGTCAATGACTTAATAAAATTCAGTGTCTTCGATCACCCAAGAGCACCCAACAAATTCCTTGCTGCTTTAGACTATCAGGTTGACCAAATGGAATTTGTCTTGGCGAAAATAGATAAAATCAAGGAGGAAGCCTTGGATGCAATGCATCAAATGGAGCAAATCATTTTAACGATGTCTCCATGTTTTCTCACCCCCATCATACACCTTTAGGAAGGTAGATGACACTATTCATCTCTTCAAAGGGATCACGTCGCAAGGTTTAAGGGTCAGAGGCCACTTTTGATACAGAATCTATCAACAACCTTCTGGCCTACCACGTAACTTTGTTGGATACCTAATGGAGGTAGGTAATGAATACTTAAAACTCCTGGAAAGACTCAGAGATGAATGAGAGACTTGCAAAGTCATCAGAAATCACACCAAGGGTCCTGCTCAGGATCAACTTTAAACAATGGTCAGCAAGTTTATGGAGTACCGGGCTTAATTTCACATTTCCTCATCTGAGCAGAAAGAGGATACTCCTTTCCAACCTAGGGATGATGATAAATTGAATTCTTCCTCCTGGGGTCTAATCCCATTTTTGTAAAAATATTTTTAAAAGAATGTTAGCACAAATGATGACATCATCCATGTTGCACCATAGGATGTTGTCATCCACCAAATTGCCTCAAAGTCAACAGTTGACTTTTAGATGTTTTGTAAATATTTCTGTAAGTAGTTGTTGGTTTCTTTTTGCATTCTTTCTCCTTCTCCTTCTATAAATACTTGGATACTTGTAGTATTCAGGTGGTGGACATTTTTTAGATGAAAAATAGAAGTGAGAAGAAAAGGCTTTATACTTTTTGCAATATAAAATATTAATACAGAAATTAAGACTTTGTGCTCAATGAATGTATTATGTGCATTAGATATTTCTTAAGTTAGATTTGTGTTGTTTTTTTGTTAAATCTATCTCTACTTTTTTGTCATTTTCTCATCAGTATTGCTCTGTTCGTTTATGAAAGTACGTTTGGCTTTGTTTACTACCAGCCCAAAACATAAACCCTCTGACCTTTTTGCTTTGAAATTAATTTCTTTTCTCCCTTCGGATCTATCCTAACTCCATTCCTTCCTTCATTCCTTTTTATTCACAGTTGGAAATACCCCTATTGGGATGAAGATCCCAAAACCCCTGAAGGTAGAATATTGTAGGACTTGTGTAAGATTCTTGCTGGTAGAATAGCAATAAACCAGTTTCACTTTGTTGTCTCAAAGAGGGGCTATGCCCTGCACACTGTTGGCTTGTTTATCCATAAATGTACCCTCCTGATATATTTTCAGACTAATAGGAATGATAGCACAAAACTTTAGGAAAGCTAGGTTTGGATGTAAGATTAACCGTATCATGCTTGCTGCCCTAATTGTGGATAATTTCATGTTATGCAAGTTAATGAACCATACCATCAATCAATGAGGTTAATGAAGTTCTTAATATTAAAGCAGATTCAACAGGGTTCTAAGAACTTAATGAATCTTGGAATTAAAGTTAGGCATGGTTACTGCAATGTGAATTTTAATCCAATTTAATTATGAATTAATGACCACCAAGGGGTATGTACCTCTATGATGAGGTGAGTTCCATACAATAGTTTGGTACATGCCAACTATAGTACTGTGTCATCGATGAAGACTAAGGGCCTTCATGAGGGCACAATGTTACAATTGACATATGGATAACACCCTTCCGAATTAGATCATCTAGATCTACATAAACTCAGACTTGACCTTAGTTATCTCTCTAGGTCAAGCTTAGAAGCGTGCCTTTAGAATAGGGGGTGAGCTCACGATGACTTAAGGTAACTAGACACACACGGGTCAACTTGGGTTGAGTTGAGTATGCCCATATGTACCCTTAGTCACCACAAGTGGTCTATTTATATCCAATCTATGTTGCTAACCTAGGTTAGGGTTGAACCTTGGACAAGTGGACTGATAGTAGTTAGTAAAGACTGTTATAGATAACATATAAAGTGGGGTGAGGGAGGTATTCCAATTTGACAAGTATGTCGTCTAGGAATATGTAACATGCACAACTATGCTGAAAATATTTGGCCAAAGTATCGCAAGCTACTGGTTGTGTTGTCCTATGTCACCTAGTTTAAATAAACGTGATGTTAGATGAATATTGGTAACAAATATTTAGATGGGTTCTTTAAATAGATTACTCAGTTCCTGGAATAGGGTAGGAAAACCAATTATATGTAGTATACACAAAGTATTCTATACTTTAAGACAAACATGAGAGATCGGTTAGTAACTGAGTCATGAAATGAGAGATCGGTAATTTACCAATTCATTATAGCTACATATGGTTATCTGTTATGAGATTGATTCGCATGGAATGTGTGTTCTAAATGATGTTTTATTTATAATAGAGAACATTGTGTAAAAAAAAATTCCCCTTGTTTTTAAAGTCTTAAAATAGGAATGTTACACACCGTACTGATCAATGTACCTCATTAGAACATCTTATTAAGGATTTAATTGATTCACATACTATTGATTAGGAATTCACTTCATTTATTGCCATATTTGCTACATTTATATTATATAATTTACAAAATATTTCTAATTTTTCATCTATGGTGCATACTGTTTCACATGTTTCTTAGACTTTGAAGTGTTAATGAAAGAAATAGGGTAACGGGCATAGGAGGAATACTTGCTCAAATGCTGGTTGATGGGTTGTTGCACGCGTATGACTTCCGAATTCACATCTGATCGTGAGAGATTCCTTTTAGCTAGGAGGAACTACCTGTAATGTAAAGCAAGACCACCAGAAGGAATTAAACAATATGGGTAGTGAACTGCCTAGTGTATGCTAGATCCTGGAAGTGTGATACTTACTAGATGGCTATCAGTCCACTATTTTAAACAATTTAATGTTGTAAACCAAGTAAATCCTATTGTAATTTGAAATGATTTAGGTATCTCACTTAAAACACAATAAGAAATAGATCTAATCTAACAAGCTAAACTAGAATAAAATCCAAAGGTCAAATGATTGGTTCTGGGTCTTTGCAGGTCTGACAGAAGTCTTGGGTAGATCATAAGTGGATGAGGGTGAGATGAAATAAGGTGGGTAGGTCTCTGTTCTGGGCTGTGTGGGTAAATATAGAGACCGATGTTAGTCAGGGATAACCGACGACAGTCAGGTGTGACCAGTATCAGTTAGTGTGAAATATGGAAATGTCATAGAATAAGCTTTAGGTAACCTTTGTGATTGTAAAAGGGACTTTGGTTGGTCAGGACGAGCTATTGGGTGACTGGGGTAGGATTGGGTGAGGTTTTAATGGTAATCTGAAGGTGGAAGCATTGAAGAAGGTCAATAGTTGGCTAGGTAATCAATAGATGATAAAATAATGATGAAATGAAATAAACAAGAGAAGTATGATGTTATATTTACTTGGATTCCGGTCCTGAATGCCTATAAGTGAGGGATGGAGGTGCTAATGAGAGGTTTGAAGGTTGCAAGTGATCACCAACTGAAGGAAATATTTTGCATGGATTGCATGTACATTTCTCTTTGCTTGGTTAGATTAGATTATGGTTGGGATGGTTGTATAGGAAAAGATGTTTGATCTCCTTCCTTGCATGCGTGGTCTCGTAGGAATTCACTCTCTAAAGATGTGTTATCTCTTTGAGATGTGATAATGCTCGTAAACCTTCTACTTCTTGCTTCCAACTTTAAAATTCCAACTTCCAACCTTGAGAATAAGGTTGTTTTGGGGTTAAAAGGGTAATTTACAGTGGTTCCGGCTTAACCGGCGACGGTTAGGGGTAACTAGCGTCAGTCAAAGAAATTTTTTCTAGGTTTACTAAACTAGGGAGATCCTCTTGATTTCCTCGGATCTCATGTCGTTAACCCATGGATTAGACTGTGAGCTTCTCGTAAGCATGCATGAATGTGGTTAGAGGGAATGTAGACATTATTTTTTAGGGTTTGGGTAAGTCTTAGTTAGTTATGGAAACTTACTAGGAATAAGTCTTAGGGTGAGTTGGCTTGGTGAGGTTTCTAAGTGAACTATATGTGTGGATATTATTTAAAATAAGATATTTAAATAATAAATATAGTGAAGATAATTCATTAATTTAATTAAATTAATATTAGTGGGGTGAAGGGGGTGATGGCTAGGTGAATGTGATGAAGGGTGTTTATTTGTCGAGGGACCAAAGGCGAGTGTGACCTAATTTTAGTGTCTATATTTTGCCCCTTTTTGTTGCATAGATTGTAGTGGTAAGCGATGCTAACAAAAATAAGATGTGGTTTCCCCATGTGTGGGTGAAGGTGATCCCCCTCAAACTAGGAACTGATGAGGTAGAAGGGAGAATTAGTGAGTGGTTTGATAAAAGGTAAATGGGAGGAAGAGGCAGGTGGGCACGGGGGAGAAAGGGTTAAAGGTCTACTCGGGAAATCTAGGTAATGGGTCTGGGTCAAAGGTAGAAAAAATCAAATGCACGCACATGAATAAAATGCAGCACGCTACCAGGTTGAAGAGTAGGCAAACTCTACATTGTCTAAGGTCAATAGGTTTATCCAAACAAGGTTGAAGTGAATCCAGTATCCAAGGTATAGGATATCATCAGGAAACACAATGTAGCTCATGTGCAGGAACATTTAGGTATGTTCTGGTACACCAAAGGTAGGGTCAGGATAAACGGTCATGGTAATAGGCTAGGTAAGGTCATCAGGTCAATCAACATAGGTAACAGTGCCGCAAGGTATAGCGAACACATGAGGTCAAAGGTCACTAGCGATGGTCTAGGTCCTAATATCTAGGTTACGGCACAGGTAAGGCCAAGGTAGGAGTAAAACAATGAGTCCTCAAAGGAGGACAAGTGGAGGTAGTAAGTGAGGAGGTCAGGAAAGGTAAGGTAAATGGGTTGGGTAAAGGTGTGGTTGGGGAAAGGATCAGGGTGAAGGATGGGGTAAAGGATTAAGGTAAAGGGTGGGGTAAAAGGAAAAAATTGAGGGCAATGTGTAGGTGAGGATGACTGATGGTAGTCATGGATAACCAACGTCAGTATAGGAAAACTACGATGGTGAGGTAGGGCACACGATCGATCCCGGTCAAGGGTAACCGATGTCGGTTAGGTCAAGTTGGTTATAAAAACAAAAAATTCACATTTTTATTATTCATTTGTTATCTGTGAAGTGAGAAAATAACAAAAAAGAGAGAAAAGAGAGAAAAGTGTTTGAAGGAAATGGGACAGTGAGTTGGTAGTGTGATTGGATGAGGGTTGGGTTGGTGAGCACCGGGTCCACGGGATCAGGGTGAGAGATTTGATTAGGTAGAGGTTACGAGTAGTTATTCAGTGATGGTAGAGGCCAGAGAGGGATCTAACGGGCCATTGACACAGCAGCCAGACATGCCACCAAGATGACGGTAGCGTGACGAGGTAAGCACCCAACTCTACATTGTTAATTGGATAGATTAGAGGTTTGGATAATTGTTATTTTAGGTTGTTGTGGGTTTTTGTTTTTTGTTGGTGGGTAAAAATAAAATTTGGGTATGGGGGGAATAACAGGCTAAAAGAGGGAGGGAAAGGGTAGTAAATGGGATAGGTGGGGTGGGTAGAGGTCCATGGGTAGTTTAGGTCATTAGAGGTGGGGTAAAAGGGGAAGGGGGGTGATTTTTTGAAAATGGGGGTTTTGGGAAGTCATGGGATTTTCTGTGAAAGTGACTGGCGTCAGTCAAGTTTGGCTGGCGTTGGTTGGGTAGAACTAGTATCGGTCACCAAACAGGCAACCAATGCCAGTTACGTGGTAACCATGGTCGGTAAAGGTACACCGGTATTGGTCACCAAACATGTGACCGATGACGGTATAAGGGTGACTAGAGTCGGTTAGGATGAACTGGCACCAGTCAGGATTTGAGGCACAAGGGTCCAAAAGTGATGTGGGCTAGGTAGATGAGATGGGTAGAGTGAAAATAGGGTGGAGGGTAATGATAATTGGTGAATATGGTCATGGGAAATGTGGATTAATGTCGTGCTTGGATTGGATGTAGGGGAGAGTGCAGTTACATATGTAGGACATGGTTCCACCTTTACTAGTGACATTGCATGTCGTAGCGACCCCTTTGGAGCTGTAGCATGTGGAGGTAGTGGGCTTGAGTTGGATTTGTTGCTACTGACATGTTGTTCGGAAGCCCAACTTGATGGTCGTGCTCATCGATAGATGGGATCCCGTGACCAACATGTTCCACCTTCTAGATTTTACGGTTACCCATATTGGGTACCCAAGTGTATTCTATATCCTCTAAGGCCTCAGAGGAGTTGATTGGGACTATTTTTGGTGAGGGAGTGGCTGATATGATATTCCATAGCACCAATTTGAGCTATGAAGAGATATACCTAGCCCATCTAGGTGAGATGAGGCTAGTGGTTTTGTTGATGGAGGTAGTGTGCTGTTATGTACTGCTAGATGCAGAGGGTGGACACTTTCCCTGATCACTGATGGGGGTAATCAACGATATGATGGTGCATGAGACACGCTTTTCTTGGGCACTAGCATTCTTAGTGCAGCTAGATAGAGAGCTGTGGACATATGGGCAATTGCGTAGGTTTAGCTTGTGTTGTACATTTATACTACACTATAGGGAATATGAGCACATAGTGTGCATGTGACCTATAGGGATGCCCCAAGCAGATGCATTCCTAGCTAGATTTTTGTGGGTGGGATACAGAAGATTGGTGCTGTTGATAGGAGAGAAGAGATTGGATAGGCCAACACATGATGTGGTCCATTTTTGGTAGTTAATGGAGGGGTTGTCCAGAGTGGACATTATTTGGAGGCCATATGTGGGATTCCCCTCATATAGGCATATGCATGAGGAGCTAGCTGAGCTCCAGCTAGAGAGGTGGATACAGAGTCACCGTGCTGGGGAGGATTAGATGATCTTGGTAGATAGAGTTTGATGGTTGTTCGGGCTCTTACAAGACATTCCTCTGCCCATCCCATAGTATCAGAGAGATGACATGGAGAGGCACTTACCTCTACCACATCCTACATTGGACACAGGGGAGGAGGAACAGCCAGTGGATTGGTGGATAGATGACACCAGATGTACAGACATGTATAGGTAGTTGTGGGGGCTCAGTTGCAAGCCATATCACCCAGACCGGAGCAGCAAGACCTAACTACCATTACAGTGTAGAGAGACACCCTACATGGGCAGGTAGCTACATTGATTACCTAGGTTGGTATACTACAGACATAGATGGAGGGTTCAGAGGTAGAGGTAGCAGAGCTACACGTATAGGTGGCCAGCCTGTAGGCCTAGATGGCGGATGGAGGAGATGGATATGGTCAGGGGGATGGTCAGGTGGTAGCCTTATAGGCTTAGGTGGCAGGTTTACAGGGCCAGTTGGCCATAACCCAAACACAGAATTGGGCCTTATAGGTCCAGATACAGGCATAGGGGTAGGAGGCACCACCACATGCACCGTGAGTAGGTCTCAGTTCATAGGCAAGCGTAGGGAAGGTTGTTATAGGGTAGGTACAGGGGCTGAGACCTATGGGACCACCACAGACCGTGCCTGTATCTAGGTTACAGGATGCCCTAGGTGAGGTGAGATACTATCAGGACCAGCTTATGGTGGTCGGGATAGATTTCGTATCATATGCTGAGTATAGGGCACAATGGGCATCCAGTGAGAGGAAGAGATCCCGCACTCATAGTGTGGAGAGCACATGAGGTCAGTGAGCTCTGAGGCCTGATCAGGGAGAGGCCACCAGCGTGTGATGTCTATTGTTAGGTGAGGTGCCAGTAGGGACACATGAATCCAAGGGTATAGGCGACACAGAGATGGAGGGTATGTGACGAGATGCCTGATATGTGCTCACCTAATTTTTGATGTATATTAGTTATTTTTTTATATATATGCCAGCCTGCGTGCTGAAGATAGTTATATTTTTGATCACATACCGGCCTGCGTACCAAAGACAGTGAGGATGTATGAGTGATTTTTATATTTTGAGCATATACCAGCCTACGTGTCAAAGATATTTTATATTTATTCATTCTTTTTTTTATATATGAGACCAACCTGTGTGCCGATGACATTTTGTATTGTATATCGGCCTGTGTGCCGACATTTTTTTGAGATGATGGACATGATGAGATGGGTATGTATATTGAGATACATATTGATTGATTTATATGATGAGATACATGGTATTTTTTGATTTGTTGATATGTTTATGAGATATTGGTTTATGGCTTGTGTTAGATGAGATATGGATTTGTTACTTTGATATGGATGGAAATTAGGTGAGTTAGGCATGATGGAGTCAGGTCAGTTTAAGCATGGATTGAGTCAAGCTGGTTAGGCATGGTTGAGTCAGGTTGGTTAGGCATGGTTGAGTTAGGTTGGTTAGGCATGGATCGATTCAGGGTGTAGGCACGGATGGAGTCAGGTTTGTTAGGCATGGATTGAGTCAGATTTGTTAAGCATGGTTGTGTTGAAAGTAGGTGAAGTTGTGATTCATTATTTTTTGCAATAAATGATATTATGGGTCATATGTGAGATGTGGTATAAGATATTCATAGTGATGATACAGAAATGGTAGGTGTAATAAATGTATAAAATATGTAGCAAATTGTTATGTATGTGGCTTAATTTCCAATTTTGTATACAAAAGGGGAACTCAGTGAAATGTGATGTAAATGGTGAGTTAGGCATGGTTGATGAAATATTTAGGGTAGAGAATGACTGAGCAAACCTCTAAGGGCCCCATCCCCTCAGAGTGCTACCTACATAGTGCTAGCGAAAAGGGACCTCAGGCCGATGTAGTTTTCCCATGAGCTAGGGAAGAATATGAAAATGAGATGGTAGGTTTTTAGGCATGTTATGGGTATATTGTGGGTAAAATGATGTAGGTGAAAGTGATTATGGAAAAAGAGGAGGATTACCCCAAAGGTAAGTGTTGAGGACTATAATACCCGCTTCAACTACCACTTGAGACCAAGAAACAAACTAGGAAAATTATGGAATAATTTTTTTTGTAAGAAGGGTCTACAAAAAAGTAGCAAGACATTAGTTTGAAACTAAATAGGTTCCGAAACAAATTCCAATTAACCAAATACAAAATTTCCATTTTTATCTTATAACAATTTTACAAGGTTCCAATTTGGAGGTTACAAGTTTTACTAAGGTTCAGGGAGAAATTTATACCCAGGCCTGCTCTCTATAAAGCCCTAAACTTCAAATAAATTTTTAACACACTTAGAGTTATCAAAACTTTCCTAAAATAGACTCATTGGATAGGGAATTTCCTCACCTTTCCAACCATATAAATAAGTCCTCCTAACTCCATGTAGAACTCAAGTTATGGCCAGGCGGAGTTTTAGGGGAAAATTTTCCTTGGGAGGTCCGCGGGGTTAGGGAGAAAATTGGGAAAATTTTCCCAAATGCCACATGTCGTCATGTGATTGGTTCGGGTCGGCGGGTTGTGGGGGAAAACATGAAATTTTTTCTAAAACCAATTTTTCAATTTTCCAAAGGAAAATATTCCTCCCTACCTCTGTGCTTGCCCAAATGGCCAGGTGGCGCTTTGTGATTGGCCACGGGCCGACAGAGGAAATTTGGATTTTTTGCCCAAGGGGTTAAAAGGTTAAAGGAATTGCATGGACCCATGCACCCATGGGGGCACATGTCATCAACCCATTGGTTTTGGGGGTGCGGGGCCACAGAGAAAAAAGTGAAATTTTTCCAAAAGTGTAAAATGTTAAGTTTTCAATTCTAAATCCTCGGGCCCTCCCTGCCATGTGTCAGCATGTGATTAGTGTGGGGCCGCGGGGTTGCGGGGAGAAAAGTGAAAATTTTCCAAAGGAAAAAATGGTTAAGTTTTTATTAAGGGTCCACCCCTCCAAGGTGCCACGTGGTGAAATATGATAGGATGAGAGGGTGGCGGGGCCACAAAACTTTTTAGGAATTTTTTCCAAAGTTCAAAATTTAAATTTTTCTAAGGTCGAATTACTTCATTTCTGGTTTGGGATGGCCATTTTGAAGTAAAAATTCAAATGACCATAAATTTTGATAGGAAGATCCATTTTAGGAAAACAAGGAATTTACGGAAATCTCTCAAAGTCCTCTTTGCACAAAAATCATCAATTTTAGAATTTGGTGAAGTGTAAAGGGTCAATTTCAAGAAATAGATTTGCAGGGTTTATAATTTTAAAACTGGTAATTTTCAACTTATAAGATTTGATTCAATTTTGATATTTCTTCTTCTGAGCATGTAAATTGAGCATTGGGAATTGGTCTTGGGTAAGTTTAAATATATTTTCAAGGTCCAATTTGGATATTGGGTTGCATTCGGTAAATTTTACGTTTTTTAACAGTAAGTTGGATTGTGAAGTTAAAATTGGATTTGTTAGAGTTTTTGAGATATTTTCTTAAATATGAAGTTCAATGTGGATTCAATAGGACCTAATACATCTACAATACTTTGTTTCCTTTCTCAATTTTAAATAAATATCTGAACTGTACATTTTTTATGGAATTCATTGCCAAAATTAAAGAAAGAAACAAAGATCATTTGCTAACAAGTTTATTAACCAATTTGCATCTTCCAAATATGGGGAGGCATTTCAAATCTTATCTAAGACATTCAATTGATTCAAACAATTAATTAATAGTTCATATGAAAATTTTAAACTCCAGTTTTGATTTCAAACACAGTACATTTACTGAAAATGTTATTTCTTGATCTCTTTCAAAACAAATTTTTCATTTCACAACAACAATTCGGATCTAATACAACAATGAAATTTTGAGAAAGGAATGTAATTCTCTATTTTATTTCCAACAATAAGTCAACAGTTTATCTCTTTCTTTGAATTTCAAGTTACAATGCACAATATATATTTCTTTCTTTCACATTCTTCTCATAACACAGTATGGAATAATAATTCTTTACAATTCGCTTATAACCTTCAACCTTTTAATTTAAATACAAGATGTTTTCTCATTAAAATTAACAATACAAATCATCCACTTCAAAGTGGGAAGGTTACAATGAACTTGCTAAAAGGAAATGACTGTCAAACTGATTTCTCTAAGCTCCAAACAACAATAGGCTGATTTCATAATCTTTTATCTTTTAATCACAACAAGGAAGGGGGAAAGGCAACACTCTCCACCCGACTAAGATACCCAATGGGAAAATAGAAGCCATCTTTCCCCATTGGCCCTTGAGCCCCAACCATATTGAAATGGAGCATGATAATTCAACTCATGGCAACATGGACTTGTTGTATATATTTACCCCCTCGGGTAAATATAGATAAAAGCAAGGAAAAGCGGGTTTCGGAGGCGGAGAAACATGGCGCAAAAGCATGTCGGAGGGGCGGATAAACCCGACAGTAAAGAACATGTTGCAAGGGTTGGAAAACCCGACGCAAAGGGAAAGCGGGTTTCGGAGGTGGAGAAACATGGCGCAGAAGCATGTTGGAGGGGCGGATAAACCCGATAGCAAAGAACATGTCGCAAGGGTTGGAAAACCTGATGTAAAGGGAAAGTAGGTTTCAGAGGCAGAGAAACATGCGGGGAAGCATGGGGTGAAAACACGTCGAGCAACCCTCCGAACCCGATGCGCATGTAGGTCCATTTTCCGACCCCGAAACAAAGGAAATCTTGGAAATACTGGTGGAAGTGGGTTTCGGGAAAATGCAAACATCAAGTAGCATGTCGAGCCATCCTCAAAGTCTGATGCAAATGTAGAGGAGAACCCCGAACCTGACTAGAAACAGACCCTGACGTGGGAAATATTCAGATCGCCATAACTTTTCACAGGGAGCTCGGATTCACACAAGGTTGGACTTTTCGGAAATCTCTCGGTGTCCTCTACCCAACTATGATTGGATATCTTTAATTGGGTGGGAAAAAGTTCTTAAAAATGCAAAAATACAGTTCACCATGTTTTGAGTTGTAGAGGATCCCACCTACTGCCATTATGGGATGAGTTAGGTGCAGTCTTGGAGGTGGTTGGGGCAGCATCCAAATCATTCTCTTCTCCCTCTTTTCTCCTCATATAAATGGTCAAGATAGGCTCTTTGTAAAGGGTTGGACATTATTGTTTTGGCCCCTCTCTTCTTCTCTTTGGCAGGTGGAGTTGTGGAGCTCAAACCTCCCATTTAGAACTTTAATGCAACCTTTTCCTATTGGCATTTTTGCAGTGTATTGTATCAAACCTTCGGAGCAAATAAATGCATGACTGTGGATGTTTCTCAACCCTCTATGTGTTTCGTTTTGCATCCTCCTGATCTTTCACTGTGAATATGTTTATCCATGCATGATATTTCATTGCATTTCTATGGTTTGTGTTTATTGGCAAAACATATGTTCTTCATTCCTCGGTGCATCACCTTCGTAGTTTAGGTTTTACTTTTTATGCATTCTCTACCCTGTCTCCTTGGCAAGTTAGATTAGGTTTTTGGTAAACCCTCTACGTTTTATTCGTGCATCTGAATAGAGGAATAGGATCCGGCCTTCATCCGGAGAGCTTTTCCGATTTCGCAAGGTCCCACACTTGGGAAAAGCTCCATGTTGTGCAATTGCACTGAAACTTTCAACCCATCCTATTGTAGAGTCCCAGGGGTGCTGCGTTTTGACACCAATAGTTTTGGCACGCCCGGTGGGACCAAGAGGTCATTCCATAAAAATTTGAAGGAGTTTTCATGAAATTCGGACTGAGAAAATTGCAAGTTTTAAAATTTCAGATTTTGCTCCATCCAGGCCAAACTCCGAAATCATTTTTCAAGGGTTTATCTTGCTCAAAACAGGTCAAAATTTCAACATTTGGTAGATCTGAGGGTAACCTTCAAAAGGGTATCTTTAGATTTTTGATATTTTGATTTTCAAAATTTCGGGTATTTAGTGATTTCAGGTTTTCGGGGTCCGAGAACATCAAAGCAAAAATTCAGGTTTTGGGGGATGCATTGCATGGTCCTATTCATGACAGAAGTGATTTTGTGTTTTGAGGGATGTCAGACATGTTCCAAGTTCTGACACATGGCAATTCGGGTTTTATGAGTTGCATTGCATGACCTAAGTTCCGCCTGTAGCTTTCAGGGATCCGCAGCTGCATAGCAAGGCCTGAATTCCGAATTGAAGATTGTCTCCTCTGGGCCCTTCAAAGCTTAAATTATATTTTCAATACTGTCAAGTTTGGTGTGTAACTTGGCAAAATCTAGCCTTTTAGAGGGTTGTTATCTAACACATCTGGCGACTCCGAAGGGATAGAGTTCAGTGGTGTAGCAGCACAAGTTGCCCAGGCACATGAGAAGAATTTGAACAAGGTTTAATACTCGAGAAGAGGGGCTATTTTTCCACTTGAAACTATCACCAGGAAGAGGAAGGAGAGGAAGAAGACCACAAAGATCACCATCTCCACCTAACAGGACTTTGTCTACACCTCCACCTGGTAGGCCTTTTCTTGCATCAACCAGGATTCTCAGGCCAATCATAATGGCGCATTTACCACCGAATCCCTTTGTCAACTTTATGGGAAGTAGTCCACTTGCCCTAAATGCTCAGAATCAAATTCCAGTTGCAGCGCTAAAGAATATCCCCTATTTTACAGGAGAAAATCATACTACCCCTATTGATCACATCCAGGATATTGCAAATGCATGTGTAATCCACGAAATAAATGAAATGGATGTTGCAGTCAAGTTGTTGGCTTCATCTTTCAAAGGAAAGGCCTTACAATGGTTTAGGAGCCTTACAGCAGGGTCTATTACAAATTGGAACCAACTTTGTTCAGCTCTTTGCAACCAGTTCAGAGAGAGGGCAGACAATTTTTCCTTATTGGAACAACTGACAACAATCAAAAGGGCTCCTAACGAAAAAATGACAGATTTCAACTTCAGATTCCAACAGACATGGGACAGGATTCCAATAGCTGTTAGGCCAACTGCCGAAGGAGCATTCCTTTATTTCTTAAAGGCTATAAATTTAGACATAGCCATGATGATCCAATCAATGGGAGGAACAACGCTGCCAGGGGCCTATGACACAGCGATCAGAGTAGAGAACTGTTTGATCCAAGCTGGCAAGCTTGCACTAAGGCCACCAATGCCTCTTTATCCAGATACGGGAAATCCTACAACCAGTCAAGCACCAGAATTGAATCCCATTCCAACTCCTAGAAATCAAAGCAGTAATGAGGCATCGACTTCTTCAAATACTTCAAAGGAATTACAGGAGGTCATGAAACAACTGCAGAACCTTGGAAATGAGCTAGTGACTATCAAAAGACAGCAAGCTCAAAGTGCTAGACTGTATCAGCCTCAAGCACAGTACCAAGCTAGGCCCTCATACCGACAGAATAGACCACCACCACCTCAGGCTGCAAATCAAAACCAAAACCAAGGACAACCTCAAGCTGCCAGGCCATTTCGACCATATGATCCAAATGCAATGACGCCCTCAAGAGCCTTGGTTCCAATACAAAATAACATGGCACATGAGTACGACTGGTGTTACCCTTGCAATCTCCCCCACAATTAGTCAACATGTTTCAATGGTGCACTGAATCAAGCCTTGATGGTACAAACCATTGGTGTGCCTCAAGAACCAAGCTAAGAAAGGAATCAACAACAATAACCACAACAAGAAGCACCTCCAACGGAAACCACATTGGCCAATTGGAAAACAGAAGACTTCTGTGGAGTTAACCAACAACCTTTTCAAGGTGTGGCTACCAACACACGGTCAAAGAAAAGAAGCATAGAAGAGGGAAAACCGTCTAATCTAGTTGTTTCTCAACCCACTCTTACACAACAAGGAGTTAGTAGACCAAACATAGCTCCAAATGCACAAAATCAGCTTAAGGTACCTGTTGTAGCAACACACGCACCTATTCAAGCTCCAGAAAAGGTTACACTAAGTAAGGGGCAGCAAAAGGACAATTCATCCCCCTTCAACATCATCGATCAAATGAAGAAGACACATGTGAACATTTCCATGTGGGAATCACTGGCGATCCCAGGGCAACGAGATTTATTGCAAGCTGCAATGGCTAATTGGTCTGCCACAAATGTATTAAACCAGGGACATGAGAAAGTTCTCACTAATGTAGTGCAACATGATGGGGGCCAGACAAGAAAAAATTTGAAGCCTCCACCTTTCTATGTTTCATTGATTGTTGGAAACCACTTGGTACACAACTACATGATAGATTCAGGGGCAAGTAGTTCAGTGATGCCGAAGTAAATAGTGGATCAACTGGGTCTGAAGTATGAACCAGTGTTAAAAGGAGTAGTACAACTAGAAGGAACGGCAGTGGGAACATTTGGGGTCATCAAGGGGTTAAGCCTAACACTACATTCATGTCTTAATGTTACAATTCTGCAAGATGTGTTTATAATTGACCTCCCGCCACTCTTTGCATTGTGTTTATCAAGGGACTTCACTGCAAAGATCGGTGGATATTTATCCACAGATTGGTCGCACATGATTTTCAGGACAAGGTATGGGGCCAAAGCAACAATCAGGTCAGAATCAATTGCCAATTTCCATATTGAGCCTTATGTACCAGGTCCTATCAATGCAAATTGCTCAGCTTTTGATCAAGAGGAGTGTTCAAGTGATCTAGAAGCAGGCACTAAGGTTGAGGGAATTCCTGATTTAACTTTGGATGAATGGGCAAACAAGAGTCATGAATTTGACCCATACAAGGAAATTGAAGAATCTGAATTGGGCGTGTATTGTGTACACGAAGAAAATTCACCCATTCCCGACATCATTCAGCCTGAACAAAAAGATGAAGACAAAGTTTGGAAATTATTCTTCGATGGTTCGAGAAGCAGACAAGGTGCTGGAGGTGGTGCAGTGTTGATTTCACCACAAGACATCAAGTATTATTCAGCTTTTCGTTTCTAGTTTTCTTGTTCAAACAACACAGCTGAATATGAGGCCTTGATTCATGGACTTCATTGGGCAAGGAAAAAGGGCATAAAGAACTTGCAGGTGTTTGGAGATAGTGAGCTAATCATCAACCAAGTCAGGGGACAACATGTTACAAAGAATGAACTGCTAAAGATCTATAAGAATAGGGTATGGGACCTCATTGAGGATTTAGAAGCTTTCTACATTGTGTCCATACCCAGGAAGAAAAATGAAGCCGCAGATAGGATCGCAGCAGTTGGAGCAACGTTTGATGTGGTTGACAACATCAGAAGAGAAAAAACGCAGCCATATATCCGTGTGGTTGTGAGGCCAACAGTTCCAGATAACAACACAAGCTGGCAAGTGTTTGAGAACGATCAACATATCATCAATTTCTTGCAAGAAGAAGCTGAATCCTCAGCTAGAAATCAGGATAGGCTAGAGCAGCAATATGGGAATCAAGTGGTGCAGCTACGGACAAACAAGCTTCCTAAGGGTTTAGTAACGTTGGAGTCTATCTTCAACCCTAACGACCATTTCCGTAAGGAAAAGGCTAACATACAAGTCAAGAGAGAAGATTCAGAGCCAATTCCGGTTGGGGAAGGAAAAACACTTCAAATTGGTAAAGTGGCCACTAAGCAAGAGAAATCAGATTTCACGCAGCTTTGCCAAGAATTTCCAGATGTCTTCACTTAGAGCTACGAAGACTTGAGAGGATTCAATCCGAAGTTGGCACAACATACAATAGAATTGGATCCAGATGCTAAGCCCATCAGGCAGAAGTAAAGACCTGTCAACCCTCACATTGAGCTTCTAATGAAGAAAGAGCTTAACAAGCTAATAGAGGCAAGCATTATATTCCCGATCAAGCACTCAAGCTGGGTTGCGAACTTGGTTCCGGTCAGGAAGAAGAGTGGAGAAATTAGGTTATGTGTGGAATTTCGAGACCTCAATAGGGCATCTCTCAAAGATCATTACCCACTTCCTTCAATGGAACAAATATTGCAAGTAGTATCCGGTTCAGAGAGGTTCTCTCTCCTAGATGGCTACTCAGGGTATAATCAGGTGATGGTAAAATAAGATGACCAATTCAAGATGACTTTCACCACCAAATGGGGGACCTATGCCTACAAGAAGATGCCATTTGGGCTATCAAATGCTGGAGCCACCTTCCAAAGGGCAATGGATATGGCATTCAAGGGGTTGATCAATAAAATAGTTCTAATATATCTTGATGACATCACTGTATTCTCAAAAAATGCAGTGGATCACCTCTTTCATCTAAGGCAGGTATTTCAGAGGTGTAGAAGATTTGGGGTATCTTTGAATCCCAAAAAGTGCATATTTTTGGCTCACGAGGGAAAACTTCTAGGCCATATTGTTTCAAAGGAAGGGTTGACGATTGACCCAGAGAGAGTCGAAGCAATTCAAGCATTACCATTGCCAAGTCACAAGAAGGCTCTTCAAAGCTTCTTAGGAAGGATCAATTTCATCCACAAGTTTGTTCTGAATTTTACAGCTCTCGTAAAACCAATAACACTGATGTTAAAGAAGAGCATGGCATTTAAGTGGACATCTGAAGGCAAGGCAAGTTTCGAGGCAATAAAGGAAGCTATATCTCAAGCTCTAACTCTTGTCAATCCAGAATTCTCCAAGGACTTCGTGCTATATGCCTTCGGTGGTGGGGACACGATTTCTGCAATCCTAGTACAACAGAACAAAGAAGGAATAGAACAACCAGTTGCTTTCTTCAGTCAAGGCTTGGAGGAATACGAAACTAGGTACTCTTTCATTGAAAAGCATGTCCTGGTAGTAATCAGGAGCTTAAAGAAATTCAAGCACCTAGTCTCAAACAACAAAATCCAATTGTTGGTCTCTCATGCGGGAGTCAAGGACTTCCTTCTAAACAAGGATCTGAATGAGAAGCGTGCAGGGTGGATCACTCGTGTCATGGAATATGACATCGAGATCAAGGTCACCAAACTATTACGTGGAAAGGGACTATGTGAACAGCTAGCCTTGAGTCAACAGGTTGAAGCAGGTGATGAAAAAGAGACTGCTTTGGTACTACAGGATGGTCAAGGACATGAAAATGATGATGTGCCTACTCCTTGTTGGACTCAGAATATGATACACTTCCTACAGACAGGACTATGCCCTCCAGAAATGAGTAAAGAAAAGAGGAGATACTTTAGATTACAAGCTATTCCATATGTACTTGTTGATTGTGTTTTGTTTAAGAAAGACATCAATGGAGTTCTATTGAGGTGCATTGGGACAGGTCAAATTGAGAGGGTGTTACGAGATTTTCACAATGAAGATTCTGGCGGACATTTTGGCCCACGAGTAACAGCTCTCAAGATAATGAAGGTAGGGTATTATTGGCTCACGGTGTTCAATGACTGCTATACATGGATAAGAAAGTGTAAGAAATGTGCACTCTTCACAGGTAAAGAAAGACTAGCAGTACTTCCATTGCACCCAATTTTGGTTGACCAACCATTTATGCAATGGGGATTGGATTTCATTGGGGTCATCAATGCAAACTCAAGCCAAGGCCACAAGTGGATTCTCACGGCAACAGACTACTTCACCAAGTGGACTAAAGCAGTAGCCCTCAAAGAGGCAAATGAGTCTAATATACTAGAATTTTATGAAGGAATAGTGACCAGGTTTGGTGTGCCGGCCACTATCATATCAGACAATGCATTGGCATTCATAGGTGTGAAGATTACAGAATGGGCTGTCAAGAATGGAATATACTTGAGCACCTCTTCCAATTATTACCCACAGGGTAATGGACAGGTAGAGTCCACAAACAAAAATTTGCTAAGAATCATCAGGAGGACTCTGGAGGAAAATCAAAGAACATGGCATACCAGGCTAAAATCAGCATTATGGGCTAATAGAATAACACCAAAGAGGTCTACAGGAAATTCCCCTTACAAGTTGGTCTATGGAAAAGAGGCAGTATTGCCTATATCATTAGAACTGCTTGCATTGGAGTTCATGAAGCAGTTGGAGTTGGCTGAGTTCGAACCAATGGAGGCCAGGTATGCAGAGCTAATGGAATTGGCAGAAATTAGAGAACATGCAGTTCAAACAATTGAGAAATATCAGGCCTTAGTGAAAAGATGGTTTGATAAGAAAGAAAGAGCAAGGACCTTCCAGGAGGGGGACCTAGTTCTGAATGGGATGTAGATCGGGCAAAACCGGGAAGGCATTCCAAGTTTGATGCCATTTGGAGTGGCCCCTACATGGTCACAGGATGTAAAAATAGCAATGCCTTCCAATTGTCTACATTAGACGGAGAAGAACTTTCAATTCCGGTCAACGGAATCTATCTTAAACATTACTACTGAAAAGAGAAAAGTTCTACCCTTGTAAATATTAGCCTAGATTTCAATTCCTCTAAGTGCGTATGCACATTGTCTTGTTGTAGTTAGGTTTCAGTTTCCCTAAGTGCTTTGGCACAGGTTTTGTTGCTCCTAGGTTGGTTTTCTATAGTTCAGCATGCTCTCGGAGAGGGAGTTGCAGTATCAGATTGGTTTTAGGTTATTGCTTATGACTCCATGCCCAATGGATTGCTAAAAGGCCATTGATCTTCTACCTAGCAGGCAGGTAACCCCGTGAGTCACCAAATTGTTGTATATATTTACCCCCCCGGGTAAATATAGATAAAATCAAGGAAAAGCGGGTTTCGGAGGTGGAGAAACATGGCGCAGAAGCATGTCGGAGGGGTGGATAAACCCTATAGTAAAGAACATGTCGCAAGGGTTGGAAAACCTGACGTAAAGGGAAAGAGGGTTTCGGAGGTGGAGAAACATGGCGCAGAAGCATGTCAGAGGGGTGAATAAACCCGACAGTAAAGAACATGTCGCAAGGGTTGGAAAACCCGATGCAAAGGGAAAGCGGGTTTCGGAGGCGGAGAAACATGGCAGGGAAGCATGAGGCGAAAACATGTCGAGCAACCCTCCGAACCCGATGCGCATGCAGGTCCGTTTTCCAACCCTGAAACAAAGGAAATCTTGGAAATACTGGTGGAAGGGGGTTTCGGGAAAATGCAAACATCAAGTAGCATGTCGAGCCATCCTCCAAGTCCGATGCAAATGCAGAGGAGAACCCCGAACCTGACTGGAAACAGACCCTGACGCGGGAAATATTCAGATCACCATAACTTTTCAGAGGGAGCTCGGATTCACACAAGGTTGGACTTTTCGGAAAGCTCTCGGCGTCCTCTACCTAACTACGACTAGATATCTTTAATTGGGTGGGAACAAGTTCTTAAAAATGCAAAAATACAGTTCTCCATGTTTTGAGTTGTAGAGGATCCCACCTACCGCCATTATGGGATGAGTTAGGTGCAGTCTTGGAGGTGGTTGGGGCAGCATCCGAATCATTCTCTTCTCCCTCTTTTCTCCTCATATAAATGGTCAAGATAGGCTCTTTGTAAAGGGTTAGACATTCTTGTTTTGGCCCCTCCCTTCTTCTCTTTGGTAGGTGGAGTTGTGGAGCTCAAACCTCCCATTTGGAAATGTATCAAACCTTCGGAGCAAATAAATGCATGACTGTGGATGTTTCTCAACCCTCTATGTGTTTCATTTTACATCCTCCTGATCTTTCACTGTGAATATGTTTATTCGTGTATGATATTGCATTGCATTTCTATGGTTTGTGTTTATTGGAAAAACATATGTTCTTCATTCCTTGGTGCATCACCTCCGTAGTTTAGGTTTTATTTTTTATGCATTCTCTACCCTGTCTCCTTAGCAAGTTAGATTAGGTTTTTGGTAAACCCTCTGCGTTTTATTTGTGCATCTGAACAAAGGAATAGGAGCCGGACTTCATCCGGAGAGCTTTTCCGATTTCGCAAGGTCCCACACTTGGGAAAAGCTCCATGTTGTGCAATCGCACTGAGACTTTCAACCCATCCTGTTGCAGAGTCCCAGGGGTGCTACATTTCGACACCAACAAGACTTATTTTACATGCAAACAACACTCATGTATCAGAATAATCAATGAACACACAAATCAAAACAAGGCAACAGTTCTCAACTGCATTTGAAAACAATCATAGAATCACAAAGGCTTGAGCAAGCAAGCCAAACAAGAGCAAGAACTATGGAGGTATCCTTATGCCTCCCATGTTGAAATTAGACATCCACCTAAAACAACCACCAAGAACATAACCATCCCATAAACCTTATCACTCCTCAACCCCTCCTTATCCCTCCTCCAAATTTATCCCTTATACCTCCCCCAAAGTAAGAAATGCATGCATATTCTTTTCCTAGGTGGATTCCAACCAACACTCCCTCCTCAAGATAAGTGCCAATGGAAAATCCCTTATCCCTCCTCTGATTAACCTCATATTCTTCTCTCCACACCATGGCCTAAGCATTCTACCCATCTCTCTAGAAATTGCAAACACAAACACATTCAAAAATTCATGCTAAAAGAGGGAAAAACAACAATTTTAAAAGAGCGAGAGCCTACCACTCCATAATGGAGACTTGTTTCCAAAACAGCAACCTTTGTTGCACCAAAAGAAAATAGTCCCAAATCAGAAAAATAAGGGCATGCAAATTAGTCCAAGCTCCCTCCACAAAGCAAGCTCCCAAGCAAGAAAATTTGACCCAAGAGAGAAAAGACAAATTTTCAACAACCTCCAAAAGAGGAGGAATTGGATTTTTAAAGGAGAGGATAGAGGAGGATGATGTGGATTCCAAGTGGGATGCCATATCATCTTTCCTCATCCCCAAAATGAAATCACATCAAAAGAAAATAACTCCAATAAATGAGAATGACAAAATTACTTACATACACAAACTCAACCCATATTCAAAAAGGAAAAAGCATTTAAAATTTGTAAGACAAGTGTAATCACTTCTTACAATAAATCATGTCAAAATGCAATAAAATAATTTGATTTTGACTCCAAATTAATAGACATGGTTGGTGGAGGGTTTTGAGAGGTGTGGGACAAGTTTAACTTGTCCTTCAAGCCTCCAAATTTTTCCTCCAAGCTTAAATTCGAATTTCAAAGAGGAAGGAGTGTTTGACCTTCCAAAATCAGCCTTACAACCTCTTACAAATTCTTACACAAACTATCACTTCACTTACACAACCTATACTTGGTAACTTACACACTCTTTTTAAAATGCATTTATTTCTATGACAATCTTTTTGACACAACATTTATTTAATCACCATAGGGTTATAAATATATAAATCAATTTCATTTTCAACCAAGATAATAACATTTAATTTCACATTCCACATCCCATTTAATTTAATTAAATTTTAACTATATGACTCTCACATTATACTATCACATTTAAATAATTAAAATAAAGAGCACATTACAAATAGAATACATACAATATTAGATAAAAAGGGAACACATAATTAAAACACACACATATGCCCCCATGGTCACAATAATGGAAATCCCCCCATGGGAATTCCTAACAAAACACAACATACAACTCAAACATAGTTTCCATGGTGACCATGTTGATTTCACACTGAATTCCAATATGGTTAGTCTCCAGTCCCTTGAAATTGTTGTGATTTTAACCTGCAAAATGCAAAATACCTCCTTTGGCCTCATGGCCATATCAGAACATCCATATGATATATAAACATTAAATCCAAATCACAACAATATCAAGATTTTAACATTTATCAATTAAAATTCAATTTGTAACTATATTGTCATCCAATAGATCTCTACACTAGAGCTATTCATAATACCAATGTCACATGTCTAAAATCAACATCACTGACCTATCCATGTCAACTAGTATATCATTATTCACATAATAATAATAATGTCTCAATGATCCTCAAGCATAATAACTGAATCCAGATAAATATTAATCCATAGTCTAACATCTAACCATCATACTAAGCAAAACATAATAATGTCCATAGGAATCCATGATCTAGCATATACACATCATACTACAGCAAAACATAATTATGTCCAAAATATGATCAATAGTGTTAGGATCAGTATCTAAATAGTGTCCAAGGAAAGTGGGCACTACATCCCCCTCCCCTTAGACTCGACTTCGTCCTGTAAGTCACTGAAAGAAATGTGGAAATTACACTCCTAAAGAAGTAGCATCCTCCCAAGTGGCTGCAATCTCATCATATCTATCCCACTACACTCGTACCTAATCAATCTCTTTGCCTCAAAGGCCCAAGGTCCTACAATCAATGATATAGACGGGCTCCACCATTAACTGTCCCTGATCCTACACCTGCAATGATGTCCAATCCAGCACATGAGAAGGATCTGTGATGTATCTCCTAAGAATAGAAACATGGAACACATCATGCACATGAGACAAGCTAGGTGGCAATGCTAGACGGTAAGCCAACGGGTTGATACGCTCTAGGATATCAAAAGGTCTAACAAACTAAGGAGCTAACTTAGAACCTTTTCCATAATGGATCAGGCTCTTATGTGGTCTAACATGAAGGAATACCTTCATGCCCACATCAAAATTACACTCGGTCCTATGCTGATCATCGTACTTCTTCTACTTATCATGTGCCTCCTACAATCTCTGCCTAATCAACACTACCTACTACTCCATGTCTTGCAAAAGAGCTGGTCCTAGGGATACTCTATCCTCCAATCTGTCCTAGCTAAGGGGTGTCCTGCACTCCCTACCATACAAGGCCTGGAAAGGAGCCATGCCTATAGAACTCTGTAAACTATTATTGTAGGCAAACTCCACAAGATACATATACTCCTCCCACTTAGACTGCTGATCCATCACGTACATCCTGAGCATATCCTCTAAAATCTGATGCACTGGCTTGGTCTATCCATCTGTCTCTGGGTGATAAGCTGTGCTGAAGTTAATATTCATCCCAAGGACATACTGTATGGTAGTCCAGAAATGTGAAGTGTACAAGGGATCACGGTCACAAATGATCTTCCGCAGGATTCTATGCAACCTGACGATCTCATCCAAGTAGACATGTGCCACTGTACTAGCTGTATACTTGGTCTTTACCAGTGAAAAGTGAGTTACTTTTGTCAATTTATCAACCGTGACCATGATGGCGTTGTGGTGATATCTCGACATTGGTAATCCAATAATGAAATCCATGGAAATGGTGTTCCATTTCCACTCTGGTATAGCATGAGGATAGAGAAGGCCGGTAGGATGTTGATGCTCGGCCTTCACATTCTGACACTCTAAATAGCATGACACAAACTAAGCCACATCCTTGCAAAGTCCTCTCCAATGATATAACTATCTCAAGGTGGCGTGCATCTTCTTCACCCCAGGATGGGCTGAATAGGGTGCACGACGTGCCTCTGTCAAGATGTCCTGCCTCAAGCCTCCATCTCTAGGAACATAAATTTGACCTCTGTGCCTGAGAATACCATCTGCCTCTAGTGAGAAACCATCAAATTTCCCCTCAAGGGGGCTCTAAGACTCAATCTCTACTCGAGCTGCAATGTAAAAACTGTCAAGAGGAAGTTGCTGAAGTATCCTGTTTCATAAATCTGTGCTCACTAAAGTAGCCATGCTCAAATGTCTCCATCTACTGAGGACATCTATAACCACATTCTACTTCCCCTTCACATGCTCTATCTCCATGTCATACTCACAAAGCAACTCCATCCAATTCCTCTGACAAGCATTTAGATTGGGTTGCATGAAGAGGTGGCGAAGACTCAAATGGTCTATCTTGAGTGTGAATCTTTGTCCAAGAAGAAAATGTCTCCATCTAACCAAAGCATGCACAACCACCGCAAGCTCAAGATCATGGGTAGGATAATTAAGCTCATGATCCTTGAGTTTGCGAGACTCAAAAGCTACAACCCTATCATCCTGCATCAACACACCTCCAAGCGCTGCTAAAGAAGCATCTATGCAAACAAAGAACTCCCCCTGTGGATCTAGCACTGCAAGAATGGGTGCTATAGTGAGATATTCCTTAACTATCTTGAAGGCCTGCTCACACCTGTCTGACCAAACAAACTTATTCCCTTTCCACTGAAGGGAAGTGATGGGGTGTGCTATCCGAGAGAAGTCTTGCACAAATCTCCTGTAGTAACTTGCTAACCCCATGAAGCTGCACACCTCTGTCACTGTAGTGGGTGTTGGCCAATCCATAATGGCTCTAATCTTGGAAGGATCGACTATGATACCTTCACCTGAGATGATATGACACAAGTATTGAATCTTTGACTGAAAGAAAGCACACTTCTCCAAGTTCCTGTAAAGTTGCTGCTCACGAAGACACTGAAGAACCTCGAAGGTGCCCTCATGCCCTCATGCGTATGGGAGTAAATCATAATGGTCATCACGAACAAAATGAGCACGAAGGGCAATCTAGAAATGTCCCTGAATACCCCTTCAATCAAACTCATAACAACACTGCGGGGGGGCATTCTCAACCAAAAGGCAACCATTGTGAACTCATAGTGCCCATACCTCGTACGAAAAGAAGTCTTATTAATATATAACCTTCTGTCTCCTCAACTGAATTGTGACTTGATTGAGATCAATCTTAGAGAACACCATGGCTCCCTTCATTTGGATTCCAACAAGTCATTCAATGCGAGGTAGGGGATAAGATTCTTTATCATTACTTTATTCAGGCTTGGGTGTAGTCGATGCCCACCACCATGATCCATCCTTCTTCTTCACAAATATAACTGGTGCACCCGAAGGGATTACACTAGGATAGATGAGGCCTTTCTCTAGAAGGCCCTCCACTAAACTTGATCTCACAGAGCTCTGGGGTTGTCATCCGATAAGGAGCTCGTGAGATAGGCTCTGCAGCCTGGAACAAATCAAATTGAAATCAAATTTCACATGGGGTGGCATCCCCGGTAGCTTCCCATGGGCAAACATATTTACATACTCTCTCAAAATGGGATGGTCATTAGTTATTTCCCACAGACCCATCTCTGTCCGTCACTGACTATGACTACATACATCTGACAAACCTGTCGGGCACACACGCTTGAGTTGCACAGAAGAGATAAGCAAGAGAATAGCTCTCCTTACACCAAAAATAATTGACTCAATTCCAAGATCATCTACACAAGATATAGTCTTATGATAGCAATCCATTCTGGCCCTGTGTGCAGTCAACTCCATCCATCCTAAAATGACTCCATATACGAACCCAAAGGAAGTAGCGGAGAGCTGAGTGGTTGGTGAAAGGTCCAAGTTAACACACAACTCATTTACAAGGAGTCCTATAGAGACCTTTGCTCCCAAAGCCATCTCAACAGTCCAATCTCTGGAGCCTTCTCAAAACCACTAGCCTCATTGCTCCTACCAAGGATGTGCAATAAACTGAATCATAAGAACTAGAATCACATATAGAAGTAGGAACACCTACATGCTACTGTAGTCTCAATGACCATGCTCTAGTGCTCACCTATTGTTCTCAACGTACTGCTTAGATCCTTGGACTCCATCCCATGTCTCTAACTGTAGGATTTGAGATGGGTGCCTTACCCTTATTAGGTTCTTCTGTTGGTATCTCTCCAAAATTTTCCTACTACTCACCCCTGAAAGCCACCCACCTAAGTCCTCCAAACTATAGCACACCGCCAGAAGTGCCCTAGAGGTAGGTGCTATGGACCCTGATGATCCATCATAGTTCTGTTTGTGGTCTCTGTGGTCGCGCCCTGCTGACTGAGCTCTAGCTCTACATGTTCCTGGTGGGACCCCTAGGAGGCCCCAGCTCCAACCTCTCTTTGCATCACCCATAAAGAGGCCAAAAGGTGGGTGGGACGATTGCTGTGGCCTAAAAGAGACTGTGAGAATGCTGACCACCACGGTGAGTAAAGCTGACCCCTCACTTCTACTATCTTGCAACTGCTGACTACGTCTCTTGACCCGGTCTCTATCCTGTTGGGTTTTTACCCCAATTCTCCTCTGCACCTGTAGGCCTTCTAATGGCCTCTGCTAATGTCTGTGGGGCAGTGATCCATACTTACAAACTTAACACCTCCAATGTCCAAATTAAGGCCCCAGATGACCTGTGGATTCGCACTCGCTCATCCTACATGTAATCATGTATTGAATCATGTCTAGGACCTACTCTCATACCTCGTGCCACTGTAAGGGAATTCCTGTCGAAGGTCATGGAACTCATCAGTCCTCTACTGTATGAATCTCCATGGAAAGTTAATCCTTCTCCTGAATCTCTCCTTAAACACTCCTAGGTGATGTCTCTGAGACATATGGAGATTTTTATCTTTTTTCCTCCCCCTACCTAAGCTCATCCTTCGTAGATGGATTGCACCATGAAAAAAGCTTTCGTGTTGTAGAACAATGACAAAGCTTGAACATACCACTCAGCTACCCACTAAGCCTCTACCTAGATCCCCCATGTCACCTGATAATGAGATGGCCTCAGCTTCATGATTTCCCTGATTGATCTGCACCGGGTCATAACGCCTCTGGGCCTCTCTATAAGCTTTCATCCCGAATCCTAGGGCTCTGAGACCTCTCTCTATGCCTCCAGAACTCTGTCACCCTTCCTCCTAGGTGGTGAATCTGCTCTGACTACCTCTACATGAAAATTCTCTCCTCCATCCTCCTCACTGGTGGGATGGGGTGGCCTGTCCCTCTATGGAAATATCTCTGTCATGTCTTCCTGGTGCCCTCCTACATCCTCCACTCACAGGTTTTTTGTGCGACAGTGACCGCGTCGGTCAAGTGTGCCCGGTGTCAGTTGGGTGGAACCACGTATCGGTCACCAAACAGGTGACCGATGTTGGTTAAGGGGTAACCATGGTCGGTAAAGGGTGACCTGGTATCGGTCACCAAACAGGTGACCAATGCCGGTTTAAGGGTGACCGGAGTCGGTTAGGATGAACCGGTACCAGTCAGGATTTTTAGGCACAAGGGTCTAAAAGTGATGTGGGCTAGGTAGTTGAGATGGTTAGGGTGAAAATAGGGTGGAGGGTAATGATAATTGGTGAATATGGTCATGGTAAATGTCGAGTAATGTCGTGCTTGGATTTAATGTAGGGGAGAGCGTAGTTACATATGTGGGACATGGTTCTTCCTCTACTGGTGATAGTGCATGGCGTAGCGACCCTATTGGAGCTGCAACATGTGGAGGTAGTGGGCTTGAGTGGGGTTCATCACTACAGATATGTTGTTCAGTAGCCCAGCTTGATGGTGTGCTCATTGATAGATGGGATCCCGTGACCAACACGTTCCACCTGCCGATGGGTGAGATGACTATCACCCTGGAGGACGTGTTCCAGATTTTACGGTTACCTATATTGGGTGCCCAGGTTTACTCTATCTCCTCTGAGGCCTCAGAGGAGTTGATTGGGACTATTTTTGGTGAGGGGTGGCTGATCTGAGATTCCATAGTAGTGCCAGTTTGAGCTATGGAGAGATGTACCTAGCCCCATCAGATGAGGAGACGAGGCTAGTGGTTCTGTTGATAGAGGCAGTGTGCTGCTATGCAATGCCAGATGCAGAGGGTGGACACTTTCCCTGATCACTGATGGGGGTACTCCACGATATGATGGTGCATGAGACCCATGCTTTTCCTGGGCACCAACATTCTTGGTGCACCTATACAGAGAGTTGTGGGCATATGGGTGGTTGCACAGGTTTAGCCTGTGATGTACATTTATATTACACTGTCAGGCATACAAGCACATAGTGTGCGTGTGACCTATAGGGATGCCCCGAGCAGATGCATTCCCACCTAGATTTGTGTGGGTGGGGTATAGGAGATGGGTGTCGGTGATTGGAGAGTAGAGATCAAATAGGTCGACACATGATGTGGCCCATTTTTGGTAGTTACTGGAGGGATTGTCTGGAGTGGACATTATATGGAGGCCATATGTGGGATTCCCCTCATATAGGCATATGCATGAGGAGCTAGTTGAGCTCCAGCTAGAGAGGTGGATACAGGGTCGTCGTGCCGGGAGGATGAGATGATCCTGGTAGATAGTCTGATGGTAGTTGGGGCTCTTACAGGACATTCCTCCACCCTTCCCAGTATTAGAGAGATGATGTGGAGAGCCCTTACCTCTACCATAGCCTACAGTGCCCACAGGGAGGGGAGGAGGAGAGCCAGTGGATTGGTGGATAGATGATGTCAGATGTACAGAAAGGTACAGGCAGTGGTGGGTGGCTCAATTACGAGCCATACCACCCAGACCGGGCAGCCAGACCTAGCTACCATTACAGTGTAGTAGAGAGATGCCCCCTACAGGGGCAGGTAGCTGCTGATTACCCAGTTGGGTATACTGCAGACACAGCTGAGGGTTCAGAGGTAGAGGTAGCAGAGCTACACGTACAGGTGGCCAGTTCTGCAGGCCCAGATGGTGGATGGAGGAGATGGAGATGGAGATGGAGGGGATGGTCAGGTGGCAGCCTTACAGGATCAGGTGACAGGTTTACAGGGCCAGTTGGCCACATCCCAGGCATAGATTGGGGCCTTACAGGCCCAGATATAGGCACAGGGGTAGGGGGCACCACCACAGGCACCGGGAGTAGGTCCCAGTTCACAGGCAGGCGCAGGGCAGGTTGCTGCAGGGTAGGTACAGGGGCCGAGACCTATGGGACCACCATAGACCATGCCTGTATCCAGGTTACGGGATGCCCTAGGTGAGGTGAGATACTATCAGGACCAACTTATGGTAGCTGGATAGATTTCATATCCTATGCCGAGTACAAGGCACAACAGGCATCCAGTGAGAGGATGAGATCCCACACTCATAGTGTGGAGAGCACAGGAGGTCAGCGAGCTCTGAGGCCCTGATCAGGGAGAGGCCACCACAAGCACATGGTGACCAGCTCTAGGTGAGGTGCCAGCAGGGACATAGGAGGCCGAGGGTACAAGGTGACACAGAGATGGAGGACATCCGAGATGCCTGATATGCGGTCACCTGGTTTTTTTTGATGTATGATAGTTATTTTTGATTATATACATATATAGTTGGCCTGCTTGTGCCAAAGATAGTGAGGATGTATGAGTGATTTTGTATATTTTTGAGCATATACGGCCTGCGTGCCAAAGAGATTTTGTATTGATTCATTATTTTTTGTATATATGAGACGGCCTACGTGTGCCGATGACATTTTGTATTGTATATCGGCCTGCGTCATGCCGACATTTTGAGATGATGGACATGATGAGATAGGCATGTATTTGAGATACACATTTATTGATTTATATGATGAGATACATGGTATTTTGTGATTTTTTGATGTGTTTATGAGATATTGGTTTATGGCTTGTGGTAGATGAGATATGATTTGTTAGATGAGATATGGGATTTTTGTTTTGATATGGATGGAAATTAGTTAGAAAGTGATTCGTGGTGTTTTTAGTTGCAAGAATCGCTCAAAGGCACAGGAAAGGCGTTTATACAACAACAAACAACCAAACAAATATTACGAATATGACAAAGGAAAATTAATTATTAAACTGACAGTTAGAAGAAACAAAAGGTAGAGGATATGCAAGTTAGAACAAGAAACTATAAAAAAAATTGTGACGTTTCTGATTTTCCAGATCGCTTGAAGGTGCAAGGAAAAGAGATACGGGATACAATGAAATAGTTTTTTCTTTTTTTTTTAAGTATAATAATTATTGCAATTAATCATGATTGTGAATAGCGAGATAATGATGTATTTCACAAAAAAAGAAAAATGAGGAATGAAGAAGAGGGTGTGAAAATGTACCTTGAAGTGTTGTGTTAGTGGAAAAAGTTAAAGGTAAGGAAAAAAAATAAAAAATAAAAAATTAGTTCTGAGGCTCGAGTGGCCCTCACAGTCTGATTCCAAGAGATTCATGTTGAAGTGAGAGAATCCAATGATCTGTAGCATCAACATCAGCCATTGGCACTTGACTACCACGCACCAACAGCATTTGCATTACATCAGAGTTTTAAAATCTAACCATCATATAAGCAAAACAGAATAATGTCCTGGATCCATGTGATCTAGCATATACCACATCCTACTAATCAAAACATAATTATGTCCAAAAATATGATCAATAGTGTAGGATCAATATCTCACAGTGTCCAAGACAGGTGGGCATACAAGGACCAAGTACTATATAAGGTTAATCAAATGTAAAAAATAAAGATGGTTTAAAGTGAGAGGGGGCAATAAATCCACCTGATCAGGTAGGATCATACCAAAAGTAGATCATACCTTGGAGGAGGTGATACCATAAGACCCAAGAGAGTGCAGATGGACCTGATTACTATGGTGAAAGTAGTCACATTGATCACCAAAGTCTAAGTCCAATATTCCCTTGAGGTAATAGGAAATTGAGAGTGGGCATGGTTCCCAGGGTGAAGAGTAGGTAATTTTTATATGGTTATGAGGCAGCATGCACTTTGGGAAAGAGATCCGAGGTCACAATGGGCCAAGTCCATGACAAAAAGGTGTAGTGTTTGACTTTTAGTGCGATAGAATGATCGATGTAGGGGAAGTCTATGGGAAAAATTTAACTCCTTGAGCGGTTTTCGTTGAAGTGAGCGATGTACGAAGAAGCTTCGGTTTCTTCTCATTTTTGAAGAGTTTACATAGGTGTTCCTGCATGGTAGAAATATATTTATAGCAACAATTGGTCGAGAGGAAGATGTCCTTTTGAGGGAGTCATCTTTTTTATTAGAAGTTTGACTCAAGGAGTTTGGTCCCATTGTGAGGTCTTTACAGTCATGGACAAGACCAAGGTGAAAGATAGGACTCTTGTTCAAAGGTCAAGGTGAAACGACCATGGGATCTCATCTAAAGGTAGACAAAAAGTATCAATAAGAATCATGCTATGTGCAGTGCTGTGGTACACATATTTAAGAGAAGATAACGAGTGATGGGTACTCACACGATTCTGGTTTAATTGTTAGGGAGGTGTATAGAGTGGGTAGCACTCAAGGGACAAGCTTGAAGAGAGACAAAGGGTGAGGTAGGACAAAAAACCAACAATAGAATGGTCAAAGATGCAAGGCATTTAGGGGCTCAGGCTCGGGTTTACCATTAAGAGAAGATAAACGATAAGTACCTGATCCATAGGTATGAGTCATGATGTATGGTCCAAGCCAATTAGGAGTAAATTTTTCCCGTTTACTTTTTTCTACTTTGGTTACATGTTGATTTTCCTTTAGGACAAGGTCACCTACTTAGAAGGTTCATTCATGAACACGTTTGTCATAGAAACATTTGATACGTTGTTAGTAAACTTGAAGATGATCTAGAGCATTAAGATGACGTTCATATAATAATTCTAGGTGTGCTAAATGGTCTTGATGAAAGTCATCATTAGTGAGCATGTCATGGAGATAAATACGGAGTGAGGGGATCTGGACTTCGAGAGGTAGAACAACCTATGTACCGTAGACTAGAGAAAAGGGTATGGCCACAATGGAAATGTGAATACTAGTGCGGTATGCCCATAGGGCAAATGGAATGTGTGTATGCCAATCCTTCCTAGTATCGTCAACCACTTTCATGAGAATTTTGTTGAGGGTTTTGTTAGTGGATTTGGCTTGGCCATTAGTTTGTGGGTAGTAGGGTGATGAGAAACTAAGTTGAATGCTGAAGGTGTCACAAAGTTTTTGCAATGTTTTTTTTTTGAATTGTTTTCGATTGTCAGTGATGAGACGATGAGGAAAACCAAAGTGAAAAATGATGTGGTGGTTAATGAACTCACATATTTTCTTAGATTTCATGGAAATGAGTGGTATGGATTCTACCCATTTTGTGTAATATTTAGTAGTAGTGATGATCCATTGATGGCGTTGGTAAGAATGAGGATTGATTTCTCTGACAAGATCCAAACCCCATTAAGATAAGGGCATGACTGAGTGTATGATGAAGATTGGAATGTTGTTGGAATTTTACACAATGTTTGACATTGTCAAAACAATCATGGTTAAGGGTCGGCCAGTAATATCCTAGGTAAATAATACACTTAGCAACAGCAAGGCCACTAAAGTGACCTCCACATATGCCATCATGAACCTCCTTAATGGTATAAGGAATTTCAGAACTTGTGAGGCATCGTAAGATAATACCATCAAATCCACATTTATAGAGGAGTCCCCCCAGGATAACGTAATGAGAGACCCTTTTAAGGAAGGTGCGTTGTCCGTTACAGGTGAGATCAGGAGGTAGGATGGAGAGAGAAAGGTAGTCAAAGTATTCTTTATACCAAAGGTCACTCAGGTCAGGGGTATTTGTTCCAATCGAGTAAACATCATGAGGTAAATAAGAAGGTGAATGAAGGTGTTGTACGGTACAAATATTTTGGAATCAGCAGGTGAAGCGGGTATTTGGGAAGCTAAGCAAGCCATGGTATCTACAATTTTTTTGGTTGAATGTGGGATGGTTTGAAGGGTGTAACAATCAAAGGTGGTCAAAAGTATGTCTACATGATGTTTATACTTTTGAAGTATCTCATTATGAAATTGTTACATACCATTGACTTGGTTCATGACCAATTGAGAATCACCAAAGATGTTGATTGATTTGACATCTAGGGAATAGGTAGCTTGGAGACCTAGTACGAGTGCTTTGTATTCGGAAATATTATTGGTGCATTCAAAATCTAGTTTGAAAGACAAAGGAATAGGTTCTCCATTAAGAGGAATGAGGATAATACTAGCCCCACCCCATGCTGACACTTGGAACCATCAAAAAAGAGTGTCATTTGGTAAAGAGGTTAATCCAAGGAAAGGGTAGTAATTGACTCATCTAGAAAGTGAAAATTAGAGGTTTGATCCCCAGAAATAGGTGCATTGGCCAATTGGTCGGCGATAGCTTGGCCCTTGATGGACTTTTGATGAATGAATTCGAGGTCAAGATCAGCTAAAAGCATAAGCCATCATGTGGCACGCTGATTTTGATAAGGTTTTGCGTACATGAAGTGTAAGGGGTTAGTGTTGGTCACAACATATGTTTTGTGGTTAAGTAGGTAATGGCGGAGTTTGGTGGCAATGAAAACTAAGGCTAAGCAAAGTTTTTTGGGATGCTTGTATCAGGTTTCGTAGTCCAAAAGAGTACAAATTATGTAATAAACTATCTGATCCCTATGTTGTTCGTCACGATGAGCGAGCATGGTTCCTAAGGAATGATCAATAGTGGATATATATAGGTAAAAAGGTTGATCATCTTTAGGTGGGATGAGTACAGGTGGTTGGAGAAGGTATTGTTTTAAGGCCTTAAAAGATTTGTGACAGTCATCATCCAATTTAAAGGAGACATCCTTCTTAAGCAGATGATGAAATGGTTGACACCAATCAGATAATTGTGAAATGAAATGGTGAATGGACTGCAATTTACCTTGTAGGCTATGAAGTTGTCAAAGATTAGTAGGTGGAGGCATTTTGATAATGGCCTTGAATTCAGGGACAACTTCTATACCATGGAGGGAAACGATAAATCCCAGGAGCTTTCCTAAAAGAACCGCGAAGATGCACTTCTTAGGCTGAAGGTGGACGTAATATTTAATGAGGCAGTCAAAGATGGTTTTGAGGATGGAAAGGTGCTTGGAGTGACATTTAGATTCAGCCAAGAGATCATCCACATAATCTTCCAATATGTGATGCATGATGTCATGGAAGATGTAAGTCATAGCCCGCTAATATGTGGCACCAACGTTTTTAAGGCCAAAAGGCATGACTCGATAGCACAAGGTCCCCCAAGGGGTGATGAATGAGGTCTTGTGTTGATCTTCTTAGGTAAGAAAAAATTGGTTATAACCCGAGAATCCATCCATGAGTGATAGCATCTCATGACCAGCGGTGAGGTCAACCAGCTGATCAATACCGAGTAAGGGAAAGTTTTCGTTTGGGTAGGCTAGGTTGAGGTCACGGAAGTCCATGCAAATTTAGATTCCCCCTTTAGATTTAGTAACAGGGACAATGTTTGAAATCCAATGAGGATAATCAATGGGTAAGATTAAGGAAACAGAAAGAAGGTGTTGAAGTTCTTCTTTGATGAGAAGAGTAATGCGAGGGTGTAGTTTCCTTAGGTTTTGTTTGATGGGTTTGGCATCGGGAATGATTACGATATTGTGGACCACTATGGTGGGGTCAATACTGGGCATGTCTGGATAAGATCAAGGAAAAGAGTGGTTATGTTCTTTGAGAAAATAAGTGATGGCTTCTTGTTCAGCAACATCTAAAGGTTGTCTAATCTTTAGGATGTATGTGTCATGTTGAGTATGAATGTTGATCTTGATAGTCGATTCATTCAACATGGTTTATGTCTCAGAAGGTAATGGCCAATGAATATATGAGTCTTCTGCACCAAGGTAGGTGAGTATGGATTCATCATCCTGACATTGAATGACATTGATTGAAGGTGTGTTGTCATTGATCATCTCATGATATAGGAAGGGAAGATTGGAAGGGTCCTTGCCCTTGCATTGATAAGTCACAGGCCCCAAGAAAATGGTGTTTATGAAAAAAAAGTTAGGAGCGATAGATTCAAGATCCATCAACTCTGTTGGTGAAGGTGGTGATGAAGATGGAGTGGGTGAAGAAGGTGGAGAAGGGCTAATGTCCTTAATGAGTTCAATGCAGGCCTGTTTGGTAGGTGGTTTGGGGAAGCCGATACCACTATGGTCGTTATGTTTGTGGGTGGTACATGGAATAACGAAATGGCAGCCTTGCTTGTAAAAGCCAAAACCAAAACCCTTCCATGCACAGTGGTGTAGGAAAGTGTGGGTGAAATGGAGATTGGTAAGTGATTGGAAGTTAGTGGAAAATGGGTGGGTTTGTGATGGTGGTTCAGGTGTGCAAGTGGTAGTATTAATTCCCCCATAGGTGAGACTAGTACGAAGATGAGGAGGACCATAAAGGAGGTGTTCTCTATGTAGTGATCGTAATGAGGGTGCTAGTGAAGATGTCCATACTCCTATGGAGTAAGGAATGTGTTGACACTATATAGGTGGTACTCCCCCAGAGTGAGTCATTGAAAAACACCTTCCAAGGGATCAGTGGTTGGTATGTAGGTAGCTAGTATGGATAATGTGTCGGAGGTCAATGTAGAGGTGGAGTTAACAGATTGGGAAGCTGATTGGTCAGCCATGGAGGTTATGGCAGCGGTAGGAATGGAGGAGGTATGTGTGGTAGAAGTAGTGTCTATACTGGTAGGTGGAGGTGTAGGTGAAGCGGTAGTGGTCACGGAGGTAGATGGCTTGATAGGTATGAGCACATCATTGGGTTGATAAAGCATGTTGCATGTTTCGAAAGGTGATGGGTTAGATGGAATGGTATAGGTATGTCCTTCATGTTCAAACTTTACACAATGATACAAAGTGGAAGGAACGTAACCCATGACATGGATCCAAGGTCTACCAAGCAACGAGTTATATTGGAATTCCCCCTCCAAAACAAACAACAATTTGGGAAAAATGCGGGCCCACTCGAATGTGGAGGATGACAGTGCCTAGTGTAGAGGTGATAGCGTAATTGAATGAATGCAACATGACCGAGTGTTTATGCATGTAATTTTTAGGTATGTGTATTTGAGAAAATGCATGGGATGAAATGATGTTAATGCTAGCGCCCCCATCAATCATCACATGATGTACCTATTAGTGCAAAATCACAGCACCCCTGGATACAAATCAAGATTATAGATGATGTCTTAGGCATCCAGTGTGATTGCACAACATGGAAACCTCTCTCCATGTTTCACTAGGAAAATGTTTCGTTCCTTTTAGAAACAGATAAGGTTAGGGTTAGGAGGAATACCTGTAGAATGTCGAGATGGTGTGCGCGTACCGTAGAGAAAGATCAGACTGACTACGAAGAACTCCTTTTTGTCTTGGAAGGACTACCTGCAAATAAGAACACAAGACCACAAGATTTTGATTAAACAATAAATGAGGAAACTACCTTGGGCCCAGGAAATATAAAACTTCCTTTCGAAGGTGGTCAGTTTCCCTGCTAATATGAATTAACACAAAAGACTATAAAATATCAATTAAGTTGTTTCGTTGAACTGGGTAGGGAAAAGGCTGTTTTTCTAGTTTGGATTAGAGGAACCGATGACGGTTACTGATAACCGATGCCGGTTACTGATAACCGATACCGGTGGGTTATAGGATCTTCTTGGTAGCTATGGTGTTTGTAAGGCTGGTTTATGGATGATATTAGGAAATGAGATGATGAGGGGTGAAAGAATAACAGTTAGATGCAATGGCACGTTGGATAGTGGACTCAGAAACGGATTTAGGAGGACTGAGATTCAAGAAATATAAGAAATGTTATAACAGAGGACATGCAAGATGTGACTTACTGGTTTTGACCAAGATGCAAGCTGATCTCCTTTGCTGTAAACACTTCTAGTATTTCCACTCGTCTCTGCTTGGAAATGTGAAGATTTGGACTCTGTTCCTTGCTCCCAATAATCTCTGTTTTTCCAGAAATCCTTCGACTGATCTCTAAAATGAAATTATGATCCGTTGTTTTGGTTTGGGGAGCCCATTTACAGGGAACCGATGGCGGTTGCGTAACCGACGGCGGTCGAGTAGGAACCAGTATCGGTAAGGAAAAAGTAGGCTATTTTTAGTAAAATCGCCCACCTTCCCTGTTTTTCTCCCGAGAGATCAGCTGCGGCCTTGGTCAAGTGACTAGAAGGTCGGTTTTGGGTGCGAGAAAGGAGGAATTAGTTATGGATGTGAGTCTAGACCAAGTCATGGGTCTTAATTAGGTTAGTTTAGGGTTAGGGATAGGTCATGATGAGGTGGCAAAGTGAGGTGGCGGGTAAGGTGATGTGGATTTATCAATTATAAGGTAATTAATAAATAATTGTGTAAGGTTTAGGTGATGAGGTTAAATTGCGAGATGAGATGCGGGTCACAAGGGGTCGTAAGACACAAATTTGGTGTCTACATTAGCCCCTTATTGTCGTGTAGCTTGTTTTGTAAAGCTGCACGGACAATAATATGAAGTGGTTACTCCTGTTAAGGGTATAGGTAATCCCCCTCAAATCTATCACAGATTGAGTGAACGAGAAATCAGGGATAGGATTGATAACGGGTAAATGGGGTAGAGGGGATGGTAAGATGGTGGGGTAGGTTCAAGGAAGCAGACGCATATTGAAATGCAATAGTATGACTAGGGTACATGATTTGACGAGCAAACCAGCAGTGCAGAGGCAAAGGTTGATAGTTTATCCAAACAAGGGTGATATAATCCTGGTATCCAAGGCATATGAAGTAGCCCCAGGGTATATAATAGGTAAGGTACAGGAACATTTAGGCATGTTCGGCAGTACCAAAAGGTTGGTTTGGTTGAGATAAACGTCACAGTTTAGGTCTGGGCAAAGTTGGTCGACAGATCAAGTCAAGGACCCTAATCATGCTAAAACACGAACAGGTGAGCTCGATTGAACAAAAAACTACCAGATGGATGGGTAAAAGTGTATGGTGTTGATTTTGGGTAAGGGATGGAAGTGGTGCGGCCGTGGGTCGGGCCAAGTTGTTGGGTTGCGGCCTTGGGTCAGGCTAGAAGGGTAAAGGGAGGCCTTGGGTCGGGCCAAATAGTGAGGGCGAGGCCTTGGGTTGGGCCAATTGGTAGGTTGAGGCCTTGGGTCGGGCCAAATTGGTAGGGCGAGGCCTTGGGTCAGGCCAAATGGGTAGGGTGAGGCCTTGGGTCGGGCCGAATAGGTAGGTTGAGGCCTTAGGTCGGGCCGAATAGGTAGGTTGAGGCCTTAGGTCAGGCCGAAAAGGTAGGTTGAGGCCTTAGGTCGGGCCGAATAGGTAGGTTGAGGCCGTAGGTCGGGCCGATTGGTAGGTTGAGGCCTTGGGTCAGGCCAAATTGGTAGGGCGAGGCCTTGGGTCGGGCCAAATGGGTAGGGCGAGGCCTTGGGTTGGGCCGAATAGGTAGGTTGAGGCCTTAGGTCAGGCCGAATAGGTAGGTTGAGGCCTTAGGTCAGGCCGAATAGGTAGGTTGAGGCCTTAGGTCAGGCCAAATAGGTAAGTTGAGGCCGTAGGTCAGGCCGATTGGTAGGTTGAGGCCTTGGGTCAGGCCAAATAGGTAGGTTGAGGCCTTAGGTTATGGTGGGCAGCGGAGCTGCGAGGTATACGTGATTGTTCTGACATAGCTGTGATTACAGCAGAGAGGGATCGTCTGCAGCGTTTAGTTCAACAGCTCCAAACGCAGGTGAATGAGACAAGAGGATTGTTAGCAGTTGCGGAGTCACGGGCGGGGAGACTTTAGGCTGGAGTCCTCCATGCGAGAGGGCGTATTCAGTGGGCGGTACCAATAGCCGTGGTACCTTTGAGGACAGAGAGGCCTGGCGAGAGGGGTCGACGATCATGATCATCACCTAGTTCGGGATGAGGCGTGAGGGTCTGAGTAAATGTTAGTAAGGTATAAGAATAAATAAGGATGCCGACCTGCGTGTCGATGATAGAGAAGATGTATTTGTTTAACATCTAAATAAAACTGAATATGTATGGTGATTTGAGTTATGATAATAATAAGAATGTTTGCGTTGTGACTTTTGGTGTTTTGAAAAAGGATAAAGAGGAATGTGATTAAATAGAAATACACAGAAATATTTATTATACCACACATGATAGATTATGGTAGGAGATGGTCGAGCTAACCTTGGGAGACCCCATGTCTCCGAAGTGTTGCCTACATAGCCCATTGCACAAAGCAAGGAGGGGCCTCAGACCGATGTAGTTCTCCCTTAGGATCAGGGAGAGGCGAATTCAGGCAATTTGGTACGGTTTAGGCAATTGGTTGGTTGGCAAAAATATTGATATTAATATTGGTAAGGTAAGGTTGATGGTGTTGGTAACGAATTGGAGATGTTGTAAAAGGTATAAGGGAAGCGAAAGTTAGCCTACCCAAGTAGAAGGGAACCATGTCCTGATTAAGGTCAACACACAATCCTAGATGCGAGGCAAAGCAGAAAGAGTGCTCCGTAGGTAAAAAGAGCTAAACAAACCACACAATGTAGAACGAGCTTGGAGCCCTAGGTACCGTGCATAGATGAGAAGTCAATAGGTGAAAAGAGTTGTGTGATCACAATATATCGAGCGTACATTACGTCCCTTGAGTTAAAACAAATGGTGAGGTGAGGTGGATGGTATAGCTGAGGTACGGAGAACTTATTACAAAGTGAGTGTTCTGACGGAAGAGAACCTACCCTAAATAGACAAGTCCATGACTCAAAAGTTCTTTTGAATGAGGCTTTTATTTTATTGAATGTAGACTGATCGATGCGGGAAGTCTACAAGGGATATTGATTGTTTTATTCTTGAGGTCTTCACGAAGCTGATCAATGTGAGAAGCTTCTGATAAAGGCTGACTGTGTATAGCTATCCTTCGAGGGAGCAGTCTATTTATAGTAGCAGATATGATTTAAATGCATAGCTGTCCTTCGAGGGAGCAGTCTATATATATAATAGCATCAATAGTTTTTGGCATATAGCTGTCCTTCGAGGGAGCAGTCTATAGATAACTTAGATGACTAGATGTTCTTTTTAGCGTGAAGCATCTAGTTTTGGTAGGAAGTTTGACTCAAGAAAATCCCATAAGAATACGGCTTATTTTAATACGTTGAAGTCATGGACTAGACTAAAAAGGGGAAGGCATCGTTAAGGGGAGGTGAGAGGTGAGCTTGATTTTATTTCGAGATGTAGGAAACAAGTGCATGTGGTGGTATGGGAGCTCAAGGGACGAGTAGTAGGCGGATAAGAAGTGATATAACACTAATTTCAACAATAGAATGGTCGAAGATGCAAGGCATTAAGGGGCTCAGGCTCAGGTTTACCATTAAGCGAAGCTAAACGATAAGTACCAGATCCATAGGTGTGAGTGATTATATAAGGCCCAATCCAATTGGGAGAAAATTTTCCACGTTTGCTCTTTTCTAGTTTGGTTACATGTTGATTCTCTTTGAGGACAAGATCACCAACCTTAAAGGTACGCTCATGAAGTCGCTTATCATAAGCACGTTTAATGCATTTTTGATAGATTTGAAGGTGATCAAGAGCTGTAAGACGGCGTTCATCAAGAAGCTCCAATTGGGCTAACCGCTCTTGGCGGAAATCATCATTGGTGAGAATATCCTGAAGAGATATTCTAAGGGAGGGTATTTGTATTTCGAGAGGCAAAACAGCCTCGGTACCATATACCAAAGAAAAAGGTGTGGCATTAGTGGAGGTACGAATACTAGTGCGATAAGCCCAAAGGGCAAAGGGGATGTGATCGTGCCAATTTCTTCGGGATTCATTGACAACTTTCATGAGGATTTTGGTTAGTATTTTATTAGAGGACTCGGCTTGCCCATTGGCTTGTGGATAGTAGGGTGATGAGAAGCTAAGTTTGATACCAAAGTTGTCGTAAAGGTCTTGCAACAACTTGTTTTTGAAAGATTTACCATTATCTGTTATTAGGCGATGAGGAACACCAAAACGACAGATAATGTGGTGGTTAATGAACTCGACAATTTTTTCTTTTTTGATTGAAATGAGTGGAATAGCCTCCACCCATTTTGTGTAATATTCGGTCGCTGTGATTATCCAACGGTGACGTTGTGAAGAGGTCGGGTGAATCTCACCAATAAGGTCTAAACCCCATTGTGAGAAGGGCCAAAGATCTCGAGCGACCTGGAGCGGGTGGCTAGGAGTATGTTGAAGGTTGGCATGTTGCTGACACATAACACAACGCTTAACATATTCGTAGCAGTCGTTATTGAGAGTAGGCCAATAATAACCAAGGTGAAGGATTCGTTTGGCCATGGCAAGGCCGCTAAAATGTCCACCACAAATACCGTCATGGACCTGTTGGATGGTATGAGTGGCCTCCGCGCCAGTTAGACAGCGAAGGAGGATGCCATCAAAGCCACGTTTATAGAGGAGTCCCCCCATGACAACATAACGTGAAACACTTTTAAGAAAAGCACGTTTTCCGTTACTAGTAAGGTCAGGTGGGAGGACAGAGATTGTAAGGTAGTTGTGAAATTGGTGGTACCAGGTATCCTGCGAACTAGTAGACACAACATTTATCGTAAAAACTACCGGGGTTGAATAGGATGGGACAAAAAGTTGTTGGACCACGATGAATAATTCAAAGTTAGTTGGTGTGGCAGGAATTTGTGAGGCTAAGCAAGCCATAGTGTCCGCAAATTTGTTAGTGGAGCATGGAATGGTTTGTATAGAATAGTGAGTAAATAAGGCTAGAAGTGAATCCACGTAGTGTTTGTATTTTTGAAGTTCCTCATTTTTGCATTTGTAGACGCCCATAACTTGATTGACTACCAGTTGAGAGTTGCCAAAAATGTCGATAGATTTGATGCCTAAGTGTAACGCAACTTGGAGACCCAGAACAAGGGCCTCGTATTCCGCTGTATTATTAGTGCAAGGGAAATCAACCCGGAATGAAAGAGGCATAGGTTCAGCGTCGAGAGGAATGAGAACAACACTGGCTCCTCCACCGCGCTGGCATTTAGATCCATCGAAGAAGAGGGTCATTTGATACAACTCTTCCCGGAGTGAAAGAGTGGCGATGAGTTCGTCGGGGAAGGTAAAATTGGTAAATTGTTCCCCAGGTAAAGGGGCCTCCGCAAGTTGGTCTGCAAGAGTTTTTCCTTTGATTGACTTCTGTTGTACAAATTCAAGGTCAAGGTCAGCAAGGAGCATAAGCCATCGAGCGATACGTTGGTTTAGATGCGGTTTGGCGTACATATAATGAATGGGGTCTGTGTTGGTGATGACAAAAGTTTTGTGATTCAGGAGGTAATGTCGGAGTTTGGTGGCTACGAATGATAGAGCAAGGCACAATTTTTCTACATGTGTATACCTAATCTCATAATCCACGAGGGTATGACTTATATAATAAACGGCCTGTTCTCATCGTGCCGAATCCCGATGTGCGAGCATAGCACCTATAGCATGGTCAGTGGCGGAAAGATAAAGGTAGAAAGGGCGGTCGTCCTGGGGTGGGATAAGCACGGGTGGCTGCAAGAGATAGGATTTGAGATTATTGGGAGTGAGGAACAGAGTCCAGATCTTCACATTTCCAAGCAGAGACGAGTGGAAATACTAGAAGTGTTTACAACAAAGGAGATCAGCTTGCATCTTGGTCAAAACCAGTAAGTCACATCTTGCATGTCCTCTGTTATAACATTTCTTATATTTCTTGAATCTCATTCCTCCTAAATCCATTTCTGAGTCCACTATCCAACGTGCCATTGCATCTAACTGTTATTCTTTTACCCCTCATCATCTCATTTCCTAATATCATCCATAAACCAGCCTTACAAACACCATAGCTACCAAGAAGATCCTATAACCCACCGGTATTGGTTATCAGTAACCGGCATCGGTTATCAGTAACCGCCATCGGTTCCTCTGATCCAAACCAGAAAAATAGCCTTTTCCCTACCTAGTTCAACGAAACAACTTAATTGATATTTTACAGTCTTTTGTGTTAATTCATATTAGCAGGGAAACTGACCACCTTCGAAAGGAAGTTTTATATTTCCTGGGCCCAAGGCAGTTTCCTCATTTATTGTTTAATCAAAATCTTGTGGTCTTGTGTTCTTATTTGCAGGTAGTCCTTCCAAGACAAAAAGGAGTTCTTCGCAGTCAGTCTGATCTTTCTCTACGGTACACGCACACCATCTCGACATTCTACAGGTATTCCTCCTAACCCTAACCTTATCTGTTTCTAAAAGGAACGAAACATTTTCCTTTTAGAAACAGATAAGGTTAGGGTTAGGAGGAATACCTGTAGAATGTCGAGTTGGTGTGTGCATACCGTAGAGAAAGATCAGACTGACTGCGAAGAACTCCTTTTTGTCTTGGAATGCAATGCTTTACCCTTGAATGAAGATGCCAGTAACTTGACAGCCACTTGTATCTCATTGATTTCATGGATTGCACAAAGGTTAGCAATGTCTTTAACATGATCACCTGGAGTATTCTCATTTTCTCCAGTGAAGTAGGGAATGTTCTTCAAGGCTGCAATAGGAATTGGATGTTGTGCATTGAGGGCAAGTGGGCTACTGCCTATGAAGTTGACATAGGGGTTGTTTTGTGCCATTCTAATTGGTCTTAAAACCCTTGTTGACTGAATGAAAGGCCTACCACGTGGAGGAGTTGAGAGAGTTCTGTTTGGTGGAGATGGAGACCTCTGAGTCCTTCTTCCTCTTTGCCTTCTTCTTGGAGATAATTGCGGGTGTTCAAACAACACTTCTTCTTCTCTAACTCTTGACCTTGTGGTGACTCTTCTCATGAGTTTTTAGGCCTACACTACTGAAACCAGTTGATTCTTCCCCTTGGAGTCGCCAGATATGCAAATAATAGCTCTTTTCAAGCAAGAAAATTGTAGCAGATGCACATCAAATTTGCTGTAATAAAAATGAGACCTCTAGCATCCCACTGGGCATGCCAAAACTATTAGTGCAAAATCACAACACCCCTGGATGCAAATCAAGGTTCTAGATGATGTCTTAGGCATCCAGTGTGATTGCACAACATGGAAACCTCTCTCTAAGTGTGGGACTTGTGAAACTGAGAGAGAAATATCTAGATTAGAGGCTGGTTCCTCAAACTCCTCTAATTTAGATCTATATTTGCACAACTACAAAGGTTCAGATCCTAATCCTACTCTAAATTGCAAGGAGACAGGGATAGAAATGTAAAAAATTGAAACTAACTAAAGATGGTGATGCACCAAAAGGAGTGGTGAATATTTTTGTCATGCAAATAGACACAAACCAAATATTGCAACATAAAACATACATAAGCTGATAAGATATAATTTAGGATATGAAATGAAGCAAATAATACAAACAAAGGACTGAAACCCATTCACAAATCTTGCATTATCATTTCCAATGTCAAAACCACTGCATTACAACCTCAGAGAGGTAGAAAAGCTATTACAATCTTTAAAGAGGTCTGATTCTTGCAACAATCACTTGCTGGAGGTGAAAGAAGAAGTTTGCTATGCCAAAAAGTGTTCCACCTGAAGAAATGAGCCAAATCTGGCTTTTACATTACATGGGTCGTGCCTAGGAGAGAGAAAACATACAAAACGTGGGTGCCCATTCCTCATTGACTGCAAATGCATTAAAATGGCATGAGGGGCCTTACAAACCCATACCCTGTCATTTTTGACTGAATTGGAGGAGAATGCGACCCATCCTACATTAAATTTGGTCGCTGAAAGGTCATTTCTGCCCATGGACACGTACTAGAGCCATTTTTTAATTTTCTCTCTTGAAACTAAACCAAAATTCAAAATTGACCATGAAATCCTATAGATAATTTCATAAGCTTTCCAATGATATGAAGAACATGCAAATCCAAGCTCTGGATCAAAAGATATGAAGGTCTGAAGTTTTAGGGCAAAACGGCCCAAAAAAATGGATGTCGGGCAAAAAATTTTAAATTTTGACCTTTTTGCATTTTGAATTTTTTTTTGAAAAATTTCCGAGCTCCGCCGGACAGATGCCACGTGTCAGGTGCTAGTTCGCTGAGCAATTCTCTCTCCTTCACCTTTCTGTGGACTTTCCCTTGAAATTTTGACCTTTTTAACTCTTTGGAAAATTTTCCATTTTTTCCCCCGTGCCCCGCCACTTGGGACACGTGGCATGCTTTGGTTGGTTGACAGGGGTGCGGGGGGATCTTTTACCTTTTAGTTTTTTGGCCAAAACTTTTTCCAAATTCTCGAAGTCCTCCCCGAGCTCTGCACTACCCTTCTCCTTAGGACATGCGTCCTCTTTTTATTGGCTCGGGCCAACGCTCCAAACTGCGCCTTTGGAAACTCAGAAAAACATTAAGTAAAAATCTCACCCTTTCCTCTGCCGCTCTGATTCATGAAGACACGTGGCACATTATGATTCGTCGACGGCTCTTTCGGCTCCCTGCGTTCGCTGCGTAGTTCTGGCTCGGATGTCCCAGACTGTCTGGGACAAATTCTTCCGAACCACCCGAAATTGGCTGCCTTTGCTCTCGGCCACTTCACCTTTTCACATCCTTCATGTTCTCACGGCCCAGATGTCCCAGCCTATTCCACACAGCAGTTAGTCAATTTTGTTTTTACCTTCAGCTGGTTTTCCCTTTCGCGTCCCGCATGTCCCCACGGCGTGGATGTCCCTTTGCTGCGCGGACCACCTAGCGGCCTTTTGGCCGATTCACGCCCCGACATCCCAAATGTCCCAAGGAACGTTTGGGCTAGGACTTAGCCGATTTTCATGATTTTTTCTGCCCCAAGCTTGTTTTTTTGTAACTTTTTCACCCTTTTTTAGAACTTTCTCTTTTCTTCTTGGACAAGGGAGTTAGAAAAAAGCCGAGCGGACCCTAGAAACATGATTTTTTGCCTTGAATCAATCTATCTTTCTCGGGACTGAAGAATTTAATGCATGTTATCAAAATTACCCTGGGGGGTGAATTTTGGATAATAGTACCCGTATGTCATCGATGTGGATAGAGATGAAGAGGGTTGGGTCCGGGTCATCCTTTTGGTGTGGCACGATCTCTTCCTCTGAGAAGCTAAGGGAGGCTACTTGGTGAACAAGGTAAGGTGAAGATGAAGGTAGTAATTTGGTGAGAGAGGCTACATGATGGGGTGTGATAATAGAGGCTACAGGTGTAGGGTCATTGGGTAAAACCTCGATAGATTGAAGAACCTCAATGAGAGCTTGACGATGGGATTCTGAGGTTTGAATGAGGTCATATAGGGAAATTTTGAGGGGAGATTGGTGTAATTGTTTGAGCATGGTGAGATGTGTGATGCCATTAGAAATGGGGTACGTGGGACAGCAGATAGTGATTTTAGGTATGGGTGCAGATGGTATGTTGAGTATAGGATTGGTTGGTGGGTCAGTTTCCTTTTCTTTACCCTTTTACGCATGTGTAGTGATGTGTATCATGTTGATTTGAGGGAAGTTGGCAAATGGAGAAGGTGTAGGGTGAGTGGTATAATGACAGGATGGGCACAAACCTACTGGAGGAGAAAAACCCTGTGAGGTGAGTTGGGTGCAATGACATTTGGGTGGTGGCGTGGAAATTTTTTTGATGGGAACCATGTTAATTTCAAATCTTGGGTGTGGCTCTAGGAGATGTGAGGGTGGAGGTTGTGGTTTTTGAGTGGGCAGTATGGGAATGGGTATTGGTGTAGCAGGATGCTCGTCAAGAAGGTCATCATCATCAAAGTTGGTTTCTAGTGGACACAATTGGATAAGGATGGTTTTTAAGGCATTACAGTTCTCCACATCGTGTCCTGGCACACGATGGTTTGCACAAATTTTAGTATGGTCAAACCCTTTTAGCTTGGGTTTGAGCGGGTCGTAAGGTCTGAGTGGCGGTAATGTGATGACATAGGTCTCAAGGAGGTTGGTTAAAATTTTGGCATAAGACCCTGCTAGTGGATCACAATGAGAAGTGAACATGGGTTTGGGTGCAGGTGTAGGTGATTGTTGAGGAATAGTCTTTAAAAGAGGAGGGGGTCGAGCTATGGGTTTAGGTGCTGGCATTGTTTTGGGTGTCAGTCACATTTTTTTAGGTATGGGTATAGTAGATGGACGGGTAGGAGGGTGTGTGGTCGTTTTGACTACCTTATTGTGGGGTAGTGGAGTTTTGTTTTTAGGTTGCACCTTCTTGGGTAAAGGTGATGTGGGTGTATAAGGTCTAGAAGGAAAAGAAGATGGAGGAAGAGGGTGAGTTACCCATGGGAATAACAGGGGTGCTGTGAAGGTAGATGACACAGGTTGTGCTTGAGATGTGAGAGATAGTGACTGAAGTGTAGTGGGTAGTGAAGCAATAACTGAGGGTATTAGAGGTATGGGTGGTAAAGAGGCTGTAGGTATAGGTGTAAGTCAGGTTGGGTGTCTGGGTAAGTTAGAGGTTTGTGAGGAAGGAATAGGCTATTCTGTTTTTGGTTTATTGATGGGTGGAAGTTTCTTGACCATGTGGGGAAACTAAGATCCTAAGATAGATGGGACAGGTGTAGGTGTGATTAGCACAGCCAAGGTATAAGTTTTGTTGGTCCCATTATTGAGTTTGCATAATGTGCCTTGTTTTCCATGACCGAATATGCTCACAAATGTTTCATTTTTTTATTTCATGGTTTGCAGTTCACATTTTCCAACTGAATACCTTTGAAAATGCCCTCATTGTTGTTATTCTACCCCATTTTAAAACAAATATCTAGGTTTCCCCTTTGTTGTGCCCTAACTTCTTCATTTTTAAGGCTAAGCCATTATTCCCTTTTTAAAGTTTGTGTAAAAATTAGAATGGATCAAATATGAGTTTTTAGAAGTTGAAAATCTTGATCCCCAAGCCGAAATTGAAGATAAAACGTGATTAAATCGATTCAAAACCAATAAGTTTGCCTTCCTTGTGAAAGACTTAAATTTTTGGGGCATATTTTGTTTTTTTCATGCATTGATGGTCATACGAGCATTCTCTACCCGTCAAAATTATCATTGTAAACTCTATTTTAACATGGTAGGCTCTCATTGGCCGGGTATGATAAAAAAAAATGTTATAACTTGTCAAATTTTCAATTTTTGGAGAAGGGAAAATTTTTCTCCGCGGCCCCGCATTTTCCTAGTGTGCCTACATGGCATGATTTGATTGGTTAGATGGAGCAGTGAGTGGCAGAGGTCAGTTAAAAAAAAATTTCCTTCATTTTTTACAAATTTCTCAAGGTCAACTTCCTACCCGCAGGCCCGCAGTGAATGGCATGATGACATGTGGCACAAGAAGGTCAGGTGGGTGGCGAGGGTCACTTAACATTTTCTTCAATTTTCGAAAAATTCTCAAATGTCAAAGTTTTCCCACAAATCGGTGCCCAATGGGAAGCTGACACGTGGCAAAGAAAGGATAGGTGGAGAGGCAGGGATTTTGAAAATTGTTGAAGTTTGTAGTTTCAAAATGTCAGGAAACATATTTGCCCAGGGTCCTGTGCCCAGTGGTAAGTGGACACGTGTCCAAGGGGACGAAGGAGATGCGGGGTTGTGTATGTTTTTGGAATTTTTCCTTTGGAGGAAAAATCTCAAAGTCAAATTTCTAAACGAAGGTCTGCAGCGAATAGCAAAATGACATGTATGCAAGTGGGTGAAATGGAGAGGCGGAGGCTTGGAGGAATTTGAATTTTTTTAAACTTTTAAGGGTAAAAGGGAAAATTTTGGTTCAAGGTCCCGCCACCAATGAACAATGGACATGTGTCCAACATTTGATGGAAATTCGGAGCGCAGAGGAAAGATGGAAAATGTTCCAACTTTGGTGAAAATTTTCAAAGGAAACAATGAACCCACAGAAAATATTGGAGGTTTTTCCTCGCAACTAATTCACAGGTGACACGTGGCATTTTTCAAATGTCAAAAGAGAGAGGTCGGGCCTGTATGGAGTTTTGATGCTTTCGGAGGTTTGAAGGAAGAATTTGGAGGGTCAGCCCTGATAGCGAATGGGACGGCGACACATGGCAGAAGGAGCAGCAGGTGTACGGAGGCACAGAGAATTTGGAAAAGAATTTCCATTTCTCAAAAAAGGAGAAAAACTCATCAAATTAGCCTATGGTTTTTTTATGGGGCCCACATGAGGACATGTGGCATGTCCAGGGGGCTCGTAGGGAAAATGTTAAAAATTTTCCCGAGGTCAATTTTTTTTTTAAATGCAAATTTTAAAATGAGGGCCCGGTCCAATGGTATTTGGACATGTGTCCCACCTCATCCAAAGGGAAAAAGGGGTATTTTCAAGGGAATATTCAAGATTTGATCTGACATGTGGAGGGCAGAGATTTAAAGCTGATTTTAATCAATGGTTGCTATGAATTTTCATTTTTTGGGCGCCATGGAAGTTCCAGGAAGTGTGGAATCGTTATTTTTTGCACCAAATCATGTGAAATTTTATATGATTTCACATCCCCTTGGCCTTCTGAGTGTAATGGCACCATTATTTTGAGATAATTCAGTGCCATATAGTGTTTTTCATGTAATATTTTCCTCATCCCGTGAAAAAAACGTGAAAGGTAAAAAATGAAAAGTTACAGAGTTAAAACGATGAGGAAAGAAGGTGAAAAATGATTACAAATGCATGCTGGCATGGTGAAATACCAAAAACATGACCCTGGGATGGATAAGTATCTGAGTTCATGCAATAATTTAAAATATTTGTGCATCTTTGGCATTTGGCGAGCTGTTTCACAGTTTTATATCATTTTTCATCAAATGGATAGGGTTTTGTAACAAATTTGATCCCTTTGGCATATTCTTTGCTTGGGATGCAAAGATCCAAGCTGGCAGAGGGTATATGATGTATTTTGGAAGCATTTTTGTGGTTCTGTTGAGAATTTTGGGGAGAGAGAAGAATTTTCACAGGAAAAATTGGAAGAAGTCCATTTCCTTTTGGAGAAACTACCTAAGAGCCATTTTTGATTCCAGTTTGCATCAAATGTTCATCATGTTGAGTTGGTTTTAGCTGTAAAGCCATCAAAAAGCTTTGAGATTGTCTAAATAACATTCCCTTGTTGATATATTTGATCAAATTCTTGGATTAACTGGTTTTATCTCTTTCCAAAGCTTGCATACACTTGTATTCTAGTATGTTTTCAATTTTTATTTCATGCTCATGTTGCAATCTTGTAATTGGTATATTTATTGGTCATATATGGTTTCATTTAATATATAGGGTTTGAAGGCATCTATAATCTTCCATTCAGAAGAGCATTCATTTGAGTGGAGATAAATAGATTTAAATTCATCTTACCTTCCTTGTAAATTGAGGGTGTTTGTAAACCTTTGGGTGTACCTTAGGATGTGATCTAACAAGGGGTTCTGAATGCTTCATTGATATTTTGCTTCAAGCCTTTGTGGTAGGCTATCAAAGTTTGTATGGAATAGTGCAGATTTGGGAATCCATATGTGCACACATCCTAGTTGAAAGAGCACTTCAAATTCATTGAAATATCTTTGTTGTTTAGGTGTTGTAATTCTTTTGCAAGGTTTACCAAAGAAGGTGATGACTCCTAACTAATCTTGCCCCAACATCTCTCACCAGAATTTCACTTTAAAATAACTCATCCTACCTACAATATCCCTGCATATGCATTTGTGTGTCCATAAAAGAATTCAATCCTTTCACAAAAATGCACAAAGTTGATCAGGGTTCTATCATGTCTTTAGCATCTCTAGCTTTGTTTTGAAAACATTCCATCATTTAGTAGTGACAACTCCTTTGATTTTGGATAATGGATACTTGATCATGTTTTCATAAAGCCTCCTCCACATCATACGCAAAACACAAGGATATCTCCATCTCCTTACCACATAGGGGCTGCAATATAGGTTCTCTTGCCTTGGTTGATAGGCACAACCTAAAATAGTGAGGGGGTGCTATCAACTCCCTCAATTCTTGAATTCAAACAAGAAGATAGGTGTGATCCCTGACTACAAATGACGTACAAAACATCTATCTATCCTTGAGTGTCTTGTGTAGATTCATGATGCTGTTAAAGTTGTGAAGGAGATTAAATCTGGATACCAACACCTGAGTGGTGTCGTTGCCAGGGACTTCTTGCAATTTCTTAGTGGTTTTAAAGTACTTGAAAGGTTTGAGTATTTGTGTGATCAAGTATTTGAGATGTTACATTCTTGAGATATCATTTCATACTTCATATCTGGATGTTTTAGGTAAGAAAGACTTCAAACTCAGCTTGCTCTTATCATTTACCAATAGTTTATATGATTTGGATACACTGTTCTTTGTTGAATTAAGAAGAAGAAGATCTGATTTGTAAACCCTTGCAAATTTTTCATAGCATACACTTGACAGAATATTTTTAGTGATTTCTTACACAACTAAGGTGGAAATTCTTAGTGGCGAATCCATGTTGTTGGGATCTTGAAATACCAGTTATCTAACACATTTTTGTCATTTGAAATTTGTTTGAAATTTGTTGTTTAAATTTGTCAAGCTGGAGGGAAGGAGATCCCTCTTCACCACCTCTAAGAAGTTTCTCACCGAATCAAGAAGCTCAGAACTAGAAGAAAGAAGAGTGTGGAAAGTGGTTGGTGACTTGGTTACAAGGAAAGGAATCCCCATAGTTGAATTTGAAGGAGAGAAGCCTGTCATTGAAGATTATAATTCCTCTTCAAGTAGATCTGATTCAGGCAATCTTCTTGCTGATTTTCATTCTCCATCAGGTGAGGGACCTTCTTGTGTATTTAAACAATTTGCTCCTAAATCTACTCCTGTGGTTTCTAAGTGTGCTAAAGTCTATCAAGAGAGAGCCTTTGGGGGGTTTTCATTTTACATATCATTCATCTATTTCAATCAGACCCATTATTACTCCTCATCAGCTTGTTTCACCTCCAAGATCACCCCCACCAAATAATATGGCTCAACCTAGACCTCCATTTGTTGTAAAAACCTTTGGTCCTATAAATTTTGGAGGAATGGATGGTTATCCAAATGTTGTCCCACAGGATGTGAGAAATAGGTCACCAAAACTCCAAGGTAACAATTCCATAACTAGAGATCAACACCTCAAACTCTTTGTTAACATGATGGAAGAATTTGAAATAGAATTTGAGGATGTGTATATCAAGTTGTTTATCCATACACTTGAGGAAGATGCAAGAGATTGGTATAAAGCTCTGCCTGATAACTCTATTGATTCATGGAATGAGATGAGTAATGCATTCAAATTACAATATGGAGACAAAACAGATCCAAGGTTCCTTCTATTCGAGTTTGAGAACATCAAGAAGAACCCGAATGAGACCATTCATGATTTCAATACAAGGTTTAATAAGACATTGAGAAGGCTACTTGTAATTTTGAGGCCTTGTGATGAATCTTGCTTGATCAAATATGCAGATGCATTTGATAAAAAGGCAGCCTATTACTTGAGAGACAAAAATCCTACAAAATTGAGGAAAACTTTCACCATGGCACTTCAAATTGAAAATAATATTAAATCTGTTGGTAAACCACTTAAGAGGGATGGTGTGAAGCTGATAAACCCTGAGAAGCCTCAAGCTAGCAAGGGTACTGATTTGGAAGATGTTGTCAAGACTTTGGCAGGGGCTGTCAAAGAAATTTCCTACAAATTAGCTTGGGTTGAGAAAGGAATTAGGGAAAGTTCAAAAGGACAGCAAAGAACTCAAAACCATGATAGATTTGGCCTTCTGGATCTGCAAATAGACATCCCCAAGCATGTGAAAATAGAGTGGTACCTAACCCTCTGACTGCAAGAGTTGTTGTTTATCAAGAAGTTGTTGATATGGATTTGTGTGACAGATGTTTTCTTCCTCATCTGCCATGTGAAATGGACCAAAAAGATATAAATGATGATAATGAGAATGAAATGGATGATGACATTTGTATGATGGGCAGCTCTTCAGGCTAACAACAAGCAACAACATCAACAGATGTGATAAGTGCAAGGACTACTACAACCTTTTTGGATTGCATAAAGAGGGTACCATTTCTTTCTCTTCCTCAAACTCATGATGTAGATGTAGTTCAGGCCTTTGAAATTCCTAATAATGACTTTGAATATCTAAGGGCTTTAATGATCAAGAAGTATGACAGTGGTATTCCTTCAGAGGAAGATAGACAATTGTTAATGAATGTTGTGGTTGGTCAAGAAAAAGAGTACAATACTAGAAGTAAAGTTGTTAGAGGATCTAGTCCTCAGGCCAAGCCAAAGACACCCTTGCTCAAAAGAATTCCCAAAGATAATCCTAGAAGAAAAACAATTGCTAAGAACCCTGTTGTCCCATGCAAAAATATCAGTCCTCTTCATGCCCAGGCTGCCAAGAATACTTCTCCATCTAATGAACCTTCTTGGTTCCCTTCCAATGATGTTTTTCCAAAGAATGTTCCATATGATATAGCCCAGGTATTGAGCCAAATTAAAGTGAGTGTTCCCATTATTGAATTTCTTAGAATTCCTGAACACAAGAAAAGAGCTTTTGAATACTTGGGATTGAAAGAAGAAAAGATTATACCAAGCAGAAATTTAAATGTTGTTGAGAATCCTCTTCAAAGCATTGCTGGCCCTGAAAACACCACCACCAATAGAATATCTTGGAGAGGCACCTTAAGTGTATTTAGGGACATCCTTGGTTGATTCCCAATTGAATGTTGATCCATTCTTCAAAACTTTTCTCATAAAAGGTAGGTTGCTTCACAATTGCATGTTTGATTCCGGTGCATCATGTAATGTTATGCCTCTATAAGTTATGAATGAGTTGGATATCAAGGTGACAGTAGCATATGAGAAGTGTACAGCCATGGATTCAAAGGAAGTGCTGGTTGTTGGCTGTCTGAAGGGGTTAGTAGTGTAACTTGTGGCCTATCCGGATGAGAATTTAAAACTTGATGTTGTAATTGTTGACTGCCCTGCCAAATGGGGTATGCTTTTGTCAAGGAGGTGGGCTGCAAGTGTTGGTGGTAGTGTTAAAATGGACATGTCTTTTTCCACCATTCCCATTGATGGCAGCCTCGTCAAACTCTATGGTGAGAAGAAGATGTTACACTTGATTGAAGATCCCAACAATGCTTCTTATGAAGTGTTGTTTGCTGATGTAGATGTTGACAATTTCATTGGTTTTGCTAATGGAAAAGAGAATAAGATGGAAAAATTAGAGTGCCTTGGTAAGGTAGGTTCTCCATGGACATTACTATTTGATGGAGCTTGCTCCAAGGTTGGAAATGGTGCTGGTATAGTGTTCGTTTCCCCTAGTTTGGAAGAGTTTCCTTTTTCCTTCAAGCTCAATTTTGAATGTACTAACAACATTGCTGAGCATGAGGCATTATTATTGGGATTAAGGATTACATGGAAGTATGGAGTAAAGGATATTGTTGCTAAAGGAGATTCAGATCTGGTTGTCAAGCAAGTAAGAAAGTTATATGCCACAAAAAATCAGCGTATGAAACAATATAAGCATGTTGTTTGGGACTTGATTGAAATGTTTGATTCCTTTAACATTGTCTACCATGATATAATTCTTAATGTTGTTTCTGATCAATTGGCTATTCTAGGTTCTATATTTGAAAATTGCATTGTTTCACCTTTTTGTGAATATGATATTGAAGTGCTAACAAGGCTAGCTGTCTTGGATAATGTGAAACACTGGCAGATTTTTGATGATGATGCACAAGTGTTGAGATTCTTACAACGCCAAGGAGAGTTTTCTAGTTAGAATATTGATTAGGAACCAATGGTGTGCATGAATGAAGGTAGAGAAACTTTGTTTGACAAGGATATTATACAATTGAAAACAAATATCATTCCTAAGGGTCTTGTTGCACTTGAATCCAATTTTAGCAATGCTGATTGCATCATTAATAGAAAGATGTTTGCTTCAAGGGATGTGGAAGAGAATAACTTGGGAACTAAAGAAAAACCAAGGAAGATCTGGTTGGGTAGTCATCTCAGCAAAGAAGAAAAACAGTCCTATGCCCAACTTTTAAAGAAATATCGAGATTGCCTTGCTTGGTCTTATTCAGAGCTGAAGGCATATGGAGAAGATTTATTTCAGCATGAGATTCCCCTTGAGGCCAAGACTAAGCCATTTAGACAAAAATAAAGGCCTATTAACCCACTAATTTCCATGAAAATGCAAGAAGAGTTGAAGAAATTGAGAGATGGTGGCATCATTCAGCCTATTAGACACTCTTCTTGGGTTGCCAACCTTGTGCCAGTTAGAAAGAACAACGGAGATATCAGACTTTGTGTGGATTTTAGGAATCTAAAAAAAGCATCTATGAAGGACAACTATCCTTTTCCAAACATGGAGAATATGTTGCAGCTTGTGACAGGGTCAGAAATGCTTTCTACTTTGGATGGTTTCTCCAGATACAATCAAGTAGTTGTCAAAGAATTAGAAAGACTTAAGATAGCCTTCACTACTCCTTGGGGGACTTATGTTTTTGTGAGGATGCCTTTTGGATTGATGAATGCTGGTGCTAATTTTTAGAGGGAAATGGATGTTGCCTTTACTGGTTATATCAATGATTTTATTGTAGTTTACCAAGATGATGTGACTATTTTTTCAAGGCAACGAGCAAACCATTTGCAACACCTAGAGAAAATGTTGATCAGATGTAGAGAGTATGGAATTTCACTTAATCCAAAGAAGTTTCATTTTTGGTGTGCCAAAGTCCAAGCTGTTGGGGAATATTGTGTCCAAAGAAGGTGTTATGATAGACCCTGAGAGAGTGGAAGTAATCAGCAAGGTGCCTATGCCAAGAACCAAGAAGGGTATTCAATCTTTCTTTGGCCAAATCAATTTCATTAGAAGGTTTGTCTCCAATTTTGCTGAGTTGACTCTTCCAATCACAAGCATGCTAAGAAATGATCAAGTTATTAAGTGGGAAAATGCTGCCATCTAAGCTTTTGAAGGAATAAAGGATGCACTCAAGCATGCACCTGTTTTGGCAGCTCCAAACTATAAGATGCCTTTCCAAATCTTCTCTTTTGCATCTGAATTTACTATTGCATCAGTTTTGCTACAAAAGGATGAAAATGGAGCTGAGAGTCCTATTGCTTTCTGTAGCAAGGCTTTACAAGCAGTTGAATTGAGGTACACAATTATGGAGAAACAAGCATTTGCGTTAGTAAAAGCAACAAATATTTTCAGGCCCTACATTTTGAGTTCAAAGGTTGTTTCTTATGTTCCCCAAACCATGGTTAAAGACATCTTATCTGAAATAGAGATATCAAGCAAGAGATGTAGATGGGTTAACAAATTACAAGAGAATGATATGGATATCCAAACAACAAAGCTGGTAAGAGGTTTAGGTCTTGCCAAACTCATGGCTGAGAGTAATTTACAGAATGTAGAAGTGAATCAGCTAGGGAAAGAAAGGGCAAATATTCTTGAAAAATTGATGAATTATGAGTGGTAAAAGGATGTGGTCTATTACCTCAAGCACTTATGCTGTCCTAGTCACTTAAATAAAAATCAGAAAAAGAGCGCTCAAGCTAGATTCTCAGAAATATGTCATAACAGACCCTGGGCTAGCTTGGAAGAACCCTGAAGGTGTCCTCTTGAAATGCATAATTGAAGATGAAGCTCCTGAACTGATTACTAATTTCCATGTGGGAGTTTGTGGAGGAAATTTTTTTGGGAGAGTGACAGCACATAAGATTTTAAGAGTTGGTTATTGGTGGCCAACTCTTTTTAAAGACGTAAACCGGTTAGTTAGAAGGTGTGATAAGTGCCAACATTTTTCATGAATATTGAAAGCTTCAGGTTCACTTCCTTTGTAGACCGTATCAGTTGAAGCTCCTTTCAAACAATGGGGAATGGATTTTATTGGTGAGATTTCAGATCCTTCTAGTGCTGGTTACAAATGGATCCTTGTAGCAACTGATTATTTTACAAAATGGGTTGAGGCAATTCCATCTAGAAAGGAAACACACCAAGTGGTAATGGATTTCTTACTGAATCATTTCATATGCAGATTTGGGGTTCCAGTTAATATTGTGTCTTATAATGCTATGTGTTTTAGAGCCAATCCTTTGATGGCAATGTGCAATGAATATGGGATAAATCTAACCTATTCTTCAAATTACAACCCACAAGGGAATGGGTAAGCTGAATCAAGTAACAAAAAATTGCTTAAGATCATTAGAAGAACATTGGAAATCAACAAGAAGAAGACGGGAGAACAATTGGAATTTGAATTTTGGGCTGATAGGATAACTCCAAAAAGAGCAACTGGTAAAATTCCATTTGAACTAGTGTATGGAACTCAGGCTTTGCTGCCATTACACCTAAAATTATCCACTTTTTAGTTTTCCTAGTAGTTGGAAGATCAAGAGCATGGCCCATATGAATCAAGAATTAATCAGATCATTGAGTTGGATGAAGAAAGGAGAGCTTCTCATCAAGGGCATGTCAGGTTTAGGGAGAAATTGAAGAATTTGTTTGATAAGAAGGTCACCCCTAGAGCTTTCAGTGTTGGAGATCTGATTTTGTTGTGGGATAGTAGGCATGAAGACAAGGGCAAGCATGGCAAGTTTGATGCTCTATGGATGGGCCCTTATACCATTGATATCAGGATTAGAGAAAATACATTTTTTCTCAAGGATTTGGATGGGGATTTGTTGGAGCTACCTGTTAATGGCAGACATTTAAAACACTTTTTGGATTAAATCCCCAAAGGAGGTATGCACAAGTTGTACATTTTGTATAGCCATTGTTGTTGTTTTGTCTTTTCCTTGTTCTTGCTGTTGTTGGCTTGTGGTTTTCCCTTTTGTCCTTGGCAACCATTATTGGTGTGGTTTTCTCAGTCTGTTTTTGGTGGAATTTCTATTTTTTGGGCTGCTCTGCATGTTTTGACTCCTTTCCCGATGGATTTTTAGCACTTGTTCTACGTTGTGATCTTATGGCACTTACTGGGAGTGCCCATCCCCAAGTAGGAGCCAATGTTTGTCCCATTATTGAGTTTGCATAATGTGCCTTGTTTTTCCATGACCGAATCTACTCACAAACGTTTCATTTTTTGATTTCATTGTTTGTAGTTTGCATTTTCCAACTGAATACCTTCGAAAATGCCCTCATTGTTGTTATTCTACCCCATTTTAAAACAAATCTCGAAGTTTCCCCTTTGTTGTGCCCTAACTTCTTCATTTTTTGGGCTGAGCCATTATTCCCTTTGTCAAGTTCGTGCAAAAATTAGAGTGGATCAAATATGAGTTTTTAGAAGTTGAAATTCTTGATCCCCAGGCCGAAATTGATGATAAAACGTGATTAAATCGATTCAAAACCAAGAATTCCACCTTCCTTGTGAAAGACTTAAACTTTTGGGGCATATTTTATATTTTTCACACATTGACAGTCATACGAGTGTGTTATACCCATCAAATTTATCATTGTAAACTCTATGCTGACATGGTAGGCTCTCATTGGCTGGGTGCAGTCAGAAAAAATGTTATAACTTGTCAAATTTTCAATTTTTGGTGAAGGGAAAATTTTTCTCCATGGCCCCGCATTTGCCTAGTGTGCCTACGTGGCATGATTTGATTAGTCAGATGGAACAGCGGGTGGCAGAGGTCACTTAAAAAAAATTTGGCTTCATTTTTTGCAAATTTCTCAAGGTCAACTTCCTGCCCGCAGGCCCGCAACGAATGGCATGATGACACATGGCACAGGAAGGTCAAGTGGTTGGCGAGGGTCACTTAACATATTCTTCAATTTTTGAAAAATTCTCGAATGTCAAAGTTTTCCCGCAAATCCGCGCTCAATGGGAAGGCGACATGTGGCAAAGGAAGGACAAGTGGAGAGGTGGGGACTTTGAAAATTGTTGAAGTTTTTGGTTTCAAAATTTCAAGGAACATATTTTCCCAAGGGCCCGGACCCAGTGGTAAGTGGACATGTGTCCAGGGGGGCAAAGGAGATGTGGGGTTGAGTATGTTTTTGGAATTTTTCCTTTGGAGGCAAAATCTCAAAGTCAAATTTCTGAATGAAGGTCCGCAACGAATAGCAAAATGACATGTATGTAGGTGGGTGAAATGGAGAGGTGGAGGCTTGGATGAATTTGAAGTTTTTTAAACTTCAAAGGGTAAAATGGAAAATTTTGGTTCAAGGTCCCACCACCAATGAACAACGAACATGTGTCCAACATTTGATGGAAATTCGGAGCGTGGAGGAAAGATGGAAAATGTTCCAGCTTTGGCAAAAATTTTCAAAGGAAACAATGAACCCGCGGAAAATATTGGATGTTTTTCCCCTCAACTAATCCAAAGGAAACACATGGAATTTTTCAAATGTCAAAAGAGAGAGGTCGGGCCCGTATGGAGTTTTTGATGCTTGCGGAGGTTTGAAGCAAGAATTCAGAGGGTCGGCCCCAAAAGTGAATGGGACGGTGACATATGGCAGAAGGAGCAACGGGTGTTTGGAGGCGTAGAGAATTTGGAGAAAAATTTCCGTTTCTTAAAAAAGGAGAAAAACTCATCAAATTAGCCTATGTTTTTTTAATGGGGCCCACATGAGGACACGTGGCGTGTCTAGGGGGCTCGCGGGGAAAATGTTCAAAAGTTTCCCGAGGTCAATTTTTTTTTTAAATGAGGGTCCGGTCCAATGGTATTTGGACACGTGTCCCACCTCATCCAAATGGAATAAGTGGTATTTTCAAGGGAATATTCAAGATTTGATCTGACACGTGGAGGGCAGAGATTTAAAGTTGATTTTAATCAATGGTTGCTGTGCATTTTCATTTTTTGGCACCATGGAAGTTCCAGGAAGTGTGGAATCATTATTTTTGCACCAAATCACATGAAATTTTATATGATTTCACATCCCCTTGGCCTTCTAAGTGCAATGGCACCATTATTTTGAGCTAATTCGGTTCCTTGTAGTGTTTTTCATGGAATATTTCCTCAGCTCGTGAAAAACACATGAAAGGTAAAAAATGAAAAGTTGCAGAGTTAAAACGATGAGGAAAGAAGGTGAAAATGATTAAAAATGCATGCTGGCATGGTGGAATGCCAAAAACGTGACCTTAGGATGGATAAGGATCTGAGCCCATGTAATATTTTATTGTTTTTGTGCATCCCTGGCATTTTGCGAGCTGTTTCACAGTTTAATATCATTTTTCATCAAACGGATAGGGTTTTGTAACAAATTTGATCCCTTGGAGCATATTCTTTGCTTTGGATGCAAGGATCCAAGTTGGCATAGGGTATAAGTCATGTAATTTTGGAAACATTTTGTAGAGGTATGTCGATATTTTTGGAGAAAGAAAGAAGAAATTTCAGGAGGAAAAAAACTTGAAGTAAGTTTATTTCCTTTAAGAGAAACTGCTTGAGAGACATTTTAAATCCTTATTGCATCAAATTTTCATCATGTTGAGTTTGTTTCAGCTATAAAGCCATCAAAAATATTTGAGATTGTCTTAATAACATTCCCTTGCTGGTGTATTTGATCAAATTCTATGGATTGACTAGTTTTATCTCTTGGCAAAACTTGCATGCACTTGTGTTTCAGTATGTTTTCAATTTGTGTTTTATGCTCATGTTACAATCTTGTGTTTGGGATCCTCATTTGATCATACATGGCCTCATTTCTTGTATAAGGGTTTGAAGCCATCTGCAATCTTTCACTTAGAAGAGAATTCATTTGAGTGAAGATAAATAGATTTAAATTGATCTTACTTTCCTTGTAATAGTAAGGGTATTTGTAAACCTTTGGGTGCACCTCAGGTCATGATCAAATAAGGGTTTCTAGATGCTTCATTGATATTTTTCTTTAAGCCCTTATGGTAGGTTATCAAATTATGTGTGGAATAGTGCAGATTTTGGCCTCCATTTGTGCACACATCCTGGTTGAAAGAGAACTTCAAACTCATTGAAACATCTTTGTTGTTTAGGTGTTGTAATTCTTTTACAAAGGTTTTCTAAAGAAGTTGGTGAATCCCATTATCTTGTCTTGTCCTAAACTTCTCCCATCATAATTTCACTTCAAGCTAACTCATCCTACCTGTACAATACCCCTGTATTTGCATTGCGTGTCAACAAAAGAATACAACCCTTCCAACAAAAATGCACAAAAGTATCATCAGGGTTTCTATTATGTCTTTAGCAGTCTCTAGCTTTGTTTTGAGAGCATTATCCATCATTTAGTAGTGACAAGCTCCTTTGAGTTTGGATAATGGATATTTGATCATGTTTTCACAAGGCCTCTTTCATACCATATGTAAAACACTAGGATATCTCTACCTCCTTAACCATATAAGGGTTGTAATACAGGTTCTCTTTGCCTTGGTTGATAGGCACAACCTAAAATAGTGAGGGTTAGATCAAAACCCTTATGAAGGTGTTATCCACTTCCTCAAATCTTGAATGTAAAAAAGTATTTAGGTGTTCTCCCCAGCTACAAACGAAACACAAAACATCTATCTACTCCTTGAAGTGTCTTGTGCTAGATCCATGATGCTATTCAAGTTGTGAATGAGACTAAAACATAGAAACCAACAATATCCACCTCGAGTGGCGCCTCATATGCTGGGGACCTTTCGTTAATTTCTTCTGTGGTTTTGAAGTGTTTGAAAGGTCTGAGCACCTTTTTGTGATCAACCCATCCATTGAGTTGTTACATTCTTGAGATATCATTTCATACTGTCAGATCTGCATGTTTTCCCTAAAAAGATTGTCTCTAAACTCAGCCTGCTCTTCCTCATTGATACTAGCAGTTTATATGATTTGGATCGCATTGTACTTGTTTTGAAGGTGGTGGAAGAAGTGTGGGTGTTGGTTTGTATTGAGGATCCTTGGATTGGTGTTGTGTCAGTCATAACATACATTTGACAAAATATCTGTAGGTAGCTTGTCTTACACAACTAAGGTCTTATATTTCCTCTATGGAAGCGACTCCATGCTGATAATGGATTATTGAGAACCACCAGTTGTGTCTTATACATTAACTGGTCATTTGAAACTTGTTGTTTAAGATACCTGAGCTGGAGGGAAGGAGATCCCTCTTCAGCAAGGACTATTCTAGTGAAGTTGGTCCTCACTGGATCTACAGAAGCTCAGCACCATTTTCTTTCTCTTGAGGAGTTGTGGAAGAGGCTTTTTGAGATGAATGTTGCTCTATCAACTGAAAAGAGATCTTTGCTTTTTCATAGTTGAATTTGATAGTCAGAACATATTGTTACCTTGTATATGAAGATTATACTACATACTTCAAGTCGATCTGATTCAGGCAATCTTCTATGCTAATTTTCATTCTCCATCAGGTGAGGTGAACCTTCTATGTGTATTTAAAGGTCTTGCATTCCTCTAAATCTGCTCCTGTGGTTTCTGGAGTTTTCTAAACTTTATCTAGCTCTAATTTCTAGCCTTCTGGGGGGGTTGTCATTTTATTGATCATTCATCTCCTTCTCAATGTGACCCATTACTACTCCTGGGCCAGATTATTATAATAGACATATCTATAGATCACCCCCACCAAATGTATTAATATGGTTTTCCATCCTAGACCTCCATTTGATATATGGTAACATCCTTTGGTCCTTGAACCATTCAATATGGATGTTTTTCTGTAAGATGGCTTTTATCCAAATGCTGTCCTCGTCAATGGTGTGAGAAATAGGTTACCAAAATTCCAAGGTAACAATGTCTCATTTTACCGGTGAATCAGTTCTCTCAAAATATTTGATAATATCATGGAAGATTTTGAGATAGAATTTGCTTCAGGATGTGTATATGGAAGTTGTTTTTCCATGACACTTAAAGAAGATGCTATGGATTGGTACTAAGGCTCTACTTGAGTTAACTGTTATCCCAATTTTCACCCCCAGGGTTAATATTGATAACATGCATCAGAATACTCAAGTCCCAGGCAAATAGATTGATTCAAGGCAAAAAATCATGTTTCTAGGGTCCCCTCAGATTTTTTCTAACTCTCCTGTCCAAGAAGAAAAGAGCAAGTTCTAAAAAAGGTGAAAAAGTTGCAAAAAAACAAGCTTGGGCTAGGAAAAATCATGAAAATTGGCTAAGTCCTAGTCCAGGCGACCCTTGGGATAGTTGGGACGTCGGGGCGTGAACCGGCCGAAAAGCCTCCAGGCGGTCCGCAGAGCAATGGGACAGTTGGGCCATGAGGACGCGCGGGACGTGAAAAGGTGAACCGGCCGAAGGTAAAAGCAAAATCGACTAACTGCTGAGTGGAATAGGCTGGGACATCTGGGCCGTGAGGATGCGAAGGACGCGAATTACCCCGGATCGGCCGAAACAGAGAACTTTCAGTCAATGGGACAGTTGGGACAAAGGGATGCGTGGGATGCGGAGAGCCGAAGGAGCCGAGAGCCAATCAAATAACGCCATGTGTCATCACCGAAAGAGGGACAGGGAAGCCCCGAATCAGGTGGATCGGAAGTTTTTGTCCCAGACAGTTTGGGGACATCCGGCCAAAGGGACGCGAAGGGACGTGAAAAGCCGGCAGACCCATGGATGAATAAGGAAACGCCACGTGTCACAAGGGCAAAAGTCCAAAATTTCAAAGGGCAAGGTTTAAAGCACTGGCCCAAGCCAATAAAAAGAGGACACATGTCCTAAGGAGAAACGGAGTGCGGAGCTCAGGGAGGAATTAGAGAATTTGGCAAAAATTTTGGCCAAAAAGCTAAAAGGTGAAGGATGCCCCCCACACCCCTGTCCTCCAACCAATCATGCCACGTGTCCCAAGCTGGCGGGGCCACGGGGGAAAAGAGAAAATTTTCCAAAATCACAAAAAGGTCAATACTTTCAAGGAAAACCCGTGGGACAGGGACAGGGAAGGAGAGAGGCCCACTCATCCAATCAAATTTTGACACGTGTCATCTAGGTGTCGGAGCGTGGGAAAAAATTTCAAAATTTTTTGCCCGACATCCGTTTTTTGGGCCTGTTTTGTGCCCTAAATCTTCAGATCGCTTCATATCTTTTGATCCAGAGCTCGGATTTGCATGTTCTTTATATCAATGGAAATATTATGAAATTCTCTACACGATTCCATAGGGTACAATATTGAATTTTGGTTTAGTTTGGAGAGATAAAATTAAGAAACGGCTCTGACGCGTGTAATCATGGCCAGAAGTGACATTTCAGCAACCAAATTTAATACAGAATGGGTCAGCATTCTCCTCCAATTCGGTCAAAAATGACAGGGTATGGGTTTGTCAGGTCCTACCATGATGATTTTAATGCAACTACTATAATGAGGAATGGGTTCCCATGTTTTGTATGTTTTCTCTCTCCTGGGCTCGACCCATGCAATGTAAAAAAGCCAGATTTGGCTCATTTCAAAGGGTGGAACATCTTTTGGCATAGAAAACTTTTTCTTTCACCTCCAGCAAGTGATTTGTTGCAAGAATCAGACCTCTTCAAAGACTGTAATGCAGCTTTTCTACCTCTCTGAGGTTGTAATGCAGTGTTTTGACATTGGAAACGATAATGCAAGCTTTGTGAATGAGTTTTAATCCTTTGTATTATTTGCTTCATTTCAGATCCTAAATTATATCTTATCAGCCTGTGTATGTTTTATGTTGCAATCTTTGGTTTGTGTCTATTTGCATGACAAAAATATTCACCACTCCTTTTGGTGCATCACCATCTTTAGTTAGTTTCATTTTTTGCATCTTCTATCCCTGTCTCCTTGGCAATTTAGAGTAGGATTAGGATCTGAACCTCTGTAGTTGTGCAAGCATGTAGATCTAAATCAGAGGAGTTTGAGGAACCAGCCTCTAATCTGGAGATTCCTCTCTCAGTTTGTACAAGTCCCCCACACTTGGAGAGAGGTTTCCATGTTGTGCAATCACATTGGATGCCTGAAACATCAACCTAGAAGCCTGATGTGCATCCAGGGGTGCTGTGATTTTGCACTAATAGTTTTGGCACGCCCGGTGGGACACTAGAGGTCTCATTTTTATTGCAGCAAAGTTGATGTGCATCTGCTGCAATTTTCTTGCTTGAAAGGAGCTATTATTTGCATATCTGGCGACTCCAAGGGGAAGAATCAACTGGTTTCAGCAGTGCAGGCCTGAAAACTCATGAGAAGAATCACCACAAGGTCAAGAGTTGGAGAAGAAGAAGTGTTGTTTGAATACCTGCAATTATCTCCAAGAAGAAGGCAAAGAGGAAGAAGGATTCAAAGGTCTCCATCTCCACCAAACAGAACTCTCTCAACTCCTCCACCTGGTAGGCCTTTCATTCAGTCAACAAGGGTTTTAAGACCAATTAGAATGGCACAAAACAACCCCTATGTCAACTTCACAGGCAGCAGCCCACTTGCCCTCAATGCACAACATCCAATTCCTATTAGCAGCCTTGAAGAACATTCCCTACTTCACTGGAGAAAATTAGAATACTCCAGGTGATCATGTTAAAGACATTGCTAACCTTTGTGTAATCCATGAAATCAATGAAATTCAAGTGGCTGTCAAGTTGCTGGCATCTTCATTCAAGGGTAAAGCATTGCAATGGTTTAGAGGGCCTTGGAGCTGGTTCTATCACAAATTGGAATCAGCTGTGTATAGCACTTCATGAGCAATTTGGAGAAAAGGGAGACAACTTGTCTCTTTTGGAGCAGCTGACAACCATCAAGAGAGCTCCCAATGAGCAGCTGACCGATTTCAACTTCAGATTTCAAAAGACTTGGGAGAGAATTCCAGTGGCAGTCAGGCCAACAGCAGAAGGTGCTTTTCTCTACTATCTCAAAGCTCTAAATTCTGATATTTCTATGTTAATTCAGTCCATGGGAGGCATAACTATCCCTATGGCTTATAGCATTGCCATTAGGGCTGAAAATTGTTTGATCCAAGCTGGAAAACTTGCCCCTAGACCTCCCATGCCATTGTTTCCAAGTTTAGAGAGTCCAAACACCAATCAAGCACCTAATTTGGCTCCTTCTCCCACTCCTAGAAATCAGAGTTCAAATGAAGCTTCCACTTCATCTCCAAGTGCCCCAAATGAGCTTCAAGAAGTCATGAAACAATTGCAAAACCTAGGCAATGAGCTGGTTACTCTCAAAAGGTAGCAGGCCCAAGGTTTTAGACCTTCTTATCAACCCCAAGCTCAGCCTAACAGGCAGCCATACCAACCACAAAGGCCACCTAATCCAGTTGCAAATATGAATCAAACAAGGCCTCCTGCCAATAGACCATTTCAGCCCTATAATCCAAATGCCATATCTGCCTCTAAGGCATTGGTGCCAACACAAAACAACATTGCTCAGGAGTATGATTGGTGTTTCCCATGCAATGAGCCTCATAACCAATCCATGTGCTTCAATGGTGCTTTGAATCAAGCATTAATGGTGACAACTACTGGTGTGGAGGGTGAGGGCAGTCAAGGAAACAGCCAACAACAAGAAACATTCCAACAGCAATCAGCCCCAAATGACACCACATTGGTAAATTGGCAAGCAGAGGATTTTTGTGGCATGAACCAGGCAGTTTCTCAAGGTGTTGCAGCCAACACAAGGTCAAAAAGGAGGAATTTGGGTGAAGAACAGCCATTAGCCCCAACCAATCCACAACCTTCCATGGCTCCACAAGTGGTTGGCAAACAAAATCCAATTTCAAATGCACAAGGGCAGCCAAGAACAGCCCCTAGGCCAACTCAAATACCAGTTTGTTGCTGCCCACATGCAAGGAGTGAATGTGCAAAGCCAAGGGACAACAAAAGAGATCCTTCATCACCATTCAACATCATTGATCAGATGAAGAAGACAAATGTCAATATATCAATGTGGGAATCCCTATCTATCCCAGGCCAAAGAGATCTGCTGCAAGCTACCATGAAGGACTGGCCAACTTCAAATCAACAAGTTCAGATGCAAGACAAAGTGCTTACAAATGCTGCCCAGCCTGAGGGAAATCATGGAGGACAGTAAGGTAAAATGTTGAAGCCCCCTCCTTTCTATGTTTCATTGATCATTGGAAATCATCTAGTGCACAATTGCATGATAGACTCTGGGGCAAGTAGCTCGGTAATGCCTAAACAGATAGCTAATCAGCTAGGGCTCCAGTATGAAACAATATCCAAAGGGGTGGTGTAGCTGGATGGGACAGCAGTAACAACAGTTGGGGTGATTAGAAACTTGAGTCTTACCTTGCATGCATGTCCAAATGTTGTTGTTTTACAAGATGTATCAGTCATAGACCTTCCACCACTCTTTGCCCTATGCTTGTCAAGGGACTTCACAGCCAAGATTGGGGGATATTTGTCTGCTGATTGGTCACACATGCTGTTCAGAATGAGGTATGGAACCAAAGCTACAATCAGGTCAGAACCTATTGCAAACTTCCATATTGAGCCTTACACTCCAAGTTAGATTAATGCCAATTGCTCAGCATTTGATCAAGAAGACCACCTAAGCACTGATGAAGCTGACACCAAGGTTGGAAGCATCCCGAATCTAACTCTTGATGAATGGGAAAACAAGATACATGCATTTGATCCTTATCAAGAAGTGGAAGAATCTGAGCTAGGGGTCTATTGCATACACGAAGAAAATCAGCCTATTCCTAGCATCACCAAGCCAAACCACAAAGATGACAATGAGGTATGGCAGCTGTTTTTTGATGGATCAAGGAGTAGACAAGGTGCAGGAGGTGGAGCCATGCTTGTTTCACCTCAAGGAGTAAAGTACTATTCAGCTTTAGATTTCAGTTTGCATGCTCTAATAACACTGCTGAATATGAAGCCTTGGTGCAAGGGATGCATTGGGCAATCAAGAAGGGAATAAAGAACTTGCAAGTCTTTGGTGACAGTGAATTGATTGTAAATCAGGTCAAGGGATAGCATGCTGCCAAGAATGATCTCCTCAAGTGCTACAAGAACAGGGTGTGGGACCTCATGGAAGATTTTGAGGGTTTTGGCATCAAATCCATTCCTAGGAAAGAGAATCAAGCTTCTGACAGGCTTGCAGCAGTAGGGGCAGCCTTTGACATTGTGGAAAGCATTCAACAAGACAAGGTACAGCCAAACATCCATGTGATTGTGAGGCCTTCAGTGCCAGATAACAATGTTAGTTGGCAAGTGTTTGAGAATGACCAGCAAATCATCCATTTCTTGCAAGAAGAAGCTGAGTTCTCAGCCAAGAATCAAGAAAAGTTGGAACAGCAGTATGGTGACCAGGTGGTACAGCTGAGAACTAACAAGCTGCCCAAGGGACTTATCACTTTGGAGTCCATTTTTAACCCCAATGATCAGTTTAGAAAGGAGAAAGCAAACATTCAGGTCAAGAGAGAGGATTCAGTATCCATCTTGGTAGAAGAGAACAAACCATTGCAAATTGGAAGGATGACAACTGAACAAGAAAGGTATGAGTTCATACAACTGTGTCAAGAGTTCCCTGATGTGTTTGCTTGGAGCTATGAAGACTTGAAAGGTTTCAATCCCAACTTAGCTCAGCATACCATCGAATTGGATCCAAATACTAAGCCTGTTAGGTAGAAACAAAGACCAGTCAATCCACACATGGAGCCTCTCATGAGGAGAGAATTGGACAAGCTGATTGAGTCAAGGATCATATTCCCAATCAAGCATTCTATTTGGGTTGCCAACTTAGTTCCAATCAGAAAGAAGAGTGGAGAGATTAGATTGTGTGTTAACTTCAGAGACTTGAATAGAGCCTCCCTCAAGGACCATTACCCACTCCCTTCCACGGAGCAAATCTTGCAAGTTGTGGCTGGCTCCGAGAGGTTTTCACTACTTGATGGCTACTCAGGCTACAATCAGATTATGGTGAAGGAAGAGGACCAATTCAAGACAGCCTTCACAACCAAATGGGGAACTTTTACATACAGGAAAATGCCATTTGGGTTGTCTAACGCCGGTGCTACCTTCCAAAGGGCAATGGACATGGCATTCAAGGGTTTGATTAACAACGTGGTGCTGATTTACCTTGATGATATCACTGTTTTTTCCAAAAATGTAGCAGACCACCTCTCTCATTTGAGACAAGTTTTCACGAGGTGCAGGAGATTTGGAGTGTCTTTGAATCCTAAGAATTGTATCTTTCTTGCACACGAAGGAAATCTCCTTGGTCATATTGTCTCCAAAAAAGGATTAGCAATTGATCCAGAGAGGGTTGAAGCCATAAGAGCACTACCATTTCCAAGCCACAAGAAAGCCCTTCAGAGTTTCTTGGGAAGGATAAACTTTGTTCGGAGGTTTTTCCCAAATTTTGCAGCCCTTGTCAAGCCCATCACCAAAATGTTAAAGAAGAGCGTGGCTTTCAAGTGGATAGTAGAAGGCAGGGAGAGTTTTGAAGCAATCAAAGAAGACATCTTCCAAGCACTAATTCTCATCAACCCGGACTTCTCCAAGGATTTCATCCTCTATGCATTTGGAGGTAATGACACTATTTCTGCCATTTTGGTACAGCAGAACAAGGATAATGATGAGCAACCAATTTCCTTCTTTAGCCAGAGCCTAGATGACTATGAGGTAAGGTACTCTTTTATTGAGAAGCATGTACTTGCAGTAATCAGAAGCTTGAAGAAATTCAAGCATTTAGTCTCAAACAACAAGGTCCAGTTGCTGGTATCACATGTTGGGGTTAAGGACTTCCTCCTCAACAAGGATTTGAATGAGAAAAGGGTAGGTTGGATCACCCGTGTCATGGAGTATGACATTGAGATCAAGATCACCAAGCTGGTAAGAGGGAAAGGATTGTGTGAGCAGCTGGTTTTGGGGAAGCAAAAAGAAGTATGTGATGAAGAAGAGGCTATTTTGACAGTCCAGGACAGCCATAAGCCAAGTGGCAATCAAGAAGAAGACAATGTTGCCCCCACTCCTTGCTGGACCCAAGGTATTATACACTTCCTAGGCACATGCCTATGCCCTCCAGAGATGAACAAGACCCAAAGGAGACACTTCATATTGTAGGCTGTCCCGTATGCCATTGTTGATGGAGTTTTGTTCAAGAAAGATATGAATGGAGTTTTGCTGAGATGCATTAGCACAAATCAGATTCGAAGGATGTTGGAAGAGTTCCATGGTGGACCAGCTGGTGGTCATTTTACACCAAGAGTGACAGCTCTAAAAATCATGAAGGCTGGTTATTATTGGCCTAAAATCTTCAGTGATTTCTATGCATGGATCAAGAGGTGTAAGAATTGTGCATTCTTCACAGGAAAAGAGAGACTTGTTACTCTTCCATTACATCCAATCTCAGTTGACCAGTCATTCATGCAATGGGTTTTGGACTTCATTGGAGTCATTAATCCCGATTCAAGTCAAGGGCACAAATGGATTTTGACAGCCACGGACTACTTCGCCAGATGGACAGAAGCAGTAGCACTCAAAGAGGCAAATGAGTCTAGCATCTTAGACTTTTATGAGGGGATAACAACTAGATTTGGTGTACCTACTACAATAATCTCTGATAATGCATTGGCATTCATTGGATCTAACGTGACTGAGTGGGCTGTCAAGAACAAGATCTACCTAAGCACTTCATCAAACTATTACCCTCAAGGTAATGGCTAGGCTGAGTCTACAAACAAGAACTTGTTGAGGATCATTAGGAGGACTCTTGATGAGAATCAAAGGTCTTGGCATACCAAACTGAAATCAGCCTTATGGGCTGATAGGATAACTCCCAAGAGATCCATAGGTAACTCTCTATTCAGGCTTATCTATGGAAGAGAAGCAATCTTGCCCATGTCACTTGAGTTTCCAACATTGGAACTCATGAAGCAGCTAGAGTTGCTAGAGTTTGAGCCCATGAATGTGAGGTATGCAGAGTTGATGGAGCTGCAAGAGATTAGAAATTAGGCATCCCAGGTAATGGAAAAGGATCAAGCTTTGATCAAGAAGGCCTTTGATAGGAAGGCCAAGGATAGGTCTTTCCAAGTTGGAGATCTAGTGTTGAAATGGGATGTGGATAGAGCAGAACCGGGAAGGCATTCAAAATTTGATGCCATTTGGAGTGGCCCATACATGGTCATGAAGTGCAAGAATAGTAATGCTTTCCAATTGGCCTCATTGGATGGTGAAGAACTGAAGATTCCAGTCAATGGAATCTATCTCAAGCGTTGCTTCTAGAAGGAAATTTACCACCTTGTAAATATTAGATTATATTTTCATTCCTCCAAGTGCTTTGTACATTGTCTTGCTGTAGGTTAGTTTTGCTTTCCCTAAGTGCTTTGGCACAGCTTGCTATCCATGGAGATGTTTTGAAATCCTTGCTTCCATCAGGTGATATCCCATCTTCTTCCTTGCAATGTTCTATTCAGTTGGGGTATTAAACAGAGAATCAAGTGACTCCATTCCCAATGGATTGCTTCAGGCTACTGGTCTTTTCATCTAGCAGGCAGATGACCCCACTGAGTCACCAAAATTGTTATCCAAAATTCACCCCCTCAGGGTAAATTTTGATAACATGCATCAGATCTTGGAGGCCAGGAAAAATCATGAAAATCAGCTAAGTCCCAAATCCAGGCAGTCGGGACAGTTGGGACGTTGGGGCGCGAACCGGCCAAAAATCCGCCAGGTAGTCCGCATGGTAATTGAGACATCTAGGCCATAGGTACGCGCGGGACGTGAAAATCCCGAATCGGCCGAAAGAAAGAAAATTTTCCTAAGTCTTTGTTCCGAGATAGTTGGGACAAAAATACGCGGAGGACGCGAACCGGCCGGTTTGGCTGAAACAGAGGAATTTCGTACTGGGACAACCAGGCCAAAAGTACACGAAGGACGCGAAAAGCCGACGGAGCTGACAGTGAATGAAATCTTGCCATGTGTCTTCACGCAAAGAGGGGCAAGGAAGCCCGAATCGGGTGGTTCGGAGATTTTTGTCCCAGACAGTTTTGGGACATCCGGGCCAAAAGTACGCATGGGACGCGGGGAGCCAAAAAAGTTGCCAACAAATCAAAGCGTGACACATCTCACAAGGAGAGGGTGAGATTTTTACTTAATGTTTTGCCAACTTTCTAAAGGTGAAGTTTGGAGGATTGGCCCGAGCCCCCTGTCCTCCAACCAAATCATGCCACGTGCCCCAGCTCGTCGACACGTCAGAGGAATTTTGGAAAATCCGCCAAGGCTAAAATGAAGTAAAATGAAGCAGGAAGGGCCCGTGACCAATTTAATTTTTCCACGTGTCATCCAGGTGTCGAAGTGCGGGAAAATTTCAAATTTTTTGCCCGACATCCGTTTTTGGGTCGTTTTGCCCTAAAACTTCAGACCTTCATATCTTTTGATCCAGAGCTCGAATTTGTATGTTCTTTATATTAATGGAAAGCTGGTGAAATTCTCTACATGATTCCAGGGTCAGTCTGACATTTTGGTTCATTTTAGAGAGAGAAAATTGAGAAACACCTCTGGCACGTAATAATAGACAAAAGTGACGTTTCAACAACCAGCTTTAATACAACAGACAGTTCACCGTTTCTGCTAAGACAGTCCACCGTTTTGCCATAATAAGATAAGTTAAATGCAACCTATAAGTGGTTGGGGTAGATCTGACTTTCCTCTCTCTTCCCTCTCTCATTCTTCCTATATATTGTAAGGAGGGGCTTCTTTCTAAACGTCGAACATTCTTGTTTTTGCCCCTCCCTTCTTCTCTTTGGCAGGCGAATTTGTGGAGTTCAAACCTCCCATTTGAAACTGTAATGCAGCTCTGCCTCTTGGAATTTTGTAGTGTATTGTATCAATCTTTAGAGCAAGTAATGCATGTCTGTGGATGATTCTCAACCCTCTCTGTATTCATTTACATCCTCCTGGTCTTTCACTGCAAGTTTTGTTATCTGTGCATGATCTTGCATCACATTTGAATGGTCTGTGTTTATCGGCAAGATAGGTGTTCTTCATTCCTCGGTGCATCACCTCTGTTAGCTTAGGTTTATTTTCATGCATCTTCTTACCCTGTCTCCTTGGCAAGTTAGATTAGGTTTTGAGTAAACCCTCTGCATTTTTTGTGTGCACCTGAACAGAGGAATAGGAACCAGCCTTCTCTGGAGAATCCTTTCTCATTTTTGCAGTTCCCACACCTAGAGAAAGGATTAAAAGTTGTGCAATCACACTGGATGCCTGAACATCAACTTAGAAACCTGATTTGCATCCAGGGGTGCTGTGATTTTGCACTAATAGGTCCCTTTCACTCCACCTTCATTAGATGACTCATACCTATCTGACATCACTCTTCTATTTGTTGAGCCCCCTTATTGGGACAAGTATCTGCCTGACCTTAGTCATCTTTTTGAAGATTATACTTGTGATGCACTACAGGTCCCTCATCCATCTACAGGTGTTTCAGAGGAGTTCATCATCTCTGTTGTTAGGAGTGCCCCTTCTGAGAATCATGTCACTTCCACATTTCCAGAGACCTTCATTGATCCACCCTCAGCTGTGGATCCCTTTTTGTTGTGGAGGATGTTTTGTTCCCTTCACATCACTTGGACATCCTTTCTACGAGTGTTCCTCTTTTTCACTCTGACAGTTCTATGCATGTGGCATTACCTTCAATTACTTGGCACTCACTTGCTAGACCTATGTCACACTTCTGTGCACCAGACTCTAAGTTCTTCGTGTTTCTGCCTTCAGTTTCCTTTGTGGAGTGGGCGGACTTCCAGCACATCATTTATGTCCTTCCTAAGGGCAGGCACATAGTTCATTGCGGGTGTCTCTTCTTCAGTCCAGAGGCAGAGGATCTCATCATCAACATTCTTCTGGGAGACTTCCTAGAGTTGTGAAGTTCAGATCCATCCATGGCATATTTTACATTCCTTTCGTCTCCCTCTTCTTCTCTCTTCTTCTTCTTTTCGAGAGATTTCCTCTTTGTAAATGGGTACCTCTTCAGGATATTCTATGGCTGGGACCAATATTTGGCATATTTCTTATATTAGAGAGTGTGTTCTGTTCTCTTGTGGTGGATGTTTTTTCCATTGGGTTTTCATTCATTTCCTAGGATCTTTTTCTTGTACATGGGTACCTCAGTAGGCTTTGTTCCAGGACCCATTTCTCGTTTTTGATTTTCCACCTCATCCTAAGTTATGATGAAGGGGGGGTATTGGTGTGTATTATTTTCCACATCATTAGGTGAGTCATCTCACTTAGGTGAGATCGTAGGTCCATGTGTCATTAAGGGGTCATTATGAGATTCTCTTACGCATTAGTTTGTCAGTGCATCAGTGTGTCATATGCGTCATTGGGAGTTACACTTCTATTCTGGGAATGTAACTCCCCCTCTCTACTCAATTTTTCATGATTATAGCACTGGGGGTTACTCAACACCTCCTATACGTACACTCCATTTGATCTATGAGATAGAGAAGAGTTTGATGGCTTAACCAGGTTATGCCCATGTTTCAAATCTTTACATGCACATTCGGTTAATGCTCGCTCCTCTCAAGATCTCTTCATGCTATCGTTCACATGTTTGTTGATGTGCACATCATCCCTCATGATCCTCGCTTGCGGGTTTTAAACCATCTTTCAAGTTTTGGGCATATAACAAGGGTGGCACTCCAGTGTATGGGGTTGTCATGTAGGTTGATTAAGAAGAAGGCAATGAAACAGGGGGTACGTACCTAGAATGTATAATGGATGAAACGGGAGGTTGTTGATAGTATGTATATGGGGGTGGAAGGGTCATGGTAACCCTAGTGGTAATAGGGGCTAATGATTGTGGAATGGAAAGGACCACATTCTGAAATGGGGTAGGGGTCACCGACACTGGTGGTGGTAATGTAGCTATGGGTATGTGTGAGACATTAGGGGTGGATGAGATTGTGTTTGGGGTAGTTGTTGAGGGTATGGTGGATGTAACAGGTGCCATGGAGGTAATAGATATGGCAATCATAGTGGGTATAGGACATAACTCGAAATGACTGGGGGTAAGGTAGATGCGGGAAACACGAAGCCAGATGGGGCCGATGCGGGAATGGGTGTGAGAGTCGGGGGGATATATATGAGCATGTCATATATCAAGTGACCTGAGGCATCTCGAGTGGATGAGTGGGAAAGGTAGAACTACAAGGTGGTAGGGTTTTGGTCAAGGATTAATGTGAACTCCTCATCTTCGGTAGTGATAGTAATAGGCTATATGGGATCCATGGCTAGTGATAAAATGGAAGGTGGTGAAGGACTAGGTGGGAGTGGTTGACAATTGGCATGAAATACGAGTGCACTTACTTGTCTTTGGGTTAGCACCATGTGAACCATTACTGATCAGGTAGGGCTGCTTCTTTGTAAATGACATAAAGAACAACAGGAACAGATGAATTTGGTGATAAAAAGTAGATTAAGTACCAACTGGTTACTAGAATGTGAAATAGGCTAACTAACGCCGGTCAGGGGTAACTAATGCCAATTACTGTAGAAAATGGACAATGAGTGAACAACAAGGTAGAAGGTAAAATCTGACAAGTATGCCAAATTTGATGATGTTTACAACACCAATGGGAATTATGACAGTGATAGGGACTACGAAAAGTGGAAGAAATTGAATAAAAATGTCCTCTTGAGTAGGTTAGCAAAAGGACTTGGAACCAACATCAGTTGGGTATAACTAACGACGGTCAGAGATAGCCGATGATGGTTACTATGAAATTGAAATAGTGATGAAAGAAAAGTGGTTGTGAATTAAAATCTGATGTAGAATCAGACCCAGAATTCTGAGAATGATGATGATATGGCCCAGGCACACTCAAGTGAAGTTGGAAAACACCAACCATGATGAGGAGCATGCAAGGATGAATAAAAAAACTAAATAATGATCTCTCACCTCAAAATGCAAGCCAAGTAAAAACACTAAGAAAATGTGATCCTAGGAGTTCCTTTTCTATTATGTTTGTTTAGCTTATGTTATTTAGGGACTAACACATGAATTGTGAAATAGATTTTTTGGTGAGGATGGATTCCTACAAAGAAGGAGATCTAAAATGTGAGGTTTTAGGTATGTTATGGTGGGGGCGGGCTTTGCTCTAAAGTATGACTCGACATAGCAATGAGTTGGGTGCCCACTGTGTCATGATCATGTGATCACCTACAGCTTCTTCTAGGTAGGATGTTGTTTAATAATGTATGTATTTTGAATTTTTGTGAGGTTTGGTAAGACTTAGAGAAAGAGAAAAGGAAAGAAGTACTTTTCTATGATTCATTTGTCAACCATCAGCTGTGCATGACTTCCAGCGTATAGGTTTCCCTCAATTAATGTGAGCTAATGCAATAAATTAGAATGAAATGCACTTTATTTTTAAGCCCAAATTGAAATGTGAAATTGGATGACACAATAAGATGAAGAGTAAGAGGGATGCTCTTTCACTACAATGCAGAAAACATGAAGAAATGGTTCTTTTTAATTACACCAAAAGAAAAGTCTCCTTTAGAGAAAATAGAAAGAAGAGGTAGGTTACCAACGAAGAAAATTAGTGTGTACACTTTTCAGAAGGGAAACAAACACACAACTTTTCCTAGGAATGAATGAAATGTAAGGAACCCCAGATGGGTCCCACCAGGCTTGCCAAAATGTTTCACCTTATTCTTAGATCGTTTCTTTGAAGTGTTGATGAAATAGATAGGGTAATGGGCATAGGAGGAATACCTGTTCAAATGCTAGTTGATGGGTTGTTGTGTGCATATGACTTCTAAATCCATAGTTGATCATGAGAGCTTCCTTTTGGCTAGGAGGAAATACATGTAATGCAAATCAAGACCACCAGAAGGAATTAAACAATATGGGCAGTGAACTGCCTAGCGTATGTTAGATCCAGGAAGTGTGATACTTCCTATATGGCTATCAGTCCACTATTTTAAACAATTTAATGTTGTAAACAAAGTAAATCCTATTGTACTTTGAAATGATTTAGGTATCTCACTTAAAACACAATAAGAAATAGATCTAATCTAACAGGCTAAGCTAGAATAGAATCCAAAGGTCAAATGATGGGTTATGGGTTTTGCGGGTTTGACAGAGGTCTCGGGGAGATCACAGGTGGATGAGGGTGAGATGAAATTTGGTGGTAGGTCTCTGTTCTGGGCTGTGTGGGTAAATACAGAGACCTATGTCGGTCAGAGGTAACCGACGGCAGTCAGGTGTGACCAGTGCCGGTTACTGTGGAAATTTGGAAATATCACAGAACAAGCTTTAGGTCTCCTTTGTTATTGCACAAAGGACTTTGGTTGGTCGAGACAAGGTATTGGGTGACTGAGGTAGACTTCAGAAAGGTTTTAATGGGTATATGGAGTTGGAAATGTTGGAGAAGGTCAATAGGTGGTTAGGTAAACAATAGATGATAAAATAATGATGAAATGAAATAAAACAGAGAAGTATGATGTTATACTTACTTGGATTATGGTCCTGGATGCCTATGTGTGAAGGATGGAGGTCCTGATGAGAGGCTTGAAGGCTGCAAGTGATCACCAATTAAAGGAAAACTTCTGCATGGGCTGCATGTGCACTCCTCTTTGCTTGGTTACATTATATCTTGGTTGGGATGGCTATACAGGAAAAGATGCTTGATCTTTTTCCTTGCATGCATGGTCTCGCTGGAATTTGCTCTCTGAAGATGTGTTATCTCTCTAAGATGTGATAATGCTCACCAACCTTTTGCTTCCAACTTCCAACCTTGAGAATAATATTATTTTGGGGTTAAAAGGGTAACCGACGGTGGTTCCGACTTAACTGGTGACAGTTAGGGGTAACCAGCGTCGGTCAAGATGAGATTTCCTAGTTTTACTAAGCTAGGGAGATCCTCTTGATTTCCTCAGATCTCGTGTTGTTAACCCATGGATTAGACTGGGAGCTTCTTGTGAGCATACAGGAATGTGGTTAGAGGGAATGTAGGTATTGATGTTTAGGGTTTGGGTAAGTCTTAGTTAGTTATGGCAACTTACTAAGAATAGGTCTTAGGTTGAGTTGGCTTGGTGAGGTGTCTAAGTGAACTGTATGTGTGGATATTATTTAAAATAAGATATTTAAATAATTAATATAGTGAGGATAATGCATTAATTTAATTAAATTAATATTAGTGGGGTGAAGGGGGTGATGGCTAGGTGAATGTGATGAAGGGTGTTTATTTGTCGAGGGACCAAAGGGGAGTGTGACCTAATTTTAGTGTCTACACATACATATCTCATACCATCACAAGATCTTACACTAACTATGGATTTCATCTCTATTATATGACATGGCACTCATTATATGTCTACCCATCATTAGACTACTCTCACTCACCTTCCCCCGGTTGCACCATCTTCCATGACTACAGCCATTGATGATGCTTATACACCATATGATATTATTGATACATCTATACACCATTCTCTCAATAGTAATTGTGACACTGAAGCACCTTCGATAGTTTTTGGGCATGCTCCCCCTCATCTTCATGATGTTATATCTAGAAATTTCATTAGCATTATGACTGCTTCTTCATGGTTGCACATGTTACTTCCATGGATCATTTTTCATGATACAATTTTATAGCATAGGCATCTAAACCTTCTGAAGTCACTCCCATTTGCACATGCTTGGTATTTCTCATAGTATCCCCCATTTGTTTCCCAATTACACTCTATTTATAGGTTTAACTTGACTATTGAGGGAGTGATTCTACATCCAAACCTCACTTCATACACACAAATTGGGGGGAAATTTTCCTTCCCATCCTTTAGTTGCATCATTTCTATATATTCCCCTCCATGGAGGAATTATTGGATCACCCTTCCTTCTCCTCAAAAAATAGGTTTTCATAAATGCCCTCATAGAGGGCCTAAAACACAAAAACATTCACATATTTGGAAAAATAAAATAATCAAGACTTGTTTTTATAACATACATTGTTTATACTTTACATTGTACATGTTGTTTATGAATTTAGTTTGATATATAACATTTATTCTTTACACACATGTGTTCACGTGGTGTATTGAGTATGTTGCAAGACATACACAAAGCGATATAAGATGATAAGTGTTGGCCTTCCTTTTACCCAGAGTACTAACCTATGGGGGAATATTCCTTTTACATACTACATCTAGGTGTTATACTTCTATTATAGTTATTTTCTTTCCTCATTATGCTTGATTACATATATATCTTGTGCATTTTCTATCTTTTGGACTAACATGACTAACACAGGTGTCTTATACAATGCTTACAATTCTTGTTACATCTTTCATATATCATATATTATATACTCTTTGTCACATTTTTCTATGTTTTCCTTCCATACGTGCTTTCTAGTTGTGTGTGTATGCTTATTTTATGTTGTGATTGTGGCATAAGGGAGTTGATTATCTTCCAACACCAAGGGTGTCCCATATTTGCAAAAAAAAATTCCTTTTGTGTGATACTTTTTTGCATGTTTGCACTTCTTGTCCACTAACACATTATTTTCTATTGTTATTTTTTTGTTGCATTGACACTATTATTGTTATCTTGTTTTTTTTCCTTGTTGCTATTGCTTTTTGCCATGGTTTCTACCATGGAAATCCCCTTTTATAGGTACACTTTTTTTTTGGTGGCCACTGTTGTCAATTTTTACTCCGTCTGGGAAAATTTGGACAACGGGGGATGTCTAGTGGTCTCTAGGACTGAAAGACTTATTTATAAAACATGCTGAGGTCTACAAGCAAAATTTTGTTGTGTTAAGGAACATCCGGTGGCATTACTAAAGGGTTCGAGATCATTTCATTTTTCTTTTTTCTTTCTCAGTTTGACTAAGATCGAGGTGTAATCGGAACAAGACATTAGTCCCAATGGGGACCACTTTCAATAATCATGGGTATTAATCTGATTAAAATCAATAAATTATGTTGAGAAGGTTTAAAGTATGATAGAATGATCCATGCAAGGTTAGCTTTGCACAATAGCTCGGTCAAAACTCAATGAATGATAGGCTAATTATTTTTAGCCCAACAAGATCGTGAAGGCTACAAGCGAGCCCGAAGTATCAAACTCTGGTATGACTCGTTGCGCTAGTTTTGGAAGATTGAGATCTTCGTTAATACGTTGAAATGGTTGTCAATTAGGAGGAATCATATCAACAGAGACCGGCATATGCAATATGTTGAATTCAGGACGAGCAAGGTTCGACATTTAAATTAGAGCTCGAACGGTTGAGGGCTCAAATCAAAAAAGATAATTCAACGTATCTAAAAATATGTTTCAATATCCATTGTAGAAGATCACAGAGATCAAGATGTTGAAAGGTGATCAGCTTTATTCCTTGAGCCACACTAAGGGAAGATTTGAAACTTGGCGATGGACCGTATACAAAACAAATGCAGAGCAGTGTTTGGGAGTTAAGAAATTGAATCCTAAACTATAACATAGGGAACCCAATTTCGGTGAAGAAATCTCGTAGTGCGTCGAGCTCAAACACAGTTCGGGTTGAAGGATTCACATGAGTCTCATTCATAAGGAAATAACATGAGGATGATCTGAGTTGAAGGTTTTTTCGAGGTGGATAACAATGGCTCAGGTGATTCATTAAAGGGCGAGCGTCGTAAGTGTTTTGGTTTCAAGTTGTACTCAAAGCTATGGCCATTTTCAACTCACTAACAGAATGATTTAGACCAACGATTGATGGGTGATCTTGAATGCAAGTGTATGATGGAAAAAGGTACTCGGATGAGGGCTCACGAGTGGGTCGAGTGGAGGCTGATTAGTTGAAGTGCCTTATTAAGTCAAAAATCGTTCAAGTTGAGTCGAAGGACAAAGTAAGTCGTATTAGAGGGGACGAAGACAGCTCAGACCTTGGTAATCCAAAGAAGGGAAAAGTCTATCGTGGGAGCTCGATGACATTTAAGACGATCCATAAAGGATCATGATGACTCGCAAGATCTCGAGCTTGAAAAATTCAACCCATGATGGTTCAAAAATTATGACGCAAGGATATAAATGCTTGATCTCGATGGTCACTCAATGGTCACTAATGGGAAGGTTCAATGGAATGACTCGTCACGAATGTGTTGAGGCTGTATTACTCAGGCAAAATGTGTTTTCGAAGCTTGTGGAGATCATTTGAGCTCAGCAATTGAACTTGATAGGTGAACCAAGTCAAAAAAAACAAATTCAACAAGCCAATACGACTTGCCAAGGTTAAGGAAAAAATCATGGCACAAGAAATTCAACACAGACTGAAAGAAAAGGCGGGTGGTGTTGAGAGTCAAACTAAGCCAAGTTACAAACGGTTCGCGGAATATGGATTCCAGTGGGAAATTTTATGCATGCAAGTAGTATTCGGCATGTGCCTATTCAATCAATATTAGATGAAACTATGGCAAAGTGTGTAAGATGATAGAGCATACAGAACAATGGGAGTCGAAGCACTTAATTAGAGAAGCCCAAGACTGAGCTCACTTTGGTTTTTATGAGACTAGAAACTGCTAATATGATTAGCTCAGCTCGGACAACATTGGTGTGTCAACATGTAGGTTGAGCCAATGTTTTATGTTGTATGACCAAGCTGAGGTGGAATCAAGGGGTTTGATAGATGGAGGAACTCGTGAGAAGAAATTAGGTTGAAACTAAACTTTGTAGATTCATCAACGTATGGTGAGAAGAATCAATGAGAAAATGGTAAATTTTCCTATAGGAAACCAAGTTAGTGTCTACCAAAATCAATGCAGGTAACTCGTAGTCACAAAAATATTAGAGCTCACATTGAAAATCCGAGTTACTTCAGAGGAAATGTAAAGATCGATGACGAGTTGGAAGTGGCTTAGGAGGAGTTGGTTCAAGCGTAAGGACTCAATGTAGGTGTGAGAAGTCACACATGATGAAGCTTGCAACGAGATGAAGAAAGATGATAACCGAGCTCAGTTAGCACAAAGGAAGCTTTCAGAGATTCATTTTAGAGTTAGATGTTTTTGGCTTTCAGAGTTTTTGGGATCAAGAAATTGAGCAAGTTTAGATAGTTCCGAATCCCAAAATTCTAAAACTCTGAAATTTGGAGTTTCAGGTTTTTGGGAGATGGAAGTTACAAAGTGGTTGACCTCATTCACATTCCAAGTCTGAGTTAGTCACCGAGTCATGGGGAGTCCCGAGTCTAATGATGAAGTAGGATCATCTTGCATGTCGATTTCATTGGTTGGTAAGTCAGAATAATGGACTGAGTTGGTTATAATGTGATATGCTCAGTCTAAGATTACAACGTGAAATCAAAAAAACATTCAATATAAAATAAGGAGCTGCATAGAGTGAAAATCAATCACTGAGTTGATAGAATAAAGTGTGATGAGGGCATGCCACGTAGTTCGGTGTAACATTAAAAATTATAAAAAAAATTGAGTGCCAACTAACGAGGAGAACTCAATAGAGACGGTGAAAAACTTGTAAAGGGGATCATTTGAGTTTAAGATGAAGCATGCAATATTACCAAAGGAACTTTCCAATATATTAAATATTGATGTTGAATGCTGAGTTAGTATACAAGTTTGGAAATGTGACAAAGAAAAGTCTATGATAGAAATGTAAAATACAAAACTCGTCGAGTAAGAGAGTAACTCATCGAGTCATTTTATAACTCAGCGAGCTGATGGAATATAATACCTAGGGGCCCTAAAAGTGTCTTTTACTTATAAGAGCACAACTTTCTTCCCAGTTTCCCATTTTTCACAAAATCACATTCGTTGGAACTGGGAGAATGAGAGTTATATGATGGAATCACCAGAATATGAATTTTTGAAAGTTTTAAATTCCAAAATTGTAAGTTTTCCTTTTCTTGAGTGGTTCCTTAAAAGGTGGAGGTGCAATAAATGAGAAAACATGGCCAACAACAGTGGTTAATTATTTCCTACATTATGGCCTAGATTCTAGGGTTTCTCCTTCTTTCTCTCACCACTCACCAAGTTTTCTGTAAATTTAAAAGGGGTTCTTATTCCAAGGGGTGAGACATTATTTCCAAGCTTCCTCTCTCTTCACAACTGAGATGCTATGAATTTGTAGGCTCTCAAGCCTTTCTTCTCAAATTTTAATGGTAGCCTATGCCTTTTCCTTGATGTAATGATGCACTGTGCAAGTGCTTAAAGTAATGGAAATTATGTTTTGTGATCAGTTATATGTCCTTTCATGATTTTTCTACTTCTATTTTCCTCTCTCATGTTGGCAGGTGAACTATGCAACTAGGGTTTCTTTTACAAGTTTTGGAGTTCATTGTCATGGTTATCAAGTTGTGAGAAAACCCTAGAATCTAGGCCAGAATGTGGGAAATAATTAACCATTGTTTTTGGCCATGTTTTCTCATTTATTGCACCTCCACCTTTTGAGGCACCACTCAAGAAATGAGGAAAAACTGAAATTTTGGAATGAAAAAATTTCAAAAATTCAACTTCTATTGATTCCATCACATATATCTGATCGACTTTAACAAAGGGGATGTGTACTTCCTACTTTTTGGTAGTTTGTACCCTCTCTAAGTTGTCAATAGGTGAAGTTGGAACTTGTGATGCACACCACCCTCTTAAAATTAACCCTTACCGAGTCTAGCAACATCCTTTCTTGGTACATCACCACTTCTAGTATAGGTTTTATTTTCCTTACAAATCTCTCTCCCTAAATTCCTTGAAATTTTGGTATAGGTCTAGTTAGCCATTTATCTTGCATTAGGAGCAGTGTAGTGCTTAGTTTAGGAAGAGGAAGCTGGCCTTCTCCAGGGGTTCACCTCGAGCCCAAGTCCCACAACTTGAGAGGTATTCCCATGTTACCCAATGACACCTAATTTCATTTTCACCTTCAAGACATTTAGGGGGTGCAGTGATTTTGTGATAATAGTTTTTGGCATGCCCGGTGGGACCACAAGAGTCACATTTTTCACAGGTGTGTTTATTGTGATCACTTCATTTCATTTCATTGTTGTTCTATTAGTGAAATTTATGCCTTAGGAGGTATACCCAAGCACAATTGGTAACTCTATTGGTCAAAGTGACCTGCTCTCTATGTTGCAGACCCTCAATTTTATCTATTTCCATCTAGTTTCCTTGAACATCTTTCCATTTTTCTCCCATTCATGAATCTTTGCAATCATAGTTTCATTTCCACAATTGAGTTCCCACTTGCATCACTAGAAATATTTTCCATCTTTAGGCTATTTTAAACCACCTCTAGCTCCTTTTTATGATGAAAATCAACAACATGCATATCTCTATGAGTAGATCCATGGCCAGTTTGATGGTTCTCTTAACTATGCATATTTTTAAGAGAAGGAGCATGTAGATGATGAAGGCTATCCTACAGAGGAAAATTTAGAGTTGTAACTTAAGATTTAAATAATGGAGGCATTCATGGTACAATCTAGAGCCACAACTCAAATAAATGCATTCAAGATTGTCTTCAAGGTATCATGTTCATGGGTTGGCCCTATGCCAAGTTTTTACATCTTGCAGGAAAAGATTGCTTTTATGAATGAAATGTTGCCTCAACTTGAAGGTTGGATTGAAGAGATAGAGGCTTATGAGTTTGATGCAAGGAATCCTTGTCAATGGGTAAGTCCTACACCACCACCTCAAAGTTCTTTTTCCAATTCGTAGTCAATGTCATTTTAGTATAAACATCAAATTCAATTTTTTTCACCAGTTGCCCATGCTGAGAATTCTATATCTTCACTTACTATTTTTCCATCCCATCATGAATATTTTTTTCCTCTCCCTTCCAAATTTCCTTCTTTTTTACAAAGGCCACCAACATAAGAAGATGAACCTCTTCTGCTATCTCAAATAAAGAGGGAAATCATTAAATCCCAACCCACCCCTCCTCTTATAGTTCCAAATCCATTTTGGGAAGAACGTGATTATACTGAAGATGAAGAGAAGGATTTTAAGGAGATTGATAATGATGAAATTTCAAAAAATATGAAGGAGTGGGCTATAAGATTTAATGAAAATAAAATTTCCCTCCTAACTTAGCCTCAATCCAAGGTTGATATTCAAGAGATTTTGGAGGAAACTAAATTTTCCTAGGAACAAGTACAAGAGGATGATGAACATCAGTTTATGTGTTAAAATTTTAGTGTACATGTGGGCACTATGTTTGAGGAAACTGTTGATTCCCCACAAGTTGTGAAATTAGCTCCAAATATATCAAGAAAAAAACATGTGCAAGTTGAAGAAGAAAGACTCTCAAGTGTACAAGCTAATTCTTATGAGTGCAATGATCCTAATTGACATGCATGTCAAGAGCTTGCAACACTTTTGGAAGGTGGTAGTATCTTTCTAAGGTCATCATTAAATGTTACAATCAGCCAAAAAAAATTCATGAGACCAAGGCAGATTCAGAGATCGATAATGCAGATGAGTCCATGTAGAAGCTTCCAAATCCTTTTCCCTCTCTATCTTCTCAAAAGTCTGATTTTTTAGAAGAATTTGATCTTTCTAATTTCATGTTTGATAATTAAGAATATCAAGGTGAAGGAGGTTCTAGTTCGGAGGATACTCAAATTGAGGAAGAACCTTTGATACAGTCAGAGGATGAAAAAAAATATTAACTATCAGATTTGGAATAATGTTTTGATGGACAGGAACCTATGGAATTTGATAATCTTGTTATTCCATCACTTATTTTCCAGCACAAAGTTTCGAGTACTGTAGAGGGACGTGCTCAAGAACAACTCGTTACTCATAATTTTCCTTTGGAATCAAAATTAGAGGAATTGAGTCTTCTATATCCCTCATCACATGTAAAGGAGGAACACACAGGAGAATCTAGGACTGATCTGGAAGCATTGAATGAAGATTATGTCATGGAGAGGTTTCTGTTTTTAGTTACAAAACCTGTTTTTGTTAACGAGTTTTTGTTGCAGGAAAGTGTTCTTGAATATTTTTCTTCCTCCAACTTTCTTCAAAAACTGAAAATAGGGGGGTTTGAATTTTTAAATTCCATGTCTAATGAGGGAGATGTCACTACAATACCATCCATTCAGGTGAAATATCATTTGATTATAAATGGGAAACAAGAGGAAAATCAAGTCGTGAATAACCATCTTTTTCAAGGATGTCTTCAGCAAGACTTTCTTGTTAAAGTTAAGGTTCAAAGCAACAGGAATATTCAATAGGATAGACCATGTCCCAAAAGGTACTTCACTTCATTGAAGCTAGAAGAGAATCCCGAACCATTCACATTCATTTCAAGATGTGAGGATGAGTTTCATAGTCCAAAGGATCAATTGATATGCCTATATAAAACAAATGCAGAACAATTGAAAGAAGCATATTTTTTCTTTCCAATTGATGCCTTGGTTAGTTAGGTGGAAAATTGGATTTATGTCAGTTTTTTACTATCATTTCCATCTATGTCTATTACCACATCATTTGCATGGCTGCGCATTGTGAGAAAAGGGATCTATTTTTCACAACTAGTTGCAGGGTTTGTGTAAGTTTACACGTGCTTCCGATTAGTGTAGGGTAGTAATAGGTTTTATTTTATTAGAATAAGTGCATTGCACACCCTACATGTTTCAATTTCGGCATGTATGGTTTTCAGATTTAGTGTGTTTTGTTTTCTATTTTCACTCTTATGTTGTTCTGCACACTGTTTCATCATTGGAGGTTTTTAAAGGAAGAGAAAATTTTGAGGTTTCAGAGAAAGTTTCAAGATATCCCCAATTCCTCTTCTGCTTCATTAAAAGTTCAGCAGTATGGTCTAGATGCCAAGAGTTCATCAGATTCAATATACTTCATGCTTAACATTCTAGGGAGGTCCAAAATTGGAAATGTTCAAGGGGATTTAGGACGGGTTCATTTATTATCCTTCATTCTATAGCAGTCATTATAAGTTTGGGATGTAGGATGCAATGATGTTCAGGTATTTGGATGTTAATAGTTTCATGGTTAAGCATCAGGTCTTATATTGACAGTTATAACTCCATGCCAAAATGGATATACAAGGCTAATAGAACCATGCTTAGCAGGAAAGCATCCCTCAGAGGTCACCAAAAAATGTTGTCAAATTTTTCCCCTGGGAAAAATTGGACAACGGGGATGTCTAGTGGACCCTAGAATCGAAATAATTATTCATAACACATTCCGGGGTCTAAAATAATTTTTTTTTGTTAAGGCATATCTATGGAATTACCAAAGGGTTCGAGATCATTTAAGATTTCTTTTTCTTTCTTGGTTTGAAGAAGATCAGGGTGTACTCGAAACAAGACATTAGTCCCTGTGGGACCACTTTCGATTATAATGGGTATTAACTGATTAAAATTAATAAATTATGTCGAGAAGGTTGATATTGTGCTAGAATGATCCATACAAGGTTAGCTTGCATAATATCTTGGTCAAGCTAAATGATTGATAGGATAATTATTTTAGCTCGACGAGCTCGTGAAGGCTACAAGCGAGCTCGGTATAAATCTCTGTTATGACTTGTTGAGATAGTTTTGGAATATTGACATCTTCATTAGTATGTTGAAATGGATCGAGCGGGAGGAATGATATCGACAGAGACCAGAATATGAATAGTTGAATTCGGGATGAGCAGGTTTGAAATCTACATTAGAGCTCAAATGGTGAGGGTTTGAATCAATAAGATAATTCGACACATCTAAAATATGTTTCAACAACCATTATAGAAGTTCACAGAATCAGGATTTTGAAAGGTGATTAGATTTATTCCTTGAGCCACAATCAGGGAAGGTTTGAAACTTGGCATGGATGCATACAAAAAAAATGTAGAGCAGTGTTTGGGAGTTAAGAAATTGAAGCCCGATATAATATAGAACCCAATCGGTGAAGAAAGCTCGTAGTGTGTGTAGCTCGAGCATGATTTGGGTGAAGGATTCATAGGAGGCTCGTTCTAAGGAATAATGTGAGGATGGCTTGAGTTGAAGGTTTTGTGGGGTGAACAATAATGGATCGGGAAAGTCATTAAAGGGAGATCTCAGAAGTTTTCTAGTTCAAGTTGTGCTCAAAGCTATGGCCGATTCGACTCACTAATAGGATGAATTAGACCTACGATTGATGGGTGATATTAAATGCGATTGTATGATGGAAGAGGTACTTGGATGAGAGTTCACGAGTAGGTAGAGTGGAGGATGATCAATTGAAGTTCCTTACTAAGTCAAAAATAGTTTGAGTTGAGTCGAAGGAAAAGTGAGTCGTATCAAAGGGACAAAGAAGCTCGTCCTTGGTAATCCAAATAAGGGAAAATCTTGTCACAAGATCTCGGTGACATTAAGACAAGCCATAAAGGATAATGATGACTCACAGGAGCTCGAGCCTTAAAATCAAACCTCAAGGGTTCAAAATTCTGATGTGAGTATATAAAGTTTGATCTTGATGGTTGATAACAGGAAGGTTTAATGGACTTACTCATCGTGAATGTGTTGAGGTTGAATCACTTAGCGAAATGTGTTTTTGAAGCTTATGGAGTTCATTTGAGCTCAAGATTGAACTTGACAGGTGAGATGAGTCAACAAAAAAATTCACCAAGCCAGTACATCTATCCAAGGTTAAGGAAGAACTCGTCCCGAGAAAGTCGGCACAGACACAAAGAAAAGGCGGTGTTGAGAGCCAATTAGACTTAGTTACAAATGGCTCGTGGAATATGAACACTAGTAGAAATTTGATGCATGTGAGTAGTATTCAACATGTGCTAAGTCAATCAATATTATATGAAATGTCACGAAGTGTGCAATATGATAAGCATACATGTAGACACCAAAATTGGGTCGCACTCCCCTTGGTCCCCTTTCAAATAACCATCTTACACACATTTACCTAACCATGACTCTTATACCCCACACTAATATTAATTTAATTAATTTAATTAAATTAATACCCATCCTCACAATATTCATTACTTAATTATTTTAATTAAGCTAATTTCCACCTCATCTAGCCACCTCACCCTAGACCTATTCTTGGCATGTTTCCATAGCTAACTAAGACCTAATCTTACTTTCCTTAATGAGATAAGATTTTTTCTAACTGTAAAAGCACATGCCTAAGATTTCTCTAACCACATTCCCACTCATTAGAAGGGAAGATTCTATCCCGATCCATGAGAAAAAACCAACCTAGCCTAAGAAATTGAAAAGATCTGCCATTTTTAGTAAAACTAGGGAATCACGCCTTAACCAACATTGGTCACCCCTAAATCGATGCCGGTTAACCTGAAACCATTGTCGGTTACCATTTATTCACCTTAGAAACCTTGTTTTTGGGTTAGAAGATTTATGAGATCAAGAATAGGAGAAGAGACCTGCATGCAAGTAGAACTAGAGCCTTTTCATACCTACAGACATCTATAGCCAACACCAGGATAGATCCAGAGGCATTTGCACTCATAGTGACATTTTGGGAAGCATCATTATTACACCAAGCTCCATCTCACCCATCGATCATCCTGTTATCCTGCAAAATTGTCAAGGGCAATTTGTAGATAACCATACCCAAAAAAATTTGTTTTGGCCCCAAGGAAGTTTGACAACGTTCGAAAGAAGCCCAAAATTATCTTCCAAAAATCAAGTTTTAAGGACTTAAGCCATTTTTCAGTCTTTTCAGAAAAGACGTTGATAAGTTCCTGTTGACATGCTAAAGAGTGTGCCAAAAGGCGCTGATAAGGTCCTGTCGACATGCTGAAGAGTGCGCCAAAAGGCGCTGATAACTTCCTGTCGACATGCTGAAGAATGTGCCAAAGGGCGCAAGGAAGTTCATGTTGACATGCCAAACGGTGTGCCAAAGGGCGCAAGGAAGTTCATGTTGACATGCCAAACGGTGTGCTAAAGGGTGCTGATAAGTTCTTGTCGACATGCTGAAGAATGCACCAAAGGGCGCTGATAAGTTCCTGTCGACATACTGATAAGTGCGCCCATTTCCAAAGGCGCTAACAATGTGATGTCGACATGCTGAAATGTGCGCCAAGGCGCTGAGAAGTCGTTGTCGACATGCTGAAAAGTGTGCCATTTTACACAAGAGTGGTTTCTTCTTGGGATCCATTGATCATTTTTGTAAGATATTTAAAAAGCATGTTGGCATACACGATGACTTCATCCATGTTGCACCATGGGATGTTGCCATCCAAAAACTTGCCCAAGTCAATTGTTGACTTTTTAAATATCTTTGTAAATATTTGTTGGCTCCTTTTTGCCTTCTTTTCCTTCTCCTCTCTTCTATAAATATTTGGAATACTTGTTGTATTCGGGGTGAACATTTTTTAGATGAAAATAGAAGTGAGGAGAGAAAGACTTTGAGCTTTCTTGTAACAGAAGAAAATAGTAATACAAATATTAAGACTTTGTGCTCAATAGCTGTGTTATCCATTAGATCTTTCTTACGTTAGATCTGTATGTGTTTAATCTGTTGGATTCATATCTACTTTTCTGTCATTTGCTCATCAGTATTGCTTTGTTTATTTATGCAAGTAGGTTTGGCTCTGTTTACTACCAAACTAAAAACATAAATCTACTGACCTTTCTGCTTTGGAATTCATTTCTTTTCTCCCTTCGGATCTGTTCTTTCTCTTCTCCCTCTTTCATTCCTTTCTTTTCGCAGCCTGAAATACTCTACTGGGATGAGATCCCAAACCCCCGAAGGCAGAATCTGTGAGACTTGCATAGATTCCTGCTGGTAGAATAGCAATAAACCAGTTTCGCTTTGCTGACTCAAAGAGGGGGCTAAGCCCTGCACACTGTTGGCTCGTCTATCCATAGATCTGTTCCAGGCGACAGATTTTTCGGGACCAACAGTTTTTGGCGACTCTGCTGGGGAACGAATAGATCTGTTCAGATCTTGTGGCTAGTAACAGATAAAAATCAGAAAAAATCAGCAGATTGCTGCCTATTTGCAAATCTCAACTTTTTGTAAAAAATCTAAATTTTTTTTAGCAAAAATGCTCAAATCGAAAAATTTTCTTCTGAGAGTCATAGATCTGGTCTAGTTAAAGATCTTTAGTTCGCTGAGTTTTTGAAAAAATCAGTTTTTTTGCCATAGATCTGAGTTTTTGACTATTTGCAAAAAAGGTTTGAAACCCTCTGAAAAAAGTTAAAATCAGATCAGAAAATCAGCCTACTAATCTTCCCTGCCATCTTATCCTCGTTGTAATTTTTCATTTAAACCACAATCGGTTTTCTGAAGAGGATAGTTTTAAATATCTAGAAAAGTGCCTGCTATTGGTTTTTGATAGAAAAACCAGAAAATCAGCCAGTACAACCAAAAAGAAAGTTTAAATCTGCACCGTAACATTGCATATCTAGAAGGTACACTGGCGAGTGAACCTTTTATGCGCAGCAGGAGAGCCTGTGGAGAAGCTGATCCTACTTTCGATCTGCTTCAGAGGCATAATTTCAGCGTAACACCGGCACGTTTTTCAGCACTAAGCTCGGCTAGCCGGTCATCCAGGAGTGTCTCACCTCCACGAAGAAAAAGTCTTTTACAAGGAGCATCTACATCCCTTTGTAGTGCCTTGCTACTCAGCGGAACTACACTTCCAGCTCGTGTTCTCTTTCCAGCTTTTCAAATGGCGGTTCCATGGGGAAACGCGATGGGTCCATTGGCTTTACCACATCTAGTTCATGCTCTCCCTCACGGAAATCGAAAGAATTTTCCCAAATTTGACAGGAGCGGAAATCAAAGCACGGATTCCCACATCTGCATTCATTATTTCATGCAGTATTTTGGATGTGACCCACGAAGATGTGTCGGTTCACCTTTTTCTGGAGACCCTACAAGGGCCTGCAGCTGAATGGTTTCAGCATTTGCCGGCCGGATCTATCACCAGTTGGGCCACCTTACGGGATGCTTTCGAAGACAGATACAAGCCTTCAGAGGATGCGTTTGCATTATTATCACGAATCACTCACCTGAAAAAGGAGACGAATGAGACCATGCACGATTTTGTCACCCGGTTCAATGCACTAATCAACCGTGTCCCTGTTGTCATGCTTCCAACGCCGGAAAATCAAAAGTGTTTCTTCGTAAATGTTATGAGCTCAAAAGTTAGTTTCTTGCTCCTTCAGGAACGAGTTGCCACCTTGGTTCTAGCCCAAGCCGCTGCCATTCGCATAGAAGATAATCTGATAATATTTGGCGAATTAAAAAAGGAATCAGCCAAGCCTAAATCTTTGGGCCCTGCGCCCACTACTTCTTCTGATCCAGTCTTTCAAAAGATGGTGAATGACTTGCTCGCATTGAAGAAACAGTTGGCCCAGGCCTCTCCCAGTTCCTCATATCGGGATATTCCGTGGAGGAATTTCGTTCCTAACAATGTCTCACAAAGGCTACGTCTACCTACAGCTGCTCCGCGGTTGGCACTTGAGGCCCCTCCGATCAATGCTCTGGCCAAGATTGAAGAAGAAGAGCAATACTATGAAGAACCTTCGTCTCAAGGCGGAGATGATCAAGATGTCGGTGAACCGACTGGCGACTCTACTATTGGATACATGGAATTTGATGAGGAAGAATCTGATGAAGAAGAGGGTACTCAGGGATATGCAAGCGGACAGTCATATGTTGTTTTTACTCGCTCGCAAGGAAAAGAAGTGGAAATTGCTGCCCATGTCCAGCAGGAGAAGGCCGTGTCAAACGTGCCTCCGATCATTGCTAAAAGAGGTAATCCTCTTCCTACTCAACTCCCTGGAAAATCTTTTGCAAAGAAGTCTTTTCCCCCTATCTCTCCTCCAAATCAATCCTCTCACATTCCTCCTAAGACCACCAATCCTTTTCCATCATCGCGAGGTGAGGGACTCATTCCTTTACCAACGCAACCCTTGGCCGCATTTGATATTATAGATCATGCAAAAAGGACCAAGATCCAAATGTCTGAAGCTGAGTATCTTCAGTCAAACCCTGAACAGCTCGTAAGATTGACTAAGTATATCCAAAGTCAAGCTGTTATATCTAATCAGGTTTCCCCAAAAGGAATCCTATCCACTCCCCCTGAATCTCATATAAATGTTGCTTCAACATCTGCATCAGGCAAGATAGAACCTTTCTATCTCTCTCTACTGATCAATGGACACAAGCTGAGTAATTGCATAATTGATTCCGGAGCTTCTGATAACGTCATGCCGGCAAAAGTCGCTCATGCTTTGGGCCTCACTCTTACCAAGCCTTTCGGCAGGTGTTATTCTTTGGAAACTAAGCAAGTTCCGTTGGTTGGCCAAATCAAGGACACGCAATTTGCATTTGCGGCTTTCCCGGATAAAAGAGTAAAAATGACAGTCCTTGTCGCTGACATTCCGGCAGCCTATGGAATATTGCTGGGAAGAAGTTTTTGCAGCGAAGTTGGTGGAGAAATTCATATGGACTGGTCCAAAGCTAGAATTCCAGTCAAAGGCGTAATGCAGACTTTAGAGCCTGAATCACAAAAGAAATACTTGGTTACCAGCTCTGAAGACCCCAAAGCTCAAATCCTTTTTGAATCATCAGGGATGGGGAATTACTTCTTATCTACTGAGACGGATAAAACATGGGCTGTTCTCGTTCAGGAGGGAGATCTTAATAAGATCTGGACATTGCAATTCGATGGGAGCTGTGCAACTAGTGGATGTGGCGCTGGGGCCGTGCTGATATCTCCTGAGGAAGAAGTTATTCCTCTCTCTTTCAAATTGTAGTTTTTCAACACTAACAATACTGCTGAGTATGAGTCTCTCTTACTCGGTATGCAAGCCGCAAAAGAAAGAGGAATAAAAAATCTAAAAGTACAAGGTGATGCTGAGCTAGTTGTAAATCAAGTCAAAAGGATCTACCAAGTAAAGAATGAAAGGCTCAGGCACTACCGTAATGCGGTATGGGATAGCATTGAGGATTTTGATGCCTTTTCACTTGAATCAATTCCAAGAGCACAAAATGACATGGCTGATTCATTGGCTGTCTCGGCATCTCTCATGCTCCCACATCCAGGTTTGAAAATGAACAAGTACACCATTGAGGTGTTTTTCCGCCCGAGCGTGCCGGATAATTCTCAGCATTGGCAGGTGTTTGATGATGATAATCAACTCATTGCCTTTCTGGAGAAGGCAGAAAATTTTAACGAGTTGTATTTCGAAGGATCCACCTCTACATGCCGTGAATCAATCAACGGTCAAAACCACGAAACAAAGGAGAACGACGGCATATGTCAGCTCAAGGGAAATAAAATTCCAAAGGGCTTGGTTTCTCTGGAACGCCTGTTCGACAGGCATGACCGTTTTGTAAAAAAGAAGAAGCGGGATGATCCTAACTCATCCCCAGAGACCGAACTAGTCAATTTAGGTTCGGGGGCACATCCGTAATTTGTGAACATTGGGAAATGTTGCACGCCAGAAGAAAAGTGGAAATTTGTCAAGCTGCTAAAAAAATATATGGATGTATTGGCATGGTCTTATGCCGATTTAAAGTCCTTCAAGCCAAAGGACGTTCAGCACGATATTCCGTTGAAAGACGATGCCAAAGCCTTCCGCCAGAAGCAGAGGCACTATAATCCCAAGATTTCAGGCACCATCCAGGCCGAAATTCAGAAGATGTTAGACGCAAGAATCATCTTCCCTATCCATCACAGTACTTGGGTAGCAAATATTGTGCCAGTGCGCAAGAAAAACGGTGAAATACGCATCTGCGTAGACTTTCAAAATTTGAATCAAGCTTCGCTGAAAGACAACTACCCTCTTCCGATAATGGATTAAGTTCTGCAAGCAGTAACTAGAATAGAGATGCTGTCCATGTTCGACAGTTTTTCAGGTTACAATCAGATTGAAGTTTCACTTGAAGATCAGTTTAAAACAGCATTCACTACTCCTTGGGGTACATTTTCCTACAGCAGGATGCCTTTCGGCCTAACTAATGTCGGCGCCACTTTTCAGCGGGCCATGGACTTTGCTTTCAAAGGTATGATGGGGAAGGTCATTGTGGTTTATTTAGATGACCTGACTGTGTTCTCCAAACAACGAAGTGATCACTGTGATCATTTGGAGCAAGTGTTGGCCAGGTGCCGAGAACATGGGATTTCCCTAAACCCAAAAAAGTTTGTTTTTGGAGTCACAGAAGGGAAGTTTCTAGGCCATGTGGTCAGCAAAGAAGGAACAAAGATAGATACTGAAAGAGTTAAGGCTATTCAAAGCCTTACTCTACCTACAAGCAAGATTGGTGTTCATTCTTTCTTTGGAAAGGTGAACTTTCTCAGGCGTTTTGTTCCTGACTTTGCTGAAAAGACCCGTCACATATTGAACATGATGAAAGGGTCACCAACTTTCAGATGGAGTGAGGAGGGGAAAAGGTCATTTGAAGAAATAAAAGCTTCCGTTGCCCATGCACCAGTCTTGGTATGTCCAGATTTCTCCAAGGACTTCATCATGTATAGTTATGCATCTGAGCATACTGTGTCCGCAATCTTAATGCAAAAGAACTCGGAGGATGTTGAATCTCCAATCACGTTCATGAGTTCTCCTCTCAAACCTCACGAACTAAAGATGACTCAGCTGGAAAAGCATGCCTTTTCCGTTGTCAAAGCAGTGAAGAATTTCAGGTATTACATTCTAAACTCGCATACGGTGGTGCTGGTCCTTGACATGGCGGTGAAATCAATTCTAACTCAGCAGGAGTTAGGAAGTTTGCGGGGAAATTGGATCGCAAAAGTCCAGGAGTATGACCTGGATATTAAACCAACCAAGCTGGTAAGGGGCAAGGGCCTGTGTCAACTAATGGCTGAAAATAAAGATTCAGAAAACCCTAGTGAAAGGGGTGACTATACCGATGAAACACGAGACCGGCAGGAAGAGCCTGATTCTCTGCCTCTGGTTCTATTTGTCACAACTAGTGATGAGTAGTTCTCTGACATCACTTTCTTCCTTACCTACGGCGAATGCCCAATACACCTAACTGCAAAGGAGAAGCACACTATAAAGCTCAAGGCGGCTAAATATGTCATCTGGGATGACGGCTTATATAAGCGCGGGATAGATGGCATCTTTTTGCGATGTGTCGAAAAGCCCCAACAAGTGAAACTGCTGGAAAGTTTTTCACAATTCAGCTTGTGGAGGGCATTTTTCTTCCTCCGTGACGGCACACAAGATCATTCAGACCAGGTACTATTGGCCAACGCTCTTTCAGGATGTAGCCATCTGGGTGTCGAAGTGTGAACACTGCCAACAATTCGTCGGCAAGCCCAAGTTGGCTGCCTTTCCCTTAAGGCCGGTCATTATCAATGAACCATTCAGGCAATGGGGAATTGATTTTATTGGCACACTCAATCCTCAATCGAGTGCTGGACATAGCTATGTCCTTACAGCAATGGACTACTTCATAAAGTGGGTGGAAGCCATACCTGTCAAGCATGCCACTTCTGAGGTGGTTTGCAATTTCATTAAAGAGAATATCATTGTTAGGTTCGGCATTCCAAACAAAATTGTTGCTGATAATGCTTCTAACTTCTCCTCTCGAGAAGTTATTATTTTTTGCTATGAATATGGGATAACTTTGGCTCATGCCTTAGATTATTATCCTCAGGGAAATGGTCAAGCGGAATCCAACAACAAGAACTTGGTGGCCATCATACGAAAACTGGTGGAGTCAAATCAGCGGATGTGGCACAAGTCTTTGTACGACGCTTTGTGGGTGGACTGCATTACTCCCAAGAGATCTCTCGGCATGTCACCTTTTCAAGTGTTATATGGCACTGATGCCGAACTTCCCATTTCCGTGGAACTTCCTGCTCTGCGCTTGGCATGAGCGATTGAAGATGAAACTTTCTAGAATTCTCTAGAAAAGAGAATCATGTATCTGGCAGAACTTGAAGAAAAGAGAGTAAGAGTGGTCGACAGGATCACTGAACATCAGAATCAAGTTAAGAGGCTTTTTGACAAGAAGGCCAAGCAGAGAAATTTTCAAGTGGGAGATCTTGTCCTTTTGTGGGACAAGCGAAGAGAGCCAAAGGGCATGCACGGGAAATTTGATTCCCTGTGGAGAGGACCCTTCAAAATCAAGAAATTCAACGGAGAGAATAGTTTCTATCTCTCATATCTGGATGGAGCTGAGCTCCCACTTCCCTATAGCGGACAGCATCTGAAGATCTTCAGGAAGTAGAGCTTGCTCTCTTCTTTGTACAGTTTGCTTTAAGTTGTGTGTTTACTTTCGTCGTGTGTTTGCTTTCGGTTTGTTGTGTGTTTCCTTTGTTCTCCCTCCGGTCGCCCTTGTTTTTGACTCTGTAACCCAATGGATAGGCACATGAAAATTTGGGATTCTCTACCCTTAAGTTTCACTCAAAGATAGTCCCCAGAAAGAGCCAGCTGTTATCCTGCAAAATTGTCAAGGGCAATTTGCAGATAACCATACCCCAAAAAAATTTGTTTTGGCCCCAAGGAAGTTTGAAAACATTCGAAAGAAGCCCAAAATTATCTTCCGAAAATCAAGTTTTAAGGACTTAGCCATTTTTCAGTCTTTTCAGAAAAGACGCTGATAAGTTCCTGTTGACATGCTGAAGAGTGCGCCAAAAGGCGCTGATAAGTTCCTGTCGACATGCTGAAGAGTGCGCCAAAAGGTGCTGATAAGTTCCTGTCGACATGCTGAAGAATGCGCCAAAGGGCGCAAGGAAGTTCATGTTGACATGCCAAACGGTGCGCCAAAGGGCGCAAGGAAGTTCATGTTGACATGCCAAACGGTGTGCCAAAGGGCGCAAGGAAGTTCATGTTGACATGCCAAACGATGCACCAAAGGGCACTGATAAGTTCCTGTCGACATGCTGAAGAATGCGCCAAAGGGCGCTGATAAGTTCCTGTTGACATGCTGAAGAGTGCGCCAAAGGGCGCTGATAAGTTCCTGTCGACATACTGATAAGTGCACCCATTTCCAAACGCGCTGACAATGTGATGTCGACATGCTGAAATGTGCGCCAAGGCGCTGAGAAGTCACTGTCGACATGATGAAAAGTGCGCCATTTTACACAAGAGTGGTTTCTTCTTGGGATCCATTGATCATTTTTGTAAGATATTTAAAAAGCATGTTGGCATACACGATGACTTCATCCATGTTGCACCATGGGATGTTGCCATCCAAAAACTTGCCCAAGTCAATTGTTGACTTTTTTAAATATCTTTGTAAATATTTGTTGGCTCCTTTTTGCCTTCTTTCCTTCTCCTCTCTTCTATAAATATTGGAATACTTGTTGTATTTAGGGTGAACATTTTTTAGATGAAAATAGAAGTGAGGAGAGAAAGACTTTGAGCTTTCTTGTAACAGAAGAAAATAGTAATACAAATATTAAGACTTTGTGCTCAATAGCTGTGTTATCCATTAGATCTTTCTTACGTTAGATCTGTATGTGTTTAATCTGTTGGATTCATATCTACTTTTCTGTCATTTGCTCATCAGTATTGCTTTGTTTATTTATGCAAGTAGGTTTGGCTCTGTTTACTACAAACTAAAAACATAAATCTACTGACCTTTCTGCTTTGGAATTCATTTCTTTTCTCCCTTCGGATCTGTTCTTTCTCTTCTCCCTCTTTCATTCCTTTCTTTTCGCAGCCTGAAATACTCTACTGGGATGAGATCCCAAACCCCCGAAGGCAGAATCTGTGAGACTTGCATAGATTCCTACTGGTAGAATAGCAATAAACTAGTTTCGCTTTGCTGACTCAAAGAGGGGCTAAGACGTGCACACTGTTGGCTCGTCTATCCATAGATCTGTCCAGGCGACAGATTTTCGGACCAACACATCCCCACCAAGAAACCATTGGATCTGTAACATTGGTAAGTACTTCTATCACTGATCATTTCCCTTCTTATCCTAGCCATAAGGTTGTTATCATTTCTGCTATCGTTCTTCCATTAATGTTCCCATTTCTTCATAGTCTACTTGTTGACAAACTCAAACTTCACCCATCCTTTTATCAGATTATTTATCCTGTCCCTTCCACCTCTCTAAGTATTTTCAACATTTCCACAGACCTCACCCTCCCCTCCTTTAGCTCTATCTAACATCACCCAGACTCTATAATAAATTCTTTATTGAACTATTGTCACCCGACTATACCGATGCTGGTTACCCATGACCGTCGTTAGTCTCTCCTAAACCATCGCTGGTTATACTAAAATGATGTTAGTCCTTGTATTTTACACCTTTTCCAATAGGAGAGCCAACCTACCTTCTATCAAGTGACCCAAAAAACACAGAACCTAACCCTGACCAGTTTCAACACCCTAACAACTACCCACCCTTCATATCTGACCATAACCTATCCTATTATGTTAGATTTACTTATTGTGCTTGAATGAAATACCTAAATCATATCAACTACAGTAGGAATTCATGTATTTCTCACATTAGGTTATGTTAAACAGTGCATTGACAACCATCTAGGGAGTATCACACTTCCCGGATCTAGAACATGCTAGGTAGTCCACTATTATATATTATTTAACTCTTCTTTTGTGGTCTTGTTTTCTATTTTAGGTAGTTCCTCCCAGCCAAAATGAATCTCTCATAGTCAGCATTAGATTGAGAAGTCAGAATGCATGCAACAACCATCAACTGACCAATATAAATAGGTATTCCTCCTTGGCCCTTACTCCTATCTGTTTTGTCTCAATAACCTAAAGAAAATTGTGAAACAATACGAAAATGGGGCCGAAGCACTCAGTTGGAGAAGCTTAAGACTGAGCTCAGTTTGGTTTTGATGAGATTGAAAATTTCTAATAGGACTAGCTCGACTTGACATCATTGGTTTGTCAACATGCAGGTTGAGGCAATGTTTTACATTGCATGGCCAAGCAAGGTGGACTCAGTGGGTTTGATAGATGGATGATCTCGTGAGAAGAAATTAGGGTGAAACCGAGCTCTATAGATTCATTGACATATGGCAAGGAGAATCAATGAGGAACTTGTAAATTTTCCTGTAGGAAACTGAGTCGGGGTCTACCAAAATCAATGTGGGAAACTCATGGTTACAGAAAGATTAGAGCTCACATTTAAAATATGAGTTATTTCAGAGGAAATGCAAAGATAGATGATGAGTTTCAAGTGGATCGGGAGGAGTTGGTTTGAGCGTAAGGACTCAATGGAGGTGTGAGAAGTCACATATGATGAAGCTTGCAATGAGCCAAAGAAATATGATTGTTGAGCTCGGAGAGCACAAAGGAATATTTCAGAGATTCATTTTGGGGTTATTCATTTCAGGATTTCAATTTTTTTGGGATCAAAAATGTTGAGCGAGTTTGGATAGTTCCAAAGCCTAAAATAATTTCGTTCAAGTTTTCAGGAGATGAAAGCTATGAAGTGGTTGAGCCCGGTCATGCTCCAAGTCATGGGGAGGCCCAAGTCTAATTCTGAGGTAGGATCATGTTGCATGCCAATTTCATTGGTTGGTGAGTCAGAATAATGGGCTGAGTCATTGGTTATAATGTGATATTCTCAATCTAAGATTACAATGTGAAATTGGCAAAACATTAAATATAAAATGAGGAGTTGCATAGAGTGTAAATCAATTGCTGAGTTGACAGAAGAAAGGTCGATGAGGGCATGCCACATAGTTTGGTCTAACATTAAAACTCTAAAAAAAACCTTTTGAGTGCCAACTAATGAGAACTCAGGAGGGATGGTAAAAAAATTGTAAAGGGGATCATTCAAGTTCAAGATGAAGTGTACAATATAAACAAAGGAACCTACCAATATATGAAATATTGATTTTGAATGCTCAGTTACTATACAAGTGTGGAAATGAGACTGAAAATTCTACAATGCAAATGTAAAATACAAAACTCACCAAGTAAGAGAGTAAGTCACCGAGTCATTTTATGACTCGGTGAGCTGATGGAATATAACATCCAGGGGCCCTAAAAGTGTCTTTTACTCAGAAGAGCACAACTTTCTTTCTTGTTGCCCATTTTTCACAAAATCATAGTTGTTGGAACCAAGAGAACAAGATATATGTGATGGAATCAACAAAATTTGAATTTTTGAAATATTTTCATTCCAAAATTGCATATTTTCCTCATTCCTTGAGTGGTGCCTCAAAAGGTGGAGGTGCAATAAATGAGAAAACATGGCTAGAAACAATGGTTAATTATTTCCTACATTCTGGCCTAGATTCTAGGGTTTCTCCTTATTTCTCTCACCACTCAACAAGTTTTTTATAAATGTAAAAGTGATGCTTATTCCAAGGTGTGAGACATTATTTCCAAGCTTCCTCTCTCTTCACAAGATGAGATGCTATGAATTTGTAGGTTCTCAAGCCTTTCTTCTCAAATTGTAATGGCATCCTATACCATTTCCCTGATGTAATGATGCACTTTGCAAGTGCTTGAAGTGATGTAAATTATGTTTTATGATCGGTTATATGTCCTTTCATTATTTTGCTACTTCTATTTACCTCTCTCATGTTGGTAGGTAAACTGTGTAACTAGGGTTTCTTTTACAATTTTTGGATTTCATTGTGCTTATCAAGTGGTGGAGTATTGCATGCTGCTGAGTTGTGGTGCTTGTTCACCCTTCTCAATTTCATCCTTCTTCACTGGAAGACTGATAACTTGTTTATCTGATTCAGTTTAACAAAGGGAACACATGCTTCCTAGTTTGTGGTATTTTGTACCCTCTCTAAGTTGTAGTAGGTGAATTTGACTTGTGGTGCACACACCCTCTTCAAAGTAACCCTTCCTAAGTCTAGCAAAAACCTTTCTTTGTGCATCAACACTTCTAGTATAGGTTTTATTTTTTTGAAAATATCTTTCCCTAAAACCCATGAAATGTTAGCATAGGTCTAGTTATCCATTTATATTTCATTAGGAGTAGTGTAGTGCTTAGTTTAGGAAGAGGAAGCTGACCTTCTCCAGAGGTTCACCTCAAGCCCAAGTCCCATAACTTGAGAGGTGATCCAATGTTACCCAATCACACGAAATGTCATGTTCACCTTCAGGCCATTCAGGGGGTGTAGTGATTTGGTGATAACAACCACCATATCATCCTTACAGAGGTTCTCTATAGATTATCAACATCTCAAACATGGGTATACATCTTCCATTTTGAGCTACACTCTTAAATATTTAATCGCGTGCCTCAAACGTGAGGGAAAAAATCCAAGGATTTATCTTACATTTCAAATAGGAACAAACATTTTTTGGGTGTAAAGATATGAAAAGATAAGAAATTATTACTCATAATTGGATTCAAGTAAAAAAAATTGGCAAAAAATATGCATGGTCAGGACCATATGGACAGTTCTAACCCTATCCTATGGTTTTGCACAATGGAAATTTCTACAAATTTGTCAGCATTTTCAAATCTATCATCATTATTACAAAAATATTATATGGTTTCATATTCATATTGACTCATATTGGCATAGTTTTAGGGGACATGAAGTATTTAATTCCCTCCTTCTCCATGGTATTCAACTTCAATTCCATTTTTGGGCACATTGGGGGCTTGAATATCCTACATCTATATAATGAAGTTATAATACAACAAAGTATGGATGTTGTGGAACAAAAAAATTGACGTTCCAAATGTTTCTTGAGGTAAATTGTTCCACAGACTTACAAACGTCGTGAAACAAATAAATATGGTCACAGGGAGAGGATGCCACCTAACAAAGAAGTTAGATCTTCAAGGAATCAATTAAGGGAACAAACATTTGTGGCATAGTGATGTTAGACTATTAAGTGTGGAAATATTAAATGAATAGTTCTGGATAATTGGAAAATCTACAGGACAGTAAAATTTGGTGTTCTGTAGACATTAGACACTTAGCTCATTCCACAGAATTGATGAAGCTGTATAATAAAAGAATAGTCACACATCAAGAAAGACCCCAAAAAAATATGGTTAAAATTTTCGATATACCTAAAAGATAAAACCAAATCCATGGCACGAAATGAACACTAAAAAATATGTAAAGAAAAGGTAGATTATCCTAGAATCCATGGAACAAGGGAAATTTGCGCAGAATATTTGCATTTGAATTTTTCAAATAAGGCATCCATTTCACCTCAAATCAAGTGCATTGGGAATGTATGGGAGAAGGATTTTAAAAGAACTCAATTTTACAAAAATTGATGAAGAAATTTGTGACATTTTAATTGCAAAAGTTATGAATATTACATGTATTTTTGAGGAATCACAATGATTATAGATGTCATGATTGATTCTCCTTCACCATGAGATGCTTCTAGAAGAGAATATTCTTCCATTACCCCACCAAACTAAAGGTTCTTGATCAGAGCAATGTGGAATGGACATTTAGTAATTTTTTCTTTGTCTTTTATCCTTATTATATGGCCTTCCATTGATTTTCTCCTTGATTACACTAATCACCAATCAACATGCTCCTAGTCCTTGAATTAACATCTATGGGATATTATTTTGGGATCGATACATTATTGTATAAAAGGTGAATGCTTATCTTCATTAAAGGATCGTTGGTTTGAGTTTGTGGTATTTTTTATTCATAATTGTGGGTTTTTGTTTGTTAAGAAATTTGGTAGAGAATTGGTGACTTATTCTTGTCATGTATAGATTTATGCTAAGGTGGTTACTATTTTATAGCCATTACTAGGTTTTGAGACCAATTCTTACATGTTTCCCTTGTTTCTTTTGTAAATGAAAACACAAAACGTTTCTACCATGTTAAATTTTGATGTTTTATTTTTACAAACAAATCTAAAATCAATAAATTTCTAGTCCTCTATACTTCTTTGTTAATCATGTCGAATAAACTTTTCAGAATAATTTTACAATTGACTGTTTGAATGAGGATTAAGGATTTTTTGCATTGTAGTGTTTTTTTTTTATTATTGGCAAATAGTTTTTTGAAAGGGACTATACCCTTGATTACAAAAGAAGGCCTAAGAGCCGGAATAGGAGTGAAAATAAGAGAGAATGGATCAATATCCAAGTGTTACAATGAAGCTTGAAGTAGACCAGAAACAGCTACTCAAACGAGACAAAACAACAAAAATACTGCAAAAAAGTAGTAAAGAGACCGCAAAAAAACAACAAAAAGAACAAACAAGGGCAGCAGAAGCAACCAAAACTACTTCTTGGCAGCTTTGTCAATGTTGGTCTTGACTACTTTTTGCATTGTAGTGATACCTTGCATCATCGGCTTCAATTTTAAATTTACTTTCTACAATTTTTTGAAAATGCATACCTATTTACCTTAGGGTGTCCTTTGGAGTTGGAAAATTGGTGTGATGAATGTATGAGACTTCATTATTAAGTATCAGTGCTAAGGTTTCAAGATTTATTCTACATTATTTACCTTAGGTTTTTATGAAGGTAAATAAATTTTGGAGGGTGATTTTCATTTGATTTAATGTTTGAATGCATGAATAATTGTCAATAAAAAATGGTTAATACATTAATGCAACTACTTCCTCTTAGTAGTACCCTTTCCCACCATCTCCATCCTTTCGTCTCATTTTTTACTACCCATCATCCTACCCTTGTAGATTTCATCACTTATCACTAGTTCAACATGATATATTCCTAAAAATTCAACATCTTATGTATATTTTGAGTGGTTTTGCTATGATTTATGAAGCTTAGCATCCAAATTATTTTGAGTGGGGTTGCAATGATTTATGAAGCTTAGCATCCCAAGTATCAAATTTTACATATTTCTTCAAAATGATGCTTGTGATCATCCTAAATCTATCTTTAGTGGCTTTTTTATAACATATCAAGTGTTTACAATGCATGTGTAATAATTATTTTGAATGTGTATTGCATTTTTTGGTTGTATTTGATCTCAGATTGAGGTTCCAATAAGTTCGAGGGTTTAAAACATAGTATCTCCCTCCCCCTTTCAAGCCACCCCTTACGTCCTATCATATTTGTTTAGGAAGAGCCATAAAGTAACATCTGAATAACCACACCCTCATTAAAGTACCTCATTATCATCCATACAATGCTTGATTGTGAGGAGAAGATAGATCCATCCTCGACTATAAATAACAAACTGAAAGGTATATCCTCATCCCTTTCTCCCTCTTCATGAAAACTACATTTTAGTCTTAGTTTTGAGGGTGTTACATTGTGAACTAAAACGTTTCATCCCATTTAGATACACTTGCTTTTCCTACATGTTTGTTAGTTGTGTATGTGTGTATATTCTTATTTTCGACCTTGATTATGGCCTAAGGGTCATTATTGTCTTATGACATTGTGGTGTCCAATGATTGCGACACTTTTCCTTTTATGTGGTTATGTATCTCTTGTTTGCAGGCTCAAGATCCTTTATTCTCTTAGGATAAAGTTAGTGTCCCATGTTTATAGGAATATTTTCCTGTTATGTGACAATATTTGACATGACTGTACTTGTTTCTACATTGTATGCAATTTTTTATACTAACACATCATTTTCTATTGCTTTTATTCTTGTTATCATGCTTCTTATTCTTGTCTCTCTTGTTTTGAACCATGGTTTATACTATGCACATCCCTCCTTGCGGACACATTTCTTCTTGGTTTCCACCACATCAATCATTTTATAGGGTATATATACAAATTCTTAGATACTCAGTTATGGGTATACATATTTTCTTTTAATTAGGGCATTCAAATTCTTCAACACACACACACACACACACACACACACACACACACACACACACACACACACACACACACACACACACACACACACACCTTGAAAGAGTGGGAAAACATCCATGGTTTTATTCTACATTTCCAGTAGATAAAATATTTTTTAATGGGCATAAAATTATGTAGGGAAAACCAAAATTCCTCAAAATTGAACTCAAGCATAGAAATTTAGCAAAATCTATAGGGGTCAAAACTATACGAATGGTTTTGACCCTATCATATGGTTTTTCCTAGTGGTCGTTTTCTTCATATTTTTCAACATTCTCAGGTTTTTCCTCTCTATTATAACAAATTCATATGGTAATGTACTTAGTTTGACTCACTTTGGCATATATTCAAGGGGCATGGAGTATTTTATTCTCATTTACTCCATGGTACTCAGTTTCATCTTCATTTTTTGGCACATTGGAGCATGGATTTCATTTATATACTCAAATTTTAACATGAAATCAATTCTATTTAGTTTCTACTTAGTTGTGTAGCACACATGAAGAGTTTGGCAACACTTATTTCTCTTTTCTAATGAGTTTCTTAGTTTACAAAATTAGGCTTATATTTATTTGTAGTAGTATGGTCCATGGGGTTTTGGAATGTATCCAAGTGTTTAATTTATTTTTATGAAGAACTTTCCTATCTTATTTGCACTTTTAAGGAAGATATTCATAGTTGATGAATCAATTTCATACTTGGTTTTCTTCCTTAATAGGGTGCTTCAAATCCTCTTTTTGGTTCTTCTCTTCTTTATTTCATGTGTTGGGTTGGTACACCTAATTCATTGACCTCTTCTCAACACAATTTGGAACAAAACACCTCCTATTCTTCATTATATTTTAGAAAATATATAATCTTCTAGGTACAAGAATGGGAGCACATTTCCTTTGCAAAACAAAGAGGTGTATTCATTCCATGTTTTGCATATATTTTTTAAATTTCTTGTTGCACATTTATTTATGGTAATTTCATTACATATTGAGATAAATTTCAATTTCTTATCTTATGAGTTAAATAAAATCTATGTTGCATGTTTCATTTTAAAGTGTATAAACACCAAGACAATAGGATAATGCGAAACAAAGTTATTGCGAGAAAAGATAAAGTGTGTCTACACACTCAAGTATATTTTCCTTTAAGCATATAATTTCATTTCATACTTAAGTGGTGGGAAAATTTAGACAATCAAATTTGGTAATCCATCCTTTGATATTGTTGATCTTGACATTATAAACTTGGATGTACAAATACACTCTCCTTAGTCTTTCTTAGCACACCTTGATAGCTCTTCGATTTTATTTTTTTTATCTTTGTACACCTCTATATAATAATTTTATGAAGTTTAACTACATAAAACACACCTAGAAACATTCATCCTCTGACCCATAAAGTTAAAACATGTTTTTACCCTTCTGGTCAAAACCACTAGTTTCGGTCGATTTGTAAAAATCTACAAGATGACCCTACCATATGGTTTTGGACTGACATGTCTTGGGGTAATTCTATTTATTTTATCACATTATTATGATAAAATATATCCCCTTGTAAAACCTTTAATGATATAATAACCTTTGGAAGCATGTATAAACATGTAAATCATACCTCATTTAAGGACATGTCACTTTAAAAAATCCTCATGTAAAAGAAAGAAAAAAGGAAATCCAAGCTCCCTAAACTATGGAATAACTCATGAAAATCCATTAGGGAAGCACCATCTATAGTTCTGAAGTCTCCTTCTAGGTATAGGAATCTCCATGTTATTTCTAAAAGTAAACAAAGTGACATTTCCCAAGTATTTGAGGAAGTGTGAAAATAAAGCACATGATTGTCAAAGCATGATTATCAAGCTCAGATTGCTCCCTATTTGGATTAGTGGCCACAATCCACTTATATTTGTTTTGCAGGAACTCCTTGCACTAAAATGGTTCTAGGGTTTGAGAAAAGTTACAAAGCCATTCTGAAAGTGAGAGAAGAAGACCAACACATAACAACACTAATTTTTGGGTAGGATAAGCACTCAGGACTTTATAGAACTATATTCCAAGTATGTCAAAAATGTACAATAGGATCAGGAGTGTGCACACTTATCACCTAGTTGTATGGTCTTAACTAGATTCAGTTTCAGGTTCTAGTTTCTATAATGAAGAATTTCTAATCGCAGATCAACCTATTCTTGCATTCAGATCACCCAACACTTCCACATCCACGTAGAATCAACTAAGTGCAATTATCCCTTATGTTTTTGATAGTTTTTAGATCAATATTCACTTTGAAAATCATTATTCTAGTTTTTATAATTAATGTTAGAAGTTAATTAAATTGGAATATCCACCTGTTGCATTTATTTCAATATTATATATATACATTAATTAGAAACAATTCTAAAATCTTAAAAATGAATGAAACCGATTCACAAAAAGCAAATTCACCTCCTTTATTTTCCCTCTACTTATCAAGTGATATTACAACCAAAGTGGGTGGGAATTCGTGTTTTGATTGGTCTCATATTTTCTTAAGGACCATATATGTCACAAGGTTTACAATAAAAGTTGATCCAATTTCATCTTATCATGTCGAGTCTTATGAACATGCCCCCCTCACCTCTAATTTCATAATTCAGGGAGAGGAGGAAAATGAATCAATATCAATACAACAAACTTCCCCATCTTTCTTAGTACCTGATATTTCATTAAATGAATGGGCTAAGGAGAATTACATGAGTTTGACCTATATGACACAAATGAGAAAATAGTTTTGAGTGCTTATTGTATCTATGAACAAGGTTATGTTATGCCCATGACACAGAAATAAAAAAATGAAACTTGAGGCATGTGGAACATGTTATTTGATGATTTTAGAAGCAGAAATGGGGCTAGAGTAGGTGCGGTTTTGATCTCTCTAGCTTTTAAGTTCTTATTTTCTCATAGATTATCATTTGCATGCTCTAATGATGTGTTGGAGTATGAGGTGTTAATCCATTTACTATTGTTGGCAGAGAAAAGGCATCTTAAAATTTTGTAAGTACTTGGGGACACAGAGCTAGTTGATCATTAAATACATGAGGAAATTGTGCTACTAATAATAAGCTTTTGAAATCTTATAAGCATAGTGTGGGATATCACGGAAAATTTTGATGCTATCAACCTAAAAGTGGTGCCAAAGAAGTTGAATGTGGAAGTAGATAAAATGGAAGATGTAAGATCACAATTTTATCCACCTAAGGACCTCATCCAAGGCAACAAGAAACATGTTGAGTGTTAGGAATATAATGTTTACATTAGTCGATTTACTAAGGTAATTAGTAAATTTAATATTATCGAAGATGATTAGATGGTTAGTTGGTTAAATTATAAACATGTTATTTGTATCCTAGTTTGTTTCCTCCCTCCATGGTTATGCAATATCCTTTCTAATATACTAATATGCAGCCATATATGAAGAAATAATCTATTTCTATGTAAATATGGTCATGTACATCAATTTGGTATCAAAACAACCTGATCTAATTGTGAGATGGATGAATTGAGTTTTTAGTCATCGGGCAAGGTGAAATTGAACCATTATTAATTCCCCCAAGTGATGTTATTGTTTTATTTTTCTTTCAGTTGTTGAAAACATCAATTGGATGAGTGCACAGATCTTGGAGATTTCTATCCTATATGCATTAGAATAGTAGCGGAGTGTTGCATTGTAAAGTTTGACCGTTGCATGTAAATCAAACCAGGCTTGAGAAAGATATCTAATATCACTTTTTTTTCCAATATAATCTATCCTAGAATTTATTCTTTGAATCATTTCGTAATTTAATATCGTGGTTGCTTGGCATACGCATTATAACTTTGGATCAAAGTAGTCATGCGATGGTAATGTGGTTTGTATTGAGATCTGTAATTATTTATTTGGCATTATAACCTGCTCGTCTCCATGCATTGATCAGCATTTGTTGGGAAATAGACGTAGAACGGTGCATATAGAAGTCTCAAGTGAATGTTTTTTCCACTTGGCACTAAGCATCAATCTCATTTGGTATTACTCAAATCTAATATCTCTCCTCACCATAAATTAGATTTTGTTTCTCTCGTGATATTTCTTAAAGGGTTTAAGATCTCATGAGGATAACGACTCATCCAATTTACTATCAATTTGGATCATGGCAACTCAGAACGTTTTCTCAACATAGATGAATATATCATTGTATTATTTTCACGTTGGCTTCGAATAAGTCGGCGGCTACATACAACAGAAACTGCGAATAAAAACTCCTCTAGAATTGATTGTCTCATTCTAAACAACCCCATACACTATTACTACTAGCAATCACATGTGTACAATGCAATGTGAATGCCGAAAGGTATAAGTTATTTGTTTTAGAGGGATAGTTATGATGTTTTCTAGTTGATGTTGATAAGGGGTGTAATTGATTTTTAACTTTTTATTAAAGATAAGAAACTTTTTAAACTCAAATGATGGATTCTACATTACTCTTGCAGAACCAGGATATTTCCAAAATAGAAAATTGAAAAATTGAAAAAATGAATACGGAAACTCAATGTTACAACCAATGGTAGTTTTCTAGGAAGCCAATAATGGATTACAGAGGATCTATCTATATTATACCCTTCTGCCTTCATCTCCCACAAGAATTTCTCCAAATTTCCATCGATCTCTTGTGTTTGTGCGTGTGATATATCTCCTACAAAAAAAGCATGTACCGTTTCATGCACTTCAATCTAACTAAATCCATGTACCATCTTAATTCTTCTATCTTTCGTAAATTTCCTTACCTTTTGCATGTCACTCCTCCTACCAACTTCTACATAAATGTTTGACAAAAGAACATAAGGTGCAATATTATTAGGATCCAATTCAAAAAGGAGTCTTGCCACAAATTCTCCTAACCCTATATTCTTATATGATTTACAAGCTCCAAGCAAACACATCCACACAATCACATCAGGTTTTATTGGCATTTTGATGATGAAGTTAAGTGTTTGCTTAAGATAGCCTGCACGGACAAGAAGGTCAACCATGCATACATAATGATCCACTGTGGGCTTGATGCCATAAAATTCACTCATGTGACTTAAATATTTACAGCCATCATCTACTACACCTGCATGACTGCATGCAAATAAAACACAAATAAATCTTACAAGGTCAGGAATGGCTCCATGGTGCATCATCATTTCAAAGAGTTTGAGGGCATCTGTGTTATAGCCATGCATTGCATATCATGCAATCATTGCATTCCATGAGGCAACATCTGGATGGTGCATTTTTTCAAACAAATGACATGCCTTTTGTATGCTGTCGCATTTTGCAGACATGTCTATTGGAGCATTTGAGACTACAGTATATGACAAAAGTGTACTTTTAATTTTTTTTTATGGATCTCCATACCATGTTTCAAAGCTCTTATTTTGGCACACACTGGTAGGATGCTAACAAAGGTTGTCAATTTTGGATTTACATCTGTGAACTGCATTCACATAAAAATATCCAAGGCATATGCAGTACCTCCTTCAATCGACCCTATTTACAGAGTGCTCTAAAAAATAATAAAAACAGAATAAGAGATCTAAATAAAAATATTGAGATCTGAAAACATTCAATTTTTGACCTACACAGAAAACTTTATGGGTTTCTAAACCTTCAATTGCCTTGACCCCTTTGCCTGCCGCACAGGATAGCCTTGAAGGAGGTTGTCATAGAAAAAAAACACAGGGTTCATGTTCACATTGGAACAAAATGACATAGTTTTGGGTAACAACACTTTCGCCGAATATTACGTTGTAACACAACCCCCACTAGATTTCAAACTGTAATTCATGAAACCCCAAATTCCTAAAGTCTGAATTTTCAGACTTCAGAGTTTGGAAAATGGACTCGCAACACAAAGAACTAACAATACCTTTAACAACACATCAACATTGGCTATCAACAATTTCAGGGAGGAGTAAGTATGAAAATTATTTATAACAAACGAAAATGATTTCAATGTAATTTGATGGTTTAAGAGGAATAAATATTAAGAGGAGTAACTATGATAATTATTTATAATATGTACGATTTGTAACTTGTAAGAATGATTTAATCGAGACTTCCATGTACGCCTGAATGCTTATTTGAGCCATATCAATAAGCAGTTTTTGTGCCTTTTCCCCAAAGTGCGCATTTAAAAGGGGATATTCAATATTTTACCATTGCAAACTATATAACAATTGTTCATCGTCATTTACTGCATGCAAAATCCCATGTACATATTTTGTACTAAATATTTGGTCTAGTGCAGTTAAAACTCATAACATTAATGTGCCAAAAATAGTTCCTTATGATACTATGACAATTTGGTTAAGTATTTAAATTTTGTACACCCAAAATAGTTGTTGTGTTGGAGCGAAATGGTAATGACATTATTCAGTGACTAAAACAATAATTATTCAGCCTTAGACTCTTTTTCCTAATAACAAATGTATTGGTAATGATAGCTCAAGATAAAACTAAGTATTATTTATAATTGATACAAAAAATTTATCCTTCGGAGCTCCTACTCCTCCTGCAAACGGTTTGTCTCAACTGAAAGTATTTTCAACTGCTCAAGGTTGCCCTCTAACTCCTCCAACAGAAAACCATTTTCATTCACCACTTTCCATAGGGAATCAATTGTACTGTCCCAATCTACGGAGTTTGCTACAACCAAATTTGATGTGATTACTCTCCTATCTTGCATAGACAAATCAGTCCTCACACCCAACCCTGTATTAAATTATCTGACAAAATCAGTCCTTGGATTAAAGTAAAATAAAAGACTGCGCTAAAGCCAGAAAATCTTGTAGAGCCTATCAAGAAATTAAAACTGAAACATTAAAGCCTAACCTTGATTCTCTCTCTCCTCACCATCATCAACATTAGTTTCTATTTCAATTGAAGGTTGTTTGAAATCCTCAGTTTCTGATGAGTCATCACAGTGAGAATTTGCAGCTTTAGATCCTCCTTGTTCATGTTGTACACTCTCCATTCCAAAAGCAATATATGTACAACTATATTGCAATTTTGTAAAAGAGATAATTGCAATCCACTATAAATTACACTGCTCTGGATCGTCACATTAATAATCCCAAAAAAGCTTAAAAAACTTAAAAAGCTAATAATAGTCACCCAACATGCAACATGCAAAGCCATACAATTAGGATTTTTTTCAAAAGCAAGAAAGACAACATTGTCCTTTCAACTTGCGTGAACATGCAGATAGGAAAATATTTTTACAAAGAAAAAATAATAAATTAATAAATACAGTGCTGTGAATCCTTATCACAATTAAAAAAGAAAACTAATAATACTAAATCGTTTCAAAGTTTTTCAAACATTAGAAAGATATTAATATTCATGCAACATGTAAACTTATGGCAATTTTTTTTATAAAAATTTGAATAAAGGTAAAGATATTCTTTCAACATGCAAATAATTAAAATAAATATACAAATTCTACTCAACCCTCAATTCAAAGCATGCAAGTGTGAGCTCACTGGGTAATTTGAATATTTTTGCCTAAAAACACAAAAAAACTGTTAAAAAGCAAAAACGTCTAGACGGCCGTCAAACCGTCAAATTTAACACAGTTGCAGGAATGTCTGCAAGACCTTTCCCATAGGGGGAACACCTTCGACGTAATTACCATGCAGTCGAATTTTAAAGCAAATTATATAAGGTTAGCTTCAACCACAAGATATATCATTTTTTCTTGCTAATTACGGTATAGACTTGTTTTATTATATTTTCAAATTCATTTAAGGCTATTATTGTGTCTAAATGTTAGATTTCTATATTCATGTGTATAGTCAAGTCATAATTAAGTGTGTAATACTGAGTAGCTTATCATTGTATACTATATCATAAAAAGACAAGTAAAATTACATATACTTTGGTTCATATAAGAGTCTATGTCAAGTGCATATTTAAAATTTTAATTATAGCATTTAGTTATATTAAAATTTAATAAATGTTTGACATTATTAAGAAAAAAAGGAAAAAGGTTTTCATTGTGAGTTGATGTATGTGAAGGTCAAAAATAGTCATGTGTTAAGTGTAAGTAACTATGAAAAGTGTTAGTCATATTGAAAAGTAATTTGTAATTACTTTTCATTGGTGTGGAAAGAGTCATCGTCAAAAGTTTATTGTGGGTAGCTGTCAAAAAGTCCAAAAAATAAAAAAATTTACCTCACGAGCACAATTTTAGTTGAAACCAATGCCCTAAGAATAAATGATTTCACATTGGGGGAACAATAAAACAATGTGGAAATCATTGACCTTCTTGGTCAAATCTGATAGAGTTAGCAACAATGTTACTAGAGGATGGAGGTAATGGAGGAAAGAGCTCATTCAAAAACCTCTCGTCAATCATCAATGATGGGGCCGCATTCTGATGTGGTGGAACCATTTTTATATTATTTCAGTTGTGTGGTGTGTGTAGAAATAAAACAAGGTATTCATTCCCTACCAAATTTTGAAATGAGGAGAATGTGTATTGTGGATGATGAGAATAGTTGTATAGGAGGGAAGTTGATTCCATTGATCCTTTGATTGTTGAGATTCTTTGAATGTCATAATTCTTCATCGATCAACTAGTGAAAGAGCATTCACTATAAGTGAAAAAAAGAACTATTGAGTTCTCATATGTAGGTATATTGGTGGAAGTGTGATCATCTGGTGATGGATTCACTGTGATGAAGCAAGTGATCATGTGTAATAAGATTCAAACAACAAGATCCAGATGATAGTATGCAGACCTAACAATATGAGGTGGCATTCAATTTTGTATCTGGTTCTTGAGATATGCTTTCTTCTGATGTAAACAATAAGGGGGGAATGTTAGGAATCTAGTGTTTACATTAGTATATTTACTATAATAATTAGTAAATTCAATATTACCTAAGATGGTTAGTTGGTTAAATTATATATATTGTTATATTTGTTATACCCGTGATATTACAAACATGGTATTTGTGTCCTATTTTGTAGGAGGTAGTGTTCCTGCCTCCATGGCTATATAATAATCATTGTAATATGTAGCCATATATGAAGAAATCATTTATTTTTTGTGTAAATTTGTGCATGTACCTTCATTAAGATGGTGGTTAGAAAATACATTCTAGATAATGAAGAAAACTATAAATTTTATTATATTGATGAGAAAATAGTCCAGTTCATCCAAAATGAGGGGTAGTTTTCATAAACTTTGTAGTATGAGTTGCAAGAAAGATATGGTGAGAAGATCATTTAGTTAAAGACAAACAAGTTTCCTATATGACTAGAAACAATTGAGGACACCTTCATCTTGAATGATGAGTTTAAGGGAGAAAATAAAAACATAATAGAAATGGAGGTAGACTACCTAATAGTTGCCATCACACAAGATAAAGAGATATTGCTTGGTAAGGTATGTGATGAGACCAAGGAAAAGGATTTTATTTCCCCATTTCAAACATATAATGATGTTTTCTCATAGAACTATGAAGATATTATAGGTTTTGATCCAAATGTTTCCCAACATACTATAGACCTTGATTTCAATTCCAAACCCATTAGATAGAAGAAAAAGATTACAGAACCCCTCATGAGAAATGAACTATCCAAGATAATAGAAGCCAAAACCATCTTTCCTATTAAGTATTACTCTTGGGTGACCAACATAGTCACTGTTAGGAAGTTGAATGGAGAAATTAGGTTGTGTGTATACTTCATAGGCATAAATAGATCCTCCCTTAAAGATAATTATCCTTTACCATCCATGGACTAGATTTTACAAACATTAGCAAGAGTTGAAATGTTTTCTCGTTTTGATGGTTATTTTGGTTATAACTAAATATGAGTCGAAGAAAAAGATCAACACAACACAACCTTCATGACTAAATGGTGAACATATGCCTATGAGAAGATGTCATTTGGGTTGGCCAATCCTGGTGTCACCTTTCAAAGGGCCATGGATATTACATTCAAGTGATTTATAAACAAATTTATCCTGATCTACTTAGATGATATCACATTTTTCTTAAGAGTGGGTGAAGATCACATGCAACATATTGAACACGTTTTTGAAAGTTGTTGAATTTTTGGGGTGCTACTCAACCCAAATAAATGCATTTTTATAGTTTTAAAAGGTAAAATTTTGGGTCATTTTATCTCAAAGGAAGGTGTTACCATCGACCCAAATAGGATACCATCTATTCTCTCTCTTTCATTACCATCTTAGAAGAAGAACTACAATATTTCCTTGGCAAGATTAATTTTGTTATGAAATTTATTCCTAACTTTATGGGATTGGTTAAGCAAACCACCTTGATGCTAAGAAAGGATATGGATTTCAAATGGAACATGGAAGGAAAGGATAGCTTTTTAGAGATCAAGGAGGTAATTATTCAAGAACCTAATTTTATTAACCCACGATATTCGAAGTACATCATTCTTTACACCTATAGAGCCAAAGCTAGTATTTTTGTTGTGTTAACTCAACAAAATGATGAAATTTTAGAACAATTTCTTATATTATTCAGTTAAACATTGAAAGATTATGAGTTGAAATATAATCACTTGGAGAAGAAAGTATTTACCATCATGAGATCCCTAAAAAATTTCAAGTGTATATTCATAACTAACCACATCAAGGTATTAGACTCTCATCCCAATGTAAGAGACTTCATTATGGGAGCTGAAATAAGTGAGAAGGGAGCTAGGTGGGTGACAACAATTATGGAGTATGATGTGACTCTCAAGGCCAAAAAGTTGGTCAGAGGCAAGGGATTTTGTAAAACGTTAGCTATTGATGCAGAAAAATTATCAAGAAGTTTTTTATGTCATGGACAAAAATGAGGAATGATCAATAACAAGTCTACCTAATGGAAAAAGTTGGAAAAATGGTATGGCTAGATTTTTTTCCACCATTGAATATCCTTTTGGTTTGAGTAAAGATAAGATGTGACATTTAATACTGTAATCAATTCCTAATGTATTGATAAGTGAAGTTATTTTTTAAGAAGATCATGAATGGATTGTTACTAAGGTGAATTTCATTATAAAAAGTGTATAGGTTCCTCGTAAAATTCCATAATGGCTCCTTTGGCTTTCATTTTCCCCCAAGGGCCATAGAAATGAAAATATTAAGAGTAGGGTACTTATGATGTGTTGGTTCCTAATTTGATCCTAGTGTAAATCATGGCACATTTTGTATCTATCCTTGAGAAGTGGGTATATCTTGCTCATTTCCTTAGCCCTACGATTTTTCAATATGTTCAGTGTTCCAAAAACCTTCAAGTTGATTAAACCATGTCATAATCCTAGTTAATTTTTTTTGTTTTTCGAATGCCTTAATGTTTCATATATTTCTTGATTGATGTGGTGATTTATAGTTTTAAGGGGCATGGGTAATATTACTACGACCTTAGTGACGTGATCAATCCTTCGGAATAAGGTCTCTAGCTCTTGGAACCAAGTTCTTTGCAATTTTGCGAGTTTGCAACTTACAATTTCACCCTTGAGGCACACTAAAAGGAATATTTATAACATTTGGGGGTATGCAGACCTTATAAGAAACTTTGGTATATTTGCAATATTGTGAGATATAGTTATAAGTTTGAGCCCCGAAAGAGGAATATTCTATTAATATTAATTTTTTACTAAATTTTCTTAATATTCAAAATTCATATAGATATGCAACATGCAAGGCCTTCCCCAAGGCCCAAAAAAGAGAATATGTAGAGAATCTTAATGATGCAAGGTAGTGAGAAATTTTGCATTCTTGTAGTTTGAAAATTCACTTTTGTTGCAAGATTGCAAGTTATACCCCCATCCTTGAAGCATGATGGGAAACGACATATGACATAATCTGGTAATAATTAGCTGAGGAGGCATCCTCACATTTTTGCATTCAAAAATATTTCAGTTGTTGCAATGTTTCTGACTGCATTTCCATCCCTGAGGCTTGATAAGAGGGACATTTGGCATCGTATGATGTCACCTCAGAGTGGAGCATTTTTGTAGCTTGGAAGTTATTAGTTTCATATTTTTTTAATACTGCAAAGTACATGTCTACCCATAAAGGTCACACAAATAGGAAATGTGGTGAAACATGGTGGTGTCATACAGCTAGGAAACTTTATAGCGTCGTAATTAGTAGTTTTTTAGTTTTTGCACTACTGTTAAATTATCTCCTACTCCCACCGACACAAAAAAATGACTAGCTGAAAAATTTTCCATGTGTAATTCCCATATTCAAACTTGAATTACAAGATCAACAGAAATGAATATGAAAGTATGATAAAAGTTGAGATGGTGACCTCCATTAATGAAAGCATGTGAAGAACTATATGGTAAAAAAATAGGCTAAGTCCCACACTTTACATTAAAATTCAAATTTGCTAAATACTCTGGAGCCCTAGAATGTAAAAATCCCTAATTATTATGATTAAGTCAAACAATAATTATTTTTGAAGCTCCAATGGTGCTTGAGTGATCTTGCTGGATCGAAGCATAACTGTAATCCTAATTTTTACATGAGTGAGTTATTATATGATGTTTCCTTGTGTTTCTTGGCATTAAATAGGTCTATTAAGTGTTAAAATAAATTTTTGAACATTTTACATCTTCGTCGATCCACCTGTAGAATAAATTTGTCTACCCTCTTTCTCTGAAGTCATGAATATCTAATTAATTGGTGGTGTGACCTCGACCCACCTTGTTTCTGACTTAGAAAAGATAATTGATACAAACATAGGTAGTGCAGATTTGGATGACATCCTCTAGAGGATGGATGCATCTGAAAAGAGTGAAATTATGGAGAAAATTGACCCAAGTGACATTACCTTTGCATATACTTTTTCCCCCTCATCTTTGTACCTGAAATTGGTATAGGAATGTGTAGATAATTATAACATGGAGAGAAGGGAGGTTAGAGATGGGAGTGGTGTTGTGGTCTTATCCCTAACTCCAAATAATTTAGATGAAATGTCGGGATTCCCTTATGTTGATGAAATGATAAACATAATAGTTGAAAATGCATATAAGTTATGGACTTCCAATAGTGCCAAATATTGCAAAGTGTTAAACCATTAATGGCTTGAGAAGCCAAGAATATCTGCCACCTAAATTCCCAAGAGATTAACCAAAGCTGATTTCATTGATGAAATTAGAGACCTCATTATCCTATTGAAAAAGATTGTTGGAAATTAATATGCATATCACTATCATGATTGGAAATTCAGGTTCATACAAATAATTCTCATTTAAAAATCACTTATTCACCAGGGGATTTGATAAGTGAATCCATCCATCAAAAAATTATCAAAATGGAAGTGAAAATTTAGGAGGGGTCCAAACAAAAATATAAATTTTACATGACTTCATACCTAGTTTACAACATTACGTATCATAGGTCATTCCTTGGGTTAGTAAGGGCCAATGCATTTTCTCAATATAGGGTATCTGATGTATACCCATAACTTAAATTGGACATTTTTTAGTAGCCAAATTGATTCTCCCTTAGAATCTGAGCAGCATCATAGATTTAGCAAGACACCTAGAGGCAGACTGATCATATTATGATTTGTTTTGTATCATGGGAGGAGATTCAACTGGCTCTTTGACACTCAGATGTTGGAGAAATGGATAGCACCTTCAAAATGATTTGATCTATCCTCACTACTTTAGGTTGTGCCTTTCAACTAGGGTGAGAGGACCCATTTTGTAACCTATGTTGGTGAAGGAGAATGAAGATATCCTTCTTTGCACAAATTTTAAAGGAAACCTTGAGAAAATATGATCAATGCACCACAATTTAACTCTCATGAGTTGTCACTTATAAATAATGGTGATATTTTCTAAACAAGGTTAGGGTTACTAAATACATTATGGAATATTGATTGCTTCTACATATTTTGGCAGTATAATTTATTCATTTGTGGACATACAGGGAAAACAAGGGTAGTTCAAGTAGGATTCGTTGTTTTTGAATAATTTTTGGTGGGAGATTAAATGGGATAAACTTGATTTTTCTAGATCTTTGAGACCCTTCACAATAATTGGAAAACTAAATGACAGAATAATTCAGAATAGCTAAAATATTCCTCAAACCAGAAGGTGTGCATCAATGGAGGCCCATATTTACATGGTTTCACACAATATCTAAGAATTTAACACGAAGGCTCAAGCTAAAGACTCAATTAAACATTAAATACACCTAGTTCCTCATGCCTAAGATACACTCAAATGCTTACAAACAATATTTATCAACAAAATGATAGTAAATTGATTTTAAATTGTTTATCTCATCACATGATGAAGGTTCTTCTCATAATGAAATTGAAAATGCCACTAAACTATCATAAGGACGAGATCCTGTGTGATTCTGAGGGATTTTAATACAAGATTGCAATAGGAACAAGAAATACTATTTGCAGACATTCTAAAATAAATCAGACACAAATTTTCCCAAGATTAACATAGATTAATTCGAAGTTGATTAGATTCATCAGGAGGGGAAGGTTTCTTAAACAATATTAGATCTTGTCAATGGTTGCACACTTGCAACCAACTTGACATGATCAAATCTAAAACATAAGAGATTAACAGGTTTCTCAAATGGTCTCTCAAGAAGATGGGATTTCTCAAATTTTCTCATAAGAATTTAACCCCCGACCTTTTTCATGACTAAATCATGCTTTTTATAACACTCAATTTACATCCAAGCTTTCCCCCCAAGAGAAGAATATTTGAGGAACCTTTGTTTGTTACATGTTTGATCATGATTTCTAGAAAATGACATTTAACAGGTTTGCAACAAAAAGTTGCCAGTTGTTTAAAAAGGTGAATCATTGTAAATATCTCCATCATTGTTTTAACTAGGAGAATGTTTTCATTCTTTGTGCATGCAACCTCCATCATTTCATCCTTTTCCCATTCTTTCCTCTGTAACTTTTCTCTGCATCCAACTTCTTTGGTAATTCATGTTTTTACAAGTGCTCGAGCAATTCCAACTTCAAAATATCAACCTTTAAATTCCTTAGACTCATAAATTAATCTCTAAATCCATTCAATTGCACTTTGTAGACAAAAATGACAAGAAATTTCATCAAAAAATGATGAAAAAAAATGCGTATTCGCATCTCTAGGAGTCTTGGAGAAAAAATGACAGAAAAATCAGATGCAATGCACAACAACCACTGATGCAACCCTTTATCAACTTTAGATTAGAGCCATCCACATGGAAAAATATGATTCGAAGCGGGCATGGGGTTGCCTTTTGCATTTTATGACTTTTGGAGAAAATACGCAATTTTCACATTTTTCCCCGCCCCTCCGCCTTTGAAATATAGGCTCAACACATGGCTTAATCTAGGCCTTTAATGGAGTCGTGGCTCATTTATGCAATTTTACCCTTTTTAACAAAAAGGCAAAATTTCCAATTTTCCTCCGCTAACCCACCTTCCTACTTGTAACTTTTGATGTGGGCCCCAACAAAGTTGCAGGTTATTTCATAACTTTTCTCCTTTTCACCAAAAGGAAAAAATCTTCAAAAACCTCTGGTGACCCACCTCCTCGCTTTGAATTTTCAATGTTGAGCCAAAAAACTTCAAACTGGTCCAGTGACCTGCCTCCCCAGTTGTAACTTTTGATGTGGGCCCCAATGGAGTTGTGGGTTATTTCACTACTTTTCTCCCTCATACAAAGAGGAAAAAAAATTCAAAATGTTTCGCCGACTCGCTTCCCTGCTTGTAATTTTAAAAACTGCCACGTGTCCATCTTCAGGGTCAAAGTAAGACTTTTTCCCCACCGTTTCATATCTATTGAATAACCAATTAGATGCTATCGGGGCCGTATGGCCAATTTGATATTTTTTACAAATGTGACCAAAGTGGAAAATTTCACCAAAAAGACCCCCTGGGTTGCAACCAATTAAAAATGAACACGTATACACCTTCGGGGCAAAAAAGAGAAATTCACTCTACCTTTATAAATTTTACCAGGCAATCAAAACTCAATGGGGCCGTGGGGCCAAATTGATCTTTTTACAAACATAGAAAAAGTTACAAGTTATAAAATAGGCCCAACGTGCCTCATCTAATCAAAAGAGACCACGTAGCTGAAGATCCTAAGATATAATTTGACAGGGAAAACACACCCGTCGAATGGTAAGATGCAGGGGAATTTCACCATTTGTGCTTAGAATTGAAGTTTTCTTCAAGGAAAAAGAATTTGCAAATAATTCATGGCCCAAATGTGATCCATGACCATGGAAAAGGATCTTCAACAATATACAAATGAAGAAGACCTTTCACGCACCCATTCAGGGAAATAGAAAAATACAACAGAGTCCACAAACTGAAGAATTTCTAGAGCAAACGGGGTGAGATTAAATTGAGCACCAACAGAATCAAAATTACAATTTCATAGTGGTTCATAATACCACCTTTTCCCCTATACTTTGTTTGTTTAAGATTGAGTGGGAGCATTATAAGATGTCATACAAGGATAAAGAGGTGATCATTGAATATCATTGTTACTTCATCGAATTAAGATTTTTCACCTACATCAGGGTAAGTGGATTATAAGGCACACCATATCTGTTTCCTAAGTACTTAGATGATAAGTGGGCATTACTTAAACTATGAAGACAACTTGTGGATTTCCATAAGCTAATTTTAGATAAACATTAAACCAATGTTAAGTTCCCAATTACTATTAGGAGATACACATGTCCCACAATCATCAAGGCCATACTCCTTGATGCTTAAATGAATGGAGTCATAATGTAGAAGTTTCAAGCCAAACCCAACTATGAAATCAAGTGGATAGTGAAAGGATCCCTAGGTAACATATTTGAGCATGATCCTCATTATGAGGACTATTGGATGGATTTCAGAGATGAAGAATAGGTGAGACTCAAGGATTTTTATAGAATTAATCTCTCACATATACTTGAATATAAAATTTTAGTTGTCCTTGAGGGTTTGGCAGATGAAAATTTCTTGGTGAGAATGTACTATATAGATAGGAACATTGCATTTCAACCAATTTCACCCTTTTACTAGACCATGCAAAAGCCACTATAATTTCATGAGAGGACAACTCATGTCATCAAAATAAATCTCTCCTAGCTCATAAACAAAGGAATTTATTTATCCCTATAAAATTCTATAATTTTGAGGGAATATAGAGCCATATGTGTAGTCAAGGATGTGGTACTACCTTTGAATAAAGGATATTTTTTTTTTATCCATTGAAGGGAAAATATCCACTGATTTCCATCAAAGGACCAACCTCAAAAGCAGTGAAGGAGTAGAGTGTTGTTGTAAGAAAGACTTAGAATCTTATGTCTCAATTGATATAAAACCCCAAGGAGATACTAAAGGAAGTATTGAAGGATGCTCCTATCACTCAAGCCACTCCAATCTAGGTTGTGCACCATCCCACGTTAAGGCCCAAAGTATTTGTTTCTCATAGGAAAGCCCAAATAGGTGCATCATCCTATACCCCAGAGGGATCGCCAAGAAAGGGAAAACACATGAGGGTGAGTTTTGTATGGTGGGCCAGTAACATGTCTCAATAGCTTGAACTGCTAAATCATATTTATACAAGGGTATCGAGGCAACAAGTATGAGACACACAATAACTGACATACATTGGGTAGACTTAAAGGGATTATAGTGAGCACTAGGTACGATGATTTAGAAGTAATCCCTACACTAGGTCAACTCTCGTGGTCAAGATAGAGGAAGGAACCCTACTAAGATATTAGTAGTTGGGTGAGGAGAGGTATGGATCAACAATAATATCATACAAACATGCATAATATAACTGAAATGAAAGTAATGGGAACTAAGTATTTGATCATAAATAAGAGTACTATGTTAACTAGTTAAACATATGTAATACTAAGCTAACATAATATTATGAGGGAATGATTTGAACTAATCTATGAAAAATGACAAATATAGTTATAAAACTCACCTTGTACCTATAGAGTGGTCATTGATGCATCTATCTCTCCATAGAAGCAGCATATTGGGAGACAACCACTATTAGGTAGAGAAGGGGAACACCGTTCTAGTCCTAGAATTGTTATAGGTGACATAATAGTGTAAGAAAACCATCCAAGAAGAAGAGTGTCCAATCCAATTCAATAAATATGAAATATTAACCAAGAGCTAAGCGATCATATGTGAAGATGGTGCAAAATAGTAGAGAAGATGTTAGTTCAAATGAATTTGGATTCCTTTATTTTGAGTGTTAATGAGTGGTTAGTATATATAGGATGTCATCTCCCATAGGAGATGACATTGGCCAAGTGAAATATAACATCAACACCATTTTCAGTTGGAGATGGTTTCAGCCAAAGGTGGTGAAATGAGGTAATGTGTCATGTAAAGTAAAAATAATGTGTTATAGATCATAGATATGGATTAACAAGGGACAAAGTGGTGAAATACAAGAAGGAATTTGTGAATGCAATGTGTGTGATACCTAAAGGGACAAGGATAACTAGTGCAAGGAAAAATAAGGCCATGAACAAATAGTGATACTCTCTCTATATAATTTCTCTAACCCATAATGGTTACGTGGATAACCATTCCCCATTCCTGAAATACACCTTAATGCATTCACTCAAGAAATAGATGCATCAGTGACCCTTATCTGCACAAAGGAAATTATTAGTAACAGGTATGAAAGATGAAAAGTGAAAATATAGGTGTATACATATGACCAAACCATCAATCACTGAATATCACAATAGTACAACATAGGGTGGTCAACAAAATAAAACAGTCCATAAAACTAATACTGAAAGTAGATACTAAAATAAATTCTTAAAAGACTAGATGAAATGAAATATACCCACCAATGCATACCTGATAGTGTCACTCATCTTGCCATGAGTGGGAATAATGCTATAAGAACACTGGAGAAGTAAAATTGAAAGGAAAAACTAGGGGATCATTAGTAAAATAAGACATAAATCACCTAGTTAGGGGTCCATGGAATGGATATTGTGTCATAGTGTTGATATTTTCATAGATATATGGTAATATGGTGTCATAGATTCATAACCAAGTGGCATATAACAGTGTGAAAAATCACAAAAACCCATATGGTAGAAGCTACAAAGAGAAATTATCATAAACTAGGAGGTGTACATAAAGAGAAGATGGATGATTAGCCTAAAGGGCGGATAACAATATTGAACAGCATAAAACAACATGAGGTAGATGATATAAGAAGAATGTTGTTAGATAGATACATTGATCCAAGAAAGGTCATGAACCTAAGTGAGGAGGTGCATAATACCATGGTGATTATAATGGGAAAGACTGAGGCATACATATCCAAAATGTTGATAATGTTGTAAGACAAGGTTAATGAAGTAGTGAGTTTTAGAAGAAGGATGAGAGATGGAAACTAAGTACCGAAACTTCCGTGTTCCTTCATGTATGAAATTTTTTGAGGAATTGAGCATTCGTTAATTATTTGAAGATGTGGATTTCATTGGTTTGAAGATGATGTGTTTTAGGACACGTGGGAAGGTTGATGAAGTACAGAAATTTAGAAGAAGGATGTGAGATGGAAGCTAAGTACTGAAACTCTTGAGTTCCTTCATGCATGTAAATTTTTGAGGAATTGATCATTTGTTGGTTCTTTGAAGATGTGGCCTTCATTGGTTTGAAGATGATATATGTTAGGACATATGAAATCTTTGATGAGGTAGGTACCTAACAATTTTTGAATGTATTTTCTATCTTTGTCATGTGTATAATCAAGTTTAAGAACAAGGTCACCCATGCCAAAAGTACGTAGATGAAGAAGTTGGTTGTGTTGTTTGGAAAGGCATTTCTTATGTTTCTTATTATGAGCATATGCTCTGTCACATCATTTTTCTAATAGGTTGAGGTCATTGAGATGTGATTCATAGAGTTCCTCATCTTGAATGATACCATGAAGGGAAATGGAAAGCGAAGTGAGTTCCACCTCAAGTGGAAGGACTAACTCAAATCCATAGGTAAGTGAAAATGGGGTTGAATTAGTGGCCATACATATACTGGTGTGGTATGCCCATAATGTAGGATATATGTTTATATGCTAATTTTGTGTGATTCACAGATCATATTTTGTAATATCTTGTTGAGAATTTTGTTTTTAGACTTGGCTTGTCCATTGCATTGTAGATGATATGGTGTTGAGAATTGATGCCTGATTTTGAACTTGGCACAAAGGTACTTCATTTCTTTGCATTATAAGATCCCACCATTGTAAGATATGATGGTGTGGGGAATTCAAAAGTATAAAATGATTTGGTTGAGGAAAAAATTAGATGTAGTAAGGCCAAAGATATTAGTGGGAGGTATGGATTAAACCCACTTAGTAAAGTATTATGTGGCTATAATGATGAAGACACAAACGTCTTAAGACTGAAGAAATTTCCATATGTAATATAATCCCCATATGTTGAAGGTCCAAGGAGCCATGATAAATTGAATCTCATCTACAAGGGAATGGATTAGGTCATCATGATATTAGAAAGGTATACACTTTTTGGTAAAGTCAAAAGCATCATATTCTAATGCAGGCCAATAGTAACCCATATGTAAGAACTTGCGTACATTAGCATGGCTGCTACAATTACTAACGCAAGTACCCCCATGTGTTTCCTCAAAGAAAATGATAATATCATATTTTTTAACACATTTGAGTAGGGTACATTTGTAGTTATGATAGTATAATATGTCATCAATAAGTATGCATTTGAGAGCCTTTTTATGTATTCACAATCATGCTCATGTGTTGTTAACATCTGGGTAATTTTGGTATTATATGGATTAACAAATGTCAGTATATCAAGGGTCCTATATAGGTACATATGGATAGATCTGACAGACATCCCGAATGTTTGGAGGAAGTGAAGAGGCTAGATTTTGACGGTTTTGTTTAAGATTGTCATCACGAGAATTAGAATATGACTAAAACTAAGTGATATACATGAAAAAGAATCATCCAAGGCATTCTACTCACACAAGAACCATGGCATCAATTCCTAGACTAATTCATAATAAGACTTAAGTTTTTTGTTGTGACATTGATATGTAACAGTAACCTATTGACACATCAACTAATAATTATCGATGGAATGAAGATATGATACACTCTTAACTAGGGCCGCATTTATGCCTAGGATAAGAGCCTCACATTCCACCAGGTTATCGGTGATTTCAAACTTGAGTCGATTAAAAAGATGGAAATACTAACCATAAGGATCATTGAGTACAAAATCTTCCCCATCTCCTTGAAGGAAATTTTCCCATCGAAGTGTAGCATCCATGAATCCTAGTGGATATAAATGGTGATCTCCTACTCAATAATTATAGCCATTGGTTTGGTTTTAGGTGGGGGAAGCACTTTAGTACTAGTGTTGGAGGGATGTTCCTCAAGAACGACCATGAAGCTATAGTATTAGTATTTTATGGAAACAATGTTGTTTATGCCCTTAATTAGGAGGATTTCCTCATTAGATAATGCATCATAAATAGGTTGAGGAGGAGAGATGGGAGTGGCATCAAAATTTTCCATTATGACTTGGCCTTTTACAGCCTTTTACGTGATGATGCAAAGGTTGAATTCTATAAAGAAGGTCATCTAATTCTCAATACAATTTGTGGGGATGATAACATGTGAGAAGAAGGTCCACAAGGGGTTTGTATGGATAATGACATAGGTGGTTTGACATAGTATGTAGTGACATAGCTTTGCGGCTCCATAATATATGAATAAATAATCCTACTCAATGGATTTATATTGTGCCTCGTAATAGAGTAAGGCTCAACTAATATGATAGAAATCATTTTCCTTTCCCTTTTCATCTAATTGTGCTAACATTTACCCTATGGACACTGAAGTGGAAGATGTATATAATAGAAAGGATCAATATGGAAAAGGAGGCTGTAAGGTTGGTAACGAGGAAAAAATGTGTTTCATATTATCAAAATATTGTTGACAGTCCTTGGTCCTCTCTATCTTGGTATATTTTTGAAGTAGGATATTTATGACATGAGTACAATAGGTAAAATTACGGATAAACAATCAAATTGTTGTAAGTTTTCCAAGGAAAGTGCATATGTATGCTATAGATGATGGTCATGACATGTCAAGAATAGATTTAATATTTGTTGGGTTGACATCAATACCATATTTAGATAATAATAATCCTAAGAGTTTTCCTCGTATCACCCTGAATATGTATTTTCTAGGATTGAGGAAAACTTTGTATTTGTGAAGGCATCCTAAGGCGATGTCAAAATCATGGGTGTGATCATCAATGTGTTGAGATTTGATGACTAGATCATCAATGTAGACTTCGACTATTTTATGTATGAGGTAATGAAAGATGTGTGTCATGGAGGGTTGATATATTGTCCTGCCATTTTTGAGTCCAAAGGAAATATTTACATAACAATAAGTTCCCCATTCCATAGTAAACATAGTCTTGTGTTGATCTTCAAGAGAAATCTGGATTTGGTATTACCATGAGAACCCATCCATAACAGATAAAATTTTGTACCCTATATTGGCATTGATGATGGCGTCAATAGAGGGTAAGGGGAAGTTATCCTTAGTACAAATGAGATTAAGGTTTCAAAAATTTATGCAAATATGGATAGCTAAGGTATCCTTTTTATGAACTAGGATGATATTGGACGACCATTTAGAGTATTTCACTGTATACAGGAATTTTGTGTCCAAGATTTTGATGATTTATTTATGACATAAGTCATTGATCTTGGGAGTTAATTATATTATCTTTTTATGAATGGGAACATCATCTGGATAAGTGATGATGTTATGGGAGATGATTTTAGGATCAATACTAGACTATAATTTGTAAAATTTGCTCCATAGAAGGTAGCAAATAGTGATATTTCAAATATGCCTTGTTCATATCCCTAAAATCAATGCACAATATGATTTATCCATTTATTTTTCACGTTGGGACTAGATTTGTGACCCATGTTGAATGTTGGGTGGGGATAATTATATTTACCTCAATCTAATTGTTCAATTCCCTCTTTATAAGAGCCTCAATCTATAGATTGATAGGCCTATGTTTTTACCTAATGTGCTTAGCCATGGGATCCAACTCAATATTATGTTGTTCAAAATTAGGATAAACAATTATGATGTCTTCATATATCCACGCAAAGACATTATCAAACTATTGGAAAGGATCTACAAAATAATGTTCTTATTGAGGGGTACATACCTTTCCAATTTTAAGTAAATTTTCCTTGCTAACTGAAATGGCCTCATAGTCCTCATCCTTGAATATCATGTGTTTTTTTATCCCCCTCATCTAATCATTTGGGTTAAAATGGATTCCAAAGTGACTAACTCTTCAGGAAGATAGTTTGACCTTAATTGGAAAATCCGATCTTCATAATGTTACTCCAACTTGTTTTGATTTCTTGAAGATAACTCCACCTCTTCTTGGATGAAGCTGATGATTTGTAGATCATTATTCAACAACTACCAATTATTTTTGTTTTCTAGTACTACAAGTATCACCACCACCTTGATGTTTGTGTTAGGAAATTAATATTAATGTTTACTATGATTAAGAATTAATGAGTGATTTGTAATAACAAATCACGTATATATTTTGTTAGTATATAAGTTGTTATTAACAACTTATATTTATGGATATATTATTTGGTGATATATTGTTATAACAATATATCACGAATAGATTATTGTTGTAGGAGATATTTGAGGAATTGGAGTTCCTCATATTTAGGAACAATCTCTCATATACATATGCAGTGTATGTAGAATGAAACGAATGGAGTCTATTGAAGATATTTATTCTGCTGTACATTCTGATCCAATTACTATATTTGGTATCAGAGCATGGATAACCATGTTCACATAATGCATTTTTCATATTAGAGAAGGGAAGAAAAGACATTTTTGTAACATCATGGCGCAGCTCTTCCGCCAAGCTTTATCCAAAACCGGCCTTCAATAAAATACTCGTAACTTTCTCATTTCTTAACAAAATTGAGAATATCAAAGTGTTCTAAAAATCTTGCAATGCGGGGAATAAAACCTAGAAATCATTTTGGAAAATTTGTTTTTATAAGTGAGCAGTTATGTGTAGAAATGTGACGGGTTTTGTGCCTATGTTTGTTCCTGCGAAGTGCTGGCAGGCATATGAGGTATGGGCGAATTCATAAATTTGTTCAAATGTTCCATATGTGTTGCAATCCACGTTTAGAGGAATAATTAATTTGCATTCAAATCTATTTTAGACTTGTTTTGGCCATATTTTCCTCATTAGTTGCGCACAGATCTTACAAATGTCAACCTACTCCTAGCTCGGTAAAGATTGTGGAAGGCACTCCTTGGTAGTTGTATCAATTTCAAGCTCCATCGATGGCTTTGATCAACCATAGTTTGGAGACTTGCATTGCTCTTCAACCAGACTTTTGACATTGCTGACACCAGTGTGCTCATGCCTGCATCTAGGAGTTGTATTTTGTCGTCCTACCAGCGTGGAATTTCAGCCTGCAACCAGGATTTGTATCGGATCTAGTTTACAACGTCTTAATTCATTCTCTCAATAGTTGTACTTGACTATTCAATAGTCGACTTGTATTTCACACAATGAGTATAACTATCCATGCATCTGTCTGCAAAAGTAACGTGGCATCAGCTGGTTCTAGGTGTGAAACTAAGATCCAAATTCAAGTCTAATTTGAAGTTCAGATAAGTATTAATTGCATTACTGCATATAGATCCACATTCTCATATTTGCTGCTAAAATTTGTGCCAAGATTGTTTTAAAAGGCCGCTCAATTTTCCATTATTTATGGAATCTAGAAATCTGCGAGGAAAGAAGAGCGAAATTGGAATCGCATTGTTTTGATGAAAATGTGCAGCGTAAAGTCATTTGGAATTCATTGCATTTGACGATGACATAGGATTATTGTTCCACTTTGAAGGAGCCTTGGTATTGTCAAAATTGTCAAGATCTATGCTCCATGCAAGCTATTATTTCAGAGTTTCACTGATTTCTTGTTGAGAATAAGTATCATAATCATTAGTGTATATTTGTTTGTAAAAGAGAACACAAAAAAAAAAGAAAAAAAAGGTGCATTTTCGGTTTTAGCCGACGCCTATTTTTTGTTTTAGTTTTGTGAAGAGTCATAATGGATAAGCTGAGTCACATTGAAAAATTTGAAGGTAAATATTTTCATACCTGGCAAGTACGAACCCAGCTGTTCCTGATCAACAAAGATTTGTGGGATATTGTTGATGGAAAAGAGAAGAAACCAACAAATGCAGATGAAGCAGTAAAATGGGCAAGCAGAGATCGAAAGGCTACAACGATTATTGGATTGGGTATATCAAATTCCTATTTGCATCATATAGACTTAAAAAAGTCCTCTCACACAATTTGGGAGACATTGAACAAATTGTTTGGATCACAAGCTGGAAGTGCAGCAATATCTTTAAAGCAGAGATTGTTCGGCCTCAAGATGGAAGAAGGTGATAACATGGTGGAACATATTAGTAAGTTTCGTTCTATTTGCAATCAACTAGCAGGAATAAGTGTAGATGTCCCTGATGACGATGCTAAAGCAGTGTTACTCAATAGCATGCCTCCATGCTATTCTAACATGGTCTTTACATTGAGTAAAATAAATCCAAGTTTAGAAGAACTTATTTCTTCTTTGTTAGATGAAGAAAAGAGAATCATGTTTGCGGAACTAGAGGAAAAAGCCCTGTATGGTAAGAAAAAAGATAAAAGAAGATCTAAATATTCTTTCAAACCTAGATCATCTTCTAAAGATTCAAAGAAGTGGCTCACCTGTTATTATTGTAGACAATCTGGCCACTTGTCCTCAAATTGCAAGAAAAGAGCACAAGACTTACTTGATGGAAAACTGCAAGATAATGCCATGGCTGCTGATGATGAAGGAGAAAATGAAGAGGAAGGAAATACTACTTATACAGAAAATCAAAGTGATGAAGATTTTCTCTATTAGATAATTGCAAATGGAGGATGGAGGCATTGGAGGCTGGAGGTCAGACAGTGACCTCTCATCAGTCACCAATGACGGGGCTGCACAGAATGATTTGGTGGCACAGGTGTGTAGTGTGAGTACTTGTTTTTTGAGTTTTGCAGTGTTCCAGATTCAGTTGTGTGGTGTGAATTTTAGCTTGGTGTGATTCTTTTTCAGAGTTCCTATTTTGTGTTAAATAAGTGAAATGTTCACATTGAGGGGGGAACATGATCAGCATGATCCAATGTTCCATTTTCAGTTTTTCAGTTAAGTATGTGGTTATTCCTATTTCCCCAAAATGTAAAAACATAGTGCAGAACAAATAACATAGTGAAACGCAACATCATGAGGCTTGATGAGGTAGAACAGTCAGATGTGTTCCTGTTCGTACCTAGGTTTGTGGTTAGCCTCCTGAAAACCATTGAAGGTTGTTCAGATGTGTTCCTGCTTGAGTTCCCACACTGCTAGGTTAGATGTGTTCCCTAGAGTGACTGGTTGATAAGCAGATGATTCCTGAGTGTGTTCCCAACAGTGCTTGGTCGATAAGAAGTTGATGTGTTCCTTCTTCTACCTTCAGTTTGAGTGTGTGCCGAGATCATGAGCGCGCAGAGGCGGCAGGCTGCAAAGGAAGAGTGAAAGTTATTTTATTACCATGTAAACATTAAGGGGGGGGATGTTAGGAAATTAATATTAATGTTTACTATGATTAAGAATTAATGAGTGATTTGTAATAACAAATCACGTATATATTTTGTTAGTATATAAGTTGTTATTACCAACTTATATTTATGGATATATTATTTGGTGATATATTGTTATAACAATATATCACGAATAGATTATTGTTGTAGGAGATATTTGAGGAATTGGAGTTCCTCATATTTAGGAACAATCTCTCCTATACATATGCAGTGTATGTAGAATGAAACGAATGGAGTCTATTGAAGATATTTATTCTACTGTACATTCTGATCCAATTACTATAGTTTGACTGTTCCTTTTCTCTTTTGAATTCTTCAATAACATCAAATTTTTATCCTACCGCAGCTAACTTGTCTTCAAGGTCATTTTATTCCCTTGGTATGGTGTGGATATTGAAATATTAAAAGTCCTCTAAGAGTTCCCATAACCTATGATTATAAGCTCTAAGCAGGTCATTCTTATTCGCATTCATTCTTCTGACTTGATTCAAAATTAGCTTGTTGTCCCCAAAGGTCTCTTATTGTTTGATCTTTTTCTTTCTTTTCCATTGCAGGCCATGTATAAGAGATTCATACTATGTTGAGTTGTTAAAAAAATGAACTAAAATCTAAAGGTGAAAAAATATTTGATACTTATAAGAGATATAAGAACTACTGTAGACACCAAAATTATGTCGTACCACCCTTATAGCCCGGTTAATTAAATTAACCAGATATTGCATATTCATATCCCATAGTGCACATGATTAATTGAATTAATTACTTTAATTAATTTAATAAATATCCTCACTTGACCACCTCACCTAACCACGTCACCTAGACACCTCATCATGGACCTATTCTTAGCATGTTTCTTTTAACTAAGACTCAATTTCTACTTACCATAATTAACTGAGACTTATTCTAACCCTAAAATAAGACACTTATTATTTCTCTAATAGAATTCCCACTTACTTAAGTGGAAAAATCCATTTTAGACCCTAACCAATGGGAAAAACTGGTCAAAAGATAGCCAAGATCTACTATTTCAGAAAACCTAGGATTTCCCACCGTAACCGATACCAGTTAACCCTAAATCGACATCGGTTAACCTAAACTGTTGTTGGTTACCATACATTCATTTTGGTAACCTTATTCCAGAGGATGGAAATTTTGAGTTATGGAGAAATATTTTCATGAAAGCTCGAACTAGGGGGGTTCTCTCACGTATCCAAAAGATAGAAGTATACCCAGCCAGTTTCCCAAGTAAGCATTAGAGTCTCATCTGAATATGTTGGCATACACAGGAGAATTCTAGGAAGCACTGAAAATCACATAATATTTGGGCTCTACCAAAAATCCTTAACACTTCACCATCATCTGTTCAGAACCTACAAGCATGGGATATCGAGTAAGTTGAATTCCCTTTTACTCTTGTTTGTTCAAATACTTGTATTTCCATTCATTGTTTCTCCATGTTGCTCATCTCCCAATTATCTCACACCTTCATTTTCCAAACAAGATACTTGTTTTCCTTCTCACCTCCCTGAAACCCTTACCATTCAACCTCTGAGACCTCGCTCATTCCCTACAACTACATTCAACACCTCTAAGGTACTCTGTATAACCATAAAGAACACCAAAAACTCCATTTCCACATTAAGTCTCTTTCCACAGTAATCGATATCGGTCACCCTTGGCCATCATCGGTCATCCCCATATCGTCATCGGTCATAGTGACAATAACCCAAGCCATATTATTCAACCAAAAACCCATCCAAAAATATTACAAAATCCCTACCAAACTCCATCCAAACCTTCTTGACCCCTTTTCCTACACTTATCAATCCTAGACTCACTCTCTTTGGTTCCTGTGAAGTTATAAAAGGGTTGAATACCTATTTGTGACCTTTTGTGATTTTCTACAGTGATCGATACTAGTCTCCCTTGATCAACGTCGGTCATACCTACACCGACGTCGATCTTTGTAGCTGGTAATCCTACCTATAACAGTGACTTAATAATCTTCACCCAAATAACCCAAAACCACCCAAAACCTAGTCTTGACCTGTTCTAATCACCTTGGCTACCTACCCAACCTAAAACATAACCAAACCTCAGTTAGATATAATTTTTATTTCAATATTCAACTTAATCTAATATATTGTTAATAACTTGAGATACCAAAATCAACTTATTAGTAATAAGACTTCTATTTCTTGCATTTTTGTTCATTTATTTGATAAACAGTGAATTGAAAGCCATCTAAGAAGTAGCACACTTCCTAGATATAGCATACGATAGGAAGTCCACTGACATATATTGTTTAATATTCTTTTTTTGGTCTTTTTTTCATTTACAGATAGTTCTTGCTAGCAAAAAGAAATTTCTCGCAATCAGCACTAGATCGGGAAATCAGAACATGCGCATTCTACCTTCCACCTTCATTTTATAGGCATTCCTCCTCACCTTTACCTTATCTATTTTTCTCATACATAAGCAACTTATTGGTGAAACATTTTGGGTAACCCAATGGGAACCTCTCTTGGGTTCATTGCATTTTATTCATATAGGGAAATTTTGTGTCTCTTTCTTTTTGAAAAATACATATTTAATCTTTTCCCTGGTAACATCCTTATATTCTAATTGTCTAAACGACATTTGTGATTTGGTTTTTAAAATGAATCATTACTTTCTTCCTGCATTTTTATAGTAGTGAAAGAGCACGTTCTTGACCTATTCATCATTTGCTACATCAAATTTAATTGTTGATTTGGGTTCTAAAATTTTTTACATTTCATCCTTATATGCTATACTTTAGCTCACATTAAACACTGAGGGAAACCTATATGCTGGAAGTCATGCCCAGTTGATAGTTGACATAATTGAATCATAGAAGCACTTTATGTTCTCTCTCTCTTTGTGAAACTACAAAAATAAAAATTCACACATCTTCTTAAACAAAACCTTACCTACAAGAAGTTGTCAATGATCACACGATCAAAGGATTGACAGTGGGTAGTCAATCCTTAAGAATTTACATGTTCATAAAATTAGATAAAGGATCGCCCCAACCAAAACATGACATGAAACCACCCTTTAGAATTTACATGTTCATAGGACGCCTTCCTGACCAAAAAAATGTTTTGAATTCACAAGTCAGTCTTAAATAGAATAATCTAAAACAACATAAAATTCACTTATAGGGTTACGTGTTTTTCTTAGCTTTTGTTCTTGAGTTGCATTTTGAGTTGTGAGGTTACGTATTTCATTTTCTTCTTCCTTTCACACTCCGCCATAATAGTTGGTGTATTTTGACTATTTCTGAGTGTGCCATGATCCATTTTTATCATACTCATATTTTTCGGTTGATGTTCCATCTGAATTAATTCACAAAAATATATTTTTCTTCATTTCTTCTAATTTCACAGTAACTGGATTCGGTCTAGTGACCGTCATCAGTTTATATCTAACCATCATTAGTTTACCTAACCAGTGTCAGTTTCAGCTCTTTTTGGTCATTTACCCAAATATAACATTCATAAAATCTTCTATTCTATTTGAAGTTCTCAAAACATCATCATATCCCCAGAACTTTCGTATCACAACCTAGTACAGTTTCCGCTATTTTATTTCCATCAATTTTTACCCCATTTGTAAAACTATTGATTCCCTACAATAACTGGTATCAGTTATCATAACCATCATTGGTTCTAATTTAACAATCATCAGTTAATCTGACCGTTTTCAATTGCTTTGTTTGATTTTTAATTAAAACACCGATCAGATTTACCTCCCAAAATTCATCCTTCTCCATTTGTGTTGTTTTCTATGTCATTTGTAGAGTATAGTTTTACCAAGTCAACACTAATTCACATGTTTTTGTCTCATAGCCAAACCAACACCCTTATATTTCACACTATCCTTCAACCACTCCCACCTAGCCCATCACCACCTTCCATCCTATCACCTATGGATCCAAATCAACCCATCACCATTAATACCAGTGAAGAGGAGCTCATAAGAATCCTCGACTAGAATCATGCTACCTTGCAGTAATACCTTGCACATTCCTCCACCCAGGACTCCTCGGGATAGTTGATATATGACATGCCCATGTCTATCCCTCCTACCCTCACCCCCACTTCCACATCAGATACAACTAGCTTATCATTGCCTTCATCTACCTTATCTCCTGTGGTATCTCAACTGGACCCCACATCTACTATCCCTCCTATCCAAATTTGTTCTCCTTTTCAGTCTAAGTAGCACCACATTTATGTCATGGAGCTTAAATATAGATTAGACCATGTTGTATTTCATTAGTAGCCAGGGATATGGTCTAGCTAGCACTCAAGTTTGTGGAGAAATGGATAACACTCCAATAAGACTTGATCTTGTCCTAGTTTTGTTAGGTTGTGCCTTGCAACCAAGGTAAGAGGACCTATTTTGTAACCTTGTAATGGTGAAGGAGATGAAGATGTCCTTCTCTTTGCTTGAAATTATGTGATGGAGGCCTTGATGAAAACATGGTCAACACTCTCACAAGTTTTCACTTCTCAAAACATGGGTATGTTCTCAAAACAAGGCAAAGGTTACTAGAGACATTAGAAATCTTGATCTGTTGTGCATACTTTTACAAATATATTTTGATCTTCTGTGGGTATACACATGAAAATACAGGATAGTACATGATAGGATCTTTGTTTTTGGATGTTTTTTGGCGGGAGATTGATAAGACAAACTGGGATAGATCAGATCTTTGACAATCTGTAAAATACTTGAACAACTACCAGATGAAATGCCTAAAATAATCAAGATGTTCTTTTAACCGGAAGAGGCACAAATGGAATCCCATTTTGCACTCTTCACACAATATTTGGGAGCTCACCACAAAATCTTGAAGTAAAGAACTCAATCAAACACAAAAATCAATGATCAAACCACACCTAAGGTACCCCCAAAGGCTTACAAGAAATCTCTATAATCAAGGAAGGTAATAGTGATTTTAAATTTGTTTATCTCCTTATCAGACAAAGGCTCTTCTAAGTATGAGATTGCAAATGCCACTAAACTATCAACCAGAAATGGATATCCTATGTGACTTATAAATATTTTCAATACAATATTACAACAAGAACAATAAAATTTATTTGCAGGCATTTAAAATTGATAACATACATCATATTGCTCAAAGAAAAACACATATTTAATTCAAAACTTGTTAGATTCAATAGTAGTGGAGAGTTACATGAACAATCTCATAACTGTGTGGTGGCTATACACTTGTAACCAAACCACATACATGAATCTTCCAACACATGAGACATTAACCTGGTTCTTTGGTGGATTTTCATAGAAAATGATCTTTTTCTCAGAATTTACTCGTGATTTTCAACTCCCAACCCTTTACAATTTCTCCACAATGCATTATATACCTCATGCCACATTGTATTCTTCCTTCCTAAGCAAATAATATGCTATGGGATCAAATTTGTCACAAAAAACCTCATGATTTAATGAAAATGACACCAAACAGAAAAACAATTCGCAGGTTGCCAGGTATGCACAAAAAGTTAAATCATTACACAAATTCAGGTCATTATCCACCCCAGAGGCATGTTTTTATCATTCAGGCATGCAAGCATCTTTCATTCATCATTTTTCACCTTTTCCCCTTTTCAATTTTACCTCTGCAACTTTTGATGCTGACATTTCACATTTTTTCTTACGCCTGAGCCAAAATTACATCAAAAACACCATAAATCAAATAATTAGGTTATGAAAATAATGCAAATGTTCTCAGAAGGCCAAGACAACACAAAATCATATAAGATTTGATTAAAATTGATGAAGAAATCATGATTCCAAGCTTCTTGGAGCTCCTATGGTGGCCCAAACAAATGAATGCACAATAACTGTCAATCTCATCCACCTTTTAATATTAGCCCTCCATGTGGAAAATTCCATTTAAAAATAATCTCAATATTACATTTTAAACTTTGGATCAGGTGGGACACGTGTCAAAAAATGATTAGATCAGGCCCATGCCTTTAAAAAATGCATTTGTGACCTTTTGAAAATTTGGAAAATTTTGACACTTTTCTCCAGCTGCCTTCTGGGCCCGCCACATGTCCAAAGGCGGGTCCCATTGAAACTGTGGACCAATTCTATAAATTTTGCCTCTTTTGTGGAAAAATAAATTTTTTTCATAAAACCTCCGCGGGCCTAGACACCTGATCTCTTCTCCACTACGTGGCGCTCTCCGATTCACCCCGAGGCCAAGCCTCCTATTCTAACTTCAAACCTTCCTACAAAATTTGAAAATTTTAAAACTTACCGCGGACCGGTGCTCTTCCTTTGACTTCTTAGAATGTACCACATGTCCATCATGGATAGGCTATGGAGGCATGCTTCCCATTTACACTTTAGCTCCTTTTGCTAAAAAGGAAAAATTTTACTATGTCCCCCGAGGTTCAAACCTCCACCTCTATTTTTCTTCTTTGGACACGTGTCACCTCCTGACTTGTTGCGGAGATTTGGCCCAATTTTTTTTTTACCACTTGAAGTCAAAAACTTCCAAGTCATTGTAAAACCCACTGCCCCATCCTATCCTTTCCTGGACACGTGTCCACTGTTGATTTACCTAGGGCTTTCAAGCCAAAAAACATCAAAATTCTCCAAGTCCCTCCGCCATCTACACACCCTCCGTGCCATGTGTCCTCTCCCTATTCGGTGTGGGCCTTCGAGCTAAAATTTGACTTTGAAAGTTTTGCATAATGAAAGAAAAATTTCCTAAGGAAAGCCTGCCACCTGCCAATCCCCTAGCCAATAAAAATGTGCCACGTAGGCACCTCATTGCAAAAGGCGAAGCCATGGATCAAAATTTTCCTTTCACTGAAACTTCAAAAAATGATAAGTTAGAGACATTTCCCAACAACCCCCAACCAATAGGAACCTGTCATGTTGTCATTATCTTGTGATAATTAATTTTATGGGAAAATGACACCCGTATGACCGTCAAATCATGAAAAATTTAAAGGATGCCCTAGAAATCAAATTCTTCAACAAGGATTGCAAATTTTTTGATTTTAAATCAACTGAATCATGTTTTGAAATTATTTTCAACCTTAGGATTGGGAAATTAACCCATATAATTTAGATTTGATCAATTTTGATTTTGCACGATCTGGTAAAGGGAAAATGACACAGCCCGCGAATTGGAAAAACCTAGGGCACAAATAAGAGCACACATGGATTTCTCTTTTAAAATAGGGCAGAACAACAAGTTTATGGGAATTTTTGAAAAATTCAACCAGGGGGGAGAAATTGCAGATCACCAATTTGAAAAATAAAATGTTTCTGAGTAAAAACGAACATGAAAAATTAGGGCACACAATGCAAGCTCAGAAATGACACTAACAATGTTCAAGGTAAATGATGTCTCTTCATCTTCAAAGCCCCAAAACAATTATTTAAAAGCCAAAGGATCTACCAATAGGGTATTTTTCAAAGCAGGTCCATCCCATCCATATAATCAAGCCAAACCTACCTCCGATCTTTCTCTTGTTTAGACTTTTCAGTTCTGAAGGGAACAATAAAAGTACACTCTGATTAGAGAGCCATATTCTTCAGTCTTAGAAAATCTTCTTAAAGTAGGAGCCATTACACTACCCCCCATAAAACCTCATACTTTTTTTAGTCCCACTCACCCTATGCCCACATGGTATAAGGAACATGACTATTGTAATTAGCATCTCATCAAATTCCATAGTGATGGTAATTGTAGAACTTTTAAGAACATTCTCCAGGAAATGTTAGATAATGGAGATCTCGTCCTAGACAACCTGAATGCACCAGAAAATAAAAAATTACATATCTTTAAGAAGTTGTTCCCCAACCATACACTATCATATAATAAAAATGGTGAACCTTCAATGAATGACAACAATGTCTGTGAAGTCCACGTTATTTTTGAAATCGTATCAGTTGTTCCTCAATTTCCACTGATTCTGTCTATCAAGGAAATTCTGGCACAATCTCCTCTACCCATGGAGGAGCATACCTCACCCACTCCTTTACCCATAGATGAGTCTTCCTCATGTCCTCCTTCACCCATGGAGGAGTCCATAATTTCTACTAACTTTGTTTCACCATCTACCTCGCAACCTAATGAATACTCAACAGTATTAACTCTCCTACTTGCAAGAGAATTGTCACCGCTTTTTCCTCTAATGAAAGAGGAATCTACCTCACTCCACCTACCACCTCTCCTACCCAAGGGAGATACTTTAGACATGCCACTACATGTTAGGGGAAATTCCCCATTAGCATTCCAGGATGTCGTTGATCTGGTCTCATCTCTTTTACCCACAAAGTCCAAGGCTAATTAATTCCCTATCTCACAAACATGTTTTATAGGGATTACCACTAAACCAAATGCATCTCCTCTTATAATAATGCCATTTTCATGGTTGGACGATCGCTTCGATTACATTTATAATTCCATTCTTTTCTGACATATTTGACTTTCCTTTTCGAATCAAATGAAAATGGTTCCTATAGATACCTCCATGATCTATCCAAAGGTATTTCCAGTAATCAGATCGACCCTGAGCATGCCTGTTAAAAAAGATTCTTCTTCATCTCCTTTACCTACATCCGAACCTTTACTCATGACTAAAGCCATTCCTATGCCTAAAACCATGTCCACACCTACATATTTTTCCATATCTAGACCCATCACTACCTTGGGTGTCATATCGATGTCAAGCCTTGCCCATCCACCCATAAAATTTGATTTAGCCACATCTTCCTAAACCCACACTAAAATTATTCCCCCGCCTACATGGAATGCCTAACCTTCTAGGCCACATACACCAGTCTCACCTACCATACCTTTGTCACCTTCACCCCTTCTGTACATCCTAAGACCTCACCCATCAACCTTAGCCAAACAACCTCCCACCCAAGGAAAATAAAAAGTTAAGCAACCTACTGCTTCATCAAGATTCTTTTTTACACCTAATTTATCTACACAACAAATGCCCTCGTCATCTCCCATACATTTCTTACAACATATACCTCCACCAACTACCATAACCCCAACATTACCTATGTGAATTCAACCCATACACTCCACCTGGCCTCCACCAACCAATTTCATTGCACCTCCATTGTCCCCATAGGTAACCCATCCTCTTCCACCATCTTCTTTCCCTTCTGCATCATGTACTCCCACCTCACCATTACCCAAGAATTTGCAATCCAAAGACAAGAACCCACTACCCTCCAACATGGTAGTTAAACCAACAAAACCTTCCATTGCTAGTTCTTCTACCACACCTTTACCCCAGTAGATACCATCAAAACCTAAGACAGTACCACCTACCAAACCAGTGGTCAAACTTATTCCACCTCCTATAACACCTCTTCCACCACAATCATCTGCACATTTACCCAAACCAACACTCACTTACCACTATGATAAATTAACAGGGTCCTACGCCAACATTTTAGCCAACCTCTTAGAGACCTCAGTCATCACATTACTGCTGGCTAGACCTTATGACCCCCTCAAATCCAAACCAAAAGGGTTTGATGAAACTAAAATTTGTCCCTATCATCATGTGTCCGGACATGATGTAGAGGGTTGTAAGGCTCTCAAAACCATTCTCCTCCAATTATGTCCTCCTAAAGAAAATTTGTACGATGAAAAACTTATTAATGAGGACCCTCTTCCATCTTCACATGTCACCATACATCCCCACCGAGTATATATTCAATGACCTACATCACCACCTCCATAACCCTTTTATCCACCTCCAAAATTTGAGATCAACATGGTCCGTATTAGAGATTTTTCCAAACCACCTCCTAAATGCTAGTGTGTCCTACTCATTTCACAAGGTTCCTACCCCACATTAGGTTTCTTTCCATCATGTTGTTATACTAATCATGACATACCTTCTCCATCTACCTCTTTCTCTCAGATTAACATGATCCAAGTTGCCACTCGTGCCCAAAAGGAAAAAGGAAAATAAAAAGAAATTGGCCCATTAACCAATCCCATGCCCAATATACCATCTGCACCAGCACCCAAAATCACCATTCGAGGACCCATATACCCTATTTCTGACGGGGTCACCCATCATAAAATGATAAAAAAATACACCAATCCCCTCTAAAAATGTCTTTGTACAATCTTGTCCAAACCTATGAATTTCATCGACAAGACCTCATGGAGGTTTTACAACCCATCGAGGTTTTACCTAACCAACCCACACTAGTAATTATCACACCTTGCCACGTGGCCTATCTTACCAAATCATCTCCTTCTTTTACCTCCACACCTACTCATCAAGTATCCACCCTTAATTTTTTTGATGAGGAGATCGTACCTCTCCAATCTAATGACCCTGATCCTGCCCTTTTCATCTCCATCTATATCAATAATATACGTGTATGACACATTATGATCGATGGTGGTGATAGCATCAACATAATCTTCTCCCACGTGTGCATTCTAATGCACATCCCTTCAAATTACATGCAAAATAATCCAGTTATGCTACACTCCTTTAATGACACCATCACTTCCACCCTTGGCACCATTATTCTTCACGTTCGTGTGGGCCCTCGTAATGTCCCTGAATTGTTCTACATCTTAGAGGGGGAGAACTAGTATAACTTGTTGCTTGGATGACCTTGGATTTGTGTCATGGGTTGTGTTCCTTCAACTTTACACCACTGTGTAAAATTTGAACATGAAGGACATAACTATACCATCCTAGCTGACCCATCACCATTTAAAACCTGTAACATGTTGTACCGACATAATGATGTCCTTATACTAGTTAAGGCATCTACCACTACGGCCACTTCTACTTCACTCACAACCCCATCCACCAATGCTGCTACCACCTCTCCCACACCTAACTCTTCTATTCCTACTGCTGTTGCAGCCTCCACAACTGGCCCATCTTCTTCCCAACCAACGGATACCCCTCTTTCTTAATTACCTAGTAATTCATCTATTCCTACTACCCACGTATCTACTACCAATCCCTTAAAGGGTGTTTTTCAATGCCTCACTCTGGGGGAGTACCACCTCTATAATATAAACACATTCCTTACTCCACAAGAGTATAGTAACCTACTCCAACATCCTCATTATGACTATCACATATGAGAGGTCTTCACTTATGGTCTTCCCCACCTTTGCACCAACTTAACGTATGTGGGACTTAATACTTCCACCTATTCACCCAAACTACCATCCCAAACACAACCATTTTAATCTGACCTCCAATCTCTCACCAACTGGTGCTTCAACCACACTTTCCTTCACTGCTACGCATGGAAAGGTTTTAGCTTTGGTTCTTATGAACAAGGCCATCATACCTTCATTCCATGTACGACCCGTAAACACAAAGACCACAGTGGTATTGGATTTACCAAACTATCTTCCAAGAAGGTATGTGTTGAGCTCATTGAGGATAACAAACTTCACCACCTTCACCCATAGAGTCGATGGATCCAAAATCCATTCCTCCTAATTTTTTATTCATAAACACCATTTCCTTGGGACCTTATACTTATCAACACGGTGACAAGGCTCCCCCTTCTCTTCCCTTTAAGTATCCTGACATGATCGATGAAAATACACCTTCTATTAACTTTGTTTAATGTCAAGAAAATGAGTCTATCCCCACCTACCTTGGTGCGGAAGATTCTTATATTCATTGGTCATTTCCTGCTGAGACACAAACCATGTTGAATGAGTCGATTATCGAAATCAACATTCACACTTAGGATGACCCACACATTCTAAAAATAGGCCAATATTTAGATGCTGCTGAACAAGAATATTTTACTTCTTTCCTCTGGGATGATAAAAATAATTTTCCTTGGTCCTATGTTGATATGCTCAGTATTGACCCAAACATTGTGGTCCAAAATATTGTAACTGATCAGGGGATCATTTTTTAAAACGTTACCTAAACATCCCTAAATGGTGTTAGTGCAGAAAATCATCTCGAGAGCTTTCCAACGACTATAAGAACGTGACAAACGGACATCGGGAGCTCTAGTTATGTACGGTCAAAGTTCGGTCAACAGGAAAGTCAACTCTAGTCAACTGGTCAATAATGGACCAATCGCACTACGACACGTGGCAAAAAGGTAAAAGGGAGTTGTTTTTTGGTTTTTGATCACTGGTCTTCGACGAGTGTAAAAATGGTGCACAGGAACAAGAGGCTCAACTTTTATTACGGAGGGGAGCCCGGCCGCCGTGTGGACTATGGTATTATCGCCAACATGGTGGGTCCACAAGCCACCACGTGGCTTGCCACCACTCGTCGAATTCGATCGAATTACCTATCGGGAGACGACAAGTGGAATATATATATTTGACTGAGTTAATTATTTACATACCACATTACATGGGTCGAAATTATATCCAAAACCATATTACATTTCCCACGCATTTTCCTTATCTAACTGTCCACGCATTATATTGTGCCTTGATTTTGGCGCCTAAAAATAACCAGATTTTATGCACCCAATGTGGGATAAAACACTTAAAAAGTGCCTAAGGAGAAGGAGGAGAAGTGGAGGGGATTGGAACAACTGACCTCCCATGCAAAATTTTAGGTGCCTAACCATTGCGCCACTTGTTTAGAAACAATATAAAAGGAGCTTTATTGTATTTGAATAGCATGGGTGCAGGCCTGTGTAAAAGCCAGAAGAGGAGGTAGTCTCAGAGAATGCCATTTTTGAAGGCCTTGCACTCAGATTGGGACCTCGGAGTAAAAAGATGAAATGAAGATAATTCCAACCATATAATGTTTGATGTTTTTTGTTGAGTTTTAACCTTTTTTTGGAAGCTTTGAATGTTTCACTCGAAATGTTTCATTCCTTTTACAAACAGATAAGGTTAGGGCTAGGAGGAATACCTGTTGAACATCGAGATGGTGTGCGCGTACCGTAGAGAAAGATCAGGTTGACTGCGAAGAACTCCTTTTTGTCTTGGAAGGACTACCTGCAAATAAGAACACAAGACCACAGGATTTTGATTAGACAATAAATGAGGGAACTGCCTTGGGCCCAGGAAATATAAAACTTCCTTTCGAAGGTGGTCAGTTCCCCTGCTAATATGAATCAACACAAAAGACTGTAAAATATCAATTAAATTATTTTGTTGAAACGGGTAGGGAAAGGCTGATTTCTAGTTGTAGTCAGGATAACCGATACCGGCTACTGGTAGCCGATGTCGGTAGGGTTTAGGATCTGTAGGTTTGTTGTTTTGTGGGGTGGTTGTGCTGTAGGGTAACTATGTTGTTTGTAAGGCTGGTTTTATGGGTGATATTAGGAAATGAGGTGATGAGAGGTAAAAGAATGATAGTTAGATGCAATGGCACGCTGGGTAGTGGATTCAGGAATGGATTTATGAGGATTGTGATTCAAAAAGCATAAGAAATGTTATAACAGAGGACATGCAAGATGTGACTTACTGGTTTTTGACAAAGATGCAAGTTGATCTCCTTTGCTGCAAACTCTTCTGGTTTTTCCACTCGTCTCTACTCGATCAAGTGAAGATCTGGACTCTCTTGATCACTCCCAAATGATCTCTGTTGATTCCAAAATCCTTCGACCCTGATCCAAAATGAAATTCCGATCCTTTGTTTTTGGTTTGGGGAGGCCATTTACAGGGAACCGATGGCGGTTACGTAACCGACGGCGGGCGAGTAGGAACTGGCATCGGTAAGGAAAAGTAGGCTATTTTTAGTAAAATAGCCCACCTTCCCTGCTTTTCTCCCGAGAGATTAGTTGCGGGCTTGGTCAAGTGACTAGAAGGTCGGTTTTGGGTGCGAGAAAGGGGTCATTAGTCATGGGTGTAGGTGTAGACCAAGTTTTAGGTCTTAATTAGGTTAGTTTAGGGTTAGGGCTAGGTCATGATGAAGTGGCAGAATGAGGTGGCAGGTGAGATGATGTGAATTTATCAATTACAAGGTAATTAATAAATAATTGTGTAAGGTTTAGGTGATGAGTTTAGGTTGCAAGACGAGATGCGGGTCACAAGGGGTCGTAAGACACAAATTTGGTGTCTACATTAGCCCCTTATTGTCGTGTAGCTTGTTTTGTAGAGCTGCGCAGACAATAATATGAAGTGGTTTCTCCTGTTAAGGATATAGGTAATCCCCCTCAAATCTATCACAGATTGAGTGAACGGGAAATGAGGGATAGGGTTGATAAAGGGTACATGTTGTAGAGAGGATGGTAAGGTGGTGGGGTAGGGCCAAGGCAGCAGACGCATGTTGAAATGCAATAGTACGACTAGGGTACATGATTTGACGAGCAAACCAGCAATGTATAGGCAAAGGTCGATAGTTTATCCAAACAAGGGTGATATAATCCTGGTATCCAAGGCATAGGAAGTAGCTCCAGGGTATATAACAGGTAAGGTACAGGAACGTTTAGGCATGTTCGGCAGTACCAAATGGTTGGTTTGGTTGAGATAAACGTCACAGTCTAGGTCTAGGCAAAGTTGGTCGATAGATCAAGTCAAGGACCCTAATTATGCTAAAACACAAACAGGTGAGCTTGATTGGACAAAAAACTACAGGATGGGTGGATAAGCGTGTCTGTTGGTGATGTTGGGTAAGGTATGGAAGTGGTACGGCCTTGGGTCGGGCCAAATGGTTGGGGTGCGACCTTGGGTTGGGCCGGATGGGTAGGGTGAGGCCTTGGGTCGGGCCGGATGGTTAGGGTTGCGGCGTTGGGTCGGGCCAAATGGGTAAGGTTGCGGCCTTGGGTCGCGCTGGATTAGTTGGTTGAGGCCTTGGGTTGGGCTGGATGGGTAGGGTGAGGCCTTGGGTCGGGCCAAATGGTTAGGGCAAGGCCTTGGGTCGGGCCAAGTTGTTGGATGGTGGCCTTGGGTCGGGCCAAATGGTTAGGGTGAGGCCTTGGGTCGGGCCGGATAGGTAGGTTGAGGCCTTGGGTCGGGCCAGATAGGTGAACAAATGGTGTTCAACAAAGGTGGATATAGGCGATATTGGGAGAAAGGGCGATTAGTAAATAGGGGCAGAAAGTTGGGTGAATAAAGACAAAACCGATATCAGTTAGCTATGACCGGTACCGGTTAGGTAACCGATGCCGGTTCCTTAGGGCACGATGTGACCGGTGTCGGTTCTATGTTAAAAACCTATAAAAAGAAAAATACGGCCTGTCATTGTCACATTTCTAATTTGAAAACTGATTTGGGGTGGCTGAGGTGGAATAGTGATATTGGTGCATTTGTTCGCTGAGGTGGCAATATTGGACTGGAGGAGTGAGTTGGTAGCGGGCCCGAGTGAGGAGGAGGAAGTAGTTGATTGGTGGAGGACCCAGAAGAGGACAGTTGGAGCCATGGCACAGCCAGGAGGAGCAGGAGGAGCTGGACTACCACCACCCATCCCACCACGACGATGTGTCATCGTACGGGTAGGTTCGAATCCCCTCATTGTGTTTAGTTGATGTTATTAAGCTAGATTGGGGGTTTGGGTAGGAATTTACACGTTTTAGGAAATAACTAGAAAAATGGAAATAATTTGAAAAAGGGAGAGGGTAGATAGGTGAAACAAGCCAAGGCGGCTGGGTGGGTAGATTTTTAGGGTGTTTGGGTGGGTATGTAGGTAAAAAGATGAAAAAATGGAGGTGGGGGGGGCGCACGGGGGTTCGGCTCCAGGAAATTACAGCGACCGATGTCGGTCGCTAAGCGACCGACATCGGTCAAAAAATCCAGGGAGGGGGTTTTTTGTGTTTGGCCGGTGTCGGTCGGTAGTTGACCAACGTCGGTGGGAAGAGGGCCGCGGTCGGTTATTGGGGACCGGTACCGGTCCGTAGTGGTTGTTAGGGTTTTTTTTTTTTTTTTTAAAGTTATTGTGTTGTGTTGAATTTGTGGGGGTGGGTTAGGTGTTGTTTGGGTTGGGATGGGGTGTTTTGGGGTGGGTTGTTTTGGGTAGAAGAGGGAGGCGAATAGCATAGAGAATAGGTGGGTAAAGGGGTGTGTTAGAGAGTCGTGGTGTGGCTAGGTGGAGAAGAAAAGTGGGTGTAGAGGGTTGTGGTGTTATTGTTGTAAAGAGTCGAGCTAATGTTGTGGGTTGGTTTTGCAGGCACGTTAGCAGTTGACGATGCGGGACAGGATGCCCCCGCTGTTGGTGCAGATGCGACCACATGTGTCCGCAGCGCATTGGGCTATCATGCGCGAGGTGGGACTCGGCGGAGTCCAACGATATAGAGCGATTGATAGAGATCATAGCTTGATGGTTGCCCTCATCGAGAGATGGGATCTGGCAACCAATGTGTTCCATCTCCCGACTGGGGAGATGACTATCACATTGGAGGATGTGTATCGCATCCTTCGACTGCCGATGGAGGGAGAGGCAGTCTTCCAGGTAGATTCTGAGATGGCCATGGACAGCATCCTATAGGTTTTTGGAGATGCAGTTGAGCTACTTACCTATCACAGCGCGAGTATCGGGTATGGTGATATGTACCATGCGCACCGACATGAGACACGGCTTGCCGTGCTGATGATGATCGAGATCACCTGCTTCACCCTCCCGGACTCAGAGGGAGGCCGCTTTCCATGTGCATTGATGGGGGTGCTGCTTGAGATGGTGGACGAGCACACCTGTTATGCTTGGGCACCAGTATACCTGGTGCAGTTATACAGGGAGCTATGGGGCTATCGCCGGATGAGGCGATTTTGGTATTTGCTCTACATTTTTACTTCACTGTTGGGCATATGAGCACATCATATGCATCAGACCAGTAGGGTTACCTCAGCAGCCAGGGCCACAGGTCATATACAGATACGGATTTCAGAGGTGGTTGGGGGTCGTGGGGCAGCCACGAGCAGTGCTTGCAGGGCGGGATGTCACCTATTATAGACATTTGTTAGAGGGCCTGACAGTGGTAGATATCGTATGGAGACCTTACAGAGGTCATCACCCGCACAGAGGAGGCCGAGTACAGTTACTTTGGATCCAGTACACTTTCTGGATAGCAGGACGGAGGCCGGGAGAGTATGAGAGGATACCCCTAGAGAGGGTACGCAGGCAGATGGGGCTACGACAGGACGAGCCACCTCCCTTCCCTCAGTACAGGAGGGATGATGTAGAGGCCCCACTGCCTGCACCACAGCCCCTGGATCCAGATTGGGCTGCTGAGAGGCCGGCAGATGATGGTGTAGATGATGTTGGTTGTATGGGAGCATACATGGTTTGGTGGGCTGGTCAGAGAGCAGCTAGGATAGCATCGCCGGCACAGCCAGACTTGGCTGTAGTGATAGCAAAGCGAGATCAGCTCAGGGGCCAGGTGCAGTTATTACAGGGGTAGTTGGCTACTGCATAGGCACAGATAGGTGTCCTACAGGGGTAGCTAGCCCAGGCACAGGTACAGGCACAAGCACAAGCACCACCACCAGCAGCGGCATAGCCACAGTCCCAGGCACAGGTACAGATACCACCACCAGCAGCGGCACAGCCACAGCCCCAGGCACAGGGGGTACTTGCATTAGGAGTCCGGGGACCAGCCCCAGTACCTACGGTGGCACGGGACAGATATATGGAGGTGAGAGCGGATGCCCGGTACTATCAAGATGTTCTTGATGGTACTGGAGCTGAGTATCAGCCATATGCAGCTTATAGAGCAGAGACCTCCCATAGTTAGAGATCGCAGGGAGGTGCAGCCACAGCCGGCATGTCTGTTACAGGCAGGAGGCGAGAGGCACCATAGGGACCAGCAGGGAGAGGTGCTGAGGGCGATGGGGAGAGCTGAAGGATCCCTGCATTATTTTTGTATATGGACATGGGCACCGGTCTGCGAACCGGTTGTGTTTGATAAAGGCCTGCGTGCCTACATTGATTCATTGATTCATTCATTTATTATAGACCGGCCTGCGAGCCGAGTACGGGTTGTACAGTTGATACCGGCGTGCGAGCCGAGTATATTTTTGATATGAGGGACCGGCCTGCGAGCTGAGTCGAGGTTATTGACATTTATTGTGGCCTGCGTGCCGGCTTTATTATTATATTATGAGATCACAGAGGCCCCGATGCAGGGCACGTTGTATATTTGAAACCTTGTAGATATATATAGATATGATGTTGTGTTCAAAATGTTTTTAAGTATTTTGTCGATGGTTTGTGATATTTGATGTATGATAAGTTTAATTGACATGTTGATATATTGATGATGTTGATGTTTGTTGTTAATGGGATGCAGTCATGTTATATTATGAAATGTGGCATGTTTTGTTGCTGGTTTGGTGACATTGTTATATGTATCTGATGAGTTGGATCCAAATGGTGTATAGATTGATAGTTTTTTGATATCCTTAGATGATGGCATGTTTTTTTTGGTAATGTAGATAGATGATATGGATGAAATCGTAATGAGAAGTGGATTGGATGGACAAATAGGGATAATGGTGTTGTTATGCAGGAAAAGAGGCGGGTGCGATAAAAAATTAGGTAGAAAATGAAGAAAAGAACTATGTTTCAAAAAGGCAGGTGTGTAACCAATATCGGCTAGGTAACCGACGCCGGTAGTTAGTAGACCGATATCGGTTATGTAACCGATACCGGTTATTTAGGTATGAGCTTCTCTAAAAATGGAAAAGCTAGGGTGGCAACTTAAGTTCTAATTTTGAGAGCCATGCAAGAAGTTAAATACGCAAACGCGACGCTTTTTGACGACTGGGACAAGTATTTGAATGAGAGATTTGAGTGATAGGGAGAAAAGAGATAGGGTATTGCATGAGAGATTTAGGTGATAAGAAAAGGGACAGGGAAAGTGAATGCGATCTGAGATTCAGACGGTAAAAAGGAGAATTTGAAAAGAGAGGTGATAATGACAGAACGAGGAGAAGCATCCAGTAGGCAGGGACGAGAGGGAAGACAAGTGCCACCGGCAAGCTGCTGCAGAACCCAAGAGGTAACGTTTTGGTTGTGATTTGATTTCTGCATGTTTTGTGAATAAGAGGGAGATTAAGTGGGTAGATATGAGAAAGAAAACATGATAGCAAGGGTTATAGATGAGGTGAGTGTTACAGGGTAGGTAATCAGGGGTTTCAGGTATGTTTGTATGGACAGAAAGGAATAAATGAGCAATTTATTATCGTAGGTGGTTGTTTAGGCAAGGTGTATGTAATTAACAGTGACCGATAGTGGTTAGGGATAACCGGTATCGGTTACTCAACTGGTACCGGTTAGCTGTAAACAATACCGGTTGCTGTAGGAATTTCAAGAATTTGAGAAAAAACCCGGGGTGATTTGAGGAATTGAATGGTTGTTTGTTATTTGGATGTATCCAGGCAGAGGCAGGGTTGAGGATGAATGATAGTGTACCAGCGTTGTTGTCATGAATCCGAGCAGATGTAATGCTAGCTGAATGGACATTGATAAATCGTTTGGGGTTAAGTGGAATCCGCTATTATTCACGAATCGCGCGTAACCATTCTATGTTACAGGCGTTGATTGAGAGATGGAATCCTGAGACAAATACCTTCTATCTACCAACAGGGGAGATGACAGTGACATTGGAAGATGTGTTCCGTATTTTGAGACTCCCGATTATAGGAACACCAGTATATCAGGCAATGCCTAGCGCGGGGCGGGCAGCGATAACAGCAGTATTTGGTACATACGCACGAGATTTGACACAGCGAGGTTTGACATTTACGTATGGCATAATGTATGCAGCACACCCTGAGGAGACAGGTTAGCAGTGATATTATGATAGGCGGTAGGGTATTATGCATTACCAAGGGCGGAAGGGGGAAGATTTCCAAAGGCATTGATGTGTGTTATTTGGGAGATGATAGAAAGGAACGTGACTTTTGCATGGGCACCTACATATTTGGCGGAACTATACAGGGGTTTATGGGCTTGTAGGTGAAATCACAGGATGACACTGGATTGTTCATACTTATTACACTGTTGGGCCTATGAGCACATTGTTTGTGTACGACCAATAGGCCGACCCATCCAGTCAGGAGAGACCAGAGTACAGAGGTTGGGGTTCAGACGATGGGTCCAGACAGAACAAGAGGCAAGATCTCAGGCTGTGATGGGTGACATTGAGTATTACAGGAAGGTATGGGAGAGGGTGACGATTGCGGATATCTGTTGGAGGCCTTACGGGAACTATATGGTAACAGAGAACATAGCTGAGGAGTTAAGGGGTGTAGAGCGATTGAGGTGGATCGCGGGGCACAGGCCAGGTGAGTATGAGAGGATTCCTATAGATCACGTGCGGTGACAATTTGGATTTGTGCAGGATATACCCCTGGCTTATAGACCATATATGAGGATCGATGCCGAGGCAGCATTCTCACCTCCCTGGCCAACACCTCCAGAAGGACCAGAGGAGATAGCAGCCGATCGCAGTGTAATGGATGTAGGAATGACAGAGGCCTATAGATTATGGTGGGTAGCAGAACTGCGAGGTGTACGTGATCGTCCTAACATAGCTATGATTACAGTAGAGAGAGATCGTCTGCAGAGTTTATTTCAGCAGCTCCAAACGCAGGTGAATGAGGCAAGAGGATTGTTAGTAGTTGCGGAGTCACAGGCGGAGAGACTAGAGGCTGAATTCCTCCATGCGAGGGAGCGTATTCATATGTTACAGGAGAGATTGGCAGATCAGTGGGCGGTACCAATAGCTGTGGTACCGTGAGGACATAGAGCCTGGTGAGAGTCGTCGACGATCACGGTCATCACCTGGTGCGGGATGAGGGCATGAGGGTCTGAATAAATGTTAGCAAGGTATAAGAATAAATAAGGATGTCGACCTACGTGTCGATGATAAAGAAGATGTATTTGTTTAACATCTCAATAAAACTGGATATGTATGTTGATTCGAGTTATGATGATAATAAGAATTTTTTCGTTTTGACTATTGGTGTTTTGAAAAAGGATAAAGATGAATGTTGATTAAATAGAAATACACAAAAATATTTATATTTACCACACTATAGGTTATGGTAGGGGATGGTCGAGCTAACCTTGGGAGACCCCATGGTCTCCCAAGTGCTGCCTACATAGCCATTGCACAAAGTCAAGGAAGGCCTCAGAGATGTAGTTTCTCCCTTCGGATCAGGTAGAGGCGACTATCAGGCAATTAAGGTTTTGTTAGGTGATTGGTTGGTTGGTAAAAGTATTGATAGTACAATATTGGTAGAGTAAGGTTGATGTAGTTGTAATGAATTGGTGTATGTTTAAAGGTCTACTGAAGCTGAAAGTTAGGTCCTCCCAAGTGGGTCTGGGAATCATGTCCTGAAAATTAAGATCAACACACAATCCTGATGAAGGAAAGAGGAAAGAGTGCTTCGCAGGTGAACAAGAAAACAACCCACCAACATAGAACGACTTGGTGAAGCCCTAGTACCGTGCAAGACGAGAGTCAGAGGTGAAAAGAGTTGTATGATCACAACATTCAGGTGTACGTCACGCCCTTGAGTTGAAACAAATGTTAGGTGAGGGTGAATGGTATAGAGTTTGAGGTACGGAGAACTTATTATAAGTGAGTGTTCTGACGAAGAGAACCTACCCCTAAATAGACAATTCCATGACCCAAAAGTTCTTTTGACGGAGGCTTTTATTTACTGATATAGACTGTCGATGTCGGGAAGTCACCAGGATTTGATTGGTGCTAGTCTTGAGGTCTTCACAAAGCTGATCCTGCGGACTTCTGATAAAGGCTGAACTGTGTATCTTTCCTTCGGGGAGATAGTCTATTTCTATTAGGCAGAATGATTTTAGTGGCATAGTGTCCTTACGGGAGAGCATACGCGACTCGGGAGTTTCGGCCGAAAAATGGGAAAGCTCGCACTTTTTTAACTTTGGGACATTTAGGACAGGGAAAGTGCGAAGTACGCGGGAAGGATGATTCGGCCAAAATTGGAACAACACGCAAAATAAGTTTTGGGACGCTTGGGACAAAATTTTCCGACGGGCCCGAAAATGGGACAGCTTCGGGGATTTCGGCCGATCGAGGAACAGAGTGCATTTTTCGTACTTGGGACAGATGGGACAAAAAGTTTCGACAGGCCCAAAAATCACACAAAATGACCCAAAACACATATTTTTTCAACTTCACGACTTAGGCACTTCAGAGAAAAACCCTTCAACTCAAAATTTTGAAAATTTTACTCTTATCAGAGCGGGAAATTTTGAGGGACAACAGCTGGCTCCTTCTGGGGATGACTTGGTGTAAATTCATAGAATGAGACAAGGCAAGAACTTAGAGAACTCGGTGAAGCAGACCAGTGCCTTATCCATTGGGCAAAGGAGTCAAAAAAACAAACCAATACAGAGGGCAACACACACAACAACAAGGGAAACATACCCAAAAGCAGAAAAAGCAAAAAAAACACTGTACATAATATACAAAGGGACTCCCTAGTCACCTAGGACTTGAACAACTTCAAATACTGCCCACTATAAGGAAGTGGGAGGGGAGAACCATCCATGTAATCAAGATAGAAAGAGTCCTTACTAGCAAAGTGTCTTATCTTGAAAGGTCCAAGCCACAGAGAATCAAATTTTCCATGGCTGCCACGAGGTTCATGTCTTTTGTCCCATAACAGCACGGTATCACCAACTTGGAACTCTCTGGACCTAGCTTTCTTATCGAACAGAACCTTCACCTTCCGCTGGTGAGCAGATATTCTGTCAGCAACCTCCAATCTATCCTTGTTCAGTTTGTGTAGGTACATGATTCTTTTGTCCAGAGCATCACTGAAACTAGTGTCTTCAATGGCCTTCATCAGGTGCAAGGCTGGCAGTTCCACTGTCACTGGCAATTTGGCCTCTACTCCATACGTTACTTGAAAGGGGGACATTCTAATGGCTCTTTTTAGGTGTGATCCTGTCTACCCAAAGAGCATCATAAAGCTTCTTATGCCAGTTTCACTGAGACTCATTGACCAACTTCCTTATGATAGTTACAATATTTTTGTTGGTGGATTCTGCTTGTCCATTTCCTTGGGGATAATAATCTGAGGAATGAGCTAGAGAGATGCCATACCCGTAGAAGAAATCCATGATCTCAGTTGAGGAGAAGTTCGAAGCATTGTCTGTTACAATCTTGTTAGGTACACCATACCTAACCAAGATGTTCTCTTTGAGGAAGTTGCATACGACTTCAGAAGTAGTGCTCTTGACTGGAATAGCTTCCACCCATTTGGTGAAGTAGTCAGTGGCAGTTAGAACATGCGTGTGACCAGCACTAGAGGCAGGGTTCAGTGCACCAATGAAGTCTAGACCCCATTGTTGAAATGGTTCCTCGATCATAACTGGCTTGAGAGGTAAAGATGCCAATTTAGGTCTTCCCACAAAAGTTTGACAGGCCTCGCATTTATCCACCCACTTAGATGTATCTCTGAACAAGGAAGGCCAGTAATATCCTCCCCGGAGTATCTTATGAGCTGTGACTGTTGATGAATAGTTCCCTCCACATGCCTGATCATGGAAAGCTGAGAGAAACTTTCTCTACTGCTCCTTGTCCACACACTTCAGAAATCTCCCATCTAAACCACGCTTGAAAAAGGCATTTTCCCACAGTACATATTGCGCTGATCTCAATTTAACAGTCCTCTTTTCCTTAGTAGTTAAATGAGAGGGGCATTCCCCATAGGTGAGAAAATGGGCAATGTTAGAATACCATTCATCGACTGAACTAAGGAATAGAACAGTAGGAATTTCAGCTCTCTCCTCCAGCAACTCGTGTTTGGCTCCTTTAGCGATGAGCTCACAAAGACCCTTTGCCACGAACCAGCTTGGTCGGTTTGATATCAATGTCATACTCCTGGACTTTAGCCACCTAGTTTCCTCTCTTAGACCCAAAATTCTTGCTGTGTAAGAATTGACTTAACAGTCGTATCTGGAACCAACACCATGGAGTGGGAGTTGAGGATATAGAAACGTGAAACTGCTTAACAGCCTTGACTACTGCAAAAGCATGCTTCTCCATCATGGTGTACTTTCAGCTCATGATCCTTTAGGATATAGCTCATGAAGGCAATTTGGTAGCTCATGTCCATCAGAGTCTTCTTGGGTTAAGACGGCAGCCAGGGTGTTGTCTGTAGCATAGCAATAGATGATGAAATCTTTGCTGAAGTCAGGACAGGCCAAAACTGGAGTTTTAGCAATGGCTTTCTTGATACCCTCAAAGGATTCCTTTCCTTCAGAAGACCATCCAAACGCTTGCTTCCCTTTCATCATCTGAGAGATGTTCAAAGGTTCAACTCAACAAAATCAGGGATGAACCTTCTTAAGAAATTGATCTTACCGAAAAAGGAATGCACGCCTTTTTTACTGGTCGGGGAGAGGAATTTGCTGGATGGCTTGGAACTCATTCGGGATCAATCTTGATACCGTCCTTTGAGACAATGTGCCCTAATAGCTTCCCTTCTGTAACACAGAAAACAAATTTTTTAGGATTTAAAGAAATCCCATGCTCTCGGCATCTCTGCAGGACTGTTTCCAAGGTGGTCGAAGTGATCCGCTCTTGTCTTTGAAAACACCGTCAGGTCATCAAGGTATATGACAATACATTTTCCTTTCAAGCTTCCAAAAGCCAAATCCATAGCTCTCTGGAAAGTGGCACCAGCATTAATCAGCCCAAAAGGCATTCTCTTGTAGGTGAAGGTACCCCAAGGAGTGGTGAAGGCTGTCTTGTGTTGATCTGCAGTATCAACCTCTACCTGATTGTATCCCGAGAATCCATCAAGCATAGATAACATCTCAGATCCTGTTACTGCTTGCAAAATCTGATCCATCATAGGCAGAGGGTAGTTATCTTTCAGAGAGGCCTGATTCAGGTTTCTGAAATCAACACAGATGCGGATCTCACCATTCTTCTTCCTAACAGGCACAATGTTTGCAATCCATGTTGAATGGTGAATGGGAAAAATGATTTTAGCCTTCAAAACTTTTTGGATCTCCTGAAAGATGGTGTCGGCTATTTTTGGATTATACTGCCTTTGTTTCTGCTTGAAAGGCTTGATTCCTGGTTTGAGAGGGATAGAGTGTTGCATTTCTTTTGGCTTGAAGGCTTTTAGATCTTCATAAGAATATGCAAGAACATCCTTATACTTCCTTAGAAGATCAATTGCTCTTCTCCTCTCATCTGATGTGCAACATTTCCCAATATTCACCAGCTTTGGGTCATCAGAACTCCCAATATCAATTTTATCATACTCAGCTGATTGCTGAGGTCCAGTAGAAGCTTTAGATCTCACGTATCTGTCATGTTTATCAAACAACTCCTCCAAACTCACCAAACCTTTGGGAATCTTGTTTCCTTTGAGCTTAATGCACCCTTCCTGATCAGTTTCTTCTCCTTGGGTGACAGCTTGGTCAGAAGACACACTCTCACGAGGCAGGTTGTCACTTCCCTCAAAATATAGTTGTTCGAAGTTACCTTTGAGTTCCAGGAAGGAAAGAAGATGCTGGTCATCGTTGAAAACTTGCCAGTTATTGGTATTGTCAGGGACACTAGGCCGATGGACCATTTCAATAGTGAACTTATCCTGAGAGAATTCAGGATGGGGAATCAATAGTGACCCTGAGACAGCCAGTGAATCAGCCCTGCTGTTCTTTTCTCTAGGTATTGCTTCAATAGAGAAAGCATCAAGGAATCCAATTGAATCCCAAACCTGATTCCGATAATGCTTCAGCCTCCCATTCTTTACCTGAAAAAGGCTTCTGACTTGCTTCACAATTAGCTCTGCATCACCACGAGCCAGAAGATTTTTTACACCTCGTTCTTTGGCTACTTGCAGTCCAAGAAGGAGAGCCTCATACTCTGCGGTGTTGTTAGTATTCTCGAACTGCAACTTAAATGAAAAAGGGTGTAGGCAGCCTTCAGGTGATATTAGCAGGACACCAGCTCCAGAACCAGCCGAGGAACAACTTCCATCAAATTCTAAAGTCTAAACGCCGTTAGGATATTTTGGTGATACTTTGGAGGGTTGGATTTCATCAGGGGACAGAATCATGTAATTACCATGACCCATGTCTTCATAGAGTATTTGTGCCTTAGGATCATCTGTTTTCTGCACAATATACTCAGACTGTTTCTCAGGGAGTAACTTCTTCATTTGTCCATTGACAGGTATGAGTGCGTGTGACCAATCCATTTGAATCTCTCCACCCACATCTTTACAGAAGTTCCTACTTAGCAACATTCCATAGGAAGGAGGAATGTCTGCTACTAGGATGGTAGCCAAGACCTTCTTCTCAGGTAAAGCAGCAAAAGCCACTTGTGCATCTTTAATCCTTCCAACTAAAGGTACTTCCTTACTTTCCATGGAGTAGCAAGATCCATAAGTACGAGTAAGGGTCAAGCCTAAAGCATGAGCTACTTTAGCAGGCATTACATTATCAGAGGCTCCGGAATCTATGACACAGTTGCTGAGCCTATGGCCAGCTATAAGAAGTGTTACATAAAAAGGCTTGATTTTGTCACTAGGTGAGGTGACAGCAGCTACCAGACTAGGTTGTGGCATAGAAGGAGGAGTGGGCAAAAGGCCTTTAGAGGTGGTCTTGGTATGGGAATTTACAAATTGGATCATCTTGGCAAAAGCTTTGGGATGGGTTTGGTAGTATTCAGCTTCTGAAATTTGAACCTTGGTCCTTTTTAGGTGATCCACAATATCAAAGGATCCAGAGGTGGATGGGCCATCATCATTTGAAATTCTAGGCTTATCAACCTTAGGAGAAAAAGAAGAAGAAGCAACTTTGGTAGCAGGATTGACAGTACTTACCTTTGGTGCAGATGAGGTAGGGATAGGAGATCCTCTTCTGGCAATTACAGGAATAGTTGCTGGTTGCTCCTTAGATTTCTTCGTGGGCTGTGTTACTTTCTCCTTCTGCCTCGTTTGTTCTCGAGTCATGACAGCAAATGATTCACTGTTCATATCTGCTACCACTTCATCATAGTTATCTCCATCATCAATGCCTTCAGTGGTAAAGAAATTGACTTGAGATCCTTCGAGTTCTTCTGCCTCATCATCGAATTCCTCCAGGAACTCCTCACAAGCTTCATTATCATCTTCTGGCTCTTCAACCTCACAAGTTGCATTCACTGGAACTTTGACAGGAGGTCCTTCAAGTGCCAGTCTTGTGTGGGGAGCTGGCAAATGGTTTCTGGGTTGAAAATTTCTTCTCGGAACGTCTGCATATGGTGCATGCTGGGCTAATTGTTTCTTTATAGCCACTAGATCATTTGCAAGTTTCTGGACTAATGGATCAGTATTGGGTCCAGAGGTGGAAGAGGAAGAAGCAGCAGATTTAGATTTAGGAGGATCTCTTCTCAACTTCCCTGACATGATCAGGTCATCCTCGACACTAACAGCCAGTTCTTGATCCAGAATTAGCGTTCCAAGATTAGCCCTTCTTAGGGCATAACTGACTTTAGGCATTTGGGCATTCAAAAAGAAACATTTTTGAATTTGATCAACCGGTCGAGTATTTACAGGAATCTTGTTGATCAATCTGTTGAACCGAGCCACAAATTCTCTCATGGGTTCTGATGGATCTTTCTTTATCTGAGAAATCTGGGCAAGCAGGGCATGCACATCTTCTGCCGGCTTGAAACGGCTCTCGAACTGAGTTCTCATGGTAGTCCAATCGGTGATGGCACCAGCCGGAAGGTGATAGAACCAGTCAGCAGCATTATCCTGTAACGTCTCAACGAACAGCCTTACTGAGACGTCTTCATGCTCAACTCCCAAGACTCCACATGCAACTATGAAGGCTGCAATGTGTTCATCAGGGTGTACTTTTCCATCTCCTTTAAATTTGGGGAAGTTCTTCCGGTTACCTCTAGGTAACTCATGCAAAGGCTGCGCAAGGGCCAGGGGCCCGACACGTTGACCCCATGGCAATTGTGCCGCCATTCTTGGAAATACGGCTTGGAGGGGAACTTGTAACACCAGCAAGGATCAAAGCTCGTAGATTGGGACTAGCAGGCTCTGAAGGAATACCACCCGTAGGACTTCTATCTTGAACAGGCGGAGTGCTCGTCGAACGAGTTCTTCTATTTGAAGGGAAAGGAAAACCCTGTTGCTCCAAAAGCTGAAACTGAGAATCTTCAATACCAAGGGTCCTTCTCCCTCGAGTGAAACACGGAGTCGCCAGATCAAAGGATGATCGAAAAAATTGCAGTACTGGAATGCGATTTTCCCCAGTGGAGTCGCCAAAAACTGTTGGTCGTCAAATAGGACTTTTTAGAAGAGCAACAGTCAGGGGACAAAAAGTCCCTCCTCTTTAATGGGAGAGGTTCCCTTATTCAGAAACGAACTTATTTACAAATGTACAGAACATTATTTTATGGTCAAACTTGGATATTACGAAAGTGTTTTCCACAAGGATCATCAGTTACGCCAGGACTGAGGAAGGGGAATAAGAAGATGAGCAGAATAGCAACATTCAGAATTATAGATAGCAGAATAATTCTTCGTGTATGCGAAGCTTCAAAGAATTTAAGACAAGATCATTTGCATTAGCTGAATGGGATTAAATTTAAAGACACAAAGTTCCGTAAATAACCTTCTTCAGATTTGTTAATCAAGGACACAAAGTTCCTTCTTGGTTGTACAAGATCGCTGTATTTGCAAAACTGAACAGTATGCAATCAGAGAGACTAAACGAGTTAGGAACAAAATGATCTTCACAATATTAAAGGAAAACACAGAGACAACAAGAATCAGATAGACAAAGAATGGAAAGCCCTTTTGTATTGATTTCTTTAAGATCTATTTACACTTTCAGCAAATATCCAAGTTCTTCCTCCCCAGAAAATGGCGTGGAGAGGCCATTATATAGCTTACAAGTTGGTTACTCTTCGTAACCGTTTCTTTTAACTAAAGAATAGTTAAGTACCGCCAATTGCAATACCTTAACTAATTACAAAGAATACGAAAAGAAAGGAAAGAAGAGGAAAGGAAGGAGAAGGAGACAGGTGGCCGGCTACTGGGAGGGACCCACTGTCTTCAGAATCCGCTGCTTGAACTTCTTCAATGACTCAGCTATATCTCTGCCACAAGGGACTGACGTGTTGGTTGCAGACTGAGTCCAAAATCCCAGACATTTCTCCATCTCTTTATCAAACTTCGACGTGAGTATGATAGTCTTTGTTTGCTTCTTCAATGGCAGACTGAAGAGAACAAATTTCCTTTATCTTGTCCTTAGAGATGGAGTCTTCCTTGAAAAGATTATCTTTGACAAAAGCTCTGAAACACGAGCTTTGATTTCTTGCAAGGACAAGGGAACGCCAAAGTTTTCATCCTGAAGATGACAATGCATATCTTTGAAAGCAGCAGCTGCCAGTGTCTTGAAAGCTTCTCCCTTCTGCCAGCTATTCTTCATTTCTCCCACAGCTTCCTCAAGGACTCTTGATTTTCCACTCTACGCTGTAGACCCAGGATTTTGATAGATTGTCTTTGGCATCAGTCGAAAATCTTGTTCGCCAGTAAGATGTTCTCATCTGTCTGTCCCATGAGGCGAAGGTCTACAATGCAACTGCTCCAGAGTTTTAAGCTCTTTATCCATAACCCCAATGGTAGAGGATAGCTTCTGTTGCAAATTATCTACCTTTCCATGTAGCTTAAAAGCTTCATCGATGAAGTTTAGTCCGAGACAACAAGCATGTCATCTACCATGGCTTCGATAGCTCTGCCATAGATAGAATACTTGTGCATATCTTTAATACTTTGCACTTCATCTTGGCTTAGAATTACAGGAGGTTCGGGTAGAGCAGTCAAGGGGGTAGGGTCCAAAACTTTGTCCTTAGACAAAAGTGACTTGATAAAACTCGTGAGAACTTGGGCTTGTTCTTCTAGCTGCTCAATCGTCTGCTACACTTTCTCTACCCTTCCAATGACCCTTGTGACTGTTTCCTGGAGGTTATGAATCTCACCTTCAGGAGTAGACTCTCCCATAGGGATCCTTGAAAGCTCCAAGTCAGATGTCAGCAAGTCTGATTCTGATTTGTCTACTGTGGGAATTTTAGCAATCTCCAAGGAATTGCTGACCTTGAGCATCAGACACAATCCTGGAAGTAGTTCTGGCTTTCTTGGCACGAGAAGGAGTGGTGCCCAACAAGGCTGCTACAACATCAAAATTTGGTCCCAAGCTTTGAGAGGAGGATTTCCTCTTCCTTTTGTCAACCAGAGGTTGCACCCAAGCAAAAGAGGAAGAAGAATCTGCAGGAGAAGCAAGGGGACCAAGAGACAGGGAGCTCATGACACTCAAGGTCTGTGCAGCTGTTGACTCAAGCTGAGATGTGGGTAGAACACTGGAGGTAATGGCGGTAGAAGAATCAGTAGTACCTGGAAGTTCAGTGCTCTGGACCTCCTTATCTGCTGGATTTTCAGGAACACTTGCAGGAGTTGGCATCTCACTGTCTTCACTTTCACTGAGAACGATGATGTTCTCTGGCCCTATAGGCAACTCTGCCTGATTTTCTTGGAGGGTCATTCTCTGCGGGTTCCTTCTTTACCTCTTTGAGTTTCTTCTTGTATACCTGGGTAGATGGAGAAGGAGTAGATTCCACAGGTCCCCTGAGCTGTTGAGGCAGAAGGGGTTTTCACTGGTGTTCCAGACTCTGGAACTGATGCCTCTCTTATGGGTGTTGAATCATCTTCTTGGAGCTGGATTCTCCTGAGTGCCTCTTGAATTCTTGGATCTTCTTACTGAACCAGACCCTAGTCCTGATCAAGACTGGAGCAAGAATCTCAGCCAGATCATCTCTCTCTCTCCTGTTCCAATCCAGGTCCTCCAGAGGAGTGTGCGTAATCACATTTTCATACTCATACGAGTATAGCTCAGAATTGTCATCCTGGAGACCTTCAGGAACTTGGTACAGACTGAGTTCTTGGATCAATTGCAGGGAGAACCTGCCACAATGCCTTCTTCTGGCTTCAAAATCATCTGCACAGTCAGCCCAGTAGTCTTCTGTATCTGCCCTATGATGATAGACTATCTTGATGTTCTGTTCAATGAACTTCTTCAAGTCAAAGCAGGTTCTTGGCTTGAAGAAATGAACAGTGATAGGGACCAGGGCTCTTTCTATGTTCTGAGCATCCAGAGCTGTTTTGCATGTGTAGTTTCCCAGAGAGATGGGAAAGTGCAAGCCAGAAATCTTCTTGTCTCTGCAAGTTCTGTGCAACTTGTCTAGTTGCCTGCATATTTCTATCAAGGCCATTTTGTCGTTGCAGAACATGGGGAGCCGCAGAGGAGTGCTTTCATAGCCAGTCAGCCTGATATAGGAAAATTTCCTGAATTGAATGAAATAGGCTCCATACTGCGATATCAGGTTCATGGCTTCATCTGAAAACCTTCTTGAAGTATCACCTTCGAGCAATCTGACCACGTACATGGTGAAAGCATCATTGACCCTTCTGAAATTCCGATTGCTGGTCTCTAGGGTGAACTGCGGGAAGTAGGCATACACTGGATCATCTTTGTGTGTATCTATGTAGGAGAAGCCAAACCACTGCCTCGATGCTGCTAGGGTATTACATCAGATACGAAGTCATGAAGAACTTCTTTGTTTGTTGAACGTTAGATAGCTGCTCAGCCAAATTCATACTGATGATTTCTGCCCAGTTGATATTTTGTGTTCCCTCGCACACCATGCTGATGAGCGGGCACATCCAGAAATGAAATTCATTGGTGGAGGGCAAACCCATAACCCGAGCCAGCAGGATTATGAAATCTGACAGTTCTTCATTGAAATCTACCCGGAAGAGGGTTTTGGTCAGACGAGAAGGACCTTTCTTAGGGTTCTTCAACCAAGACTTCGCCACTCGAGCTTTATATTTATCACTGTCTTGGTCGAACATGGCCTGTGCTTGATCCCGAGAGATGACTATAGCATTGTCCATCTCTGGAATCCTCAGAGCAGCTCCAATGGCAGCAGCGTCCAGCTTTGCAATGAGCTCCCCGTGTACATTTGTCAATTCACTCGTAGCGGGGTCGAAGTGAGCTCCGAATGAAAGCACAGTATCAGCACACTGCACCGAGATAGGGAATCCTCCGGCGAAAGCTAAACCGCTATCATTAATCATCTGTGCCATCGGCGTAGGGTTTGCATCTGTCATTCTTGACCAAAAATCGCCGAAGTCGAGATGACGAGCTTCACTGTCCCCGATATTGCTAACGGCAGACTCAAGTGGAGAAATTTGCTCCTGTCCCTGAAACTTGATCTTCATATTGATAGATTCGGAGCTGCGACCCAGACTCTGGAAGGAATTTGCAAAGGGAAGGGATATTGCAGGGAATTTTCAAATTGCAAGGGTTGAGCAAAAGATAGCATGGAAGCAATGCGAAAATGCAAAGGTGGTATGCTCGTTATATAGCCGTTTGAGGAGCGGAATGAATTTAATGCGCATTGAATACACAACCACTAATTTGAAAAAGCATCATACTCGGAATGAGCGGGAAAAACTAAGTGTGAATGACACTTGGTACGCTTGGGACAGGTGAGACGCGAATGCGCGAAACATGCGGCTCGGCCGGTTCGGGCGAAACAAGGAGAAGACGCACAAATGCATTTGGAACAAATGGGACGAAAATGTGTGAAGTACGCGATTCGGGTGCTTTGGCCGAAATTGGAACAAAGGGCCCATTTGGACTTGGGACATTCGGGACAAAAAGTTCTTAAGTACGCGACTTGACCGGCTCGGCCGAAAATGAAAAAGGGCACATTTTTGAGAATGGGACATTTGGGGTGAAAACGCGCGAAGGACGCGGTTCGGGCAAATCAGCCGAAATTGGAACAATTTGCATTTTTCGATTTGGGACTAAGAGCTCTGAAGTACACGACTCAAGAGTTTTGGCCGAAAATGGGAAAGCTCACACTTTTAACTTTGGGTCATTTGGGATAGGAAAGTGCGAAGTACGCGTGAAGGATGATTCGGCCGAAATTGGAACAATTCGCAAAATACGTTTAGGGACACTTGGGACAAAATTTTCCGACGGGCCCGAAAATGAGACAACTTCGGGGACTTCGGCCGATCGGGGAACAGAATGCCTTTTTGTACTTGGGACAAATGGGACAAAAAGTTCCGACAGGCCCGAAAATCACACAAAAAGACCCAAAACACAATTTTTTCAACTTCACGACTTAGGCACTTCAGAGAAAAACCCTTCAACTCAAAATTTTGAAAATTTTACTCTTATCAGAGCGGGAAATTTTGAGTGGACAACACAAGGTAAGTTACAATCTATTCATTGGTTTATTTCACAAATTTCTGACCGCTGCTAGCCATTTCACCACCTCCTCAAAAAGGACATCTCCTTCAAATGGGATGATAAATTCCACAAAGCTTTTGACAACTTAAAAAAAAAATATTCTCCAACCATCGATGCTCATTCATCCTAAGGATGACCAACCATTTTACCTATACATTTTTTCTACTGATCATTCCTTAGGTGCCATGCTTGCTCATCGTGATGAGCAACACAGAGAGAAAATGGTTAATTACATAACTCGTACCCTTTTGTAATATGAAACTAGGTACATGTTGATGACCATCCTTGGAGGATTGAGCCATCAGAGTCATGGGAATCCTTAGGTTAGTGGGACATTCACCTTAAGGAGACCTCCAAATTTTAAATAAACTGGATTTTCTTTGTAGGGGCAGGGGGAGATAGGGGTGAGAAAAACATAAAAAACTATGAGGCAATGCACCGAACAAGCTTGCTAAGAAATTTAATCGAGTCCACAACTGCATAAGAAGGGAAATGGTGAATAACTGAAGAAGAGCACACAAAATGCACCACAGGTCAGATAATGTCACACAGAACACTAACTCAAACTACTTAAGCACAACTTAAAGGATAGTAATAGCATTGAGAGATGCATAGTTTCTACGTGAAAATAAAGGCGATCAGAGATAATAAAGCTATGCGAGATGATGAACAGAAAAAACACCACAAGGCATATATTACTCTAATAGTTGCGCACAGTATTACATTAGAAAGAGGCAAGATTGCTATTAAAAAACCCAGACAGAAGGCTAGAGTTCCAAGATCTCTACCTTTTACAGAAGAGAAACTTACGACAGAGAAGAAAATATTTTTCTCTCCTAGACCCTAACTAAAAGTCTTTATATCCCTTTGAACTATGATTACAATTTATAAGGTGAGGAGGAGGTAAGAGAGAACTTTGAAACTCCTTCCCAACTGCCCCTTAATTATGATAAATGATATGAAGTGACAGAAATAGATTTCCTCAAATCTTTCTCACAATTTGACCCCTTTGGAAAAGTGAGAGCCATGCCCATTTAATACATCTTAATTATCCTGCAACTGAATCCCTTGAGATGGACTCACCTTTTGAGAAGAAACTCTTTCAGCTATTTATTACATAACCAGATATTTTTACCCTTTATGCATTGGAACCTGGCCTCTTGATTTAAACGACACGTATTTTTGTAATGAAATGACCCTTCACCTTCGATCTTTGGAAAAATCTTTCGAGCATTAAATCTTAGAGATCAGACCCAGAATCACTTATACGTGGAAGATGGATTATCATCTTTTATGGACTGCCTTGAAAATGGAGTCCATTGCTACAAAATCCACTTGTAAGGTCTACGCATCCTTATGACTCTTCTTTTCTTTAGGGCTCCTAGGAAAGCGCTGGACAAACACTTGGCACCATCTGTGGGCTTGTTGTCCTACTTATTTATTGACTCCACATGTCAGCCATGTGGGAGTTTCATACTTCTTCACCTTCTTTGACTTCTAAAGTTACGCTTTCTTGACACTTGGTAGCATCCGCAAATTATCGTCTCTCTTTGTGTTTTGATCAAGTATTTTCTTCTTGGTGAAGATGTGGCTTTAAATAGGCTTCGAAAATGCAAGAATATTCTCATATGTGGATTTTAAAATAACAGTACACCCACACCAAAAAAATCTTCTTAGCCTTAGTTTTTATTGCCACTAACCTTCATCATTACCTACTCAATCACAAAACCTTTGTTGTCACCAATACTGACCCCTTACATTACATGTATGCCGAACCCTAGTAACATAAGCATGCTACATGTTGGCTCATGCTTCTCGCTAACCTAGACCTTGAATTCATCCATAAAAAATATATCAAGGGACAAACCATCGCTGACCAACTTATAGACACACCCCTCTCTAGAAATCAATCCTCTAAATTTGATTTCCTGAATGAATCCATTGCTACCCTCTCTTTGGATGATACCTTTTTCCAAATGACCTTATTCTTCGATAGTTCCAAATGTCAACCTAGGGGTAGTGTAGACATTATTCTCATTCCTCTTGATTGTGAACCTATTCCTTTATCTTTTAAAGTAGATTTTAATTTTACTAATAATATCACTGAATATGAAGCACTTGAACCGATCTTGTAAGACCTGCCAATCGAACTCCAATCACCCACTACTAAATACTAAAATAAATGGGTAGAAGCCATCCCCCTCATCTCTAAAAAATCTGAGAAAATTTGTGAATTCATCAACCATCACATTATTTTTCACTTTGGTGTTCCTCACCATCTCTTAACTGATAATGAAAAATAGTTCAAAAATAAAACCCTACAAAAACTCTATGATGCCTTTGGCATTCAACTTAGTTTCTCTTTACCTTACTAGGCATAAAAAAATGACCAAGCATAATCAACCAATAAAACCTTGAAAAAAATTCTTATGAAAGTAGTTGACAATACTAGAAAGGATTGGCATACACACATTCCTTTCACCTTGTGGGCTTACCATACTAGTATTCACACTTTGATGACTGCAATACCTTTCTCTCTAGTCTATGGTATCGAGACTATCTTACCTCTAGAAGTACAGATTCCATCTCTCCATATCTCACTCCAAGACATGATCAATGATGATGAATTTCACCAGGAATGTTTGGCACAACTTCAGTTATTAGATGAATGTCGTCTTAATGCTCTTGATCATCTCCAAATCTACCAAAAACGTATCAAACATACCTATGAAAAACATGTCCATGAGTGCACCTTCTAGGTCAGTGACCTCATCCTAAAGGAAGATAAACATGTAACCAAAGAAGAGAAATGTAAACGGGGAAAATTTGCTCCTAATTGGCTTGGACCCTATATCATTACTCATACCTATGGATCGGGGTGCTTATCATTTGTCTTCACTCGAAGGTAAACCTGAACCTGAACCCTTGAATGCCTTGAATATTTGACCGTTCTATTGTTGAATCAAATCTTATATCACCTTTTGTTTATTTCAAGCTCATCCCTTGAGCACCCTTCACCTTTCATATTACCTATTCTTGTGGTCAACGGCTAAACAAGAATCATGTGATTATTTGTCACCTTTCAGCCTTATCTTCAATATGAGTATCACATGACTCTACTCATGGCATGATTTTCATGGATACTTTTCATCTTTTTAAAGATGGAATCCCATGGTCATTCATCACTTAAAACCATATCTTTCATAGTTAACCTTTGTGTGCTATGGTTTTATCTTCTAAAAAAGAGCCTAATCTTCCTCTATAGTCTTTTCCATGACTTAAATGTCCAAAAACAAAATAATTTCAAAAGAAAAATGGGATTCAACTCCTTGAGTCAAACTTCCAGCAAAGAGATGACTCCCTTAAAAGGGACATCTCTTCTCTCTATCTCGCTGCTATAAATAGACTGCTCCCTCGAAGGATAACTATACAAAGCTAGCCATACTGCACATAGTCTATCATAAAAGGGGACTATCCTTACAAAAATAAAATAAAATATTCAGAAGCTTCCCGCATCAATCAGCTTCACAAAGACCTCAAGGAGATAATATACTCATCCCACATATACTTCCCACATTGATCATTCTATCAAAAGAAAATGCAAAAAGAGAAAATGATAACTATTTTTTCATGGACTTGCCTATTTTGATCTTGGGTCTCTTGCCAAGTAGGTCTATTGTCTTGCACCAAGTTACGCTAAAATCAACCATTTTCACCTCATTTCCTTTTCACCCTTACTTCCTACCTTCTCAAGGGAATTTCTACAAAAATAATATTTCATGATTATGTGACTTTCTTCACCTTTAGCATAGTCAATCATGCAACGTCTTTAGGGTCTTATGTTCATGCACCCACCTTTGGTATGGTAGAATTCTTATGGTTCTTACCAATTAGGTGGCTCTTTTCATCACCTCTTACCCTTTACCTTCTTCATTACTTGTTTATTTTCCTATACAAGATCAGACCATCGACACCTACACTTTAAGATTTCCTCTTTCACCAACATCACCATGCCCAACTAACCTAAACTCAACCATGTCTGAAATTACCTAAACAAAACCATTCCTAAATGACCTAGACTCAATCATACCTAAAACTTACCAACCCAATCCTATGAAACACATATTCATCCCTATCCTATGAGAGAAATACATCGGCCTGAGGCCCCTTTTTTTTGGGGCTATGTAGGCTGCACTCTGAGGGCATGGGGACCTTGGAGGTTAGCTCGGAGCCACTTTTTCCTAACCAATTTTCCCCCTTTATATTCACATTTTACCCTAGTTAGTTTCCATTTTACACAAAATTGGGAAATTAATCTACCATAAAAACATACATACCTACCATTTTATAACATCACCATACCATACATCATCATTTATTTTCCATAAAAACAAAAAATTGGAAATTAAATCAAATGCAACACCATGACCAAACCATGCTTAAATGACCAAGACTCCACCATGACCAACCCAACCATACCTAAAATGACCTAGACTCAACCATGCCTAACTGACCTAGACTCAACCATTCCTACATGACCTAAACTTAATCATGCCTAAATGATCTAAAATCCATCGACTCCACCATGCCTAAACCATGACCTAACTCAATCATGCCTACATCCATGACCTAAAATACCTGCCAAAATGATCCACCATGCCTACATAACCTTGACTCCATCATGCCTAATTCACCTAGTTTCCATCAATACACAAATAAATATGGAAATTAAAAATATAGGAACATCATCTATCTAATAAATATCATCAACTATATAAATGGGAGAGTTTGTGAATCAATACATATATACACATATACAAATAGATATCAGTAATCTCAAAACTCTCATGTAAATCCTCACCATCGTTGACAAGCAGGCCAGTATAAAATCAAAATCTCAAAACTCTCATGTACATCCTCACCATCATCAACACACAGACCAATATAAGATAAAAATATAAAAACTCTCATGTACATCCTCACGATCTTCGGGTCACAGGTTGATATATATCCAAATATCAAAAATAATAATCATACAAAGTGACTAATCGTCACCCCACCTAAGACCCTCTGAGATAGTCTCATCTGCCTCCTCCTTCATACATGTCTAGTGCCCTACCAACATCTCTCCACCCTCTATGGCTCTCAGTCTCATCTTCGTATGGCCCACAACTGGGTCTAGCCTTAGTGAAATAGTCACCTCACCCTGACCATGTCTTTGGGCTCATCAGCCCCATATAATTTCTTCACTATGAGTGTGGGATCTCATTCTCTCGCTTGATGCCTACTATGCCCTATAATCTACATAAGAGGGAACATCTATCCTGGCAGTCATTAGGTGATCTTGGTAATACCGTGCCTCATTCAGGGCATCCTTGAACCTCACCATCGACACTGTCTGAGGTGGTGCCATAGGTCTCAAAGAAACCTATGAGCTTTATCCTGCTAGGGTTGGCCTTGGACCATGTACTTGTGTACCCTGTCCTCCTCCCTATCCTGCAACTATCTATGATATGGGACCCTACCCATGAGCCTGTGGAGGTGCCTAGGTTATGACCTGGGTTTGTAGGGCCATAATATGATCCTATTCAGTGGCCAACATGTGCTGCAAAAGTTCTATCTACACCTATAACATGGCTACCTGTCTCTCGTCTCCATCACCACCATGTGCGAGCACCTCTCCCTATACAACCCGAGCTTGCAGGGCTACCACCTACACCTATAAAATGGTAACCTATGCCTCTGACCATATGAGATGCCTCTATAATAATAAAACATATGTCTGAAGGGTGGCCACCTAACCCTACAAGGTATCCCATTACACTATAATGGTGGCTAAGTAAGGATACCCTGACCTCGGTGGTGTCACCTATAGCTACACCACCCACCACTTCCTGTATCTATCTATGACCCCAACGCCATCAATCCTCTTGTCTACCACTTGCTCCTCTTGTCCTATTGACATATTTGGTTATGGTAGAGGCATAGGCCTCTCTACGTCGTATCTCCTATAATGTAGGAATAGTAGAGGTATATCCTGTGGTAACCCAAACTACTATATGACCCTGTCTATAGGTATCATCTTGTGCTCACCGACACGATGCCCCTCTATCAACATGAGAAGCTGTAACTCCTCCAAATCCTCTTCTATGTGCCTCTATGAAGGAAATCCAACATATGGCCTCCAAAAAATATCAACCCCAAACACCACCTCCATCACTTGCCTGTAATGTGCAACATCATGTGTGGCCCTAGTCACCCTATGTTGCTTATTGAGTGGTACCCATCACATGTAACCAAACATGACTAAACCAACCCCAAACCAATCCTGTTGTGGAAGACCAATTGGATGCACACATACGATGTGCTCATATGCCCAATAGTGTAGAAGGAATGTGCAACACAAGCTGAACCTCCGTAGCCTCCCATAGGCCCATAACTCTCTATACAGATGCACCAAGAATGTCGGTGCCTAGGAAAAATGGACTCACTCCTCCATCATGTCCTGGAGTACTCCCATCAGTGCTCATGGGAATCTCCCACCCTCTGCATCTGGTAAGGTGAAGCAACATACTGCCTCCATCATCAAGACCACCAACCTCTTCTCCTGAGGATGGGTCATGTACATCTCTCCATAATTAAGGCTCACACTATGGTACCTCAGCTCACCCATCGCCTCTAAAAAAAGCACTATCATATCCTTTGATGCCTCTAAAGTAATGGAATATACCGGCTCCCCAACTATTGGTAGCCATAGGATCTTGTATACATCCTCAAGGGTGACAGTAATCTCACCCATCGGTAAGTGGAAAGTATTGGTCACTGAGTCCCATCTATCGATGAGCACAACCATCAAACTCGAATCTCAAGCTACATGCCTATAGCATCGGATCCCACTCAAGCCAAAATCCATCATGTGTCTCCACTCCTTTGTGGTCAGACTCAACTGTATTTCTATCAACAGAGGTGGTATCCTATCCCACATCCGTAACTGGTCCCTAGCCTACATCTAACAAACCATAAAATTATTACAACATGACAACCTTCACTTATCTATTAACCCCCCGAACCATACCCAACCACACCAATCCTACTCACCCCATTTTACCTAATTCACCTACCAGCCTCCTACCCATTACAATCATTACTCACCATTCTAAAAACATCATTTCACCTACTTACCTATCCTTTATGTCAATGCTAACATTCTACCCCCATCTCTCTACATGTACCCTCCCTTTTCCCCTTTCACCTATTTTTCTTTCCCACCTAACCTTTCTTACCCCTATTTCTCATCCACCCGTACTGACATTGATTGCCCTGACCGTCACCAGTTATCCTTAACCAATATCAGTTCACTTAAACCAATGTTGATCACCTAAGACTAGACTGATGTCGGCTAAAGCAAACTGACATATGTCACCTTTAGAACTACATTGGTCTCTGTCGTGGCACCCAAATTGAAACCCCCCATCTAATAAAAATCCCTAAAAACAACCTACAAAACTACTCTACCCTACCCAAACCTAACCTAACTTCATTCCCACCCCTATTTAAGCTATATTGGACCTTCCCCCTCCCCCCATTTCATTCATTTAACATAAAAATTCACAATAACACTCCCACCCAAAACCCTTTTAATCCAAACCAATTTCAACACACTAATTTTCAACCAAAGGACAAAAGCAGATTGAGTCCTACGTCATCTCAGTGTCTTCTGTGTGGTGGTATGTCTGGCCTCTGCACCAGTGGCCCACCTGAACCATCTCCCACCTCTACCATGATAGAAATCTACCTCAAATATCCCCACAAATATAATCACTCAAAATGATCTCATAAGACCCACCAATTGAATGCCAATCACCTGCTCTCAGAGGCTCACCAACTCAACTCTCCTCGTCCTGTCGTTTCCATGAAGGTACTCACATGCTCCTGTCATTTTCTACAAATAGACAAGTGACAAATGATATCCGTAAAATATAGATTTTTCCTTTTATTAACCCTATCTCAACATGACTGATGTCGGTCATACCAAACTGATGTTAGTTACTTTATAACCGGCATCAGTCACCTGTCATTACCATTTTCACCCCATTTTTCCCATTTTGACCTCTACTCATTATTTCCAGATACCCTTTGACCTTACCCACACTTATTGCAACCTACCTACACACCCAAAATACCCCTACATTTCCTTAATTATGTCCAGGGATTTGTTATTTTACCTATACCTTGGCCTTACCCGTGCCATGACCTAGTTTCCTGGACCTGACCTACTTTGTGTGACCATTGACCTTGTGTACTCGCTATACCTTACATTATCGTTACCTATGTTTATAAACCTAAAAACCATGCCTTGCCCTTTCCCATGCCATGACCTATTTACCTAGACCTAACCTACTTGGTGTGACCATTGAACTTGTGTACTTGTTATACCTTGCGATGTTGTTACCTATGTTGTTTTAGCCTAACAACCATACCTATTCCTTTTGTCGCTCCATTCATCCCGACACAACCTTTGGAGTACCAAAACATACCTAAACATTCATGCACCTAATCTATGTTGTGTTTCTGAACCATATCTTGTACCTTGAATACCTGAATCAATTCAACCTTGTTAGGATAAACCTATTGACCTTAGATGATGTAGAGTTTGCAAGCTCTTCAACCTAGTACTGTGTTGCAGTCTATGTGTGTGTGTGTGTTCGATTTCCATTACCCATTACCCCATTTGACCCCAACCTATTACCTATTACCCAAGTTGACCATTACCATTTCCTAAAGCACCCACACTCTTCCCCACCTACCCTAACTCACACCAACTACACATTTATCAAACCACTCACCACTTCCGTATAACACCTCATCAGTTCGTGGTTTGAGGGGGATCACCTTCACCACATGGGGAAAACCTACTCTCACCCTCACATGGGGCAATCACTTCCTATTTTTGTCAGTGTTTCTTACCAATACAAGATACGTGACAAAAAGGGGAAAAATGTAGACACCAAAATTAGGTCATACCACCCTTATAGCCCCATTAATTAAATTAACCATACCTTACATATTCATATCACATAGTGCTCATGATTAATTGAATTAATTACTTTAATTAATTTAATAAATATTCTCACTTGACCACCTCACCTAACCACATCACCTAGACACCTCATCATGGACCTATTCTTAGCATGTTTCTTTTAAATAAGAATCAATTTCTACTTATCATAACTAACTAAGATTTAGTCTAACCCTAAAATCAAATGCCTATTCTTTTTCTAACAATATGCCCACTTACTTAAGCAGAAAATACCATTTTAGACCTGAACCAATAGGAAAAACTGGCCAAAAGATAGCCAATATATGCTATTTTGGAAAACCTAGTATTTCCTACCGTAACCAAGGTCGTTTACCCCTAAACTGAAGCCAATTAACCTAAACCATTGTCGGTTACCATATACTAATTTTGGTAACCTTATTTCAAAATTTGGAAATTTCAAGTTCTAGAGAAAGATATGCATGCAAGCTCAAACCAAGGTTCTCTCATGTATTCTGAAGAAAAAAGTATACCCATCTAGAGTCCCAAGCAAGCATTGGAGTCTCATCTAAAGTTGTTGGAATTCACAGGATCATTCTGAGAAGCACTGTTATTCACAAAATATTTGGGCTCTACAAAAAATCCTTAGCACTTCCCCATCATCTGTTGAGAACCTACAAGCACGAGATATCAATTAAGTAGAATTCCATTTTACTCTCATTTGTTCAAATACTTTTATTTCCATTCATTCTTTCTCTGTGTTACTCATCTCCCAATTATCTCACGCCTTCATTTTCCAAACAAGCTACCCATTTTCCTTCTCACCTCCCTGAAACCCTTTCCATTCAACCTCTAAGACCCCACTCATTCCCTGTAACTACATTTAACACCTCTAAGGTACTCTCTATAACCATACAGAACACCAAAACCTCCATTGCCACACCCAATATCTTTCCACAGTGACCGATATCAATCAACATTGGATGGCATCGGTCATCCCCATACCATCATCGGTCATAGTGACAATAACCCAAGCCATATTAGTCAACTAAAAGCCCATCCCAAAATCTTACAAAATCCTTACCAAACTCCATCCAAACCTTCTTGACCCCTTTTCCTACACCTATCAATCCTAGACACACTCTCTTTGGTTCCTATGAAGTTATAAAAGGATTGAATACCTATTTCTGACCTTTTGTAATTTTCTACAGTGACTGATACTAGTCACCCTTGACTAAAATCGGTCATACCTACACCAACGTTGATCTCTATAATTGGTAATCCTTCCTATAACAGTGACCTAATAACCTTCACCCAAATAACCCAAAACCTGGTCCTAATATGTTCTAATCACCTTGGCTACCTACCCAACCTAAAACATAACCCAACCTCAGTTAGATATAATTTAGTATTTCAATATTGGACTTAATCTAATATATTGTTAATAACTTGAGATACCGAAATCAACTTTTTAGCAATAGGACTTCTATTTCTTGCATTTCTGTTCATTTAGTTGATAAACAATCGATTGACAGCCATCTAAGAAGTATCACACTTCCCAGATACAGCATATGCTAGGAAGTCCACATACATATATTGTTTAATATTCTTTTTGTGGTATTGTTTTACATTTACAAGTAGTTCTTCTTAGCAAAAAAGAAGTTCTCATAATCAGCAATGGATCGGGAAATTAAAACGTACGCATTCTACATTTTACAGGTATTCCTCCTCACCTTTACCTTATCTATTTTTCTCATACGTAAGCAAATTAATTTTGAAAAAACTACACTTCCCCTTCTCCTTATCTTCTTCTTACACCATCAAAAAACGTTTTCCAAATACCATCATCTCATTCATCTGTTGATTTGACAATATCATGTATACATGAAGAAAATAAGATATCGAGGAAAACTTCTTGGATTTTTTTATATGGATCAAAAGTATGAAATTTAGTTCCTCATTCATCTAATAGTGAATATGGGATACCTTCAATTTTGGTATCCACCTCTTGGACACTTGGGTGATCTTCTTGATAAATAATGGTGTAATTTGTATTAATGGTGTTGGATGTATAAGGTTTGATGTGATATGTGGCAATGAGTTAAGATATTATCGTGACATTGGTACCATATCTGGTTCTAAAAATCATATGAGACAAATCTATGAATAGGTATCCTCCAATCTTGGTAGTGAAATTTTGTGAGAGGCATAAGGAAAATAATGTGGCAGATCAATGATGAAAACATCTTTAAGAATTGATAATTTAGCACACGCGTGTAGTGTGAGGCTTAGACCTATTATAACACCAATAGTTCCTACTGTGGTTCCATCGAATTACACTAATTCTTTAGATAGTGACTCATATTAAAGACCAAGTTGATCTACCATTCTTTTGGGCATCACTAAACCACTTTCCCCTTATTTTGTCATATAATTTGTGTACCAATTGATAACCTATAATAATATATACATAAAAATGAAATAGAATTATGACTTAACCTAATTGTTCATCTCTTTTTTGAAGCACATTGGTGAGTGAAACCTTGTCTTTCTCCTTGTGTGATTCATGTGGTGTGGGGAGATCATCAATGACATATTATGAAAGATCTCTTTGTCCAAGAATGGCCCAAAAATGTCACACCCTTCAATCCCCCATTCTCTTTTGTCGTAAAATGAATTGAAGTATTAAAATAATTTGTGAGTAGCATGGCAGCCAATACCACTACGCTGTCTCGTATACCACTTTGGACATGTACGCATAGCCAACAGGGTATGCATACACATGCACAATTATATGCATGACATCGCAATGGATCCTATTGTCACATAACAACAAATTTTGTAATGTTTTAATTCATTTTACGTATCGGTACACTACTTTTCTGCTGATGATGGTTTTAGTAATCATCACGGATGGCTATATGGTCATGTTGTGTGTTGTGAAATACCTTCAAGTTAGAGAAGATGAAATTTCATTATGGGATGCGTAACTAGCATTTGTACCTTCATGACTATTATTATTGTCTTACCTTTGCATGATGGATGAGTTTAAGTTGTAAAAATATGGTTGAACTTATACACAGCTTCTATAATTTAGTCATTATGTGGAAATAATGATATTAAGTAAGGTATTAAACTCTAAATTGAGCTTGGTTTCTTACATGACTGTTATAGAAAGTTTGACCAATTCTCACATTAAGTAGTATGAGATAAATGTTTGATTAATTTGTCATTGAGCATGGTTATGAAGTTTTTGTAATCGTCACCTTTGACCTATCCAAATATCCTCCATGAAAACTTTGTTATGGTAAATGTCTATAAGATTATGTACTTAATTGAAGAACATTTTAAGGTATAATGAGGCATTCGATTATTAAGATAATCGAGAGGCTATGAGATAGTGTTTAGATTAATATTACTTATATTCTGGCAATAAAATCAATTATTTTTGGGTATATTTATTAATTATATAGGCCATGCATGAGACTTTAGGATCTATAAGTTGAATGTCAACATTGAATACCCACCAAGTATAGATTAATGAAATGTATGATTTTTCTACCAGGCTTAGTTAATCACAAACCTCAATTTAGATGAAGGTGTTCTCCATGCAAAAATATAGTTATACACCTAACCATGTAAGTGGTTAAATTTGAAAAAAGAATATAAAGTTTTCTAAATGTGTGAATCCCGCCTTTTGTGGAGGAGAAATTGGTGGCTGAAGGTGATGGCTGGTTGGTCATTAATGGCATTGAAAATATATTAAATGCACTTAAATGAGCTCGGGAAGTGGTGAAGCTTCCTAAAGAAGCAATAAGACCTACTGGAAATCCATTTTTCTTTTTGTTCTTGCATGTCAGCTATGAACTCTTCTTCTTCTTTTAAAAAGCTCCACTTTTGGAATAAAATTTTTATGCAGTTTTTGAAAGATAATTCGTTGGAAATTATGGAAGATAAAAGGAGCTCAAGTATTTTGTATAGAAGGGGGATACGTGAGATAGATGAGTTTTTATTTATTTGGAACTGTGTATTTTTCGGCCTTGTGCAAGGAGCATTAGTAATCGCATCTCGGTGGTGAGGAATAGTTGTTGGGACTGCGAGGTGGAAGGATTTCAGTCTTAGCTGGCATGGATCACTCTCTCCCCCTATTAATATCTTATTCAATCTGATATTTGAATAGATAAACTTCTGCAACATTTTCTTTGGTTTGAATATGCATTTGAGGGAGGTTATTACTGTGTACTATATGCTTCTTGTGAAAATATGAGTGATTGTGATTAAGCTTTCAAGGAACTACGGTATTAATTGTTAATCTGGGTATTATTATACTGCGTGAATATGGTTGTTAATACTGTGTGTTGTTATACTATTGGATAGTGGAAACTCTTTTACCTGAGTTCTATTATTCTCTATTTTGAACATTAATTCATTAGCTCTAGGTATTACCCAAATGCCTGAAATGTTTATACGAGTAAGGAAAATACCTTAAGTGGTATGCACTGTAATTTTAGTACTATGGTGTTAATGCTTGCTTCACAGTATAGCTAAAACCATGTTTAGTTTTGGTTTAATTTTCCTTCTGGAACATGAGGTCATTTACAGGTTAGAGAATCCAACGACAATCTTAAATAAAAACCCATAAGGGGATTTTCTGTTTTGGTCATTTCTAAATCGATTAGTTTCATCCAATAAGTCTAGGTGCATTAAAGATCAATACCGCATATATGTCATTTTGATCTAACTGGTAATATGATTATCATGTTGGATCATGATTGATTGACTTGTGAGCTTTAAATTTGGTATATGTTGTTAGCTATATTTTATAGGTCACCGTAATGTGAATAAGGAGACCTCCTGGCAATGCAAATAAGCCAGTAATAAGTTATTCCCCTTGAGTTTTCAATTGGTATTGACGTTAGATGGGACGAGTTTAGATTAAGAAAGAATGTTTCTAGTATTTTTTGAAGGCTCTTGATTCAGTTAAGGTAATTAAAAATTACCTTATTAACATCTATTTTGGGAATTGGGTAATATAATGTCATATGCTGAGTTTAGTGGTTATTATAACTAGGAAAAATAAGGATTCCCTAGTAAGATATATTTAACTAGGATTAAAGAACAGTAAATAAATATTCTTATAAGAATATATATATCAACCGTGCCTGAAAGGAAATGTATATTATTTTCTTAAAATAATTACCGACCTATTCTAGTAAGAGATGTCTAGTGGGAAGTAAGGAGGAAAAATGTGTTTGTGGGTTGATGTTCTGAATACCCATTTATAGTGAATTTCTGCTAGGTGCATTGAGTAGCACACTGAGATCAGTCCCTATGGACACCAGGAAGAATGCATTAAGGATAAAAGGATATAATATTATAATTACATGTTTAGAATTTTTACTACTAGGGCTCAATTCCATAAGTCTGTAGCATCTACAAATTACTCCATATCCCCTTATTGGTGAACGAGATCATGAGATAATCGTATCTCATCAATTTCATTTCAATTTATTTTGTGAATATTATTTCTAGTTCAAGGGATAGATACCTTCTGTTACTTTTTTTATATTTTTACATCTCCAGTCTTAATGACGCTGAAAGTCACTATATAATTTCTGTATTTTATAAGCTAGTGTTTTCTTTTCCACTTTTGCATGTTTCAGACTAATGAAACTATTGACAACAATTGATTTATACTTATAATTTTTCATGTTATTGAAAGTGAAATGGATGCTATGAATGCTTTAATCCTATGCTGTTATATGTTCTATTCCAATGAATTCCTTTTATTAAGGCATTTAAAATCTATGACAGAAAATAGTTTTTAGATGGATGAAAAGAAATTATTCTAAACATCTGATGATTGATTCTTTGCATTATTGTGTTTATACTTTGTAATTAATGTTGCATCATATCATTTAATCAAATGTTATATTGCATAAGTCATTAAGTGGGGAAAAATGCTATTCGTGCCATTCATGTTGGATTGACCATGTGCAATTTTTTACATCAACGTTTTAGTGCAGGGAAAAAGGAACTTTGTGGCAGTTAAAGTCTGGGTGATGCATTTTGTATTTTCCTTAGAATGCATGAGTGATTAGATTGTATTGAAACCATAATTTTTAGTCTCGATTTAAAGTGAATATGATGGCTATTGACTCACTTATGAGCTTCTCCTTGATCGTGTGTTTTTAAAAAACTAAGACAATTGATGATGTGTAGAAAAGGTTTCTATTTTAACCATAGGTAATAAGCCTATTTCAAAATTATGTTCAAGTTTGATTAGACATTTTGACTTCTTTATCTTATTATTTAATTGCTGAGATGAAATCGAAGATCTTTACAGATCAACTACTCAAATAAATATAAAATATGATTATATGATTTCCATTTGGGTGCAAGAGTCATTTTGTATTATGGTTTACAATAAATTTTATACCTTGGGAAATATTATTGGTTATGTTAACCATTTTCTATAAATTGTAAAATATGTAGTTATTATGGACTTTTTACCAAATAATAATGTTGAGAAAATATTCTATTATGTATCACTTTAACAACGAGGTAAATAAAGAAATAACTCAGATTATTTCAAGTACTATTGAAATTTGGTTGGCATCACAGCGTAGGTAATGATGCATACAACATTGTTGTGCATATCATCATAATAAAACTAAGTGCTATTTGCTTAAAACATGTTGGTATATCCGGTGAAGTGACTTCTCACCATAGGGATCTTAAGAACTTGATCAATTAGCTTAACTGAAAAGATATGAATATGTATTGGTAGCATGTATGGATACCCTGCGGCACTCTAACCTCAACTACTGTGAATTCAATTAATAAGAATAGAGGTAACTATTAATAAGATAAAAGGTAAATATCAATAGTTTGGGCCAATAGATAGTAGTATAATATTCTTAAGTGATGGATCATATCTAGCGCCTTGAAAGGTCATGTAATATAATCCAACTTAAATAAATTATGATCTTAAAGTTTAACCATTATAAATAATTGCAGAGACCTACTCTTATTTTGATTAAGATGTGATGCCATGTAAGAAAATAGTAATGGAACAAGTAGAATGATTGGCATTCGGGGTAGATAAATTGCAAATGAAGTAAAAAGGACTTCATGGATAATATGATCCATGTTGATGAAACAATAGTTTAACAATTTATATCTGAAATGATATAATAAATCTTATGCATTTTACTATTATTCTCACGGCAACATTTTAATATTTTATGGTAGAGTTGAGTTGTCAGGTAGACAATCTACGTCTATTGAGCATTCAAGTGAAAGAGGATAAAAATATATATAATCAAGTACTAAGGTACGTTGATACCTCTATGAAGGTTTAGGAACCACAATTATACAAAGATAAGTTTAATATAACCATAAAGAAATTTGGAGGGTGTAGACTTACTTCAAATTATAGAAAGAGGGTGTTGGTACTATAGATGATTTACATTGTCATACAACTATGGTCGCCAAAGATGTTGACATGAAGATGTAACAAAATTGGTTTCATTGTTATGGAATAGAAGAATGTGATAATTTTCTCTAGGAGATGATAACGTATTAAAAAAAGGGGGGCTGTCCCATAATGCATCAGTATGATCATACAAGTATGGTATTTGTTTACAATGTAGGTAAAATAGGAACACACCTACTAAGTTGGAAAGAACATAGCATCTGAACCCTAACCCTAATCAACTCTGCTATTTTCTCTAATGAGGATTAGTAAATGATCATTACTAAAGGAATCAAATACCTTATTTAGAAGGCTATGATAGGAGTGGATGAAAAGGCTAGTAGCCCATCCAACCTATCATAGCATATAATCCTTAAATATCTACTTGTTGAACATAACAAATCAAATGAAAGATCTTGATTAAGATGGCACTAAGAAAAGTGGAGTGTTTAAGCTTAAAATGTGTATTGGCATCAATAGTCTATAACTTTATAGTACTTGATAAAAATTATGAGTCATACTTAAATACATAGTTTTATGTAAGTATATATATCCCTAAGATGAAATAAAGGAAACATGGTCTTAATTGATTAAGCAGGGACAAATTTTAATCTTTAATGCTGGTCTTAGAATTGGATAATATCATTCTCCATTTACAGTTAACTTAAGCATGAAACCTAGTAAGGTAATTAAGTTATACGGAGATCAAAGTCCTGGGATCAACTTAAACCAGATCATAGGTACAACCCATTCATGGAGAAGGTGTCGTAAAACTTGGACTATTTTGAAATGATAATAATTACCTTAAAAACAATAGATATCATTGCCCATACCGGTATCTTTCTAGGATAACTCGCTGCAATTGCTACATATTTGTATCCCTACAATGACAGATGTCATTATTAGGATATTTCTATTTAATAGTTGTACTGATTTGTCTCATCAAGAGGGTGGAGTGTGGCATGGTGTTGTCTTAAGTACAAACCTTGATAGAGTTACAAAAATAGTTTTGACCTCTTAGGTACACACCCTTATATCAAATTATGATGGCTACAGGAGGGTAAGTGGTCAAGTAACAAGGTGAATTGTTACGATGACACTTTATTTCCCATAGGCATCATAGGATGACATAGAGGTACGTCTTCGTGTAGAATAAACTATATTTTTTCCTTGTTTAAGACTTGTAGCTGGTTACAACATAAACATTTGTGAATCCATATAACTGAATAAGTGATTAAGGTGAAATGACAATTTCCTAATGATGAGTGTGTCGTCATGGAATTGAGCATGACATACATGACTCAGAAACTTTACACAAAGTGGTGTAAGAGGCTAATTACACTATCAAGATTTCACCATTATCTAAGTTGTGAGATGCCTGTGGATTTCATAGGTAGAACCCAGGTACACACTTAGGGGTTTTCACTTATATATCATATCCTGTTAAAGGAGAACCAAAGGGATACATTTTATGTATGGCTCAAACAGAGCATTGAGGGAAAACAAGTAAGTTTATTATTCTCTCATACATTTACACATGGTTCATGATAGTTATCAGAAATGGATTGCATTAAGGTTTATGTAGATTTACATATATGGGTATTTAAATTAGCTACATAAAGAGTTAGAAAAATAATTCCTAGATAAGAAGTGTCAAAAAGTGGATGTTACATTTTGGTATTAGAGATGAAGGTTACAAATATTGGAATTATTGGGTCCATACGCTAATGAAATTTTTTATTTTGTTTTTAGAATAAAATGGATATGAGAAGGATGCACTAAGAAGAAAGAACGAGGTCATATTTTTTGTGGTTTCCATGGTGCAAATGCTAGACAAAATTCTTGCAATCCTTCAATATACCGGAACCGAAATATGCCTTAGAGTAGCTGGTGATGGGTGGAAATGATAAGTTGGATAAAAGACAATTTGACTTTGTTACTAACAAACAACAGGAGAGTTGTTTAAATGATGAAATAATCAATGGTGGAAAGTTTTGGACTTACTAATCCAAAGAAAAAATAAACCCAGAATTGGGGAAAGCACTGGATAAACTTGGAGCTTTTTCTGATAAGATAATATTTAGAAAATTCAGTGGGCTTAAACCAAATCTGCTAGACATTCCCACTCGTAAAAATGAAAATGATCATAAGAATGATAATTCTTCCTCATCTCGGAATGCTAAGAAATTTTGGTGGAAAAAGGATAGAAAGAAAAAGCGTTCTGCCAAAAATAAATTTGCACAGAAATTTACAGTGATAACCTGCAAGAAAAATTATCGCACTGTTGCAAATGAAAATTTTTATCGCGATCAAGAAGGACCTACCAAAGGATGTTTCTTTTGTGGTAATGGGCATTATGCCAGCAATTTTCCTTTAAAGAAGATGAACACACATCGGATGATGAATCATATTGTAAGAGTAGACAACAAAGGAAAGGAACATGCACCTCTAATAGGATACAAAGGAAATTATGAAGGGATCCACGAGATTAGTACTCTTTAATACTAAAAGAAAGAGAAAATGGATTGGTTGTACTCAATAAAAAACTGATCAACAATTGTAAAACCTAATTCTTCTTATGGTATGGGATAATAATGTTCAATTTTTAAGCTTGTGTCAGATAAATTAGCATTTATCTGAATGATTGTTTGATTTTCTGTTAAATATTTGACTTACATAATTACTATTTCAACCCCAAGGTATGGAAATTATCATATTTTAGCCTATTGACTCTTAATAATGGAATAAAAGTTGTTTATGGTAAACGCTATAGCTTATAAAGTAAACTGTGATACTAGCCACTCGTAAGATTTAAGGCAAGCAAGTTTTCTCGGTCTTAAAAAAATTACAGATTTCTTGCTTAAGGATAGATAAAAATACTATCTGCACTCATTTGTGAGTCAATGTTTGTTAATATTTCCTAAATAAACTTGTTGATGGCTCGTTATGCTTGTGTAACCAAGTTGATAGTGTTCTTTGATCCAACTAGGATCTAGGAGTAATGAGTGAGATATGTTGAAGTGACAGATAGATGATGTAGACAAGTATGACTTATATCATAATGAATGTTTAGTTTTACCAGTTGATATGTGTTGTCACCCTCAAAATTCCCCTCTTTTGAAGTTAAGTTTCAAAAAAATTGAGTTGGTACCTTGGAGTATTAGATCACTTCGAGTCTGGAATTGTTTGCAGTTTTCCCATTCCATGGAGAAAAATTTGAAAGTCGGGCGTAATGGTGAAGTTTTTTCCCTTCTTTTTATTTCTTCCCACATTCGGGAATGGCAGGTGTATCTTCCCCATTATTTCTTTCCCCAACATCCATGGGTAGTACGTGGACATCTCTGATTGGATGCGGCATGGCCATGTTTCAAGTGATAGCGGAATCCTCCATGCATCCAAATGACAAAACTCTAGGGGCACAACCTAAGGGACAATCCTCAAATAAGCACAGGCTTTCCACATGTCCTAGGTCCAAAAAAGAGAAAGATCTGATCATTAAAATTGAATAAGTATGGGTGGGTTACTGAAAGTCTCCACGTGCCTCAATGGTGAAATTTTAGAAGTGAAACCAAAGGGCCAATCTCCAAATGAGCACCAACTCACCATGTGGTCAAAGTCAATGGAGAGACAGAGTTGGCCATTGAAAATTCCAAGACTGGTAGAAGGAGCCACGCGTAAGCTCAGCGTAATTTCAGGAGGCGTTTCCAAAGCAGCAACTCAAATGAGCACCAGCCCTCCATGTGTCTAGGGGTCAACATAAGTAAAGTAGGAAATAGGCCCAAATCAACTAAGTATAAAAAAACTAGCAGAGATCTCCACGTGTCATCCCGGCGTAACTTCAAAGGAAAAAAATACAAAAGGCATTCGCAAGCCCGCCTCAGTTTAAATCTCTCCCATGTGGATGGTTCGAATTTAAAGTTTTGAAAGGCAAGGTGGATGGCTGGGATTCAATGTGTCTTATTTTTCTGCCAGGCACGGAAACTGATGAGGCATTTGAGAAGTTCAGAGAACATTTTCTTGAATCAGTTTCCTCATTTTTCTATAACCGAATGTAATCGTTCTTGGAGACTATTTAATGGATTTTTCATGCCATTGTTTGGGTTGGATCCTGAGACTCTATAAAGGCAATATATTTGAAGTAAACAATACACAAGCTTTTTCCCCTTTATTCCTCTACTTTCATTCTTTCATGTCTGAAACTTTGGATTATTTTATCTTTTATGATAGGAAACTTTGTGTTCTTGTTTATATGATTTCTTGAACTTTGCATCCATGGAATTATATTGGTTATGATATTGAATGATTCTATTCTGAAAATCCTTGGTTCAATGCGTATAAGGTGACACTCTTCCATCTATATTTCCTAAAAGTATTGTTATGTTCTTCCTCCCTTCTCTCTTCAATTCTTCTATCCTTTCATATTGATGATATTTGGGCATAAAATGTTTCAAAGTATCAAGACTCCATGCTTTGAAAGTTGTACATTCATATATAAGTTTGTTGCTTGCTTTCAATAAGGTAACCTCTCCCATTAAAGAGGAGGGACTTGTTGTCCCCTAATTGTGGTTGTTAAAGAGCAATTTTAAAACCCAATAGTTTTTGGAGACTCCACTGGGGATTTGTTCAACAAACTTCCTTTCTAAAAAGAACAACTAATTTGATCATTTCTTTGATTTGAAAACTCTAAGATACACTCGTGGTAGAAGGGATACTGGAATTGAAGATCCCCAATTTTAACTCCTAGATCAACAAGCTTGTCAACTTCCTCTAACAAGAAGAAATAGAAGATCTCGTTTCACAAGCACACCTCCTATTGAAGACAGAACTTCTAGTAGTAGCATTCCTCGAGCACAACTTATCCCTAATCTCCGTGCCCTAATTCTTGCTGGTGTCTCAGTTCCATTTCAAGCAATATTTCAAAGGATGGCAACACCCTAGCCTTGGGGACAAAGAGTTGGGCTTCTAGCTCTTCCTCAACCATTGCATGAGTTACCTAGGGGTAACAAGAATAATTTTCCCAAATTTAGAGGTGATGGAAAAGTGCACCCTGATGAACACATTACAGCCTTCATTGTTGCATGTGGGGTCCTTGGATTTGAACATGAGGATGTCTCTGTTAGGTTGTTTGTGGAAACCTTACAAGAGAATGCTGCAGATTGGTTTTACCATCTTCCTGTTGGGACCATCATCGATTGGACTACTATGAGGACCAAATTTGGTCAACGTTTCAAACTTGCTGAAGATGTGCATGCTTTGCTAGCTCAGATTTCTCAAATCAAGAAGGAGCCACATGAGCCTATGAGAAAATTTGTGGCCAAGTTCAACAAGTTTATTAATAGGATTGCACTAAATACTAGGCATGTTGATCAAATTTAGAAGTGTTTCTTCTTGAATGCTCAATTTCCGAAAGTAAGTTATGCCCTAAGGAGAGCGAATCTTGAAACTTTGGATGCTGATCAGAGATTGGCTGTCAGTGTGGAAGATGACTTGATCATGTCTGGAAAGCTGAAAAGGGAGTTTTTCAAATCCAAATCATCTTATTCTTCCTCTCCTCTTAGAGGTAATGCAGATCAGTTGGTGTGAAATATGGCTAATGACCTCATTACCATCAACAAACAATTGACTCAACATGCTCCATATCAAGATGTTCCAAGGAAGAACTTTCAGCCTAGGAACCACTTGCCCTCTTCTCAAACCAAGTTGGCCATTTAAGGTCCACCCCTCAAGGTGCCTGCTAATGCTACTTGTGATATTCTTGAGCCTAATGATGAGGAAGAAATTGGGCTCTATGATGAACAAGAAGAGGAAGCTGATGAAGAACTAGAGGATCCTGGTGGTTCTTGAGTTCTTTTCCTCATCACTGAAGGTGTGGATGATGAAGATGACTATGAGGATGTAGTGGCTAAGATGAATAGTGAATCATATGTTGTTATGACCCAGGAGAAGACAACCAAAAAGGAAAAAGTGGTGTAACCTATAAAAAGATCCAAGGAGTACCCCATCATAATCTCAGTGATTACAAGAAGAGGAGCTCCTATTCCTACTACTTCCACCTAAAAGGTAAGCTCTGCTAGTCCTTCTCCCTCTACTTCTTCTTCTGAGAATTCTTGTCGAACAAGTGATAAATATAATAGATCAAAATCTCCTTCTACTCCTCGTAGTGATTCCTCATCCTCATCTGGATCTTTTGACATTATAGACCATTTTAAAAAGACCAAGATTTAGATTTCTGAGGCAGATTTCTATCAAACCCATCCTAAAGCATTTGGAAAAATGGTTAACTTTGTAAATTCTAAATCTAAAACCCCAGCCCATTCTTCTAAAGGCATTTTACCGACTCCTTATTCTCCACCTCAATCTAGCCTTGTGGCTGCAGTCACTTCACCCAATGAGAAGATCAAACCCTTATATGTGACTCTCCTCATAGTTGACCACAAGCTTAGCAATTGTGTCATTAAGTCTGGTGCATTTGATAATGTAATTCCTGTAAAAGTGTCTCATGCTTTGGTTCTTAACCTAACCAGTACTTATGGATCTTACTATTCCATGGAAAGTAGAGAAGTGCCTTTGGTTGGGAGAATCAAGGATGCACAAGTAGCTTTTGTTGCTTTACCAAAGAATAAGGTATTGGCTACCATCTCGGTTGTTGATATCCCTCCTTCTTATGGCATGCTACTAAGTAGGAAATTTTGCAAAGATGTTGGAGGTGAGATCCAAATGGATTGGTCACATGCCTTGATACCTGTCAATGGGAAGATGAAGAAACTATTTCTTGAGAAACAAGCAGAGTATATTGTGCAAAAGACAGATGATCCTAAAGCACAAATACTATATGAAGACATTGGGCATGGGAATTACATGATCATGTCACAAGAGGAGAAAATTCTTCCAAAGGGAGTGTTGTTTAATCCTAATGGTGTGTGGAATTTGGAGTTTGATGGAAGCTACTCTTCAGCTAGTTCTGGAGCTAGTGTAGTGCTTATTTCTCTTGGGGGTAAGGTTCATCCTTTCTCCTTCAAATTTAAGTTTGAAAATACCAAAAATACTACCAAGTATGAGGCCCTTATTCTTGGGTTGAGCATGGTGAAGGAAATGGGATTGAAGAACCTTCTTTCTCATGTAGATGCAGAGTTAATTGTAAAACAAGTTAGATAACTTTATCAGGTAAAGAACATAAGGTTGAAGCACTATAGGAATCTGGTATGGGATTCCATTGAATTCCTTGATGCTTTTTCCATTGAATTTGTACCAAGGGAAAGGAACAATAGGGTTGACTCTTTGGTTGTTTTGAGGTCTTTGTTGATTCCTCACCCTGATTTCCCTCAAGAGAAATTCACCATTGAGTTGATCCATAGACCCATTGTGCCTGACAATGAAAATAATTGGCAAGTTTTCAATGATGAATAGCATTTTCTTTCTTTCTTGGAACTCAAAGAAAACTTTAATCAGATGTACTTTGAAGGAAGTTAATCTACCTAGAGAGTGTGTATCATTAATTGAAGAGGGTGTCAAAGAAGAGATGGATCAAGATGGATGCATTAAACTGAAAGGAAACAAAATTCCTAAAGGGATGGTGATTTTGGAGGATATTTTTGATAAACATGATAGATATATGAAGTCTAAATTTTTCCAAGGATCCCAGAAATTTAATGAGACTGAGAAAGTGAATATTGGGAGTTTTGATGATCTCAAAATGGTCAACATTGGAAAATGTTACACTCAGGAAGAGAAAAATAAGGTGGTGAATCTGTTAAAGAGGTATGTTGATGTTCTAGCTTACTCTTATGATGATCTTGATGCTTCTCCGCCTAAAGAAATGCAACATTTCATTCATCTTAAGCCTGGGATCAAACCCTTCAAACACAAGCATAGGTAATATAATCCAAAGATAGCTGATACAGTTTTCCAATAAATACAAAATCTTTTGAAGGCTAAGATCATCTTCCCCATCCACCATTCAACATGGATTGCTAATATAGTGCTTGTCAGGAAGAAGAATGGTGAGATCCAAATTTTTGTGGACTTCATAAATCTAAATCAAGGGTCTTTGAAGGAAAACTACCCTCTCCCCATGATGGACCAAGTATTGCAAGTTATCACAAGCTCGGAGATGCTATCTATATTAGATGGATTCTCAGGGTACAATCAAGTAGAGGTGAATACTGTAGATCAAAATAAGATTGCCTTTACTACTCCTTGGGGCACCTTAGCATACAAGAGGATGCCATTTGGTCTCATCAATGTTGGTGCTACTTTCCAGAGGGCCATGGAATTTTCTTTTGGCAGTTTGAAAGGGAAATGCATTATTGTGTATTTGGATGACTTGAAAATGTTTTATAAAGCAAGAACAAATCACTTCTAACTCCTTAAAACAGTATTACAGAAGTGTAGAGAGCATGGAATTTATTTAAACCCCAAGAATTCTATGTTTTGTGTCACAAAAGGAAAGATTTTGGGACACATTATTTCAAAGGAAGGGAACAAGATTGATCCAGAGAGATTTCAGGCCATCCAGCAAATTCCTTTTCCATCAAGTAAGAAAGGTGTCCATTCTTTCTTTGGTAAAATCAATTTCCTAAGGAGATTCAACCCTGATTTTGTAGAACTTACTATGAGCATTTCTCACATGATGCAAGGGAATAAAAATTTTCATTGGTCCTTTGAAGGGAATAAATCATTTAAGGACATTAAACAAGCTATTGCAAAGAATCCAATCTTGGTGTGCCTTGATTTTAGAAAATATTTCAATATATATTGTTATGCCACTATAAATACACTAGTTGTTGTGTTAGCCCAAAAGAATGATGAAGATAATGAGCTCCCAATTACATTCATGAGTTATGTCTTGAAAACTCATGAGCTAAAGTACACCATGATGGAGAAACATGATTTTACAGTTGTCAAAGCTGTCAAGGAGTTTAGGTTTTACATCCTTAATTATCATTCTGTGGTGCTAGTGCCTGATACAATAATCAAATCCATTCTTACTCAGCAAGAATTTGGAACCAAGAGAGGTAATTGGGTAGCAAAGGTGTAAGAGTATGATCTTGACATCAGGCCAACAAAGTTGGTTCGGGGTAAGGGCTTGTGTGAACTCATTACTGAGGGAGCTACCAAGGATTTTTCCAAATATGGAGTTGATGTCCTTGTTATTCTATTCCTCATCTTGACAGATGTATGGTATCCTGACATTGCTCAATTTATGACCTATGGAGAGTGTCCATCTCACTTGTGGGCTAAGGTGAAGAGAGCTATCAAACTGAGGTCTAGACAATATGTGCTATGGGATAACACTTTTTTCAAACGAGGCATAGATGGAAGGTTTTTTAAGTGTGTAGACAAGGAGAAACAAAAGAATTTATTCTCTACTTTTCATGACCAGGCTTGTGAAGGTCATTTCTCCTTTACTGTAACAACTCATAAAATACTTCACATTAGTTATTATTGGCCCACTTTATTTAAAGATGTATCAAAATGGGTTGGTAAATGTGAAGCATGCCAAAAAATTGTTGGAAGACCTAAGTTAGCTACTTTGCCACTAAATCCAGTAGTGATTGATGAGCCCTTTCAACAGTGGGGATTATATTTCATTAGAACTCTTAAGCCACCTTCCAGTGCTAGACATACCCATGTGTTGACTGCCACATATTACTTTTCCAAGTGGGTGGAATCCATCCTAGTTAAGAGCACTACTTCCGAGGTAGTTTGCAATTTCATTAAGGAGAACATATTGATCAGGTTTGGGACTCCAAACAAAATTGTGACTGATAATGCTTCCAATTTTTCTTCTTCTCGGATGATGGACTTATACTATGGGTATGGGATCTCATTTTCTCATTCTTCATATTACTACCCCCAAGGTAATGGACAGATGGAATCAACAAACAAGAACTTGGTGAACATAGTTAGAAAGCTTGTGAATGATTCTTAGAGGAATTGGCATAAGAAGTTATATGATGCACTTTGGGATGATATAATTACACCCAAGAGAGAAATTGGTATGTCTCCTTTCCAAGTGGTGTATGGGGTGGAAGCTCAACTATCATTCACAGTAGAATTTCCAACCTCACATCTGATGAAAACCATTTAAGATTCAAGTTTCAATAGCTCTTTGGACAAGAGAATTTTATACCTTCAGAAGCTTGATGAGGATAGATTGCAAGTGGTTGATAGGATAACAGCTCATTAGTTGAAAGTGAAGGCTTTTCTTGACAAGAAAGCCAAACCTAGAGTTTTCCAAGTGGGAGACATTGTGCTACTTTGGGAAAAAAGACATGAGCCATAAGGAAGCGATGGTAAGTTTGATTCCGTTTGGCTTGGTCCTTTTAGAATCAGACATTTTGTTGGAGAGAACTCTTTTTATTTAGATTACATGGATGGTTCTCCTCTCCCACTTCCTTATAGTAGGAAGTATCTGAAGTTGTTCAAGTCCTAGGTGAATAGGTATTATTTTTGTATATTTTGTATAATGTTTTGGTTTTGGTTCATTCCTTTGTGTTTCATTTCTATTCTTCCTTTTTGGTTTGTTTCCTTTTCATTTGTTTTGTCTTCTATGTTAGTTTGCATTTGACTCTATTTACCCAATGGATAAGGCACTATTCTACTTTCCCTGAGTTTTTTTTTGGTTCTTGACCTTGCCTCGTCCCTCTGCCAAGTCATCCCCAGAAAGCGCCATCTGTTATCGCCCTAAATATTCCCCTCTTTTGAAGTCAAGTTTCAAAATTTTTGAGTCCATACCTTGGAGTATTGGATCACATCGAGCCTGAAATTGTTTGTAGTTTTCCCATTCCATGGAGAACAATTTGAAAGTTTGGCGTAATGGTGAATCTTTTTCAATTCTTTTTATTTCTTCTTGTAGTTGAGAATAGCAAGCGTATCTTCCTCATTAATTTTTTCCCCACCATCCATGGGTAGTACGTGGACATCTCTGATTGGATGTAGCATGGCCATATTTCAAGTGATAAAAGAAGCCTCCACATGTCTAAACAACGTAACTCTAGGGGCAGGGTCTAAGGGATAGTCCTCAAATAAGCGCAGGCTTTCCACGTGTCCCAGGTCTAAAAAAGAGAAAGAGTCGATTGTTAAAATTAAATAAGTATGGGCTGGTCAGTGGAAGTCTCCATGTGCCTCAATGACATAATTTTAGAAGTGAAACCAAAGGGCTAATCTCTAAATGAGTGTTAGCTCGTCACATGGTCAAAGTCAATGGAGAGACAAAGTTGGCCGTTGAAAATTCCAAGACCAGTGGAAGGAATCACGCATCAACTCGACATAATTTCAAGAGGCGTTTCGAAAGTAGAAACTCAAATGAGCGCCAGCCCTCCTTGTGTTTAGGGGTTAACATAAGTCAAGTAGGAAATAGGCCTAAATCGGCTAAGTATAAAAGAACCGGCGGAGCTCTCCACATGTCATCCTGGCGCAACTTCAAAGGTAATAAATGCAAAAGGCATCCAAAGACCCACCTCAGTTTAAATCTCTCCCACATGGACGACTCAAATTTAAAGTTTACAAAGGCAAGGTGGATGACTAGGATTCAATGCGTTTGGTTTTTCCACCAAGCACGGAAATGGCTGAGGAATTTGAGAAGTTCAGAGAATGGTTTCTGGAATCAGTTTCATAATTTTTTTGTAACTGAATGTAACCATTCTTGGAGACTATTTATTGTCCTTTCCATGCCATTGTGTGGGTTAGATCCTGAGACTCTATAAGGAAATAGATTCAAAGTAATCAATACAGAAGATTTTTCCCCTTTCTTCCTCTACTTTTCTTCTTTTGTGTCTAAAACTTGGGATTCATTCATCTTTTATGATAGGAAACTTTGCGTTCATGGAATTATATTGGTTATGAGAGTGAATGATTCTATTCTATAACTACTTGGTTTAATATGTATAAGGTGATAATATTCCATCTATATTTCCTTAAATTATTGTTATGTTCTTCCTCCCTCCTCTCTTCAATTCTTCTATCCTTTCATATTGATGACCTTTGGGCATAAAACATTTCAAAGTATCGGGACTCCCTACTTTGAAATTTGTACATTCGTATATAAGTTTGTTGTTTTCTTTCAATAAGGGAACCTCTCCCATTAAAAAGGAGGGACTTTTTATCGCCTGACTGTGGTTGTTAAAGAGCAATTTTAAAACCCAACACTATGAAAGACTAAGAAAGCATGAACTTATATGTTTTAGTGTGATCAAGTTTTGGTTGAGACCTTACTTGAAATTGGATCTTATTATGACTGAATGTAATAGGAAGTAATTTGATTTTATGTGTTGTATTAAAGATTATATAAGGCTATAAGCTGAGTTATTAAGTATATTTTTCCTTAATTCTTACATGTTATTACTGTATATAACTTAGAGATATATGATGGTAATATTATTATTCCATCTTGGAATATTTTTGAGTTAATGGTAAGTAATGATATTAGAACGAACAAAGTATAACTCTGCGGTGACATAAGTATGGGCTAATATGGTTGTGATAATATTACTCTGGTTTTGGTATTACTTGGATTGGTTGTGGAAAATGGATTAGATAAAGAACTCTACACAACCACCTTGATACTAGTAGATATTGAGAAAATTAAGGTTGGATACTTACATGTCTTATTCTACTTATTGTGTGTAAGTAGTAATTTGATTGGAATATGTGCAGTTGAGTTTTATAATATATACTGGATGGGTATTATTTATTATGACCAACATTTGTATGGTTTTAAGGTTTTTGAATTGTTGGGTTTGTAAAAATAGACCATTGAGTAATGACATTACTCAAACAAATGAAATATAAACTAATGACCTAGAGGTATAAATTATGTGTGAAGGATCTATTTTTCTTTATATATGCGGTTAAGAAAGGAAAAAAACCATTTTTTGTTTGGAAAAACTAGCTTTAAAAAGGAACAGCGCTAGGAGAAACCATATAAAAATAATAATTACACATGAAAAGACTCGGCAAAAATAAGTAACAAAACAACCCAGCCTTGTAATACTTGGGAAAATAGAAAAGAGACAATTTTTCCTTCACACCCCTTAATCCCTCATTCTCTTTTATTATAAAATGAATTGAAGCATTAAAATAATTTATGAGTAACACGACAACTAGTACCGCTACGTTATCTCGTATACCATTGTAGACACGTATGCATAGCCGAAAGGGTAACCATACGCATGCACAATTGTATGCGTGACATTGCAATGGATCATGTTGTCATGTAGTAGCAAACTGTGTAATGTCGTAATTCATTTTACGTATCGGTACACTACTTTTATGCTGATGATGGTTTTAGTAATCATCACGGATGGCTATATGGTCATGTTGTGTGTTGTGAAATACCTTCTAGTTAGAGAAGATGAACTTTCATTATGGGATGCATAACTGGCATCTGTACCTTCATGACTATTATTATTGTTTTACTTTTGCATGTTGGATGAGTTTAAGTTGTAAAAATATGGTTGAACTTATACACAACTTCTATACTTTAGTCATTATGAGGAAATAATGATATTAAGTAAGGTATTAAACTGTATATTGAGCTTGGTTTCTTACATGACCATTATAGCAAGTTTGATCAATTCTTACATTAACTAGTATGGGATAAATGTTTGATTAATTTTTTAGTGAGCATGGTTATGAAGTTGTTGTAATCTTCACCTTCGACCTATCCAAATATCCTCCATGCAAAACTTTTTTATGGTAAACTTCTATAAATTTATGTACTTAATTGAAGAACATTTTAAGTTATAATGAGGCATTCAATTATTAAGATAATCGAGAGGCTATGAGATAGTGTTTAGATTAATATTACTTATATTTCGACAATAAAATCAATTATTTCTGGGTATCTTTATTAATTATATGGGCCATGCATGAGACTTTAGGATCTATAAGTCGAATGTCAACATTGAAGACCCACCAAGTATAGATTAATGCAATGGATGATTTTTCTACCAGGCTTAGTTAATCACAAACCTCAATTTTGATGAAGGTGTTCACCATGCAAAAAGATAGTTATATGCCTAACCATGCAAGTGGTTAAATTTGGAAAAAGAATATAAAGTTTTCTAAATGTGTGAATCCCACCTTTTGTGGAGGAGAAATTGGAGGCTGACGGTGATGGTTGGTTGGTCATTAATGGCATTGAAAATATATTAAATGCACTTAAATGAGCTTGGGAAGCAGTGAAGCTTCCTGAAGAAGCTATCAGACCTGCTGGAAATCCATTTTTCTTTTTGTTCTTACATTTCAACTACGAACTCTTCTTCTTCTTTTGAAAGCTCCACTTTTGGAACAAAATTTGCATGTAGTTTTTAAAAGATAATTCATTGGAAATTATGGAAGATAAAAGGAGCTCAAGTATTTTTTATAGAAGGGGGATACGTGAGATAGATGAGTTTTTATTTATTTGGAACTATGTATTGTTCAGCCTTGTGCAAGGAGCATTAGTAATCACATCTCAGTGGTGAGGAATAGTTGTTGGGACTGCGAGGTGGAAGGATTTTAGTCTTAGCAAGCATGGATCACTCTCTCCCCCTCTTAATATCTTATTCAATTTGATATTTGAATAGATAATCTTCTACAACATTTTATTTGGTTTGAATATGCATTTGAGGAAGGTTATTACTGTGTACTGTATGCTTCTTGTGAAAATATGAGTGATTGTGATTAAGCTATCAAGGAACTGTGGTATTAACTGTTAATCTGGGTATTGTTATATTGTGTGAATATGGCTGTTAATACTGTGTGCTGTTATACTATTGGATAGTGCAAACTCTTTTACCTGAGTTCTATTATTCTCTATTTTGAACATTAATTCATTAGCTCTGGGTATTACCCAGATGCCTGAAATGTTTATACGAGTAAGGAAAATACCTTAAGTGGTATGCACTGTAATTTTAGTACTATGGAGTTAATGCTTGCTTCACAGTATAGCTAAAACCATGTTTAGTTTTGGGTTAATTTTCCTTCTGGAACATGGGGTCATTTATAGGTTAGAGAATCCAGTGATAATCTTAAATAAAAACCCATAAGGGGATTTTCTATTTTGGTCATTTCTAAATCAATCAGTTTCATCCAGTAAGTCTGGGTGTATTAATGATTGATACTGCATATATGTCATTTTGATCTAACTGGTAATATGATTAGCATGTTGGAGCATGAGTGATTGACTTGTGAGCTTTAAATTTGGTATATGTTGTTAGCTATATTTTATAGGTCACCGTAATGTGAATAAGGAGACCTCCTAACAATGCAAATAAGCCAGTAATAAGTTATTCCCCTTGAGTTATCAATTGGTATCAATGTTAGTTGGGATGAGTTTTGATTAAGCAAGAAGGTTGCTGGTATTTTTGAAGGCACTTGATTCAGTTAAGGTAATTAAAAATTACCTTATTAACGTCTATTTTGGGAATTGGGTAATATAATGTCATATGCTGAGTTTAGTGGTTTTTATATCTGGGAAAAATAAGGATTCCCTAGTAAGATATATTTAACTAGGATTAAAGAATAATAAATAAATATTCTTATAAGAATATATATATCAGCCGTGCCTGAAAGGTAGTGTATATTATTTTCTTAAAATAATTACCAACCTATTCTAGTAAGAGATGTTTGGTGGGAAGTAAGGAGGAAGAACATGTTTGTGGGTTGATGTTATGAATACCCATTTCTAGCGAATTTCCGCTACGTGCATTGAGTAGCACGTTGAGATCAGTCCCTATGGACACCAGGAAGAATACCTTAAGGATATAAGGATATAATAGTATAATTACATGTTTAGAAGTTTTGCTACTAGGGCTCAATTCCATAAGTCTGTAGCATCTACCAATTATGCCATATCCCCTTATTGGTGAATGAGATCATGAGATAATCAGATATCATTAATTTCATTTCAATTGATTTGGTGGATATTAGTTATAGTTCAAGGGATAGATACCTTCTGTTACTTATTTATCTTTTGACATCTCTAGTCTCAACGAGGCTGAAAGTCATTATACAATTTCTGTATTTTATAAGCTAGTGTTTTATTTTCCACTTTTGTATGTTTCAGACTAGTGAAACTATTGACAAAAATTGATTTAGACTTATAATTTTTCATGTTATTGAAAGTGAAATGGATGCTATGAATGCTTTAATCCTATGTTGTTATATGTTCTATTCCGGTGAATTCCTTTTATTAAGGAATTTAAAATCTATGACAGTGAATAGTTTTCAGATGGATGAAAAGAAATTATTCTAAACATATGATGATTGATTCTTTGCATTATTGTGTTGATACTATGATCTTAATGTTGCAGCATATCATTTAATCAAATGTTATATTGCATAAGCCATTAAGCAGGGAAAAGGGCTATTCATGCCAGTCATGTTGGACTGACCATGTGTAATTTTGTACATCAACTTTTCAGTGTAGGGAAAAAGGAACTTTGTGGCGATTAAAGTCTAGACGATGCATTTTGTATTTTCCTTAGAATGCATGAGTGATTGGATTGTATTGAAACAATAATTTTCAGTCCATATTTATTGTGAATATGATGGCTATTGAACTCACTTATGAGCTTCTCCTTGATCATGTGTTTAAAAAATAAGACAATTGATGATGTGTAGAAAAGGTTTCTATTTTAACCAGAGGTAATAAGCCTATTTCAAAATTATGTTCAAGTTTGATTAGACATTTTGACTTCTTTATCTTATTCTTTAATTGCTGAGATGCAATCAAAGATCTTTACAGATCAACTACTCAAATAAATATAAAATATGATTATATGATTTCCATTTGGGTGCAAGATTCATTTTGTATTATGGTTTACAATAAATTTTATACCTTGGGAAATATTATTGGTTATGTTAACCACTGTCTATAAATTGCAAAATATGTAGTTATTATGGACTGTTTACTAAATAATAATGTTGAGAAAATATTCTATTATGTATCACTTTAACAACGAGGTAAATAAAGAAATAACTCAGATTATTTCAAGTACTATTGAAAGTAGGTTGGCATCACAATGTAGGTAATGATGCATGCAACATTGTTATGTATCATCAGAATATAACTGAGTGCTATTTGCTTAAAACATGTTGGTATATCCGGTGAAGTGACTTCACACCATAGGGATCTTAAGAACTTGACCAATTAGCTTAACTGAAAAGATATGAATATGTATTGGTAGCATGTATAGATACCCTACAACACTCTAACCTCAACTACTATGAATTCAATTAATAAGAATAGAGGTAACTATTAATAAGATAAAAGGTAAATATCAATAGTTTCAGCCAATAGATAATAATATAATATTCTTAAGTGATGGATCATATCTAATGCCTTGAAAGGTCATGTAATATAATCCAACTTAAATAAATTATGATCTTAAAGTTTAACCATTATCAATAATGGCAGAGACCTACTCTTATTTGGATTAAGATGTGATGCCATGTAAGAAAACAATAATGGAACAAGTAGAATGACTGGCATTTGGGATAGATAAATTACAAATGAAGTAAAAAGGAATTCATGGATAATATGATCCATGTTGATGAAACAATAGTTTAAGAATTTATATCCAAAATGGTATAGTAAATCGTACGCGGTTGACTATTGTTCTCGTGGAAGCATTTTAATCTTTTATGGTAGAGTTGAGTTGTCAGGTAGACAATCTACGTCTGTTGAGCATTCAAGTGAAAGAGGATACGACTCTATATAATCAAGTACTAAGGTACATTGATACCTCTATGAAGGTTTAGGAACCACACTTATATAAAGATAAGTTTAATATAACCATAAATAAATTCGGAGGGTGTAGACTTACTTCAAATTATAGGAAGAGGGTGTTGGTACTATAGCTGATTTACATTGTCATACAACTACGGTCACCAAATATGTTGACATGAAGATGTAATAAGATTGGTTTCATTATTTTGGAATAGAAGAATGTGATAATTTTCTCTAGGAGATGATAACATATTTAAAATTAAGGGGTTGTCCCATAATGCGTCAGTATGAGAATACAAGTATGGTATCTGTTTACAATGGAGGTAAAATGGGAACACACCTACTAAGTTGGAAAGAACATAGCATCTGAACCCTAACCCTAGTCAACTCTGCTATTTTCTCTAATGAGGATTAGTAAATTATCATTACTAAAGGAATCAAATACCTTATGTAGAAGGCTATGACAGGAGTGGATGAAAAGGCTAGTAGCCCATCCAACCTATCATAACATATACTCCTGATATATCTACTTGTTGGACATAATAAAACAAATGAACAATCTTGATTAAGCTGCCACTAAGAAAAGTGGAGTGTTTAATTTTAAAATGTGTATTGGCATTAATAGTCTATGACTCTATAGTACTTGATAAAAAATATGAGTCATACTTAAATACATAGTTTTATGTAAGTATATATATCCCTAAGATGAAATAAAGGAAACATGGTCTTAATTAATTAAGAAGGGACATATTTTAATCTGTAATGTTGGTCTTAGACCTAGATAGTATCATTCTCCATTTACTTTTAACTTAAGCATGAAACCTAGTAAGGAAATTAAGTGATATGGAGATTGAAGTCCTGGGATCAACTTAAACTGGATCTTAGGTACGACCCATTCATGTTGAAGGTGTCGTAAAACCTGGACTATTCTTAAATGATAATAATTACCTTGAAAACATTAGATACCATGCCCCATACTGGTATCTTGCTGGGATAACTCACTGTAATTGATACAGAGTCGTATCCCTGCAATGAAAGATGTCATTATTAGGATACTGCTGTTTAGCAGTTGTACCGAGTTGTCTCATCAAGAGGCTGGAGTGTGGCATGGTGTTGTCTTAAGTACAAACCTTGATAGAGTTACAAAAATAGTTTGGACCTCCTGGGTACACACCCTTATATCAACTTATGATGGCTATGGGAGGGGAAGTGGTCAAGTAACAAGGTGAATTGTTATGATAACACTTACTTTCCCATAGGCATCATAGGATGACATAGAGGTACGTCTTCATGTAGATTAAACTGGATTTGTGCCTTGTTCAAGACTTGTAGCTGGTTACAACATTAACATTTGTGAATCCATATAACTGAATAAGTGATTAAGGTGAAACAAAAATTTCCTAATGATGAGTGTGTCATCATGGAATGGAGCATGGCATACATGACTCAAAAAATTTGTGCAAAGTGGTGTAAGTGGCTGATTACACTGTTGAGATTTCACCATTATCTAAGTTGTGAGATGCCTATGGATTTCATAGGTGGAACCTAGGTACACACTTAAGGGTTTTCACTTATATATCATATCCTGTTAAAGGAGAACCAAAGGGATACATTTTATGTATGGCTTGTACAGAGCATTGAGGGAGAATGAGTAAGTTCAGTATTCTCTCATACAACTGCACATGGTTCATGATAGTTATCAGAAATGGATTGCATTAAGGTTTATGTATATTTAAATATATGGGTATTTAAATCAGCTGCATAAAGAGTTAGAAAAATAAATCCTAGATAAGATTTTCTATATTATGCAAATCTGGTGCTGAAACCTAAAATTATTTTAAGTCCGTGGATTTCATGATTTGAGCATGTGAAATAGGAGGAATAAAGGGTGGAATGATTATTTCCACCTACCTTATTTTTACCCAATGTTCGCAGCCATAGTTGATGAATGTCTTGACCAATTTCCTATAGTTGGTTGTTTCACCGTAATTCCTCCATTTTCTAGTTTATAAGTGAAGCATCACTTGGTGGTATTTCTTAAGTAACCTCTTTTTTTTAATTTCCTTCTCTGGTTATGTCTTATAAGAAGGCATCATTTTACAATTTTAATGCATGTTTTAGAATACCATTGGGGCCAGTTGCTTGGTTATGGGGAAGGTTGTAAGGGAAACACCATTCATAATCCACACCATATTATTTTGTACTAGAACCCAAGCTTTAGATGAACTAGCTGCATTTGTGTTATAGGATTGAAATGGTTTTGCAAGAGTGATTTTATCCCAAGGAGCCTCTTGGAATAGTGGTTTATTTGGAAGATAAGGAGATTTTTCGGGTTGGTATGGGGGCTAATTAGGCCCGAAACTTTGAGCTTGTTGCCTTTTACAGGATACCAACTCATTTCCAAAATTTTATAATTATCTCATAAAATCTTGTAACTCACTTGAAGGACTTATAGAGGTGGACGCTTGATTTTATATTTGTCTTCTTAGGGATGGAATAAGATATAACTTAGAAGTTTGATAATGTTTGGGTGTCCCTAAATCTGGAAATATGAGCGTTGGAAGTCTAGTGGAAAGTTTCCCAACTTGAATGAGATTATTCTCAGCCCTAATTAGTGGATTCTTATGAAAATTCCATTAGGGCTGAGAATAATTCCAATTTCATTAGGGCTGAGAATAATTCCTTAGATAGTATAGGAATGTATATTGAGGTGTAGGTATTACCATTTGTGGTATTCTATCCCAATTTCTTTGAAATATGATATTGAAAATGACATTAACTCATTATGTGCTCTTTTTTGTTTTCAACTACTCCACTAAAGATAAATGATATGATTTTCTTCAAAATTCTTTCAAAAATATTTCCCACACTCATCCCAAGTGGTAAGAGAGTTTTTTCTCAAGCCTTTATACAATTGTAGATTTTTTCCTTTGAATGAGGTTTATAACAACCTGACTACTATGTTTTATTGTGTCGCGTGGTATACTGAATAGATATTTGCAACATCCTTGATGTGATCAATGAAGAAAGGAACAATTTTTAGATATGAAACTGAAATTTCATCATATTGGGCTAGAAGTAGAGGAATCCCTCCATTAAATGTGATAAAAACTTGATTCCTTTTCTAAGCCATAAATTTATTGGGTTTTAAAACTTTATAAGATAACAAGAAAGTCCTATCGTAAGGAGTGGAGAGAAGTATGTTTGGAGGTGATGGAAATATTTGGACTAATTGGCCTCTTCTTATTTTCCTTGGTGACAAATACAGATAGTAAAAAGGTTATCTGCTTGATTTCTTTGACCTTTTCTGAATTATTCTCATAAGATAGAAATATTTTTCTGTTGAAACTAGTAGATGAGATGATTTGAATTTTCAGATTTGTTTCATGGAGCCTAAAAAGGATTGATATCAATAAGATACACACAAATTATTGAAGTAATGAGAATAAGATCTTCATTCCCACTGGGCATGCTAGAACTGTTAATGCATAAAAGTGGCACCCTTTAAATGTTCACATATGAACATCAACACTCTAGCATAACATAGGATGATCTCAACAATGTGGTACTTGCAGACTAAGATCAACCTCTAGAGAAGGTTCGTTACTTCTATTCTAGTCCACCACAACTAACCTACAACTACAAAATGTAACTAAACTAACACTAAACTATAGATTCATATGGTTTAGGGTTGAAAGAAAGAGGATAATTTTGCAAACTGAAAGAAGGTGATACACCAATACTAAAATAGGATCCAAATATGACTATAGGGATAATCAAAACTACCATTCAAGAAGCTAATGAAAAAACAAAGTTTTGCAAAGAGTAAGTGAATGAATTTAAATAGTGATAAGCGGACAAGGAGTTTGTGATATTGGACTAGGAGGATTAAACAAAAGTACATGCACATCAAAAATATTTCACTCCAACAGAATTAAAAATGTTCCAAGTAATAAAAAAGAGTTTAATATAGAAACAAAAATCATGCATAATGGAAAACTGTCTAGCATTATCATAGATCAAAAAATAGGATACATATGGGATTTGTGTGTAACTCTAGTGCATGTTTAATCATTATCCCATTAGGAGAAAAGGAGTTGAAATTACCA